>OY728140.1:1802647436-1803897436 GCA_963277665.1 Viscum album
GCTCCTCCACATGGTGGATTTAGATACTCCATACAAGTAAGGTTATTATTCATTACCAGAGTAAGTTGTCCCAGTATAGTTATGAGTTTCTCAGCACCAGTCATAGAACCAGAGCCAAAAACATTATCTTGCTTCGGAGGAAAATACCTACAAGGGACACATGCATTCGTATGATTTCCATTCCGCCCACTAGGTGCCATATCTAGAAAATTTAATACACTATATTAGGTTATGAATCATAATGAATAATCATAACTTAAAAATACTATGAATAATTGAGATCCTACGCATGACTAACCCCATATTAACAAAAATGGTTTCTTTAAGGAATATTTTAAATTTCAATCCTTTATTATGGATTCTAAATAAAATTTGAATTTTCCTAAGCATATCCCCAGAGATTGTCGTAACTAAGGGTACAACAAGGCCCATTTTTGTGCACCAATTCCCATTCGAGTCTAGCTCAAAGTTGTGTATTCGGGTTTTACCCCTAGATACATCTATTCTAGAGAAACCTCTACCTGCTCGTATCTAGACAGGGATGTATTTCATGAAATATCGACATAATCTATTATTTACCAAAATACCAGGATGCTATTGTATGTATTTCCTCAAAGACTAACCTAGGGGCTCTTCCATAATTTTATGTTTTCTGAATCTAGTTTCCAAATTTTCTACTAATTTTACTATGATACCAACTGTAAGGACTTGACCCTAGTTTCTCGGAGCTGGTGCCTTATTTGATTAAATTGGCATAGAAACAAGGAATAAGAACCTTGAAGGACGAATTAGTTTAGTATTATTGGAAACAAGATACATACATAAGTTCATCATTACAACTTGAAAAGAAAAACAACATAAAAACTCCTTAGACAACTTCCATTACTCCAAGGTTATTTCAGCATGTCATTCATAATAGAATTCTTCTTCCCCTGAGAAGATGAAACATAATAAAGGGGTGATCTCATACACTCAATAAGGGTAATAAAAATAGTAGATGATAATATAAACATTAGACATGGTGAATAATTGAAAACACATGCCTTTAATAAAAAAGTTGAACACATTATGACACGAATATGAGATGAGTAAATAATTCCATAATAAAACATAATCATGGGTATTCTACTAGTTGAATAATCACACGAACCATCAATTGCTAAACTCATAATGATGGAATGCATAATGATAGAAATTATGAAACATTTTGTAAAGGCCTCGGCCAAGACATCTTATTATTAGGGCCTCAACCAAAATCCATATCACATTGGGAAAGGACTCTTCCAATTCCATGTCTAGTTGTCTTATGAGACCTACCGATGCATCGAGGGGATATAACAGGCCCCACTAGTCACATAATAAGTCCAATGCATTCCTCATATGATCGGGAATAAACATAAACAATAAATACATTAATATTGAAACTATCATATGAAATGTAACTATCTTTCCCCAATCAATAATCATAAAACACTAACCATTCAGAATAATATGGTGAATGGTTTTAGGATAGATCATCCACAATAGAGTTAGTCATAAACCATTAAATCAAATATGGTATATGACTTCATAATTGATTAAACTCAATAATACCATGGAATCAACAAGAGTGATTAATTATATTAAAACACTCTTATAAAATCATTAAGCAAATCTTGAGATAAATACTCTTTTATTTTGAAAAGAATCGTTATTTTGGAAAAATAATTGTATAAAACCAGAAGTGAAGTAAGATAGTTTTTTAAAAATAAAATGAGTATTTTTAGAAAGATAATTGTTTCAAAACACAGATTATAGAGTTCCCTCGTAAATAGATATGAATTGGAAAAATTCCCTTGAATCAGGCTTGTATTTTGGAAACAATTTTCAACGTTCCATTTAAAACATGTAAATATACATAAAATATGGAGGATTATCATTTTTAAACATATATATTATACTCACACCGAATATATGATGTGTACACAATAATACATACAAATTTCATTGAGGCAATTAGAGAATGAAAGTATCCCAAACGAAAATGGATGTTCGGGAGGAAAAAACCCTTACCTTAACTCCAAATGTGTTCCTCTCCTGTACATAATCTCCTGGAATATGAAATTATACTTGTTAATAAATAATTTCATAACCAATTAGAAATTTATTTAGTTTACCATAATTCTGGTTAGTTCATTTATGTATTTATTGATAATTTATTGTATTGAATTTCTTTGTTTTGGAGTGTTCGTTTCCTTTGTTTTCATATTCGGTTCACTTGGTTTTATGTAATGAAGTTAATGTGGAAAGGTTATAAATATAATGGATTGTAATTATATATTATTAATTAACATAAATAATTGATAATGGTAATTTATATTATTTTCTTACATTGAATGAAGATGAATCGTTAGATTACAACCTCTTCAATTATTTGGCGATATTTGAATTATTATGAACTAGTTTTGTCATATAACTTATTTATGTGTACATATTCTGGTTCATGAATATTGATTAGCATATAATATATATATTATAGTCTAGTTCAACCATTAATATTCTTTCATTACCTGTAATGTAGATGAAATTTAAGAACAAAACTTCGCCATCCTTGAGGGTTATAAATCAGAACCTCATGAATGCCGATTTCGTTTCTAAAAATAAAAGGAGGGAGTGAGAATATTTATGATGGTTCTTACATTAACAGGATATAAATCTATTATATATATTTTACTGGAGTTATTATGGTCATTTGGATAGAGTAGGTGAGGAGAGGATTACAAATGTAAATAAATTGAAATAAAACCAAATGAGAAAGAAGGCTGCTTTACCTCTTGAAATAACCTTCTTGAGAAACTCCATAAGGGAAGGGGTTTTAGTCTTTTGAAAAGAATAAGAGCTTCCTGGTCATGGGGAGTGACTAGTTAAGGGTAATTGGGAAGAACATTGAGGAGATTCAAGGCTTAGTGATGTGAAGAGAAGAGGTAGTGGGGGAGGGTTTTTTTAGTGGAGGAGAGGAGTAAATTTTGAATATTTAATTCATTATTTTATTATTTCCCTCAAGAAAACCAATAGTGTGGTTTCATGTGACCCCTTATTGTAATAAGTGAATGTTATTTTAAAACAAGTTTCATTTCATCACTTTTTATGTCATAAATATTGTATTTAACTAATAATTTGTATATACTGTATTTTATCGTATTTCACTATTCATAAAAAATTCAAGAATTTCTGAAAAATCGCAAAAATTCACACCTACCATATTTAGATGTGTATAATTCTAAATTAAAATCCATTTTTCAAAATTTATTTTCTAAATTTTATTAATTTAATTTTTAAATACGGACATAGTTAATTCGAAAAATAACAATTTTGAAGAGTAGTTAGATTTATGTGACATTGAAAAATTAATTAAGATCCCATTATCATATTTCCCTAAGAAAATATAATAATATCATTATTTACTATTAAAAGGTCATTTTACTATTTATATTACTATTCATATTAATATTCATAAGGGTATGTTACTATTCACTGAAAATCATGTTTGTTATATCAGACTCCAAATGACATACTAAACATAACTCTAGATAACAATTTATTGAAATTCAAAACATAGAAGAGGCAAAATTGAATTCAATATTTATTTTAAAAACCTTGGGGTGTTACATTTTTAGACATGTAGAATCCAAAAATGAACTCCATTTTATGAAAATAATTTAATAAATATAATAAATTTAATTTTTATTTAAAATCATTATTTACTTGAAAAATGCAGATTTTAAAATTATTACTGATTTTACAACACCATAAAAATACTCTAATGTCTAATTTGATTAATCTAAAATCAGAGGATAGAAAAACATTGATTTATTAATAAATTTTATAAAAATAAATTTTCTTTTAAATAAATTTATTAAATATAAAATTTTAATTGAAATTTTATTTCTAAGAAAAATAGCAACACTTTTATTATTAACATTTAAAACATTCACATTCATTTATAAGGTGCCTAAATTTTAGTTATACATTCATGGGTGAGGTTACTATTCATAAGATTCATATTACTATTCATGATGGTATAATAATATTCATAAGGGTAATAGTACTATTCATAAGGGTGAGTTACTATTCACTGAAAATTAAGTTGATCCTATTTGACTATAAGTAACTTATTGATTGCAACCGTGTATGTCAGTTTTTCAAAATTAAAATCACTCAAGCGGAAAAGTATGTTCATTGGCTAGGTTATAAAATTGTTTTGTTTCATAGTGACTTAGTGTTGTGCGCGTATAAGATATCTAATGAATTTAAATTATTTAAGAAGAACATTTCATAAAATCTTGTGGTTTAATATTAATTGTGAATACATTCATAACATAATTTAGTATTTATGAAAATAATTATAATAGTCAATATATATATATATATATATATTATAATTTATTGATAAAAATAAATTTAGTAATAATCAAATACACATATTCATATTAATATATTCTTTTACAGAAAACAATACTATAAAATAATATTTAAAAAAAATATTTTGAAAGCTATAAATTTAGAATATAAGTATTTTAATTAAAACTGTTATTTTAAATTATTATTTTTTCATAACAAAAATGAATTTAAAATTAAAAAAATTACTAGGTTGTTACCGAACATTATTTATATTATTCAACTACCTTCATTTATGAGGTGTATATACTTCCCCATTTATGTCTTATATAAGAAATAAAATACTCCTAAGGATATATAAATCAGTACTACAAATATATCCTTTTTAGCATCATAAAAGTACATTAACAGTGCTAAAAAAGCACTGTGAATCGATGGGAAGATAACAAGGGGTCCCTTTTATCAGCGCTTAGAAAAGTGCTGAGAAAACCCGCTTTTATCGGCTCTAAAAAAGCACTGATAAAAAAAATAAAAAAATAAATAATGCAAGTGGGGGAGATTTTAACAACTCTTGAACCCCCTATCAATGCTAGGTAAGCCCCTCCCACTCTCTCGCGTGTTGCCCTTTCCCACGCATCCCCCACTTTCCCGCACACACCTCCCTGCTTCCACCCAAACTCGAACTCGAGACCTCCCCCTTGCACACCTTCACCTTTACCACTAAGCTATTTAGTTTTTTCTCTATTTAATGATATAACTATTTATATATATATATATATATAGTTTTATTAATTAGTATATTAATATGGATTCATATTAATATAAATATATTTATTTATAGTAATACATATATATTTATTTATATATTAATATATATGTATATACTTATTCTTATATTATTATATATTTATATTTATTTATATATATATACAGTTATATTTAATCATATATTAATATATATTCATATTAATATAAACATATTTAATTATATTAATACATATATAATTATTTTTATATTATTATATATATATATATATATATTTATATTAATATATATTTATTTTTATTTTTATATATATTTTTAGTTATAATTTTTTATCTATATAATTATTTGTATATTAACATATATTTATAAGATTAGTTTTAAATATAATAATTAAATATTTTTTATATGTGTTTATAAATATATAAATTAATAAATACATACATATATACAACACACACACACAAACAGATGCGTGCACAAACACACACAGATATATATTTTTGAATAAATACATATATATGAGTATTCGAAAATCCATAGAATGTTAAAACGACCATAAATTATAATACAGAAGTTTGTTTCAATTACAAAACTAGTTAAATCTAAGAGAATGAAACAATATATGATATGATATGTGGTACGTGCTTAGCGGACATCTAGATCATATGTTATACCTATTTTAATGTTAACAAATTGGGTATCCCGATGAAAAAACTAAGTTTTGGATGCCTTCTGTGCTTTTTTGGGCCTCAGAAAATGCGAAAAAATGTTGCCTTTAATCATTAGCGCATAGATCTCATTTCAAGCTTCAATTTTAGATGATGTAGGGATCATGTCACACCTATTTTTATTTATATATTTTATATATTTTATTTATCTTAGCGTCGGGTGATTTTGCATGTGTGCGGGCGAGTCCCGGTCTAAAATTTTAATGTTTGGATGAGTTTATGGTTTGGAATAGTGTGCGAACACCATATGGTTGTGACGCAAAACCTGTTTGCAGTCCTCTTGGGTACCGTACAGTGCGCGCGTACCCGGCGGTCATTTAGTTTTAACGTAATTAAATTCGCTCGTTGAGTGGATTAATATATATATATATATATATACATACTTATATATATGATTATATAGGTGTATGTATATGGGTATATATGTTTATACATTATTATTATTATTGTTATTATTATTATTATTATTTTTAACGTAATGTGCATATATGTATGTTTATATGTGTATATATACACATATGCTGATAAATATTTATTTCTTAACATTATATGTTTATGCATAAATGTGTTTATGAATATGAGTATATATATGCATATATGTTTATAATATGTCATGTATGTTCATATATGTATGTTTATAAATTTCTTCATGTGGGTTTATATATATATGTTTATACATATATATATGTATATATGTTTGTATTTATAATAATAATTATTATTATTAATATTATTATTATCAATATGTTTATGTATGTTTTTATATATATATTAATATAGGTTTATATATACGTTCACATGTTTTATATATGTTTAGATATATTTAAATATGTGTATGTATATTTATAATAACTATTTCCATTATAATTAATTAACAAATTTATTATTAGAATTATTATTAAGTTAAATTATTTTGTTTTGTTTTGTTTTAATTTTATTTTCCCTTTTCTTTTATTCAAATTTTTCTTTTTCTTTCTTTTTCTTTTTTTTCTCCTCCTTTTCCTTCCTCTCTTTCTTTTCCTCTCCGCTAACCATACGCTCTCCCCTCCCTTGTCGCGCGCAGGCCGCCCTTCCCCTTCCCTCGCTGTGCGCGACCCGGCCCCCCTGCTCTCCCCGTCGCCGGCCTGCCACCGACACCCTCCCCAGTCACCGGCCGCCACCGCCTTCCCTCTCCCCGCCGCTGGACTGCCTCGCCGGACTCACCCGGCGCGCCTCCTACAGCCGTCGGTCCCATCAGCCCCTTGCCGGCCCTGTCCTCTCCCGCACGCCCTCCTTTCCCAGCCGTCGGCCGCCGCACCTCCTCCAACTCCAGCTGCCGACCTCCCTCCGTCCAGTCGGCTTCCCACAGCGGGCTCCACCTCCAACCAAGTAGGTGACCCACCATCCTCCCTTCGCCCCTCCCTGCTCCTTCGGTCGAGCCGCCCCAGCAGCACCCTCCTCCGGTCGCGCCCTCCTCCGGCAGTGTCCCTCCCTCAGGTAACCCTTGTTTTTAATTTAGGGGTTTTAGTTTACCCCAAACCCTAGATTAAGGGTTTCAACTTTTAGGGTTAATGTCCAATTGCTGGTTCTACATTGATATTATAGGTTGATTTTAGTCTTCTGTGCAAGCAATTGGGGTGTGAATGGTGCTTCGCCCCAATTTCGGGAGATTTATCGTCAATAGAGTTAGTTCCATGCTTTTATGTTAGTGTATGAGTTTGGATTTACTTGTATGATTATTTAAATGAGTTCTATGGATTAATTACGTGGTGTGGGCATGATGCGGAATGTTTTTTAGAAATGTTTTGACATGCGTGTGTGATGAAATTGGATTTACTTTTAGAAACGAATTTTTCATCATGATAAATGGTTATGTAGCGTGCATATATGTTTGTAATAAGTTTTATTGGAAAATGGGGGTAGTTTTGACATGGGTTTATCAGTGATGTGTTTTTCGTTTGTTTTGTAAAAATGGGCTTTAGTGTGAAAAAAATGGAAATGGATTGTATTATGAAAAATGATTATTTTCAGAACTGTTTTATAAATTATGGAACACGTTTATGAAATTGTGAAAGTGGTGAAAAGTATGTTTTGAAAGTAGTTTTGAAGAATGTGATATGTGAGTAATTTTTAGAGAGCACTTTGCATGAAATAAAATTATATAAATCTTGATACAATACCTTTTTGTGTTCGTTTGAAATGTTTTAGTAACTATGTCAATGGTTTATTAAATTAATTTTGAAATAAAAACGTTGGTTTAGGAGTTTGGGTGTGCGTTTGGGTTTAAATAGTGTTTTGGTGTGCGTTTGACTGTTGAAGTTGTCTCTGGACGTGTTCTTGATATGAATGTCTCTCATTGTTACTTATAATTGTTTTATAAAATGTTTTAATGATTTGTTGACTTATAAATGAGGTGCATATTGTGTTCTGGGGGTACTTTGGTGTGAGAATTGTCTCAAAATGATGCGTGTGTGTGAAGAGTGGTTTTCTATATGTTATTCTTTGGAATTGTTTTATAAACTTTGAGGTGGTTTAGTAAATAATGCAGATGCTGCAAATTATGTTTTGAAAACACGTTAGGATGGTTTTTCATTGTTTATTCATTAGAGTTATTTTAATTCAGTGTTTATGTGTTTTTGAATGTTTTACTCTTGTTGTAGCATGCTGTAAAGGTAATACCATGATATCGGAACTGTCGACATGCGTTTCTTGTTCGCTAGTACGAGGCGTGTCACATCGTTGTGATTGGGTAGCGAGTTGAGGTAGGTTCCCACTGCAGTTGCCTTTGAATTTAGAATATATGTATTTCTTGTCATTTATTAAATTTTCATCAAATTGGAAGTAGTATTAAATTATTATATTTAGAGTAGTTATTTACTGGAATTGGAAGTACTTCTTTCCTTACATTGTACCGAAAACATTTTCTTGATTAGTTGTTGCGCAATAGTGAAAATGCCCCTTTGGCCCTTATGTTTGAGCTTCAGAATTAAAATGGTGATTTGGTTTACCTAAATGAAATTTTAAATGTGTTTTTTGGTTTTAAATGTGATGACGTCTAATCCTTATTTTGGAATTGATTTGGTATTTAATAAGCACATGAGGCCCATTTGGTACTTTTAATGAAATTAATGTTTTGAAAAATCTCTTTGGAGTGATCTTTTGTGTTTGTTGATTAGGTGAGCTGAGTATGTGATGCTTGTGCATCATGACTAGTTTTACATTGTTGACTCAACCCTGGTGATTATACGTGTTGACATGGGAACCTGGCATAGTGAGTGAATTTTCTGAGAACGATTGCTGCACTAGTTTAGATTACGCACTGGCTAGTGACCCTTAGTGTGGTTGGAGCCACTAGGGGATTGGGCCCCTCGGTTAGGCCAGGTAGGGCTATACCGAGTGTTTGGGCGTTATGACGTCATCGAGTTAGGGCATGACTTCAGGATGAGTCACATGTATAGTACGTTCTGGTTTGTTCACGATCTCCTAGGTTCGACACATGTCTCTTTTAGTGTCTATTTTATGTGGCAGGCGATTAAGAGGTCGAGTTTGGATGCCACCCCTTGTGTGCCACTTTTTCCCATTACCCTTAGGGTGTGTTGTGTGTGATTCTCCTTTTGACTAACAACTAATGTTTGGATTTTTAAATTGTTCACAAAATGTTTAAAAATGAAATTTACATGTTTCTTTAAACATTAAACTTCTTCTAAATTAAAAAGGGCAATGGACTGTTACTTGTTTTCAAAAAGGAAAGTGTGTGTGTGTGTGAAAATCCATATTTTCTGTAATGTAGTTCAAACTTGAAGTTGGTAAATTCATCTTTTATTGGTAGTGCTTTGGGAATAGATTTATCGGGCTAGCCTACTGAGTTTTAATACTCACGCCTATAGTGTTTTCTTGTTTTTAGTTTCTGTTGCATGATTGACTAGAGCTTTCTCTCTGTGGATGAGAGTTCATTGTAGTTTTACGATCGACTCTCGGGGTCATTAGAAGTTTGATTCATGGCCAGGTTAGTTATGTTTTTTGGATGTTTTATTTTATTATCATTTATTTATTTCTGCTTCATAGTAAATTTTTATTGGGAAGATCGTTCCCATGTGTACTCTGTTATGCCCTGGAACTTGTCGCCAGCCTGGGAGGATCAGGAACGCCTCTCGGGTCATGTCACGGATTGGCTCGAGTGACCGGTTCGGGGTCGACTCGGGTTGGTTCGTGACAAAATGGTATCAGAGCAGGTCGGCTCCTGAGCGGACCTTGTTTTTCAGAATGCCCATTGCGTTTTGGAGTTGTCATGGTAAAGGGAGTAAATTTTCTCGGACTCGAGGAGTTGGAACGGGAAGGACGTCATGAACCCTTGCTCGTTCTGAACCTCAAGTTACCATTACATGTCTGGGTTGTTAGTGTATTTTGGGTCTTTTGGATCATTTTATGTTGGGAAATGAAAAGGGAGTTGGGAAAGTAGCTCAGTGAGATCGCAGGGCCTTGCAGGCCTTGTGGAGCTGGAGACTTCACCCTACAATGCTCTCAGTGATGATGGTATGGCTGACTTATGGCCTCGAAACCATATGGTCGAGTCACCCATCATTACTAGTTTCCCCCTTTAGTGAATGGGTTTTTCCTTCATTTTTAAGGTCATTGAGCAATGTTGAATTTAAAATGGTATTGATGATGTTTTGATCAAGTTCCTCATTTCTTTGTTCCGTAGTGTTCGCCCCCACAAAGGCTTGATGGATGCTCAAGGTGTAGCTTCAAGTGGTGCATCCTCAGCTAATCCTTCAGTTGATCAGCCCATCGATTATTTTTTGGAGTTCCGGAAGTTGAACCCTCCTCTCTTTTATGGAAAAGCAGGGGCTCTTGAGGCAGAGGAGTGGTTGCAGAAGATTGAGAGAAAGTTCAGTTTCATTGGGCTACCTGAGTCATTAAAGGTAAAGTTGGCTACCTTCATGATTGAAGGCCCAACCTGTAAATGGTGGTAGTCCATGTCTCGGAACAATCCTGGGAAAGATCTAACATGGGAGTTTTTCAAGTCATCATTCATTCAACAACACTTCTCTGAGTTGACGAAGCTGAGGAAGTGGATGGAGTTGGGTTGTCTTCAGCAGGGTGTTGAATCGGTACTGGAATTCTATCGACATTTCGTAGACCTAGTTCCGTACGATCAATGGTTTGTTGCAAATGATCCTGGGAAGGCACGACATTTCGAGACGGGGCTTCAACCTGAACTGCGATCAAAAGTGGAAGAGCTCAACCTAACCACTTTCTCAAGTGTTGTGGAACAATCCTTTCTGGCAGAATCTGAGTTTCCAGGAGGACATGAGGTTGAAAATCCTTCCCCGATCTTGGCTGACAGTGCAGAGGATGACGATAGGAAGAATAAGAAGCCACATGAATCTGGTGACCCTAATAGAGGAATCAAGAGGCCCTTAGGCCTTCAATCAACTTCTTCACAGCGTAATGTCGTGACCTGTCACCAGTGTGGTAAGTAGTGTAACAAGAAGCCGGTGTGCCCGAGTGCTCCAAGACCATGCCACACCTGTGGACGTATGGGTCACTTGATGCGATTCTTCCAAGGTGTTTCCAAGAAGTGCGCTAAATCCAGACCTGGATCGTCGAAGGTCACCTCAGCCCGTCATCAGGAGTAGGGAGATGTTGGTGGATGAGCATGATGTTTTCTTTTTGTGATGTATCTTGGATGTAGTAGTCATTACCTGTACTGTTTTGTTGTGTTCTTTTCTTTCAGTTGAAAGAATGGTTGTGGCTGAACTCATTAAACCTTTGATCTTATGGATGTGGGATTGTTAAAAAAATTTGGGTTCTTGTGTCATGGTTCTGGGGTTTCATAAACCTGACTGCGGAGCCAGAAGATGCTTCATTCATCAGAGCTCAAGCCACAGGCCTCAGAGTGAAGCTAGCGCATAGTCGGGGGAACTCCAACGAAAGGTGAAGTCTTGAGACTGCGTGTTGTTCTCAGTAAGTGCACGTAGTCGGAATCATTTTCCTCATTATGGCTAGTTTATGTGTAATAACTGCCTGGTCATGTCGTTGCTCTCATTTATTAAGAGTTACTTGCTTTATGATTTCCGTGTGGGGGTGGTGTGTTGGACAGGGCCCCCCTCCCACCCATGGGCTGTGATGGCTGGTGATAATGCTGGGAGGTCCTCCTATTCTTTTCTACTCAAAAGCTTTATGGTGGGGAGTCCATTCGACCTCCCCATGTTGAAAATTCTTGTGATCGTGAATTTTGTCTCAAGTGATGGCGTTCTGGTCCTATTCCGAGAACTGACTTGACACTTGTGGTGGAAATAACCGTCACGGGTCTCACCAAATTCAATTTAGCTCGTCTCTTATGGTGGGGAGTCCGTTCAGACTTCCCGTGTCAATGTCCCAGTTTTGCTCTAGGTTTTGGTTGGGTTGTGGTTGGTCGTATATGGAACCACAAAAATCTATTTTCTTCTTTTGGTAAGGAGTTGGGGCGTGAGAGTTCCAGTGTCATATAGGAGTAAGGTTTTAAGAGATACACATTGTGTCACGACCCGTCCTCGGGGCCCGTGCCGTGACTACCCCAAGCCCGCCTTCCATAGGCCAGGGGCTGGCGACTAGCACCAAGGCGAAAATCACGGTACAAAGGGAAGGCATTGTCTTTGTAAAGTAAACAAGCACCACAGAGTAAGCAAGCCGAAAAGTAAACACTAAGTAAAAAACAGAGTGCGGAAAAGTAAATGAGCCAGTATACAAACCCAACTGAAAGTAAAGTACAACTCGAAAGGGAAAACAACAACTGTAAAGTAAAAGCCGCAACACCGAGCTGTCCACTGGAAATCTCACCTGAAGGGTGGGTACAGATAGCTCCACTGCTCCTCGGGTCCCGCCGTCCGCTCCGAGCACGTCTCGCCCAGTGGTCCACCTCTAGGTACTGACTCGTCGCGTAGTCCACCTCCGGGTACCATCCAGTCCTCGAACACTCGGTCTCCATCAGCATTGTCTGTTGTCTGCAACCAACACAACGAGGTGCGGGCATAGCCCGTGCAGGGGTGAGTATAACGATACTCAGTAGGGACCCCGAGACCCTCAAGGTATCTCTAAAACCAACAAGGATAACCACAAAGAAGATCTCAACAGATAACCTCTACATAGATATATGCCCATACATATAACTAAGTTATCAAGTAACCCATCTCAATCATGAGGCAAACACAAGGTCAAAAGTCTCTGCTCAAACCAGGATTTTCATCATCGAAACCGTAACTCCTGAAGAGCTCCGTCTCTGGAGTGTACAGTGGTCCTGTCACAACTCTTAGGTACTGCTCACTAACTTAAGACTGCTGTAGTACTCCACCTATCGAGTATTGCGGGACAGCCGCTACCACCAAGCGCTCCCATGTGCCGCTACAACCAAGCGCACCACTGTCGTGGGTCTGCCGCTACAACCAAGCGCTCCCATGTGCCGCTACAACCAAGCGCACCTCTGTCGTGGGTCTGCCGCTACAACCAAGCACTCCCATGTGCCGCTACAACCAAGCGCACCTCTGTCGTGGGTCTGCCGCTACAACCAAGCGCTCCCATGTGCCGCTACAACCAAGCGCACCTCTGTCGTGGGTCTGCCGCTACAACCAAGCGCTACCATTGTGCCGCTACAACCAAGCCCACCTCTGTCGTGGGTCTGCCGCTACAACCAAGCGCTCCCATGTGCCGCTACAACCAAGCGCACCTCTGTCGTGGGTCTGCCGCTATAACCAAGCGCTCTCATGTGACGCTACAACCAAGCGCACCTCTGTCGTGGGTCTACTGCTACAACCAAGCGCTCCCATGTGCCGCTACAACCAAGCGCACCTCTGTCGTGGGTCTGCCGCTACAATCAAGCGCTCCCATGTGCCGCTACAACCAAGCGCACCTCTGTCGTGGGTCTGCCGCTACAACCAAACGCTCCCATGTGCCGCTACAACCAAGCGCACCTCTGTCACACACCGAGTCGTTCAATCAGCAGTCGTCGGGTCTCAGTCAGCTACACGGTCTCCGTGCTCTGCCCGCGCGTCTCTGGGAGGGTCCACTCCACGAGCTACTGGTCGATACTCCAAGTATCACAAAGTCCCTCAAGGAAGTATCTCAAAGGACCACCTCGACATATGGGTCTCAACGCAACAGACAGCGCGTCAATCGGACGCCCGGTCTGTGAGTTATTAGCCTTTTCGTCCCAGGGGCCCGGTTGGTTTCGTGAGCGAACCAATCCGGCCGTAACTCAACTACACCCCGAAAACTCACAGGGTATACTCATAGGGACCGTTTTTCAACGTGATCACCAATGCTGCTGACGGTTCGTCAAACGGACGTCTGGTCTGAAAGATATCAGCTTTTCTGTTCCAGGGGCCCGATTAGATTTCAGTGCGATCCAACCCGGCCACTATCCACTGTAACCCAAAACTCGGGCGAAGGATGCCAAAAGTTCCGTATCATCAACAGGAACTCAACACAATAGACGGCGCGTCAATCGGACGCCCGGTCTGAGAGTTATTGGCTTTTTCGTCCCAAGGGCCCGGTTGGTTTTCGTGAGCGAACCAGCCCGACCGCACTCCGACGGCATCCAAACCTCGAGCAGAGTAAGCCAAAATATCCGTCTCACTAAGAGGAAACTAACAAAGCTGACGGCACGTCAATCGGATGTCCGTAGCTCAAGATATGAGCGTTTCCACTCCGAGGGCCCAATTGGTTTCGTGTACGAACCAACCCGGCCGATCTCAAAGTATTCCGAAACCTTGAGTGCGATACCGAAACGACCGTGTTGATCCAAGGATCGCGTTGCCGCTGACGGCGGGTCGTTTGGAGGCCCGTAGCTCAAGATACGGCCATTTGAACGAAGTCTGTCCAAAGACGGGGGGTCCGGGCCGGGGCCGACCCGGCCCGACCCCCCCTGGTTGGCCCGAACCGGGTCGGGTACGACTCGGTTGGCCCGGCCCGGCCCGGCCAGGGCCGGTCCGGCTCGGCTCGGCCGAGCGGCCGACGCGGGGGGAAGCCGCCGCCCCGCGTGACACCCCCGCGGCACCCGCGGGGTGTCGGCCAGACACCCGCGTGGTGCCGCGTGACAACCCCGCGGCACCCGCGGGGTGTCGCCCTGGACACCCGCGGGGTGGCGAGGGACAACCCCGCGGCACCCGCGGGGTGTCGCGCTGGACACCCGCGAGGTGCCGCAGGACAACCCCGCGCCACCCGCGGGGTGTCGCGCTGGACACCCTCGGGCCGCCGGAGTCGCTCCGGTGGCCCGTTTTCCTTCCCGTCTGTGCCGTTGTTCCTCCCAGGTTTCGTTCCTTACTGCGGGATCATCAAACACCCGTTGCGGCACGTTCCGTTGTCGCCCGCCAAATCCACAAAACACGAAGAACGACGGAGGGTTGTCGGGCCGTGTTCGTTTGACCTGCACCCTCCGCGTTAGATAAAAACAACGGGAGAAATTGTACAACACATGAACCGACAATTTTAATAATATAAAATTGTTCATTTGAAACCGGCTTTTATGTTTTTAAAGAACGTTCACGGGAATAAAAGAGGGGTATTCCAAAATTATAAAATCCCTACCTCGTTGATCGTCGCGCGCGGGCGTTCTTCGCGGAAAGGCTCGTCACGAAAGAGGGGGATCATCGCGTCGTCACGGAAAGGCGTCGTGTCGTCGCGGAAGAGGATTCATAGACGAAGACGGAGGTTGTCCGAGGTGGAACGGCGTCTCCCTTCCATTGATGTGGAAAGAAGAACGAGGGATGGCGCGTCGTCGTTCTTCGGAAGAAGGACGTGACGACGTTCTTCGTCGGAGACTGATTCGTTCTTCACGTTCTTCATCGTTGAAGAAGATGTTCTTCAAGCCTCCCAAATCCTCCCAATGTGACAAGACTCAAAAAAAATAAAATAAGGCCAAGTCTTATTTTATTAACACAAGATAAGAAATTGAATTTCAAAAGAAAAGAAACGATCAATTAATCTCAAAGAATTAATTGTAACAAATTAACAGCCCAATTAAATGGGGCGTTTCTTAACCAGAAAAACGCACAGTTGACTTCTTTTAATAGGGGGGGGGGGTGCGGGTGCGTTACTTAAGAAGAAAAGAAACGGTGGGGCTCGTGCGGGCCCCACCTCACAAATATCCTACCAAGGGGGTAGGATATTTTTGGATATCACCCTATCCATTTCAACTCAGTTCAAGCCGCCTTTAAGTGGCTTCAAGTGGCTTCCAAGCGGCTTAAGTGAAATAAAATAAAGTTGTCACAAAATTATTTTATTTCTTAACTTTAAGCCCGAAAATTAATAACCACACCCAAGCAAACGCAACTTCGGAAGAGGCGTTTCTAAGTGAATACCGGCGCTGCGATTTCATCGGTGCCCTCAGAATTCGATTCCGGGTACCGGTTCAAAAGTTAGAAAAACTCGCTCGTCCGTTCACTGAACGTACCCGAGCCAAACTTCGAAAAATGATTCCGGGCACACCAGGCCTCGGAATCAGGTGCCGTCAGAAACTGCGTTCTTGTAAAATTCCAAAGAAAATTAAGAAAAAAATTTCCTTGAAATTACGGGTCTTTACATTACTCCCACCACAGGGCTTTACGTCCCCGTAAAGCTTCAACACAAACTAGGGATACAAAGGAGGTACTGAGCACGGATCTGAGCCTTCCGCTACCATGTGCTCACCTGGACCTTCTCTATCGTGGCCTGGACCACCTCTGGTCCCACTAGAGCTTCTATGATTTCTTCCTTGCCGATAAGAGAAATCTGGCCTCATCCCCTGGATGAACCACATTCTTCTCCTAAAACAGTCAATCCCGACATGGATGGTACTAACCCATACCAAGGATGACGTCGTAAGGCCTCGACGCTACTACCAAGAGATCCAACCATTACTCTCGCCTCCAAGGGTTGAGTCACACTGTCGGCTTCAGTGTGTGATAACTGGGTCTCCTCCAGTAGATGTCTCACGGGTGACGGTCAAGTCAACAGTCTAAACCGGAACCTCTTAGTAACAATACAAGAGAGGACAAGAAAGTAAATGCCACAAGAAAAGTTGTCTTTTATTACTGAAGCTCAAGTACAAAGACACAAAGCATCTATAAACACACATCAACAAAACTAGAAGCAACGTGAACAAAAGTCTCCAGGTCTGGAGTTAGTCCCGCTCATGTCCATCTGCTCCCGGAGCTCCATGATCGTAGGCCTCAGCTGCCTGAAGCTGAGCTCTCCCATCTCCTCCTGTCCCCTGCGGTCGGGGTGGACCTCCTGGTGGTGGTGGTGGCAACATCCCGAAGCGTCGTCCACCTCCAGCTGCACGGGAAAATCCCCTTCCATGGCCGCCTGCTCCTTGCGGTCCGCCTTGATCAAACCTCTGCCTCTGCCTGGGGGTCCCTTCGTTCATCTGTTGGTCATTCGTATGGCGGGTCGGACAGTCACGAGCCATGTGACCAACCCCACCGCAGGAGTAACACTGCCCTCTCATGGCAAGTCGTTTCCCACCCCGAGTGCCTCGTGAAAACGATCCAGAGTCATGCTGTCGACCACCTGTAGGTCCAGTCCTCTTGGACCCCTGTGTCATCCGTCTACTGTCCGCTGCAGAAGACTCTGCCGCATGCCGGTAAGTGGTGGGTCCTGCTTCTGGAGACTGCTCAGCAAGGAAACTCTCCATTAAGAGGGCTCGCTCCAACACCCCTGCTTGAGTCGGAATGTTGAGGGAGATCATCGAAGCCCTGATCTCATGCCTCAGTCCCTGCTCGAATGTCCCGACCCGGAAGAACGGGTGTTTCGGTGCGGATGTGCGTTGGGTTTCGGTTCCGACGCTGTTCCGCCAGGACGCGTTCGCGCGTGCACCCGTCGACCCGAGGGGATGGGCGCGCGTGGCTTGTGGCCCCGCAGTCCCGCTTTCCAAGGGAGGGCGGCATTCGTCCCTTCTTCAGGGGCGTCTTCTCCTTGATCGAAACCGGGATGATGGGATGTCGGCTCCTCCTTCCGTGGACGTCTCCTCGGAACTCGTTGCCTAATCCGGGTCTCCCTCATAGATTTAAGAATGATCGTGAATCTCGTTCTCGGCGCCATATCTTCATGGACACCGGTTAATTACGCTGCTTCCGCCCAGACGCTCCAAGGAGTCTGGTCGGGGCAGCAACCTGCGGTGAAGAGACCGGGTGACTCCGGGTGTTGGGGGCGTGTCTTAGCACTGCGACTCTGCATGTATGCCTTCCGTCCCTAATAGGGATTCTCGAAGGCGTGATGGCCTGAGGCATCCCGCACTGGGTGCGGGGAACTGTGTCACCTGAGGTTTTCCTCATCTTCCCATGTTTAACACGGGGTATGCCACGAGTTTAACGTCTAGCGGGGACGACATCGGACTGATCAACACAAGGAGTGGATCAGATGATAGAACCCCTTGCGGGGAACCTCCGACGCTGGGGCCAGCACATGGGCGGCTTCCCGAGTGAAGTGGAGTGGAATGAAGTGGCATGACCCCACCGGGATGTGGCGGCCCGGGTAAGGATCAGGATGGATGATGGAGTGAAGAGCTTGGACCCCATAGGGGCTTCCTACATACCGCACGTTAGCGCGGATCAAAGTCAGCGTAGTTCGGATATACAGTTTAACGTAATGCTGGACATCAGCAAGCCGACTCACGAAGAGGTCGAGGCTGTCGGGCGAAGTGTTGAACCGAACCACCTCGCACAGAGGGGGATGGAACGGCCGGGTGGATCACAGTTTCACGTCATGCTGGACGCTGGAAAGCCGACTCACGAGGAGATCGAGGCTGCTGAACGGAGGATTGAACCGAACCACCTCGCACAGAGGGGGATGGAACGGTCGGGGTGGATCACAGTTTCACGTCATGTTGGACGTTGGCAAGCCGACTCACGAGGAGATCGAGGCTGCTGAACGGAGGATTGAACCGAACCACCTCGCACAGAGGGGGATGGAACGGCCGGGGTGGATCACAGTTTCACGTCATGCTGGACATTGGCAAGCTGACTCACGAGGAGATCGAGGCTGCTGAACGGAGGATTGAACCGAACCACCTCGCACAGAGGGGGATGGAACGGCCGGGTGGATCACAGTTTCACGTCATGCTGGACGTTGAAGAGAAAAATAGAAAAAGGCAATGGGGAAGTGCAATGGAGATACACATGTGCAGTCCCCCATAAGAGCGGATTCATAGGTGAATCGACGCGAAGGTGAACCCGGGAGGGGTCCACGGATGGACGAACCGACGTGAATACGACCGGGACGACCAGGTGGTGGGCTTGAACCTCGGAGAGGCTTCCTACGTACCCTGTTTAGGAGACAGGGATCAAAGTCCACGTAGTTCGTTCTGTTTGTAACACTCTACCCCCGTGGGCGAAGGCCACTCCAATCCCGACATCCCTGCAGAGACGAGCAGGTGGGGGCCACATCCAAACCGGGAGGACCCTGCGCGCGGGGCACGGGATCAGGTGATGCGGACGGTTTAACGTCTTGCCGGACGAAGTACAGTTTAACGTCGTGTGTTGAGGACGAAGGTGCTTGGCAGTTTAACGTCTTGCAGCGCGGACGTGGTACAGTTTAACGTCGTGTTGGACGATGGATGCTTGGCAGTTTAACGTCTTGTCGCGCGGACGATGGAGGCTAGGCAGTTTAGCGTCGTGCAGCTTGGACGTGGTGGTGCCGCCGATGGGTCCGTGTCACTTCGTGCAAGCCTGGAGGGCCGCATGGGAAGACAACGCACGGTGCGGGCACCCGGGATGAGGATCATCGGGCGCCACGCAGGCGGGTACCCTCAGGGTGTCAAAGGGGGTGACCCCGGCGGATTGGGCGCAAAAGAAGAGCTTGGCGCGCAATACCGCGGGTCGGCGCGCAAATGGGCGGGCTGGCGCGCAATTGAGCCAGCGCTTTTCATGCGGAAGGTAGAGATTGCGCGCACCGGGCTACGGATAGCGCGCGGGGGCAACGGCTCATTCTTTAACGAATGGCCACTTTGAAAGAGGGGGGGGGGGTGCGTGCAATCGGGCCGGATTGCGCGCACCCCGGGGGCAATTGCGCGCAAGAGGCTTCTTTTGCGCGCGAAGGCCTTAGGGTGAAGAATTATTCAAAGGAAAGGAGCCCAAGGGATTGCGCGCGAAGGCGAACCCCGAGGCTTTCTTGCGCGAAAGAAAGGAGGTTACCTGAAGATCGGCATTGCGTGCGGGAGGGGTTGGATTGCGCGCACGAGGGACCTTTCGACTTCTGGAAAACTTAAAAACGTCGGGGGTCGCCTTATATTTATAGGCAACCCCGAGTGCGGAATCCGGTTCGCGGGCGCGGAATCCTCTTCGCGGGCGCGGAATCGGGTCCGGCGCGCAAGGGAGTCGCGCGGGCAACGGGCGCGCAAAATTGCGCGCCGGCCCAGCGCATTGCGCGCATCCCGGAAGGTTTGCGCGCGGCGCTCCAAGTTTGCGCGCGGCTCTCCAAAATTCCGCGCAAGGCTTCCGGGCCCTCCGAAACGGGCTTCCGACTCCAAATATGACCTCGCTTCCCGCATCCGGAGCTTCGTTTGGGAACAACGGACTTTTCTGGCGTCTACAAAAGCCCCCCCCTCAGAATTTGATCGGCGAGAGGTCACAACGATCGGGTTCCGAGGGAGACGCCGGAATGCCGAAGTCCTGGGTGGCGCGGGACTTTTGGCTTAACATGCTCAACCACAATTCATTGTCTCGCGGGAGTGTTAACCAAGCCTCAGGAATCCACAATTGGGCCTGGATTTCTAAAGAAAAGAGGGAGATCATTCCTAGGAAAGGAGACCTCAGGCCTAATCAATGTATCATCCCCCAACTTGTTCCGACACACGAGCGGGACAACGCTAGGGGCGTTGAGATTTTATCCGAACATAAGAAAATGAGAAAGGGTGAATCGCGTGTCCCGGATTCAGAAATCCACGACGGTCGGCCATCCAGGAAATGCCCAAGACGGCAAGAGGACAATGGATCAATCGACCATACTACTGCGATAGACGGACCGAAGGTCATCATTCATATTGCAGGAGGCAGATCACATGTCATCATTAATGCCGCTTTGGGGGTTCATTCAGGCATAAGGGTGGAAATCCAGATCAACAGGGCACGCGAAGCGTGGGGCGAAGTGACGATTTGTTCGGACAGAATCTAACGCTCTCAAAATTGCGCCACCGTGGGGAAAGCGTATTAGGCGGATGCACTAATCTGGCCATGAATCACCCCAATTCTCAGATAGAACCTCTTTGACGAGGAAACTGTCGCTTCCCATCATTGCAATGGGGCATCCCGAGCTGAATCGAGGAGAATATCACAACTGCACCACTCTACCAGAAGCCAGGCCAGACGGCCGGCGACGAGGAGGGGCGGGACTTAGCGATCCCTGAGGCTGGACCCGAGTCGAGATGCCCGGGCATTCCTACATACTCCATCAGGCTGGAGATCAAGCCACACGTAGTTCTGAAAGTGCAGTTTAATGTCATGCAGGACGTAGAACCCCGTTTGGGGAGATCTTAGTTTAAAGTCATAGAGCTCGGACCATAGGGGCAGATCTTAGTTTAAAGTCTTAGAGCTCGGACCATAAGAACCTCAAAGTACGCCACATCGTGGTCCTATCCCCTGGATATGCGAAGATGCACTGAGGGATAGTGTCAAGAGTGTCGAGGTTTCGCCTGGTCAGAATGGGGGGTGGAAAACGTAATGTGAATCATGCGGCCATTCACTCAAGGACTGGGGGCAACGGCGTAACGATATGGGAGTACTGCCGACCGTGGCGGAAAAGCAGCATCCATATCGCACTGACCGTTGATGGAATGAGGCAGCAAACGAGCATCAACCGCTCAAGCGCAGGATTCATATCGATTTACTGCCCGAGGCCCTTGGGGGCACCAGCCCGAGTCGGTGGGAGAGCTCTGAGGCATTGTGTCCAGACCGATCACGGGGGCTCCACCCAGGGCGTAGGCGATGGGTCCGAATGAAAGGGATCACAAAGCCTAAAAAGTGGAAGGAACCTGACCAAGCTGAACCTGACCCTCCTGGCAATAAACCAGAGTACTCTTGACACCGGTGGACCACTGCAAGGGGTCGAGGGACACGCCTTGAGGGTGACCCGAAGGCGGCGGATTCCCCAGAGAAGGGGGAATCTCTAAGAGGTGGGGCTGGACCCGAAGTTTCAAACATCCGGGCGTTCCTACGTATCCCATAAGGATGGGAATCAAGCCACACGTAGTTCTGGAAGCGCGGCGCAACACAATCGGGCACCAGCGTGGGGAGGGGTGCGGGTCTGACCCTCGCACCCAGAAGAAGCGGTATTTGATATTTCTTGTTTTTCCTTAAAGATGGATGGTTTTTCTTTGTGCAGCGACATGCATGTGATTAAGGAATCCCTGGCGTCGCCACAATAATCAAACCATGAAAGGCATTGATAAATGGCGTGGTTATTAACCAGCGCCCAACGTGAGTGTCCCCTGAGGAGAACATCACGATGCAGTGCCATTTCTCGTCGGGCGGCCAAGATGATAACAGTTTACGGTCGTGTGGTAGGACCAGACAACACAGTTTAAGGTTGTGTGGTTCGGACCATGGAGGAATCCGCTCATTGCGATATGGAGGACTCAGTGGAGGTGGGAACATACCCAGCCCTGCGGTCACGCACGATTCCAGGAGAAGGATCCTGGGATAGGGGCCTACGTATGTCCATCACCCGAGAGGCAGAGATGCTAGCCTCCAGCTATACTGGGCCCAGAACGCGATTGTTCGGGCGACTCCTTCCTCCTTATGGGGACGAGGGTCCAGCTACACATGGCCCTTAGGGAGGACATCAACATATATCCTTGGTGCTCAGATCGCGGGAGCCTCGAAAGACACCATTACCCTGGTTGGCCTGCCTAACGTGTAAAGGTGTAATACAGGTCAGTATGAAGAGTGTGTCGAGATTCCACTACAACGCACAAAGGCGGAGTGTGATGAGGACTGCGCAACCAATGTTCAGAGCCTGAATGAGCCGACATGGCGATCAAGGACGTCGCTGACCATATTCGCAACACAACATCCGATCGCGTCAACCTTGGATGGGGAAAGCAAACAAGCATCAACCGCTCAAGCGCAGGATTCATATCGATTTGCGGCCCAGGACCCGCCGGTAAATCGACCCGGAGTGGTAGGAGAGCACTGAGGCATCGTACCCAAACCGCTAACGAGGATCCCTTTGAGTGAAGGCTCGAACAAGAGGAAGCACGCGGCCTGACAAGCAACACAGGACTTGTCGGGATTGAATCCGACACCACAGGTCATAGACCGAAGTACCCAAAACATGTTAACAGATCACCGGAAAGGGTCGGAGGACTCATCCTGAGAGAAACCAAAAGATAGCAGATCCCCGTGATCAACCAAGAGACGGGGCTGGACCTAAGACACAAGCGTCCAGGCGGTCCTACGTATCCCATAAGGATGGGAATCAAGCCGTACGTAGTTCTTGAGAGGCAGTTTAACGTCATGCAGGACGATGAGGGGTGTGAGGTAGTCCCACACACGGGGGAGGCGTACGGAGCAGCCAGTAGACCAACGTGAATGAGGACATAATCCCCCACTCACGCCATACGCCTCGCACAAAAAAGAGGGGAACTTGGGCCAGAGGCCCAACGTGGGATAGAGACTCCCGTGAAATGGGGCTGGGCCCGAAACAAGAATGTTCAGGCGGTCCTACGTATCCCATAAGGATGGGAATCAAGCCGCACGTAGTTCTTGAAGTGCAGTTTAACGTCATGCAGGACGAATGCTGAACAATTTAACGTCTTGTAGCTCGGACGTGGTGCAGTTTAGCGTCATGCGGGACGAAGATGCTTGGCAGTTTAACGTCTTGCAGCGCGGACGTGGTACAGTTTAACGTCATGTTGGACGGAACACTGGGCAGTTTAACGTCTTGCAGCGCGGACGATGTACAGTATAACGTCATGTTGGACGAAACACTTGGCAGTTTAACGTCTTGCAGCGCGGACGATGTACTAGGCAGTTTAACGTCGTGCAGCTTGGACGTTGGAGCGCTCAGGCAAAGTACTGCTTGAGGAACCTAGCGTTGGTGGGAGGAGTGACACGCTCACCATCCATAGTTTCTAGGGAGTACGCGCCATTGGGATAGACTTTGTGGACGACAAGAGGTCCCTCCCACTTGGGCTCCAACTTGGGTGGCTTCCTGCCGGGGATCATTGGCGCTCTTAGGGCTAATACCAGGTCACCCTGTAGGAAGGAGCAGAGGCGAACCTTCTTATTGAAAGCTCGAGCCATTCTGCTCTGATGCCTCTCCAAGTTGTGCAAGGCGCGAAGTCTATTCTCATCCAGTGCTTCCAACTCGACTAGACGGGCTTCAGCAGCTCTGTCCGGCACTTGCTGGTCGTAGACCGCAGTGCGCAAGGACGGTAACTGGATCTCGATGGGCAGGACGGCCTCAGCTCCATACACCAGGGAATAAGGGGTCATCTGGGTGGAATTGCGAGTCGTCGTCCGATAAGCCCAGAGGGCGTTGGGGAGCTTGTCCGGCCAACTCTTCTTGTTCTGACCAACCATCTTTTGCAGAATGTTATAGAGGGTCTTGTTAAACGCCTCAATCTGTCCATTCGCCTTCACATGATAGCGAGATGTATGGTTCGAGCGAATGTTGTACTTGGCGTACAACTTCTTCAACTCGGCTGCTCGGAAATTGGCTCCGTTATCCGTGAGGATAGCGTGAGGCACTCCAAATCGATAAATGATGTTGGAGGTCACGAAGTCAGCGATCGAACATGATTTGACCTCTCTGAGCGGAATCGCCTCTGCCCATTTGGAGAAGATTTCCGTGGCGGTCAGAATGAACTGACACTGGCGAGCCGTCGCCGGCGGGTAAGGTCCCACAACGTCCATCCCCCAGACTGCAAAGGGCCAAGAATACCTAGTGGTATGGAGAAGCTCCGGCGGCCGATGCACAAAGTTCGCATGAACCTGGAACACATGGCACCTCCTGGCATACTCGATGTAGTCATGGATCATGGAGGGCCAAAAGTATCCCAACCTCCGAATCTGGTGGGATAGCTTCGGCCCAGTCTGATGGGCACCGCATGAACCAGCATGAACCTCTTGCATGACTCGTGGGATCTCAACCCCCTGAAGGCAACGGAGGAGAACACCATCAAATCCGCATCTATAGAGGATCTGCTCCAGGTCGGGACTGCTCTGGAGGACAAACTGCGATCCGCGGCGTCGAACTCGCTCGCGCTCGGCCCAATCCGACGGGAGAATGCCATGTTGGAGGTACTCAACCAAAGGCATCCTCCAATCAGGGGCTGGTTTGACTGCCATATATGGGGTACTCGGGGCTCCGGGCATAGGGGCAACCGCGGTGAGATTACTTACCGATGGGCCGCGATCTCCCTCCAGGATAACGGGAGCGATGAGCCTGCGGTGCGTCACACGGACGGCCAGGTTGTCCTGTTCAGGCTCTGCAAGTGACGCAGCAAGGCTGGCCAAAGCATCTGCTCGACCGTTCTGCGACCGGGGAATATGGACAATTTCTGGCTGAGAAGAAAACTGGGCCATCAGAAGGAGGGTGCACTCCAGCAACGGCACAAGTTCCGGCTTCCTGACAACATAGTCGCCATTGATCTGCTTAACGACCAGCTCAGAGTCCCCTTTCACACACAGATGGGGCACGTCGATCTCGAGAGCCAACTCGAGGCCGGTGATGAGGGCATGGTATTCCGCCTCATTGTTGGTACAGCCCTCTGACAACAAGAAAGAGTATGGTAGCACGGCTTGCTCTGGGGTAATGAAGACGATACCCAAGCCCACTCTATTGAGCTTAGGATTATCGAGCCTTCTACCGGTGGGGCTCCGGGAGGCACCGTCAAAGTGCATCTGCCAGCACGGATCAGCATGATCGACCGAGAGAATGGCCTCATCAGGAAAGCCTAGATCCAGCGGCTGATCCGCGGAGGTCGGGTGAGCATCCAGAAAGTCTGCCAATTCTTGCCCTTTGATGGCCTTCTGAGACACATACCTGATGTCGAACTGCTGGAGAATCACACCCCACCGTTCTAGACGGCCAGTCAACAAAGGCCGGCTCAGGATATATTTCAACGGGTCTACCCGAGAAACCAACTGTACCTCATGGTGCTGCAAGTAGTGCCATAATTTCTGTACGGCAAATACGAGCGCCAGGCAGCTCTTCTCGATGGGGGAATACCTAACTTCCGCATCGAGGAGCATGCGACTGAGGTAATAGAGGCTATTCTCTATTCCCTCGTTGTTCTTCTGGGCGAGAAGGGCACCCAGGGACCGTTCCAGGGCGGTCACATAAAGGACCAGCGGCTTCCCGGATACAGGTGGCATCAGAACCGGAGGTTGAAGCAGGTACTGCTTGATTTCCTCGAAAGCGGTCTAACACTCCTTATCCCATACATTGGTGGCACCTTTCTTCATGAGCCGAGAAAAGGGCTTACACTTGCCGGCCAGATTCGCGATGAATCGGCGTATATAGGCTAAGTGGCCTTGGAACCCTTGAAGTTCTCGGATGTTACCTGGGGGAGGCATCTGGCTAATCGCCCTGATCTTCTCTAGGTCGATCTCAATACCCCGGTATCTTACCACAAATCCAAGGAACATTCCGGAGGTGACCCCGAAGGCACACTTCAACGGGTTCATCTTCAGGCAGCGAGACCAGAGGAAGCCGAACACTTTCTCAAGATCTTTGAGATGGTCCTGACGCTGGCGCGATTTGACCACCAAGTCGTCGACGTAGCATTCTACCAGTGTCCCGAGTATTGGCTTGAATATGTGGTGCATCGCCCGTTGATAGGTGGCACCTGCATTCTTCAGGCCGAAGGGCATGACCCGGTAACAAAATATACCTTGGAGGGCCTTGAAGGCAGTGAACTCCTCATCCTCAGGGGCCATCCGGATTTGGTTGTATCCGGAGTATCCATCCATAAAGGAGAGGGCTTGGAACCCTGCTGTGGAGTCAATCAACAGCTCTGTCACTGGAAGGGAAAAATCATCTTTCGGATAGTGGCGGTTGAGATCGCGGAAGTCGATGCAGACTCTGATCTGCCCGTTTTTCTTCCTGACCGGCACAATTTTGGCCAGCCATTTGGGGGTACTGAACTTCCCTCACGAAGTTGGCTTTGATAAGCTTGTCAACTTCGGCCTCAACCATGGCACCGTGGGACGGGTGCATCTTCCTGGGAGGCTGCTTGAACCCGCGATGGTTCGCCGGGAGACCAAGACGGTGGACGGCTACCTGAGGATCTAGCCCCGGCATCTCGTCATAGCCCCAAGCGAACACATCACGGTGCTGCCTGAGGAAGTCCACGTACTGCTACCGCTCCTCAGAGGGCATGGCGACACTGACCAATGTGGGTCTTGGATCTGCTTCGGTTCCAAGGTTCACCTGTACTAACTCATCGACCGTGGCGGGGACGCCCTCCTCAAAGGCTGGGGGTGCGTCTTCCACATCCTCTCCACTCGGGGAGGGATCATCCACGGGAGAGACTGCGTTGAAAACTGCATTGGGGCTACCAGATCCTACTGGGCCGCTGGTGCTGGCACGGGCGGTTGCGGTCATCTCATTAGGAGACTCACAGGCCGCCGAGACCACGGCTACATCCAACCGTTGAATCAGGAGGACGTAAGCGTCATCCAAGCTTGCCCAGGGATCACTTGCAACAACGACAGGATCAACCTCACCTGCCAGGATCTGCTTGTCCTTGCTCTTGTAATAGTCTGCGTCCAGATAGCGGGCTTCACATGAGGCAAAAGGAGAGGCATCTCCCTGAAGCACGCCTACTCGACCGTTAAGGGAGTATTTGAGGCATTGGTGGTATGACGAGGGAACCGCCGCATGAAGGTGGAGCCATGGCCTTCCCATCAATGCGTTATACGCAGTGTCTTGAGAGACTACCATGAATTCGGTGTTGGCAACCAAGTCACCGAACTGGGTCTTCAAACGTATCTTGCCGACCGGGGTTTGCTCGGTGCGGTCGTACCCCTGGATCCTGAGGTCGGAGGGGATCAAGTCATCCTCAGACAACCCCAATCTCCGGAGCGTCCGAGTTGGAATCAGGTTAATCCCGGACCCCGTGTCGACAAGACAGCGCCGGACTTCAAGGCCATTGAACTGGACAGTAACATACAGCGGACGAATGTGCCCCTGTATAGGAGGGTCTTCATCCTTACCAGAGAACGAGATAACTGCCTGACATTCGGCGTCCTCAATCGTTTCGGCGTGAAAGGCCTCTGCAGCCGAAACCTCTGTCTCAAACTGGAGGGGGCTCTTCAGGGCTTCAGCGAGTGCCTCACGCATCTCAGAAGACATGCGCAGAGCCTCAAGGATGGAGAGCCTTGCTGGGATGTTGGCCAAGTGCTTCAGGACATCATACTTTTTGGCCAAGCGCGAGCCCCTGGTTGCAGGAGGTTGCTCTGCGGTTGGAGGCATGACGGGCCTTGCCGGCTGGGCCGGCGGCCGACTGGTACTTGGCGCATCTCGCTGTTCATTGGTTGAAGCCCGGGAAGTAGTCACCGTACTGGGGTCAGGAGGCCGGGATGGACTCGTGGCAGGGCGGAGCTGATCGCGGCGCGGCTGAGGCGGTTCTTCCTGGTCCCACACCACAAACAGTGGCGGAGGCGAATCCGTCATCCCCGGATGGGGGGGCTGCGCACGCTGAGCTCGGTTTTGAGCCTGCTGCCTAGTCTCAGTGGCGTGCACGACCTGGCTGGAGGTACCAACTGTCGTGCCCCAGCGGCTCCTGTTGTTGCGGTTCCTCCGACGGTGGCGACGACCGGGGACACTAGGGAGGTCCACCTGGTGTTCCTCAGCGTCGGGGACCGAAAAGGGGTTTACCAGCTCAACGGTATTAACCGAAGCATACCCAACACTGTCATCGGAAGAATCATCCATCACTGGGCGGATCCGGGGAGGGATCCCCATCTCCGGGGGCATGAAATCACCGAGAGTGCGGGATAGTGGCGGAACTGGCGGGGCGCGCTCTTCCTTCTTGCGCCGCCGCCGTTTGCTCTTCTCGGAAGAGGCAGGCTGGGATGACGATGCCGAAGCAGCACCCGCAGATTCTGGGGGCTCAGGATGATTCAAGCGCGCACGGATGATTCCATGGGCGCGAATGATCGTCTTGCGGGCCATACAGTTTTTATACTTCTGGGATCCGCGGTCGGAGACCAGCTGCCATTCGTCCTCATCGCCGCTATCGTCATCTGATCCCACGAACACGCCCGCCACTTGTGCTGGAGCTGGGCCCAACCTGATTACATTGTTGTTAATCTGGTCTTGGAGCCATTCCTTAAACACGTAGCACCGCCGGATGGTGTGCCCCAGGGCCCGATGGTAAGGGCAGTAGCGGGGGTTATCCATGAGATGTGCTTCCTCTGGCTTCCAACACTCAGGCAGTCGCACAATCCTCTGCTCCAGGGCGCTCCGGAAATAACCGGGGACCTGATCCTCGTGGATTGAGTAAGTCAGGTATCACGGGCCCCTGGGAGCATGGTCTTGACGAGGGGCTGGAGGGGCCTGCCGAGGAGGTGGACCCTGATTATCTCGCCTGGGTTGTGGCGGTACATTACGCGGAGGGGCCGGCCGGTTCTGAGGCTACCGCTGCTGGGCCGGGAACTGAGCCCGTGGAGGCGGATTCCTGTGAGGCTGTGGAGCTGGCCTCACCGGTAGCAGCTCCAACGGCCTGGGGGCCTCTATCTGGGCAACAGCAGCGGGCTCAGCCCTGCTGGCTCTCCTTGCAGGAATCATAGGAGGCAGCGGGTGTGCCTGACTGGCCTATTGCAGGGCTTCCTCAAGACGTTGAGCTTTGTCTGAGAAGTCCCTGAACCCTCCGGGGTAATTCTGAGTGATCAGGGAAGGGACCAGCTCGGTCTTGACGTTCCTGACGCACATTGTCAGCAACTGCTCTTGAGTCAATGTCATGTCAAGGGAATACGTGAGACCCATCCATCGGGCGACGAAATCCGCGACTCGCTCATCAGGCCTCTGTTTGAACTTGAAGAGGTCTGCGATACTCGTCTTCCGGGTCGTGGAACTGAACTGGAAGAGGAACTGTCTACGAAGGTCCTCCCAGCTAGTTATCGACCCGACGGGGAGCTGGCTGTACCAGACAAATGCTGGCCCTTCCAGTGTCTGGACAAAGCAGTGATGCTTAGAGGCCTCTTGCTGCGCCGGAGTCCCCAACATAGGCCCGCACCTCGAGTTGAAATGGGCCAAATGTTGTGGCGGATCTCTAGTCCCGTTGAAGGGGGCGAAAGTGGGATTCCCGAATCCCGGAGGCGCCGGCATGTCATCCACCCATGCTGGGTATGGCTTGCCGTCCGGTGGGATTGCCACTTGCAGAGTCTCCAAGGCTTCCAAGCGGGCGATGAGTGCCACCATCGGATCGTCTGGACATGGGTTCCAGTCCTGGCGAGGATCTCTAACCACGAGCGCATTGCATGGCGCTTCAATCGGGTCGTCGACCGGGTCGTCGAACTCGGCAGCTCGTGGGATGGCGGGCGGAGCGGCCCATGGGGCAGCGGGAGGAATCCGAGCGGGGTCTCTCAGGTAGTCACGCCGCTCGGGAGGGTGCGGTGAAACATACCGCGCCCTCTTGCCATAGGCAATGGACCCTCCCCTGTCGGCAAAAACGGCATAATCACGGTTGCCCGGGAGAGCCTCATTGAGGGGTGGTTGTTCCTGTCCCTGCTGTCCTGGCCTAGGATCACCGTAGTCAGGCCGCTGCTCTGCAGCGCGCTCGGCGAGGAGCTGGTCAACTAGCTTCTTCTGCTCGGCGAGCTGTTGACGTAGCATAGCCTTCTCGGGATCCTCATCCGCCCTCTGTGTGGAGGCAGATGGGTCGGCGGGCTTCATAGCCCCGCCGTGCTCTTTACCTTTGCTGACGTTTCGGCTCAACGTCAGTGCTTCAGTGGGTGTGGGGAGACCCAGGAGGTTCTTCTGGTGAGGATTAACTCTCGCCGATGGATCCAACAACGGCTTGTCTTCGGGGGGAGAGCCCCCGTCGAGAAGTTCCAAGCCATTCCCCTCCCCCGACAGGTCAGCCATATTGACAGTTTCCGTCCCCGGGGATGTACCCTCAGGGCCACCCAGTAAATCGGGCTGTCGGCGAATCGCACTGAAGCGTAGGGCAGCGTACTTCCCCCATCCACGAATATACACGTGTGGAGTGGCTCCCTCGATAACCTTGCGGAGTACTTGAAAACACTCAACCCATCGTTGTTGGAGGGCCTCGTGGTGCCCAAATGACCCAGGGTGCCGAACCGCGGGGAGCGTGGCCAGGTCAATTTGACGGCACTGCTCACCAATATCCTCCAGGTGTGCTTGACTCCCGGGATATGGCATTTTTATGCGGTGAAGACGGGAGTGAGTCTCCCGGAGAGTTCGGCGGAAGCATTCGAACTCATCCGGGGTGAGCGATTCGGGTGCATCAAAGTCCGGTCCTGCGACTGGCCAAAACTTCTCAGGGAAGTGGCCCTCTGCAAGGACGGTCCAGAAGCTCCACGACTCAAACTCGGGACCCAGGTCTCCTTGGTCCTCTTCAACGACTGGGAATGGACGGGGAACCGGAAGTGGTGCCGAGGCGGGCCGCCGGGCCGACGGGCTGGCCGACGGTGAATACGGCGAGCAGGCCGATTGGCCTCCATATCCCAGGCCGCCCTCGAAGGGTGGCGGTGCCCCAGCTACCACATCACGATAGGACGGGCCGGCGAGCGAACATCCTGCCGTAGCGTCGGTGCTCGCCGAGGGTGCACTAGATCGTGGTTCGACCGTCGGTCCCCAGAAAAAGTCTCCGGCTTCTCCGATCGAGGCAGAAGGCGCTTCCGGAGGGGCTGGTACCAACCGCAAGCTTGATCCTTGGGGGTCTACCAGGCCCTCGCTACTCCGGATATACCTTCGGAGAGAAGCGGGGATCATATCGATCTCGATCTCGGGAAGTACGAGGATGACGTGCCGCATTCCTACCACTGCCCCTAACTGGCGGGATCGGGGGGAGGGCTCCGTCGCCGAATCATACTCCGCCTCTGTATCAGAGAAACGAACCGGTCGGATCTCTGTCCGGAATTCCGTAACATTCTTCCCTCGGCGTCGACGCCTCGCCTTCCTTCCCCTGGGTGGTTCTTCGGGGCATGGGTGATCTCTGTCCTGGTGTCCCCTGGCCGCACTGGTGCTGGGGCCAAGAGGACTGGAAACCAAGGTGCGAGGAACACCAGGATAGATATCAAAGGGGACGCGGGGAGAGATGATTCCGGGCAGGCCTCCGGGCCAGGATCGAAAGGTGGGGTGACCCATGCCTCTTGGATCGGCCACGCGGAGTAGACCCTATTGGTGAATCGCGCTACCGCGAGGTGGTACGCGGTGGCTATTTCCTGTACAAGAAACCGGGAGAGTCAACCCAACCTGCCTTTGGGGCGGTCGGGGCGTCGATCCAGGCCGGGCATAGAAGTGCCCCTGCTCAGGATGCGCAGGGGCCTGGTGACTGGAGCCAGTAGTGGCTTGAGCCAACGCGGCCGCTGTTGCTAGTGCCCCAAGGTGGGCATCCTCTTCCGCTCGTGCCCGACGTTGGCGTCGGGACAAACGAGTCAGGATGAGCGGCGCGGGCAGGTGGAGAGTCCGTTCTTCGACTTAAGGGGCCTGGCGGCGATGTTGCCGTGGCCTGACAGGAGCCCTTATCGCGGATCCCTGGAGCGAATCTCGGATAGGGTGGTCCCAGACATCTTCCACCTCATCCGCATAGGGGAAGGAGTTGTCGGAGCGCTCCGGGGATAAACTCCCGAAGCGGTTGGACGTCGAGGTAGGCAGCGGTGCCTCCCTACGCGGCCCTCGGGGGCGGCGTTGGTGGCGAGGTGCAGCCTCCTCGAGGTCTAGGCGAGCCATGTCCCTAGTGGGGATGACTCCCCCTTCCTCATATCTCCGCACCAAGTTGTTGATCACCCTTCTTTGGATGACCTCCGAGGGGGAGAGAGGGCGTGGTTGCCCCGTAGCTGCGGCTGCTGGGACGGCTGTGGAACGGGCGGGACCGCGCGGAGTAGCCGCGTCGGTGTTTCCCCTACCCCCGCGCCAGTGGGCGGGCGGCGATCGGGCACTGGATTGGGTGACCTGATTCCTGAAAGCAGGGAGGAAAACCCATTAATACTGACAGGAAAAGGAATCGACAACCAATCATTAGCGCCATGACGCCTTCCGTGGGGGGGACCCAGGCCCTCGACGTCGTGAGACGGAGTGCCCGGTTTCCCTTCCCCAGCCCCTGGCGGGTTCCGTGCCCCGGTGTTGAAGGCTCGGTCGAGCAGCATGCTGGTCTTCCAACACCTCTGAAAGCCATCGGTCTTCGTATTGAGGAGAAGAGATTCACGTCGGGTTCACCATTTTTCTGTTTCGGTGTGGATGTGCGTCGGGTTTCTGTTACGACGCTGTTCCGCCAGGACGCGTTCGCGCGTGCACCCGTCGACCCGAGGGGATGGGCGCGTGCGGCTTGTGGCCCCGCAGTCCCACTTTCCAAGGGCGGGCGGCATTCGTCCCTTCTTCAGGGGCGTCTGCTCCTTGATCGAAACCAGGATGATGGGATGTCGGCTCCTCCTTCTGTGGACTTCTCCTCGGAACTTGTTGCCTAATCCGGGTCTCCCTCATAGATTTAAGAATGTTCGTGAATCTCGTTCCCGGCACCATATCTTCATGGACACCGGTTAATTACGCTTCTTCCGCCCAGACGCTCCAAGGAGTCTGGTCGGGGCAGCAACCTGCGGTGAGGAGACCGGGTGACTCCGGGTGTTGGGGGCATGTCTTAGCACTGCGACTCTGCATGTCTGCCTTCCGTCCCTAATAGGGCTTCTCGAAGGCGTGATGGCCTGAGGCATCCCGCGCTGGGTGCGGGGAACTGTGTCACCTGAGGTTTTCCTCAGCTTCCCATGTTTAACACGGGGTATGCCGCGAGTTTAACGTCCAGCGGGGACGGCATCGGTCTGATCAACACAAGGAGTGGATCAGATGACAGAACCCCTTGCGGGGAACCTCCGACGCTGGGGCCAGCACATGGGCGTCTTCCCGAGTGAAGTGGAGTGGAATGAAGTGGCATGACCCCACCGGGATGTGGCGGCCCGGGTAAGGATCAGGATGGATGATGGAGTGAAGAGCTTGGACCCCATAGGGGCTTCCTACGTACCGCGCGTTAGCGCAGATCAAAGGCAGCGTAGTTCGGATATACAGTTTAACGTCATGATGGACATTAGCAAGCCGACTCACGAAGAGGTCGAGGCTGCCGGGCGAAGGGTTGAACCGAACCACCTCGCATAGAGGGGGATGGAACGGCTGGGAGTATCACAGTTTCACGTCATGCTGGACGCTGGCAAGCCGACTCACGAGGAGATCGAGGCTGCTGAAAGGAGGATTGAACCGAACCACCTCGCACAGAGGGGGATGGAACGGCCGGGGTGGATCACAGTTTCACGTCATGCTGGACGTTGGCAAGCCGACTCACGAGGAGATCGAGGCTGCTGAACGGAGGATTGAACCGAACCACCTCGCACAGAGGGGGATGGAACGGCCGGGGTGGATCACAGTTTCACGTCATGCTGGACGTTGGAAAGCCGACTCACGAGGAGATCGAGGCTGCTGAACGGAGGATTGAACCGAACCACCTTGCACAGAGGGGGATGGAACGACCGGGTGGATCACAGTTTCACGTCATGCTGGACGTTGAAGAGAAAAATAGAAAAAGGCAGTGGGGAAGTGCAATGGAGATACACATGTGCAGTCCCCCACAAGAGCGGATTCATAGGTGAATCGACGCGAAGGTGAACCCGGGAGGGGTCCACGGATGGACGAACCGACGTGAATACGACCGGGACGACCAGGTGGTGGGCTTGAACCTCGGAGAGGCTTCCTACGTACACTGTTTAGGAGACAGGGATCAAATTCCACGTAGTTCGTTCTGTTTGTAACACTCTACCCCCGTGGGCGAAGGCCACTCCAATCCCGACATCCCTGCAGAGACGAGCGGGTGGGGGCCACATCCAAACCGGGAGGACCCTGCGCGCGGGGCACATGATCAGGTGATGCGGACGGTTTAACGTCTTGCTGGACGAAGTACAGTTTAACGTCGTGTGTTGAGGACGAAGGTGCTTGGCAGTTTAACGTCTTGCAGCCTGGACGTGGTACAGTTTAACGTCGTGTTGGACGATGGATTCTTGGCAGTTTGACGTCTTGTCGCGCGGACGATAGAGGCTAGGCAGTTTAGCGTCGTGCATCTTGGACGTGGTGGTGCCGCTGATGGGTCCGTGTCACTTCGCGCGAGCCTGGAGGGCCGCACGGGAAGACAACGCACGGTGCGGGCACCCGGGATGAGGATCATCGGGCGCCACGCAGGCGGGTACCCTCAGGGGGTCAAAGGGGGCGACCCCGACGGATTGCGCACAAAATAAGAGCTTGGCGCGCAATACCGCGGGTCGGCGCGCAAATGGGCGGGCTGGCGCGCAATTGAGCCAGCGCTTTGCGCACGGAAGGTAGAGATTGCGCGTACCGGGATTCGGATAGCGCGCGGGGGAAACATCTCATTCTTTAACGAATGGCCACTTTGAAAGGGGGGGGGTGCGCGCAATCGGGCCGGATTGCGCGCACCCCGGGGGAAATTGCGCGCAAGAGGCTTTTTTTGCGCGCGAATGCCTTAGGGTGAAGAATTATTCAAAGGAAAGGAGCCCAAGGGATTGCGCGCGAAGGCGAACCCCGAGGCTTTCTTGCGCGAAAGAAAGGAGGTTACCTGAAGATCGGCATTGCGCGCGGGAGGGGTTGGATTGCGCGCATGAGGGACCTTTCAACTTCCGGCAAACTTCAAAACGTCGGGGGTCGCCTTATATTTATAGGCAACCCCGGGCGCGGAATCCGGTTCGCGGGCGCGGAATCCTCTTTGCGGGCGCGGAATCGGGTCCGGCGCGCAAGGGAGTCGCGCGGGCAATGAGCGCGCAAAATTGCGCGCCGGCCCAGCGCATTGCGCGCATCCCGGGAGGTTTGCGCGCGGCACTCGAAGTTTGCGTGCGGCTCTCCAAAATTCCGCGCAAGGCTTCCGGGCCCTCCGAAACGGGCTTCCGACTCCAAATATGACCTCGCTTCCCGCATCCGGAGATTCGTTTGGGAACAACAGACTTTTCCGGCGTCTAAAACGGGTCTCGTACCATATCTGTGGAGTAGTGTGAGAGATCAGTAAATATCGCCGAGTACTGGGCCACTGACATGCTGCCCTGCCGCAGCTGTAGTAGCTCCTGGATGCGCACCGCTCGGAGGGTGGCTGGGACGAACTCAGAGTGGAAGATGCTCTCAAAGTCCGTCCAGATGAGAGACGCCTCGTCGTGCACCTGGAGCATCAAGCTCCACCATCTGTCTGCTGCCGCGTGCAGGAGACTCAATGCGAGGATCACCATGAGGTCTACTGGTGTCCTCACTAATCTGAAAACCCGAACAACTGCCTCCAGCCCGTCCTCGGCGGCCTGAGGGTCCGTCTCCCCGCGGAACCTGGGCGGTCGCTGGCGCTGGAACTCATGCAGTGCACTAAGGCGATGTGCATCGTCAGCGGCTGAGGCTGGTAGCATTGGTGCCTCAGCGGGTATAGGTACCACCGGTGCCTCAGCTGTCAAAGGGCCATGTACCGAGTCCTCGACACTCGGTGGGCTGTCATCACGCTCCACTCTCGGAATCCTAGCTGGCTGTCGTCGTGGGGCCATCCTGAAAGAAACAGGTGCGCCACGGTCAGGACAGTATACCTAGTGAGCTGACACAAGTAATCACAAGGAAAACTTGAAACACACATGTAATCAATGTTTTCGTGCATTAAGTCGGAAATCAGAAGTCAAGGTCCTGGTGTACGGATACGTCGGCCGCCGCACCAACACTGGACTCCCTGGACTGATAACCACACCCAATACGTTAAACACTATTGCTTCACATAGAAGAAAGATCAGAGTCCCCGGTAGAACCGACCACCTCTGATACCAATTTGTCACGACCCGTCCTCGGGGCCCGTGCCGTGACTACCCCAAGCCCGCCTTCCATAGGCCGGGGGCTGGCGACTAGAACCAAGGCGAAAATCCCGGTAAAAAGGGAAGGCATTGCCTTTGTAAAGTAAACAAGCACCACAGAGTAAGCAAGCGGAAAAGTAAACACTAAGTAAAAAACAGAGTGCGGAAAAGTAAATGAGCCAGTATACAAACCCAACTGAAAGTAAAGTACAACTCGAAACGGAAAACAACAACTGTAATGTAAAAGCCGCAACACCGAGCTGTCCACTGGAAATCCCACCTGACGGGTGGGTACAGATAGCTCCACTGCTCCTCGGGTCCCACCGTCTGCTCCGAGCACGTCTCGCCCAGTGGTCCACCTCCAGGTACTGACTCGTCGCGTAATCCACCTCCGGGTACCGTCCAGTCCTCGAACACTCGGCCTCCATCAGCACTGTCTGTCGTCTGCAACCAACACAACGAGGTGCAGGCATAGCCGGTGCAGAGGTGAGTATAACGATACTCAGTAGGGACCCCGAGACCCTCAAGGTCTCTCTAAAACCAATAAGTATAACCACAAAGAAGATATCAACAGATAAACTCTACTTAGATATATTCCCATTCATATACCTAAGTTATCAAGTAACCCATCTCAATCATGAGGCAAACAGAAGGTCAAAAGTCTCAGCTCAAACCAGGATTTTCATCATCGAAACCGTAACTGCTGAAGAGCTCCGTCTCTGGAGTGGACAGTGGTCCTGTCACAACTCTGAGGTACTGCTCACTAACTTAAGACTGCTGTAGTACTCCACCTATCGAGTATTGCGGGCCAGCCGCTACCACCAAGCGCTCCCATGTGCCGCTACAACCAAGCGCACCACTATCGTGGGTCTGCCGCTACAACCAAGCGCTCCCATGTGCCGCTACAACCAAGCGCACCTCTGTCGTGGGTCTGCCGCTACAACCAAGCGCTCCCATGAGCCGCTACAACCAAGCGCACCTCTGTCGTGGGTCTGCCGCTACAACCAAGCGCTCCCATGTGCCGCTACAACCAAGCGCACCTCTGTCGTGGGTCTGCCGCTACAACCAAGCGCTCCCATGTGCCGCTACAACCAAGCGCACCTCTGTCGTGGGTCTGCCGCTACAACCAAGCGCTCCCATGTGCCGCTACAACCAAGCGCACCTCTGTCGTGGGTCTGCCGCTATAACCAAGCGCTCCCATGTGCCGCTACAACCAAGCGCACTTCTGTCGTGGGTCTGAGGCTACAAACAAGCACTCCCATGTGCCGCTACAACCAAGCGCACCTCTGTCATACACCGAGTCGTTCGATCAGCAGTCGTCGGGTCTCAGTCTGCTACACGGTCTCCGTGCTCCGCCCGCTCGTCTCCGGGAGGGTCCGCTCCATGAGCTACTGGTCGATACTCCAAGTATCACAAAGTCCCGCAAGGAAGTATCTCAAAGGACCACCTCGACATAGGGGTCTCAACGCAACAGACGGCGCATCAATCAGACGCCCGGTCTGTGAGTTATTTGCCTTTTCGTCCCAGGGGCCCGGTTGGTTTCGTGAGCGAACCAATCCGGCCGTAACTCAACTATACCCCGAACACTCACAAGGTATACTCATAGGGACCATTTTTCAACGTGATCACCAATGCTGCTGACGGTTCGTCAAACATACGTCTGGTCTGAAAGATATCAGCTTTTCCGTTCCAGGGGCCCGGTTGGATTTCAGTGCGATCCAACCCGGCCACTATCCACTGTAACCCAAAACCTGGGCGAAGGATTCCAAAAGTTCCGTATCATCAACAGGAACTCAATGCAATAGACGGCGCGTCAATCGGACGCCCGGTCTGAGAGTTATTGGCTTTTTCGTCCCAAGGGCCCTGTTGGTTTTCGTGAGCGAACCAGCCCGACCGCACTCCGACGGCTTCCAAAGCTCGAGCGGAGTAAGCCAAAATATCCGTCTCAATTAGAGGAAACTAACAAAGCTGACGGCACGTCAATCGGACGTCCGTAGCTCAAGATATGAGCATTTCCGCTTCGAGGGCCCGGTTGGTTTCGTGTACGAACCAACCCGGCCGATCTCAAAGTATTCCGAAACCTTGAGTGCGATAGTGAAACGACCGTCTCGATCCAAGGATCTCGTTGCCGCTGACGGCGGGTCGTTTGGAGGCTCGTAGCTCAAGATACGACCATTTGAACGAAGTTTGTCCGAAGACGGGGGGTCCGGGCCCGGGTCGACCCCCCTGGTTGGCCCGAACCGGGTCGGGTCCGACTCAGTTGGCCCGGCCCGGCCCGACCAGGGCCGGTCCGGCTCGGCTCGGCCGAGCGGCCGACGCGGGGGAAAGCCGCCGCCCCGCGTGACACCCCCGCGGCACCCGCGGGGTGTCGCCCCGGACACCCGCGGGGTGGCGCGCTGGACAGCCGCGGGGTGCCGCGTGACAACCCCGCGCCACCCGCGGGGTGCCGCCGCGCCGGCGCCCCGTGCCACCACCGGCTTCCGCGGGCTGCCGGAGTCGCTCCGGTGGCCCGTTTTCCTTCCCGTCTGCGCTGTTGTTCCTCCCGGGTTACGTTCTTTACTGAGGGATCATCAAACACCCATTGCGGCACGTTCCGTCATCGCCCGCCAAATCCGCAAAACACGAAGAACGACGGAGTGTTGTCCGGCCGTGTTCGTTTGACCCGCACCCTCCGCATTAGATAAAAACAACGGGAGAAATTGTTCAACACATGAACCGACAATTTTAATAAAATAAAATTGTTCATTTGAAACCGGCTTTTAAGTTTTTAAAGAACGTTCACGGGAATATAAAGAGGGGTATTCCAAAATTATAAAATCCCTACCTCGTTGATCGTCGCGCGCGGGCGTTCTTCGCGGAAAGGCTCGTCGCGGAAGAGGGGGATCGTCGCGTCGTCGCAGAAAGGCGTCGCGTCGTCGCGGAAGAGGATTCGTAGACGAAGACAGAGGTTGTCCGAGGTGGAACGGCGTCTCCCTTCCTTTGATGTGGAAAGAAGAACGAGGGATGGCGCGTCGTCGTTCTTTGGAAGAAGGACGTGACGCCGTTCTTCGTCAGAGACCGATTCGTTCTTCACATTCTTCGTCGTTGAAGAAGAAGTTTTTCAAGCCTCCCAAATCCTCCCAACGTGACAAGACTCAAAAAAAAAATAAAATAAGCCCAAGTCTTATTTTATTAACACAAGATAAGAAATTGAATTTCAAAAGAAAAGAAACGATCAATTAATCTCAAAGAATTAATTGTAACAAATTAACAGCCCAATTAAATGGGGCGTTTCTTTACCATAAAAACGCACAGTTGACTTCTTTTAATAGGGGGGGTGCGGGTGCGTTACTTAAGAAGAAAAGAAACGGTGGGGCTTGTGCGGGCCCCACCTCACAAATATCCTACCAAGGGGGTAGGATATTCCTGGATAGCACCCTATCCAGTTCAACTCAGTCGAAGCCGCCTTTAAGTGGCTTCAAGTGGCTTCCAAGCGGCTTAAGTGAAATAAAATAAAGTTGTCGCAAAATTATTTTATTTCTTAACTTTAAGCCCGAAAATTAAAAACCACACCCGAGCAAATGCAACTCCGGAAGAGGCGTTTCTAAGCGAATACCGGCGCTGCGATTTCATCGGTGCCCTCAGAATTCGATTCCGGGCACCGGTTCAAAAGTTATAAAAACTCGCTCGTCCGTTCACTGAACGTACCCGAGCCAAACTTCAGAAAATGATTCCGGGCACACCAGGCCTCGGAATCAGGTGCCGTCAGAAACTGCGTTCTTGTAAAATTCCAAAAAAAAATAAGAAAAAAATTTCCTTGAAATTTACGGGTCTTTACACGTTGGATGTGGTTTTGACCTCTTTGTTTGTTTCAAAAGAGTCTTCGTGTTTTTATTGGCGTTGTTTCGGATGTTGTGTTTTAAGGTTGAATTGAAGATGGAGAATTGGTTGAGTTATATAGAATGGTGTTAAGGTGGGTGTATGTTGGGCCTGGATCTACTATTGTTATAGTTTTTTTTCCTTTGACGCGATCAACTAGAGGTTGTCACACTTTTGGGGGCGGGTGACACTTAGCGGGTAATTCGTTCATATTATATGAGTTCTTTTGGTTTATCGCTCCCCTTTTTGGGAGTGTTTCGGAATCACTTTTTTGTCGTTATTTAGATATTTCTTTAAATTGTAAAGTAATGTCGGTTTTCGTTTGGGGTTTTGATCTTGTTATAGCTTTCCGGGGGCGGAAAGGTTTATGGTGGGGAGAATTGTCCCACCTGTTTTTACTTATTTATTTTATTTATTTTATTTATCTTAGCGTCGGGTGATTTTGCATGTGTGCTGGCGAGTCCCGGTCTAAAATTTTAATGTTTGGATGAGTTTATGGTTTGGAATAGTGTGCGAACACCATACAGTTGTGAAGCGCAGCCCGTTTGCAGTCCTCTTGGGTACCGTGCAGTGCACGCGTACCCCGTGGTCATTTAGTTTTAATGTAATTAAATTCGCTCGTTGAGTGGATTAATATATATATATATACATACATATATATATATATCTATGATTATATATGTGTATGTATATGGGTATATATGTTTATACATTATTATTATTTTTGTTATTATTATTATTATTTTTTTTAACTTAATGTGCATATATGTATGTTTATATGTGTATATATACACGTATGCTGATAAATATATTTTTCATAACATTATATGTTTATGCGTAAATGTGTTTATGCATATGAGTATATATATGCATAAATGTTTATAATATGCCATGTATTTTCATATATGTATTTTTATAAATTTGTTCATGTGGGATTATATATATATGTTTATACATATATATATGTATATATATTTGTAAGTATAATAATAATAATAATAATTAATATTATTATTATCAATATGTTTATGTATGTTTATATATATATATTTATATAGGTTTATATATATGTTCACATGTTTTATATATGTTTAGATATATGTAAATATGTGTATGTATATTTATAATAACTATTGCCATTATAATTAATTAACAAATTTATTATTAGTATTATTATTAAGTTAAATTATTTTGTTTTGTATAAATTTTATTTTTCCTTTACTTTTATTCTCATTTTTCTTATTCTTTTTTTTTTCTTTTCTTTTTCTCCTCCTTTTCCTTCCTCTCTTTCTTTTCCTCTCCTCTAACCCTACTCTCTCCCCCCCTTATCGCGCGCAGCCCACCCCTCCCCTTCCCTCGCTGTGCGCGACCCGGGCCCCTTTCTCTCCCTGTCACCGGCATGCCACCGCCATCCTCCCCAGTCGCCGGCCGCCACCGCCGTCCCTCTCCCCGCTGCGGGACTACCTCGCCGGACTCTCTCGACCCGCCTCCTGCAGCCGCCGGTCCAAGCCACCCCTGTCGGCCCTCTCCTCTCCCGCACGCCCTCCTTTCCCAATTGCCGGCTGCCGCACCTCCACCGACTCCAGCTGCCCACCTCCCTCCGTCCACCCGACTTCCCACCGCGTGCTCCACATCCAACCGAGCAGGCGACCCACCAGCCTCCATTCGCCCCGCCCTGGTCCTTCGGCCGAGCCGCCCCAGCAGCACCCTCCTCCGGTCGCGCCCTCCTCCAGCAGTGTCACTCTCTCAGGTAACCCTTGTTTTTAATTCAGGGGTTTTAGTTTACCCCAAACCCTAGATTAAAGGTTTCAACTTTTAGGGGTAATGTCCAATTGCTGGTTCTACATTGATATTATAGGTTGATTTTAGTCTTCTGCGCAAGCGATTGTGGCGTGAATGGTGCTTCGCCCCAATTTCAGGAGATTTATCGTCAATTGAGTTAGTTACATGCTTTTACGTTAGTTTATGAGTTTGGATTTGCTTGATTGATTATTTAAATGAGTTCTATGGATTAATTGTGTGGTGCGGGCGTGATGCAGAATGTTTTTTAGAAATGTTTTGACATGCGTGTGTGATGAAATTGGATTTACTTTTAGAAACAAATTTTTCTTCACGATAAATGGTTATGTAGCATGCATATATGTTTGTAATAAGTTTTATTGGAAAATGGGGGTAGTTTTGACATGGGTTTATCAGTGATGTGTTTTTCGTTTGTTTTGTAAAAAGGGACTTTGGTGTGAAAAAAATGGAAATGGATTGTATTATGAAAAATGATGATTTTCAGAACTGTTTTATAAATTATGGAACACGTTTATGAAATTGTGAAAGTGGTGCAAAGTGTGTTTTCAAAGTAGTTTTGAAGAAAGTGATATGTGAGTAGTTTTTAGAGAGCACTTTGCACGAAATAAAATTATATAAATCTTGATACAATACCTTTTTGTGTTCGTTTGAAATGTTTTAATAACTATGTCAATGGTTTATTAAATTAATTTTGAAATAAAAATCTTGGTTTAAGAGTTTGGGTGTGCGTTTAGGTTTAAATAGTGTTTTGGTGTGCGTTTGATTGTTGAAGTTGTCTCTGGGCGTGTTCTTGATATGAAAGTCTCCCATTGTTACTTATAATTGTTTTATAAAATGTTTTAATGATTTGTTGACTTATAAATGAGGTGCCGATTGTGTTTTGGGGGTACTTTGGTGTGCAAATTGTCTCAAAATGACGCGTGTGTGTGAAGAGTGGTTTTCTATATGTTATTCTTTGGAATTGTTTTATAAACGTTGAGGCGGTTTAGTAAATAATACAGATGCTGCAAATTATGTTTTTAAAACACGTCGGGATGGTTTTTCATTTTTTATTAATTAGAGTTATTTTAATTCAGTGTTTATGTGTTTTTAAATGTTTTACTCTTGTTGTAGCGCACTGGCGATGTAATCCCGTGATATCGGAACTATCGACATGTGTTTCTTGTTCGCTAGTGCGAGGCGTGTCGCGTCATTTTGATTGGGTAGCGAGTTGAGGTAGGTTCCCACAACACTTGCCTTTGAAATTAGAATTTACTTCTTTCTTGTCATTTATTAAATTTTCATCAAATTGGATGTAGTATTAAAATATTATATTTAGAGTAGTTATTTGCTGGAATTGGAACTGCTTCTTTCCTTGCATTGTATCGAAAGCTTTTTCTTGAATAGTTTTTGCACAATAGTGAAAATTCCCCTTTGGCCCTTATGTTTGCGCTTCAGAATTAAAATAGTGATTTGGTTTAAATGTGTTTTCTGGTTTTAAATGTGACGACGTCTGATCCTTCTTTTGGAATTGATTTGGTATTGAATAAGCACATGAGGCCCATTTGGTACTTTTAATGAAATTAATGTTTTGAAAAGTCTATTTGGAGTGACCTTTTGTGTTTGTTGATTAGGTGAGCTGAGTATGTGATGCTTGTGCATCGTGACTAGTTTTACATTGTTGACTCAACCCTGGTGATTATACGTGTTGACATGGGAACCTGGCATAGTGAGTGAATTTTCTGAGAATAATTGCTGCACTAGTTTAGATTATGCACTAGCTCGTGGCCCTTAGTGTGGTTGGAGCCGCTAGGGGATTGGGCCCCTCGGTTATGCCAGGTAGGGCTATACCGAGCGTTTGGGCGTTATGACGGCATCGAGTTAGGGCATTACTTCAGGATGAGTCACATGTATAGTACGTTCTGGTTTGTTCACGATCTTCTAGGTTCAACCCATGTCTCTTTTAGTGTCTATTTTACGTGGCAGACGATTAAGAGGTCGAGTTTGGATGCAGCCCCTTGTGTGCCACTTTTTCCCATTGCCATTAGGGTGTGTTGTGTGTGATTCTCCTTTTGACTAACAACTCAAGTGTGGATTTTTAAATTGTTCACAAAATGTTTAAAAATGCAATTTACATGTTTCTTTCAACATTAATCGTGTTCTAAATTAAAAAGGGAAATGGACTATTACTTGTTTTCAAAATGGAAAGTGTGTGTGTGTGAAAACCCATATTTTCTATAATGTAGTTCAAACATGAAGTTGGTAAATTCATCTTTTATTGGTAGTGATTTGAGAATAGATTTATCGGGCTAGCCTACTGAGTTTTAATACTCACGCCTATAGTGTTTTCTTGTTTTTAGTTTCTGTAGCAGGATTGACTCGAGCTTGCTCGCCGTGGACGAGAGTTGGTTGTAGTTTGACGATCGACTCTCGGGGTCACGAGATGTTTGATTCGTGGTCAGGTTAGTTATGTTTTTTGGTTGTTTTATTTTATTATCATTTATTTATTTCTGCTTCTTAGTAAATTTTTATTGGGTGAAATCTTTCCCATGTGTACTCTGTGATGCCCTGGCACTTGTCGCCAACCCAGGAGGATCAGGAACGCCTCTTAGGTCATGTCGCGGATTGGCTCGGGTGACCGGTTCGGGGTCGACCCGGGTTGGTTCGTGACAGATCAAACGAACACCCGGATCAAAAGTTATGGATGTTTGAAGTTTGAGTTACATTTACAACATATTTTAGATCTTTTATTATTATTTTTTAATTTTTAGTGTCGTAAAATTGTTATTAAATTAATATTAATTGATTATAATTAAAACATTATTAATTAATAATTTTTTTAAAAAATTTTAAAACCATTTTCACTAAATTTCTTATATATTAAATGTAATAGTCTATTTATACTTATATGAAACAGATTTAGAAAATATATATTTTATTTATATCAATATAAATATAATTATATAACAATATATTATTTTTCATGATTTTTTTTTGAAATATAAACTTTATCCGTGCTAGGAAAAAGTGCTAATAAAGCCCTCCCTTTATCAGCGCTACTAAAAAAGCGCTGATAATGCCGTCCCCTTTAACATTGCTAAAAAAAGACCTGATAAGGGTGGGGGTGTCCTTTATCACCACTAAAAAAGCACTGATAAATGGTACATTTAACAACACTTTTTAGCGATGTTAAAAGTTACCTTTATCAGCTTCTTTTTTTAGTGCTGATAAAGGCCCCCCGTTTATCAGCACTATTAATCAATGGCGCTGTACAAACCCAATTTTGTGGTAGTGAATGTTTCATTTTATTTTATTCATTCATGATGATAATAATAAAAATGTTACCAATGGTGTAAATATTGTATATGACTATCTCATTGTTTGTCCATATTGTTTATTATTGTTCTTCTAATGATGAAATAATATGATATGTATTTCAAGAATCTAATTTATTTTAATATATTGTATTTATTAGATAACATTTCATTTAATAGTGTAATTTTATCCTCTCACTGTTAGATAAAATTATTGATAAATTTTTTTTAAAGAAAACATACATTATCTATTTATTAAGTTGAAAACACTTTCTCTTCCATGTTCATGTTTTCCCAAAATATTTAAAGAAATGTTCTATTATATGATTGATAAAATACATTTTCAACCATGATTTAATTTTTATCAAATTATTTAAATTGAATCATCATGTCATTTTCCAATTAATTAATTTTCATCTTTTAACAAAAATTTGAATTAATTCTTTGTCTTAATGTATATGACATTAAAATAATTTCCGTATTTCATGACTAATTTTTCTTTGAAACCTAAATTATACATTTTAATAGTAATTTTAAAAAAAAATCAAAATTTGTTTTAACATAAATGTTTGAAATGGTGTTTTTTAAAATTAAATTGTTATTTTCCTTTAGAAACATTCCAAACAAACATTCAAAATCAATCTCCACTTAAGATGATATCTTTTTATGTGAATTTAAATTTAAAATGGATATGATCAAATATAAGAACCATAATTTTTATATGGATGATTTATTATTATTATTAATATATGGTTATGAAACCCATTTCCATTCGATGGGTTATGTTGTGATAAATACTTTATAAATTTTTGGTACAAAAATGCAGGGATTATTTGATAGGTATCACTTATATATCCCATCAATTAATTGGGTAATTACTGATGTTATATGAGCTCAAAGGTTACATGGACGGTTATAATCATCCCAAAAGAAGGTACACTGGAGGTTATAGCAATACAAAAAGGGGGTACATGGGATTTTATCCGAAGACCAATAGAGGGTACACAAGAGTATATACCAATCCTAAAGTAGTAACATAGGTGGTTTGCAGAATATTAAGATATAGTGAATGTTTTTTTCCATGACATATGATTTTCTATGTTTTTGAATATTCTAGAAATCTATATCATATTCCAATGTTATTCTCTCATGGATCATGTTATATGACTCAATTATGATTTAACTATGAGGAAATTTTATGATTTATGCCATTACTCTTTTATATGATCTTTGGCATAGATGGTATGGGTTTAATATGTTATTCTCATGTTCTTGTTCCAATATTCCCATATAATATTGATATATTCATTTTTTACCCATCATAATATTTCTTTATCTCGATTTCATATGTTTCCTTTCCCTATTATATGGAAGAAGGTATTATGTATGATATTTCTAATAAGGGTTCTAGTTATGAGGAACATAGTAGAAGAATACATAAACTAAATTATGAATGAGTTGTTTATAATTCCATGAATACCAAGGCACTACATGTAAAAGATTTTGGAAATTATTATTTTAATATGATATTAGTACACATATATTAAGTTTTAATATTTATGTATGATAATATCTTTCATTTACAGTTTCTATCATTTCAAGGATGAGATAACCTCTGAAAACTATGATGAAAAAAATTTATTGATAACAATAAAGAAAATCCTATTTAGATGAAAATATATTAGAATCTAGGGAAGGGATATAGAGAATTTTTTTCCATGAAATTACATCACATTATGGATACTACAAGATGATATGGATATAGAAAATATGTAACAAGGGGTAATAACTCCATGGTGGTTTAATTCAGTTATACATAGTCATCACTCGATTCATGAAAATGGGCCTTGCTGCACACCAAGTTTGACAATAATAGAATATATGCATTGGAAATTGAAAAACTCATTAAAAACCATCATGAATGACTAAAATATATGATCAAAATTAATTACATAGGTGAGAACATTGTATTCATATATTGAAAAGAATTTTTCAAAATTTTGATATCATATATGTTATTTTTTTGATTATGTGTTTTTAATCTTTGATTACGGTTTATCACTCTATGATTTTGGGTTTTATTTAATGGATTTGACATCAATGAATCATGTTAATGGTGAATGAAATAGATAATGGGATGATTGATCCCTGGATAAACCAAATTTGACAAGAGTTGGATTGAAAAATAGCAATTATATTCTCACAAAAATTTCTCATGATATGAATCATTCATAACATCTGAATGAGAAAAGGGATGCAAATTTTCTATTGACTCCCTCATGATGACATAACCCCTCCATTAAGTGGCTATATTAATCTGATTGATTCTATGTAATTGATAAGTACCACTAAAAAGGTATTTTCTGTTATCTAGTGTTCAAAATATGAAAAAATTCAACTTGGACATCAATCATTTGGATGGAGAATCAGATTAGTAGTGGAATCTAATCAAGAATATGAGGAATCAATCTAAAATTGAATCAATGGATTGAGATGAGTTTAAGAGATTATATTCAATAAGTACATCCATTGTATTATTCTTATTAAAATAGGGAAGCAATTAATTGATCAAAAATTTAAGGATTGTGAAACAGTTGGCACATGTGGGGAAAATTGAACAAGACATGCAAGATAAACATATGGTGTCATCATACATCCTGAAGAGAAAGGTTGATCGGTTATTTAGTAGATTAAAACCAATTCTTTAATTGTAATTATCCATAATTTAATTTTATAGCTATTAAAAAATCATTCATTTTGATATCAAGGTGGAAATGGATACAGGGGTGACCCAATAATGGAATGGTTTTGATAATAAAATAGGGTTGGAATTCAAGTGAATCTATAAAAACCATAGTTTGAGTGCATGAGATTTACATCATGATAGATGTGTAGAATGAATCATAGTGGAAATATTATTCAGTGGACTACTTAATGTATTTTTTTGGAATGAAATTTAATCTAGTGGATAAATGCTAAAGTGATTGGGTAAATTTGGAAAATTTTACAAAAAAATGATAAATCTACAAATAATTCATATTCCACACTATAATGTTTCAATTTCAAGATGTTTTGGAATGTGGCTATCAAGTTACTAAGTCCTTGTTTTGATGAAAATTATCAACATAATGAACCTTTTAAGCTAATGGGAAAGGATTGTATCATGATATAAATATTTCATATGTGGGGTGTGATAACAACAATAATAAAGGTGCACTTACCATCCACTCTATAACTAATAATGTGTAATTTGACTCATGATTTACCAACAATTTTATATGTGAATAATTTTCTAATAGAATAAAAATAATCCTCAATGGTTATATACTGAATTAATAGTTTAAATCCACAATGGAAAAATAATCGCATCATAAGAATATGATTCCTCTATTGAAGAAGATATTAGAAATGTTATTCTAATAAATATTAATGTTATTTTTATGTTTGGATTTGATTTCATATTAGGCATGGATTAGTTTTCAATACATAAATTCCAACCCAATTGTTGAGGAAGAGAAGTCATGTTTTATATTTTTAACTAATCTACGATCAGATTTCAATGAAGAGATAAATACCAACATATGATAATAGTGAAATCCATTGACTGGGGTTTTATTCCTATTCATAGTGGAATTTATTTGATATGTATGGGGAGAAATTCATCAAAAAATAATCCTATTTTGAGAGTGTTTTTTGATTTATTTTTCAATGATATTCCTAGTATTCTAATGAGTCCTACAGTTTATTTCCCAATATAATTCATGCTTGGTGACACAACTATTTCTAAGAATGCCTAGAGAATATACCAAATTGATTTGTATGAATTGAAAAAAAACCTCTAGTAGAATCTCCACAAGAGATTAATTCATCAAATTATTTACCATAGGCTACACCTATTATTATTTTTTAAGATGAAGGATGGATTGAAATAGTATTTAATAAATTATAAGGAGATGAATAAGATTATGATAATGATCAATTATCATCTACCTTATATTTATTACCTATTTAACAAATTATGTTAAAATAAATACATTTCCAATATTAATATCCTTTATGTATATCATTAATTGAGATATAAGAAAAAGGATATCCCCATGAAATCATTATTTATAAGGCATGTACACTTTTAATATATACTAATTCCATTCGGAATAAATAATTCTCTAGATGAATTCATTAATTTAATGAATTTAGTCTTTATAGATTAACATGATAAATATTTGGTAGTCATTATAGATAATATTCATTTCTATTCCAAGAGTGAGGAAGATAATTTAGACAAGTTCAGAATTTTAATAATGATTCTAAGGAAGGATAAAATTTAAGTGAAATTTAAAAAGTGTGAATTTTGGATAAAAATGGATTCATTTTCGTGTCATTTAATTTTAAGAGAGGGTATATCCGTAGACCCATAAAGGAAAGAGGCTATTGAATAATGGTATAAACTAACCATAATGACTGAGTTCTATATTTTTCATTATTTATATGGATATTCTTTATGGTTTTGGGAATATTTTTCATGCTCATATAATCTATTCATCAACATAAAAAATAAGGTATCCATGTTCATTTGGGAGGATGAATGTGAGAAAAATTTGAATGAACTAAATAGAATATTTTTAGGGCACTTTTTCTTAAATCTCCTTATAATGGAGAAGGGTTTATAATCTATAGTGATGTATACATATAAAAATTGGGATGAATTCTTATGCAGAATGAAATGGCCTTAGATTATGCCCCATGAAATTAAAGGTTCATGAAAAAATTACCCAACTCACAATTTGGAGTTAGCTATGATATTTTTTTAGTAAAGACACTGTAGAATTATTTTTATGTAGATAAGTGTGATATATATAGTGGTTAAAAAATTTAAAGAGTATAATCACATGGAAGGGGTTAAATATATACTAGAGAAGATTCTTAGAGATGATTAAAGAATACAACTACTCAATACATAACCACCATGGGAATGAGAACAATGTGGTTAAATAATTGAATGAAAAGGATCATACTAGATTATCCATGATGGGGATAACCATAGATCCAATATATTTTGTTTTTTATAGAATTGTTTTGGATATATTGATGGAAGGGGAGAAATCACATCTTTCTCAGTTTAATGTTGAACCCTCTATATATGTAAATATTAAAGAGGCTCTAAATGAAGACTTAAATTTATAGAAGAAGGTGAAAAATGTTCATGTGTTTAACCTTATTCATAATGGAATTAAAGGTTTCAAAAACCATGCATGTGTCCCATCCATACAATATTTGAATAAGGAGCTGTTATAGTAATCTTTTTTTCCATCATTATATATTAATCATGGATGTAAGAATATTTATAAAGATTTAAAGGAGTATTTTAGGTGGGATCAAATGAAGATAGATATTTCAGATTTTTTTAATCACTTATTAGTGTGTAATAAAATTAAGTATGAGAAGGAAAATTCAAAGGGGATGTTACAACCATTACCCATAAAAGAATTAATATGGAAAAAAACACAAGTATTTATTTTTTCAGAATCCCTAAAATGTCTAAGGGGAGCAATTTTGTATGGTTTGTAGTTTAGGGTATTATGAAGTCATAAAATTTATATTGACCGGAGAATATTTGTCTCCAGATTATATTTTTTGGTTATACATTAAAAATGTATAATGGTTTCATAGAGTACAACATTCAATTGTATCTAATAAGGATTCTAGGTCAACCTCAATGTTTAGGAAAAGTCTTCAGCATGTTACTTATACAGAGTTGTGTTTGTGAACTACGTATTTTTTATAGATATATGGTCTGTCTGAGAGATCAATTTAAACACTAGAATATATGTTTAGATATTTTCATTTTTATTTTAGTGGTGGTTGGGATCAACACCTTTCTCTAGTTGAGTTTTCATGAAATAATAACATTTTATCAATCATTAATATAAATAATTATGAATCCCTCTATGGATATAAGTGATGAAATCCACCATAATTGAATGAAGTTAGAGACAGAAATCTATTGCGACTTGAGATACCTAATGAAATTATAGAGAATGTTAGAGGCATTCAATGGAATATAAGGGTAGAACAAAGTTTGAAAAAATGTTATATTGACAATAAATGGCTTGAATTTGATTTTTGTGGTATGATAAGGTGTTTTTAAAAATTCTCATTGTAAGTATGAAAATAGATTTTCAATTAATGAAAAACTAATTTCTTGGTATATTGGTCCCATTAAAATTATTGATAATATCGAGATGGTATCATATTGATTCATGCCTCCACAAATCCTATCTTAATTTAATGACGGTTTCCATGTATCATCCCTAAGAAAGTACATACCTGAACTTTAAAATATAATAATCTATGAGTTCATACTAATACAGAAATATCAATATTATTGGGAGAATCTTTAGATATTTTTGATCTAATAGAGAAACATCTATGAAACTAGATGACTTACTAAGTCATAGTTTCTTTAAAAAACCTCCAACTTATAGAAGCAAAATGTGAATATGAGGATACAATGAGCCATAATTATCCTCAATTGATTATATAAATGTGAATATTTTCATTGGAAAATTAATTTTATTGTTGTTATAAAATAACACAATAATATATTTGGAATTATTTTTTTCTATAAAATTTAATTTCATTGACTTCTTGTGTTACATGAAACATTGAGTTGTACTGAAAAAAATATATTATTAATCCTATCATTTAAAAAATTCCATTATAACATCGATGTTAAACATATAGGTATGAATCGTAATTTTTTAAATGATCTAGAATTGTTTTAGATAAATACAATATTTTTATTAGTAAGAACATAACTCCCAATATAGTGTTTATAGGAATTGAAAATAATTTCTTCTCCAAAAAAATGTTTTTTTAAATTAAATTTTTACACATTTATAAAACTAATTTAACAAAATAAAATTTAATTTTTAAATAATTTTTTAAAAATTATATTAAGTTGAGTTTCATATATTTTCCAAAAAATATATTTTTTAATGAATAGTGAAAAAATAATAGTTTATATTGAAAATGTAATTTTTCATTAAACAATCTATGTGGATACTTTTTTGTTAATATTTTTTTTAAAGTAAAATTAGTTCATCTATATTTATTTTAATCATGTTTTTGTGATTGTAGTTAATTTTATATTTAATTTTTATATAAAACATTTTAAACATGTGAGACTTTTCTCTTTGGAAAAAAAAATTTTCATCACACATAATGGATTGAATTTAAATGGAATATTTTCCTAAATATTAATTGTATTGATTAAATTTTTATATTTTAAATGAAATTATCATATATTATCAAATAATTTCAATAGAATTTCTGACAATAATGAATATAAAAAAATATTACTACAGTTACTACGAAAACACATTTACTGGTAGATTAAACTAAAATTGAAAGGCATAAAATAACCTAGAAACTTATACAAAAACCATTTTATAGACATTTTTTTCAACTTATAACCTACAGTTTTTGTAAATGGACGATTTTAGAGACTTTTTTCATGTGAACAACTTGGGTATATCTTTTTCATTTCAAAATTTACAAGTTTATGACTCACCTCACTTATATAAGGCCACCCCACCTCATCTCCACCCCACTCATTGAAAAACTATTGGATAAGCTAGGACCTAGAAAACTAAATTTTTTAATTACCTCCTTAAATCATTGATGCATTAGTCTGGTGATTAATCTATCATAAGAAGGATTTTGGTGAAAATATAAATAATCCCTCTAGAGAAGTGTTAACATCAATAACCAAGTGTTTTATATTATTTCTCCATCCACCTCTATAAGTTATTATTAAAACATTCTAATAATAAAATCTATGTATCATCCATGTTATAACATGTTTTTATGTTAAGGTAACTTTCTATAATCATCTTCACTAAAATCTAATGGGATACAAAACCACCATTCATGTGTACAACATACTACTGCCTCATGAATCATTATCATCGGTTTTCCATCACCACAAGTCAGTAAAAGACATAATGATATATTAAATTATTATATATGATATTTAGGATATTATTTTACTTCCAATGTTATTAAACCATATTTAACTACTTAATTTCCATTATATGGAAATATTATAATGTCACTCATGTGTACGATGGACCACCGCCTCATGAATCTATGTTATTTGTTCATGATTTATATGGAAGCTAATAATGGAAGGTTTAATGAATATATGATATATATATGAAATAAAAATTATAGAAATTTTTTTATATATTATTTAACGTTAATTATTTAATTCCATCAAGAAAATGGAAAAAGCAGTCATGAATATGTACGACATACCTTCTCCATGAATAGCGTATTTTAGTGTTTATCTCTAAATTTTATGGATCGGGATAAAAAATATCTACTAAATATATATGATATTTATATAATGGTTATCATTATAGATATTATGGAACCATGATAATCTAAATATGGATAAAAATAAAAAATCAATACATAAATGAAAAACAAAGTTATTATTGACAAAAATCAAACATTAACATGGAATTGATAATAAATGTTTAATAAAAGGTAAAAGTAAATATTATATGGTATGATATATATAATTAAAATTATATAAATGATTTATAACAAGAAAAAATTATAATAATAGTGGATCTACTGTGTACAAATGATTTTGATAAATAAGCAATTGATTTTTTTCTCAATTTTTCTTCATTGGGATAATAGTTATATTATGCACATACCTTCTTTTAAAATATTTATATACTAACTCATTGACGTGTTTTATAATGAAAACAATTAATTTATTAATATTTAAAAGTTTCATTTTATGGTATTCATTAATGTGGATTATAGTACAAATGTTACCAAGGTGGTAATGATTTGATGTTCCACACTCATCATTTATCTGGATGGTTTATGATTGTTATTAAAATGATGAAATATAATTATATATCTCTAATAAAACACAATAATTTTGTTATTATCTATTTATTCATATAAATTTCACATAATAGGAAAATGTATTCAACTATTTTGATCTTAAAATGATTGATTCATTGTTTTTATGTAAATTCTACTTTAACTCTCTATTCAGTTGAAAAACCTTTCTTGTCCATGTTCATTTTTTATAAATATGATTGAAAAAATTATATATCTTATGACTATGAAAATAAAATTTTACATCTGTTTAAATTTTCTAAAAATGGGTTATATATAATCTTAATGTCATTCTACAAACACTTCCTCTCCTGATTTTACAAATAAATTGAATGAAATATTTGTCGTAACATTTATGGAATGAAAATAACTTCCTTATACCATAATTTTTATTTTCCTAGAATAATATTTTATATGTTTAAAAGGTAATTTTCAATGAAAAATATTTTAATTTTTAATTGATATTAATTTTTGATATCATAATTTTTTAAATGAAATGATTATTTCTCTCATGAAACGTTCCTAGTGATGTTTCAGAATAATTATCCATCTATGATGATATGCTTTGTTGTTAATTAAAATTTGTTGGGGATATGATCCTATTGAAAAATATATAATCTTTCACCAGATGATTTATGATTAATATGAATAGATGGTTTTGAAACCTATTTTCTTTATATGAGTTTTGATATGATAAATTCTTTTTGATTTTTTGGAACACTGATGTATGGATATTGCTATTGGTGGGACCTATAACTCCATATAATTATTGGTTAATAAATAATTATATATGACTATAAGGGTAAATGGGGGTTTATTTAAATCCTAATAAAGTCTAAAAAAGATGTTATCCAAATATAAAAATAGGGCACACAAGAGGTTATCCCTCTACCAAAGCTGGTTACCATGTGGTTAGCCTAAGCTTAACATGTTATGATTGTCTTGGTGTGTATCCTTGACATAATAATTTATATGATTGGGTATTTGACACAAAAATATGCTTTATAAAGATTATACTCTCACAAGGATCGTGTTAATTTATTCCATAACGATCCAAGTCTTATAAATATTTTTTATTTATTCCATGAATCATGTTTATGATATGTGAAATAGAGGGCATGGTATTTATTTTTTATTATCATGTTCTTATACCAATATGATAATATTATATTGATATAAACCTTGTTTAAAATAATTGTGAATCTGATATCAACATTTATTAGAATTCTATTCCCATGTATATAATTAAATATATTATGAATGATACATCTATAAAGGGTGATAGTTTTGAAGAACATAGCTGGAGAAGACATAGATCACTTATGTACCAACTGTTTATTATTCCCTATTTTCAATGGAAATAAAACTAAAAAATTTTGGCATATTTTTTGTGTTATGTAATGAATATTTTAGTATTAATATGTAGTATTTATGTATTACATGTTTGGTTCTTTACATGGTTCTTGATGGTAAATATGTGATCATTATATAATTAGATGATGGTGAATTGTAATGACATACTGATGACCAACCGTAGATATAATAATAGGAATTATGAGTTCATTGTGGTGTTATTCAACGTGATAGACCCTACATATTATTTCATGGGATCAATGAACATTGTTTTAATAGTTTTCCTCAATTAGTTAGTGTGGGGTTTCATTACTGACATCATTATGCACACCACATACATGGAAGAGAATGCAGTGAATGTGAAATTTTTTTTGTGATTTCATTAATGTCAGTAGATTTTCATGAAGCTATCAGAGTATAATTAATGGTATCATGAAATTTGTTACATGGTACATGTTGTTTCTCACATTGGAGTATTCATACATCCTTTGATGATCAAAGTAGTAATTTCATGGGAATCGTCCAAGAATGAGGTAGAAGTTTACAGATTCCTAGGATGTTCATGATATTATAGGACGTTTTTACTCAATATATCTCAAAATGGGACACATTTTAAAACCATGATAAGAAAAAATCATGATTTATTTAACATGGTCAATTTTTTCTAGAATTAGATTATCTATAGAAGATGTTTTTTAGTGCTCCTATTCTTTGTTTGAAAAAACTGGGAGTTCAACTCTAGCTTTCTATTGTTCCTCACATCATGTTGGGGTAGTGTTTGGATGGATAATAAATAACATGTTTCATATAGATCTCTGATGCTACATCTCTCTGAGTTTCACTATTCCAGCCATGATATCATATTGTAATTTTTTTTTCATTTATGTTATAGAAACATCACCCTGTCAATTAACATTTTTTAGGTTTAACCAATCATATGATCCTAAGTAATGTTTTCTACTACTGATACCACAAATTTTAAATATTCATGTTTAGGGAATTCTTATAATACTTTTATCTTGAGATCTAAAGTACACTTGGTATGGTTAATGTTGGATATGATGAGCTCAACATGATATTGCGTAGTGATTCCCTATGTGAGTATAGAGATTTTACAGGATTGATGAAGGAACTATCATTGATGCATTACGATATGGGATATTTTAGAGGTATATGAGTTTTTTTGATGATATTTAAATAATCATTGGTGAAAAAAGGTGGTGTAGTAATATATGGTGGATTTTGAGGTGTAGGCCTGGAGAGACCAAATTGTAAGAAGTGATTCCATCGATGTTTTTTTGAGGATCAATAAAAATGGATAATTTTTTTAAGCGGCTACTAATTCCTTAAGTGAACCATGATATGGATCTACATGGGTTAAAAAGATAAAAGTTATTTTCTCATTATAGGTTGAATAGTATTTACCAAAATCAGAGAGGCAAATTTTGGTGATATAGGATGAAACATACAACAACAGAGTTTTTCTGATGATGTTTAGATTTCCATAATATGAAGGATGAACATACTTTTCCTGGTGGATTACTCAATCAATTAATTTTTTCTTATTGGATGTGTTAGTACATTTTTGTGGAATACATCACTAGTTTAACCCTAGATCTAGGAGGATATGATTCAACATTGTACTATAGTGTAAAATATGATAGTATCATCTCCATTCATAGGGATTATAGAAAAGATACCAATGGAGGTTTTGTAGAGGTGGTATATTGAGGAGGTGATTATGATCCATGGATCCCAAAGGATGATAAAAATAACCATGATATTATTTTTACTACCAAATAGTAGAGAATCCTCCATCAAGCTTTTGGTTCTATATTATTCCGAATATTCAATTTTCATCCATAGGAAGATGGTTATAAAGATTAGATCATACAAAAACATTAATACATATTTCGATTTTGTGTCCTAGATTTGGTAGGTTTTTGTATGTGACACCAAAAATATGTTATTTTTTCATAAAATAGATGTTTTAACTCTATAATTAGCATTAAACCATTTCAAATACTGTTTGTAAGAAATTTTTATTCTCAATTTGGATGGTATGGGGCTTGAGAGTAAGTAATTTATAGGATAAAACTACTAAATAGAATGATTGATATGCTTTAGGTTATTCACTAGAGGATGAAGGTAGAAAAATATCATTATAAATTATTTTACAATCATAGGAGATTACCTATAGAGCTTCATGTTGGAGATTATTTGTAAATGAAAGTGAATCCCTATTGTGGGGTGTGAATTTTTGTTCATTGAAGTTTTATTTCCCAATAATTTTTGGTTTATTTTTATGGTTTTCCCATGTTTTAGAAGTGGAATAACGGATATCACATCCCCCCACAAATGGTCTTGATACGTAATATATTCCCTGTGTGTATGCTTTAATATTTTCATTATAATGAATCTTAGGTTTGTGATTGGGGTGAGATCAATTTTAATGATGATATGACTATTCTAAAATAGCCTATAGAAATACATGACCTCAAAAAGAATATGTTAAATGTGTGTTTTATTTCCTTAGTTATTATATTTTGGAAATTATTTATTGTGGAGGATACTACATAGTAATTCGAGTTAACAATACATACTCAATATCAAAATATGTATTGTGTTAATACTATCTTTTTCATCTGTGTTTTTTAGTTTTTTAAAATTATTTTCTATTTGGATGGTTTTAACTTATTTAATTCCTTTTTAGTGGCCTTTATCGTATTTGAGAGCTATCTTCCATTGGTGGATATTAAAAATAATTTTTTCTAGTCCCTCACACTAGGATTGGTTTTAATTTCTCAAGGGAAAGAATTTTTTGAGTGGTATATGATGTATGGAACTATATCCTTCTAGCCTATACGTTTGGGGTTTTTAATGGATTGTGGTTTTTGGAGGATCTCTCTATAGGGTTATACAAATATTGGGAGATCTAATATGGTTTCGAGAGAATATCATGACATGAAATATATTTTATCATGCGAGAGATAACTTTATTGACCGAATAAGAAATTTTCAACATGATAATAGTTTTTATAAATTCATAGAATCAAAGATCCTAGAGTTGGTAGATATATTACATAATTTTTACAATGCACAAGTGTTTTCTAAGTGATAAACTATTATGTAGTATAGTAAGTAAATAAAAAATACCAATATTACACAAGAATAATATAATATTCACCATGAAAATATTTTTGAGAAAATTATTACACCATCCATCTTATACTAGGAAATTACACATTTTCCTCATATATTATTCAAGGGTAATGTAAAAAAAGCGTTAGATCAGATAATTAGTATGTAGTGGAATACAATAAAATATTATTAAAAATAAACATGGATTAAGTAAATTGAATGAATAAATGACCATGAATCCACAATCAATTGAAACTCATGTAATAAAATATTCATTAAATAAAACAAAATCATCAATTATAATAATCATTGATCTCATAGTAATGAAATTTATGATATAAGAAATAGAAATATTGAAATTAGGGCCCTATTACATGAATATTCTCTATACATTGAGACCATAATCAAGATAGTATCATGTTATGGGAAGATAAATACACTAAAACCCAACCATTTATCTCTAATGAGACATTTCGATACATCATGGGACTATATTATGTTGAGACGGACCATGAATTTATATAGGTTGAATTAATTTACTATAAGAGTCATGAAGAACATTTATAAGTTGAACTGAGTAACATCTCATTAAATAAAACATGTATATCATTATATTGATAAATATATAGCTCCAATATATCCCCATTCAATAGAATAATGTTCATTTATAGGAGAATATCACATAGTAAACTTATAATTCATGCGTATTATTAAAGTACCATGAAGTATACTTGTCAATGAAATATAGTGAAAATGGTACATAAAATGTGAATGATTATCTATAGAATAATGTAATTGGATTTAATATATTTCATTAGTTGGAGCCCAAGGAAATGGATGGTAAAATCCATATTTATGGATCATTAATAGAATATTAATATTCCCAATCACATCGCCCCATGAGTGCATATCCATGCGTGCAGTCTTAGACCCACTCATAGTGAATCAGGGTGATGATTGAGACAAGGATCAACAACCCCCTTTAGTATGAATTCCACTAGGTTAATCTGTTCTATAGCTACATCCACATTCCCACAGCTAGGTTGGGATGTATTACTATTAAATTAAACACTTTTACATTACCAAAACATAGTATTGTCGTTCCACCATGAAAATGGTAACACATGAATAAAATAATATTTTAAGGGAATATAATTTAGGCTTTTAAATCCTAAAATTTTTATTAATTATTTTGGAAAACTTCATACATAGAAATGTACGAACAATACAAATGAAAGTAAGAGGGGATAATTACATGAATCCAAACGAACAAAAATAATGACAGAAAAAACAATGTATAGATGTGTTATAAATTAAATCACATCCTTTAGAATGTGTGTTAAGGAGGTTGATCTCCATATACCATGAATATATTCATTTACAGATATAACATCTTAAATTAAGTTAATATACACCGTAAAAAAATATTAGGTGTATAATACCTAATTTTTCTCATAGAGAGAATCTTTAAATGGAAACCATTACCACTAGTCATGAATTAAAAAACATACTTGAACCACATGTATCATAAAATTTGATATGTTTATAACATAAATAATAATAATAATAATTTCCATTTTTATTGGTAGTGTTCATTAATGGTCCTCCTATATATGAATTATTTTGATATTCCACAATGGTGGTTATAGTTTTCAAATAATAGGAGTTTAATAATAGTTTTATTAATATTTTCCATTATTCAATTTTTTTGACTTAGTGAATAATGATATTTTTATTGAGTATATATAATAAATTTTTATGTTTAAAATTCATTTCATGAGTATATAATACCATTTATGTTGGTTGGAGTGGAAACTGAAGAGGGGGGGGGGGTGAATTGAGTTTCTACTTAAAATTTAGTTAAACATTTATTATAAAGATCCCCAAAATTATGAAATGGCGTAGTTAATTAAGGTAGTAGAGATGTAAATGTCTAGTTGGTCAATTGGTTTCTCAAAGGGTGATTAGGCCTATAAGGACTCGGCCTTAAACATTACTTATTATTGAATTAAATGAATAATTCACATAGAGGATCTTTTCAAGTTTAGAGTTTTAGAGAATTACGACATAACTATTACATCTCAAAAGATTACAAAGTAGACACCTCTACTATGTTTACATAAAATAAAAACTCTTAAAAATAAACATGTCGAGTTCCATGTTTTAGATAGCATGACGTTTCCTTGTTCCCATACTTGACCCTATTCCACATTAAGTCTTGTGAAAAACATTTCAAAAAAAATCTTGGGGTGAGCATAAAAAGCTCAGTAAGAGATACACAAAGAAGGAAAACATTTATTTTTTCAAAACAACAAGTAAACCATGAGTACTTTATCACAGTAATATATTTCACCTTTATGATGTAGTATAAACTATTCAATGAATAAAAGATCAATTTTTACCCTTTTTCAACCAAAATATTACCATAAAACTCCTGTACATAACATATAAAGGTAACTTGGGACATAAACATACTTAAATGGAATAACCGTACGGTCAACTTCTACACATATCACATAATGGAATATCCATACAACCGAATTCCATACCCAATGCATTGGATTTTATAACGTAACCACTCATCCTGGTATTCACGGCACCACCCATCCTATGGTTTATCATGTAACCACCCATCAAATGTACAAGTACCATTACAAAATCATAAGACAAAAAACAAAAATAATGGAAAGAATACATTTCCACATTTCAAACATAATATATCACTTAAATATATTGACATAACAAATCCATTATAAAAATCATTTTCAATACCGAAATACATAAACTAGTATATGGTATTTATTTCATTTTAAAAAAACATCACGGCTTGTTGAGGAAGCCGAAGACCAAATAATACTCGCGGCGGCGGAAAATTTCATTGTCACCATATAAAAGAAAACCTTGTATTAGAAAAAAAATATGCCTTAATGAATGGAGATTGAGACGAAGTCCCTAACAAAGACGATATCCTCAGATTAAGGATAAATCAATTACATAATTATGTGTGACAAATGAATACACAATATATAATAGGATATTAAGTGTACAATAATCAGAGGTAATTCACACATATTCATAGAATTACATATTCAAGGAGTACATGTTTATCCCAAAGAATAAAAATTGGGTTTGGAAGTTCCCTTGCAAAAATTTGACAGCCTAACGGCGTCACTTCAAAATTCAGAAAATGAGTTGATGAGAGATATTAAGGGTATGTCATCACATGGACATAAAATTTACATAAATAAGGATATTGAAGAACATATCCCTACATTACAATATGTAAATTAAAAGACCCAAGAAAAGAAGTCTTTTAAAAAGAGGAGGGTGAACGGTTCCCTTACCGACTTGGGTATCTTTCGAAACATACACCCCATGAAAGAAGAACAATAAAAAATTGATGTAAATAATCATAAATGAAATTATATTAGAAAAAGAGTAGAATAATGGTCAGTACATATACCACTCAAAGTAAATGGTGGAAAATGTATCATAAATCTCATGGGAATAAAAGTGAGATGAAAAATCCCGTATGAAAAGTCGGCAGCCTAACAGCGCCACTTAGAACTTCCAAAAATGGATTGATGAGATCAAATAGGGTCTCTCATCATATTAACATAAAATTTACAGAAATATTAATATAAAATAACGTGCCCCAACATAACAAAGAGGAGCTTAAAATAAGTGACATAAAGGATAGTACTTAGAAAGAAAGAGAGAGGTTGGATCTCTTACAAATATTCGGCAGCATAACAGCGCCAATCAAAACATTCAAAATGGATTGATGAGAGAAAATATGGTCTCTCATCATATGAACCTAAAAATTAAATTAAGAGTAATATAAATTAACATCCCAATCATAATAAAGATGATCTTAAAAGGAATTACTTAAAATAGTGTACTTAAAAAGAAAGAGAGGGGTAGGATCCCTTATGAAAATTCGGCAGCCTAACAGCGCCACATAGATATTCTTAAAATGAATTGATGAGAGTAAGAGGGGGTAACTCATCGTATGAAAATAAAAATTAAATTATGGTGAATATTAAATAACATCCTCCAACATAAGAACATGGATCATAAATGAAATGACAATGAAGAGGGTACTTGAAAAGAAAGAGAGAGGTCAGATCCCTTACCTCAAGTCCGACTTGTCTTGTTCGTTTCATTATATTACTGAATAATAAACATTGGTCAATTTATAATTTCCTAAGTGAACACTTTAAATATTATTATTAAGTTAATATCACTTATTATAATGTTATAATAATTGTTTCATAATGTTAGTTCATATCAGACGTTTTTTTCGATGTTTGGTAGATGAGTCAAAAATGATCATGTTTGAAAATGATTTCTCATGAAGTTATAAGTAAATCATTTCAAGAATAGTATTAATGATTAAAATATAATATATATCCAGTACATATTCATTTTATACTATTCCATAACATTTGGAGATAAAAAATTAAAAGCACCGTTCATGGAGACGGTAGGCCGTACGTACACATGAACGCTACTTTCATTTTTTTTCATATTAATAGAATTAGAAATAAATGAGAGATATATATATATTATAATTACAGAATAATATATATGTTATATAGGTCACATATTTTCATTAATTATCATTCTTTATACATTCCATGTATTGCATGATCGAGTCACATCACTTGAGGGGGCGGTGGTCCACACTTCCTCATATGAAAATTAGCACATTTTCACAACATGCAAAGAATAATGGTATGTTTTAAATATAAAATAAAGAAGAATATACTAAACATAAATAAAATATAAATCATATAGAAAATACAGTGAAATCATAATGTCCACCTTTAAAGGTGTTAAATGAAATTTTAACAATCATCGTTTCGTGAGGCAGTAATTCACCATCCACAGAAACATTATGTTTTTTAACCATTATACGGATGTGTGTGTAATTTTAGCTCAAATAATTCTTATAAAAACATCAATTTATATTTAATATAATGGTTTTGTTACAAAATAAAGGAATAAAAAATGTTTAGGGGGTTGGAGAAGCAAAATAAAACAAAAGAACACTAGGGAAGACTTTACCTTTAAATCGGGTAACTCTTTTTGATTTGAGCTCAAAGGCTTCCTTGGAAAGACTTCTTCCCATTGTGAGGATTCTAAAACTAAGTTATGGATGTGGAGAGACAAAATGGTCATGTTTTGGTCGTTCCAAAGGCTTGATATGTGTGGGTAAGGTGGTAGAGGTGGGAGATTTTTATAAGGGGAGAGGAGGGGCACTCTTGGAAAGTCTTGAAAAGTAACAACATTATAAAATGATTTTCCGATTTTAAAGGTCCCACAATTATATATTTCGAGGATAAGGTGATAATAGTTCTAAATTCACACATACAATAGGTTTTTTACAAGTGTAGGTCTTATATTTTACATTATAATTTCATTTTATTTTAATCATTAAATAATGAGGTAATCTCAGCATCATCATGGTGTCATAAATAATTTAACATATTTAATGTATAAAAATTATAAAAAAACAATCATGATGTAGGAAATGTTTTTATATTTCTAATTAATATTAATAGTAAAATATATAACTTGTATAACCCTATGTAAAAATTGTTTTAGTAAAACAACACACATTTGTGACATTTTAATTTTAACTTTAAATAATAATTTATTAATGTCATTTTCCTACCAAAGTGGCTCCATGGGGTCCCCAAGTTGACCAATGGATTGTCATGGTCGGCCATGACTCATCCAATAAGGGTAAGACATGTGTCCAAGTCATTTCATATTATTAAAACATAATTGTTTCATTAAATTACATTAATTACCTCTAATCGTGATTAAAAACTTAAATGTTACTATTCACCAAAAAATTATTTTAATCCCATTGAACAACATTTTACTTCTTAATGAAAACACTTTATTTCAGATTTTTGAAATACAAAACACAGAGGTGGTAAAATTTCATGTAAACGAAAAATCAATTTTCTTAAGTACCACTTAATGGTTTCACTATTCATCAAAAATTGAAGTTTTTCAGAAAAATACCAAAAACTTAACCTAAGCTATATTTGATATTCCGAATTCAAAAATGATGTCTATTTTACAAAATTCAAAACATATGAGTTATATTAATTAATTTAATTATTAATTCCCGTTGTCAGAACAAATAGCGTGTTTTTATGAAACAATATATATCAAAAGATTGACACTAGTTTATGTCCAATTTCAAAGTGAAATTAATTCCAACGACCACTATTAGATTAAATGATAAAAATATATTCTAATTTTACTTTAAAACCAATTAAAAAGAAAATATAATCATATAAATAATTTATATTAAAGAGATGTTTTGAATTAAAATACAACATTTTCACTATTCAATAAAAATGAACTTTATCGGAAAAATACCAAAAATTTACACAAATTAAATTTTCATGTCCCGATTCTAGAGAAGAATTTAATTTTGTCATATATAACACATAAAATTTTCAAAAAGTGGATTTAAAATAGGTTCGCCATCAAAAGGTGGTTAATAGACCTTTTAAAGAATATTAGAATGTTTATAGTTAAAATTCGATTCATTCACATTTTTAATCGTCTAACATTTATTGTAAAAAGTAAAAATATTGGAAGAACATATATACTAATTTTTTAGTTAGTTCTGTTCATTCCCATCATTACAATGGCTAGGTGTTAACTACCATTTAGAATAAAATTATTTTATTATTAGAGTGCAACGTAAGATTTCAAAGGAACTCATTGTTGCGTATTGGGTAAGCCATTGAGCATAGCGTTCCATTTAAATTAATATTATCATTTTATTCACAAGTAGGGATAAATATAAAAATTTCATATTCTTTATTTACCTGTGGTGTTACATCCTTCCCCCTTTTGGGAATTGCTTCCTCTCAATTTTAAAATTCGGCTCGGAAACATCCTTAAAAGTCCCACATCGGAATAAGAGTCTTTAAAACTATCACTTTAAAAGAAATAATGAAAAGTACAGAGGTCACCTGAGTTAACCCATACTAATATTCCATGTATTAAAACATGGATATGGACGAAAAAGAAAATGGTCATGTTCTTAGGGAGAGTGATAGAAAACATGTTTAGGAGAAAGTTAACCACAAGAAAATCACAAACTTTTGGTGGGTTAAACTGTATTCGATTCCCCAGTAGGAAAAGATAACAGACAACATTTTTGTTTTATGTTACTCTTCATTAAGGAATTTATTTTTGAGCTTAACTAAATCATAATGAAATATACTTAATTTTCACGTAGACTTTCAACATTTACTAGATTCATTAATCAAACTCATATTTTCTCCAAAAGACGAGTATTTAGGAAGACTTGTTCGCATTAAGAGTACTATAATCATCTTCTTGAGAATCACCTAATCCACAAAAGAGAACTATATATTTCCCATGTCATTATATCTCAACCAAAACCAAACAAAAAATTTTAGTACGAGATCAGATAATTCCCAAAAAGGATATTTTTTTTACAAAATGAAAATCTACTCCTAATCTCCAAAATTTTTCAAACAAAATCCAAAGTTCAACGAAGACCATTCAATAAACAAATTTTCCATAAAATTCATCAATTTAAAACCAACTGTGATTGAAACCCAAATATTTGAAGGACTTAATCACATAGTCTCCCAAGGTACAAATTAACATTTATCTACAAATAACACAAGTTGCTCTAAAAGTCTCATACTGAAAAGTAATTAACATAATCACATATCCTCCATGATAGGTTAATAACATCCATAGATAACGAAATATCAAATTATTATTGATTCATAAAATCATCAAACTAAAATTAATTAGTCAAACTAACCAGGGACTTCACATAGTCCAGTGGTAGGCGATAAATATTGGTTGCACTTTGGTTGTGGGTTCGATTCCCGCAGCTTTGTCCAACGCGACGGGTTGTCACACGGTCTGGGTGTTTCCTTTTTCCAAAACAATATAATTCTCAAAACATTAACCAAAACGAGATAAAATCCTCAAAAATAACCATAACATAATTTAACCTCAAGTTTACCTCATGTCATTCATATTCCATCATAACGTATAGTAACCCATAATTACGTCAATAGTAAGGACCATATAAACCCTAATGGTTACCTTTATAATTATTACCTAAACATCTATGTCGAGTTGGTTATATCATACATGATGCATTAAAGATCTCACCATGGTTCAAGTGGTTGATCATGACTCCTGATATTTGGTTTAGAATAACCACAATATTTCTTATTGAATCCCCCATTTCATCCAGTCTCTTTATCAGAGAACCACCACAGTTTCCTTCAAACCCATTGTCACTTTGGTACCTACTAGATCCATCCATTTACAAAAACCTGAAATATCAGTGTGAGTATATCAACAAAATCATTATATAATAAATAAGAAGATAAACACAATGATATACTTTTCCAAGTTATCTCAAACTCATTCCGACCTTTAAAAATAACAACGACTCTATCTAATATAATAACCATTTTGGTTATACACAACTTGTCACTTAATACTCTAACCACTAAAGTTATCTAATCAATCATTTGATACCAACTATAAGGACTCGACCTTAAACATTAATTATTATTTAATTAAATGAATAATTCAAATAGATGGTATTTTCAGTTTTGATTTTTATAGAATTAGGACATAACTATTACATCTCAAAAGATTACAAAGTAGACACTTCTACTATGTTTCCATAAAATAAAAACTCTTAAAAAGAATTGATGAGAGTAAGAGGGGGTAAATCATCATATGAAAATACAAATTATAGTATGGTGAATATTAAAGAACATCCTTCAACATAAAAACATGGAGCATAAATGAAGCGACAATAAAGAGGTAACTTGAAAAGAAAGAGAGAGGTCGGATCCCTTACCTCAAGTCCGACTTGCCTTGTTAGTTTCTTTATATTCCTGAATAATAAACATTGGTCAATTTATAATTGCTTAATGACCTCCTTTAAATATTATTATTCAGTTCATAACACATATTATAATGTTATAATAATTGTTCAATAATGTTAGTATATATCAGACATTTTTACTGATGTTTGGAACATTAGTAAAAAATGAACGTGTTTGAAAATGATTGCCCATGTAGTCATAAGTAAATAATTTCCATAATAGTATTAATGATTAAAATATCATATATATCCAGTAAATATTCATTTTATACTATTCCATAACCTTTGGAGATAAAAAATGAAATGCACCGTTCATGGAGACGGTAGGCCGTACGTACGCATGAACACTACTTTCATTTTTTTTCATATTAATGGAATTTAAAATAAATAAGATATATATAAATATTATAATTCCCTTATGATATATATGTTATATAGGTCACATATGTTCATTAATTTCATTCTTTATACATTCCATGTATTGGATGAACGAGTCACATCACTTGAGGGGGCGGTAGTCCACACTTCCTCATGTGAAATTATCGCATTTTCACAACTTGCAAAGAATAAAGTTATATTATAAATATAAAATACAAAAGCATATACAAAATATAAAAACCATATATATAATATATAAAATATAGTGACATCATAATGGAAACCTTTAAAGGTGTTAAAAGAATATTGAACAATCATCGTTTCATGAGGCAATAATTTTCCATCCACAGAAACAGTATGTTCTTCAACCATTAGATGGATGTGTGTGTAAGTGTAGCTCAAATACATCTTATAAAAACATCCATGTATATTTAAGATACTGGTTTTGTTACAAAATAATGGAATAAAAAAAGTTTAGGGGGTTGGAGAAGCAAAATAAAACAAAAGAACACTAGGGAAGACATTAGCTTTAAATCGGGTAACTCTTTTTGATTTGAGATCAAAGGCTTCCTTGGAAAGACTTCTGCCCAAAGTGAGGCCTCTAGGAGTAATAGATGGATGTAGAGAGACAAAATGGTCCGTGGTTGGATGTTCCAAATGCTTGAGAGGTGTGGGTAAGGTGGTAGAGGTGGGGGACTTTTATAAGGGGAGAGGAGGGGCACTCTTGGAATGTCTTGAAAAGTAACATTATTATAAAATGATTTTCGGATTTTAAAGGTCCCAAAATTATATATTTCGAGGATAAGGTGATAATAGTTAGAAATAAAAACATCAAATAGGTTTTTGACAAGTTTATTTATTATATTTTAAATTATCTTTTCATTTTATTTAAATCGTTAAATAATGAGGTAATCACTACATCATCATCGTGTCATAAATAATTTAATTTATATAATGTCTAAAAATTATAAAAAAATTTAATGATGTAGGAAATATTTTTATCTTTATAATTAATATTTATAGTTAAAAGTATGACTTGTATAACCCTATGTAAAAATTGATTTAGTAAAACAACACATGTTTGTGACATTTTGATTTTAACATTAAATAAAAAGTTATTAATGTCATTTTCCTACCAATGTGGCTCCATGGGGTCCCAAATTTGACCCATGGATTTTCTTCTTCGTCCATGAGTCATCCAATAAGGGTAGGACATGTGTCAAGGTAATTTTCATATTATTAAAACATTATTTTTATCTTAAATTACACTAATTACCTCTAATCGCGATTAAAAACATAAAAGTTACTATTCACCAAAAAATTATTTTAATCCTATTGAAAAACAGTTTACTTATTAATGAAAACCATGCATGTAAGATTTTTGAAAATCAAAACACAGAGGTTGTAAAATTTCATTTAAACTAATAATCAGTTTTTTTAAGTACCACTTAATGGTTTCACTATTCATCAAAAATTGAAGTTTTTCAGAAAAATACCAAAAATTCACCCAAAGCTATATTTGATATTCCAAATTTAAAAATGATGTATATTTTAAAATATTTAAAACATCTAAGTTACATTAATTAATTTAATAATTAATTCTCGCTGTCAGAACAAATAGCATGTTTTTATAAAACAATATATATCAAAAGATTGACACTAGTTTAAGTCCAATTTCAAAGTGAAATTAATTCCATTGACCAATATTGGATTAAATGATAAAAATATATTCTAATTTCACATTAAAACCAATTCAAAAGATAATATAATCATATAAATAAATTAGATTAAAAAGATGTTTTGAATTAAAATACATCAGTTTTCACTATTCATTAAAAAATGAACTTTATCAGAAAGATACCAAAAATTTACACAAGTAAATTGTGATGTACCGATTCTAAAGAAGAATTTTATTTTGTCAAATATAACACATAATATTTTCAAAAAGTTGATTTAAAAGGGGTTCCTCATCAAAAGGCAGTTAATCGACCTTTTAAAGAATATTAGAATGTTTACGCTTAAAATTTAATTCATTCATATTTTTAATCCTCTAACATTTATTGTAAAAATTAAAAATATTTTAAAAACATATATAATCATTTTGTAGTTAGTTATGTTCATTCCCGTCATTACAACGGCTAGGTGTTAACTACCATTTAAAATAAAATTATTTTATTATTAGAGTGCAACGTAAGATTTCAAAGGAACTTGTTGTTGCATATTGGGTAATCCATCGAGCATAGAATTCCCATTAAATTAATATTAACATTTTATACACAAATAGGGATAAATATAAAAATGTCATATTCTTTATTTACCTGGGTTCTTACAAGTCCTCAGTTGAATTAGTGTGATATATTTCTTCAACTTTTGAAACAATTTTGCGGAATTAAACATATACACACACTAAGAAAAACTAACTATCAAAGTGAATGAAAAACAGTTTAATGTTTTAGTAATTATAAGTAGTGAAAAATAGATAAAACAGAGTATAAGAAAATACAGTGCCTAGAAATGTTAAACAAGAGGTTCAGTCTCAAGCCAAGAGTTAATCCTCTCCAATTGGTGATCACCTACCACCAAGTAGTTTATATTAACAATAAACTTGATAAAAACGCTATATTGGGATTTACAATAGTTTCCAAAAACTATCCAGCATTCACATCCTCTACCACAGTTCTTCATGGGAAAGATAGAAAACACTGACCACACACGGTCTCTTCCACATTTATATGTGAAAAAACAAGATGTAAGAGAAGTTTGATGGGAGGATTTTTGTATCCTCCAGTTCAAGCAAAGGAGATAGTGTGTATGACACAAACACACACTTCTTTGAAATGTAAATTATAAGAACATAGTGGAGTGAATATTAAGATATTGATTTTATAAGGATCTATGTGTTTTCAGTTCAGATCTTGGCTCCTTGAAGTGAAGAATTTGATGTGTGAGCCTTTATCGTAATGTTTTCTCTAAAACAGAGTGTTGTAACTCCCAATTATATCTTTTATGAACTGAGAGTTTTTCATCTTATGTTGATAGAGAGTCGATGAAGCATAGAAGGTAGAATTGAGTTTGCCCCAAAATGTTATTTGTGATTCTTGTGGGTTCACATTGTAAGTGTTGGATGATTCATTCTTTGATCTAGCGAGTAAGTATCTTCATATGTTCAGATGTGCTTCTCATTTAATCCTCTATCATCCACCACATCCTTTATTATTTTTTTCTTTGGTCTACTATTTTATACTCAAGGTTTGATAATAGTATTAATTACATCACATGTGATCTTTCTCGTACCTCGTACTGTCCCGAGATACAATCTCTCAAGATGTCTACAAACAATATTAATTAACGCCAGAAGCATTAATGTTAACAAATATGACCGTTAGAATAATATTAAGTATTTGACAATGTATGGAGTAAAAGTATTTGGTAGACTAGTAACGATAGCTTTTATAATAGTAGGATTGAATAATAAGTGCACATCAGCCGCATTCATCAATAACCTTCACAACAGTACCCTTGCATTAGTGACCTTGAATCGGTGACCTTTGCATCAGTGAACTTTGCATCAGTGACCTTTGCATTGGTGACCATTGATTCAGTGAACTTTGAATCAATGAACTTTTCATCAGCTACCTTTGCATGGGTGACCTTTCCATCGGTGAACTGTGCATCCGTGACCTTTTAATCAGTGACCTTTGAATCGGTGGCCTTTGCATTACTGACCTTTGTATCGGTGACGTTTGCATCGGTGCCATTGCATCAGTTGTTGGAACCATGGATATTCCATGCATGAATGGGTGTATGGTTTTTGTTTGTTGTCAATCCTCAGTGGAAGTTCAGAATGTGTTCCAAAAAAGTGATCATATAGTTCAAGAAGACAACAGTATTGAAGGTGGAACCATTTCCTAGTGTTTGCGAATTTTTTGGGACTCAAAATCGGAAAAAGAAGACATGGATTATTAGTAAAATCAAGTGCACGTAAAGAGGAAGTGGTGCACCAAAAATAAGGGCTCTGTGCAAAATACTTGAGTTGGCTGCGAAAAACAGCATGGGGCGTGAAATAGCAGATCGAGGTTTTTCTCACAAATAGTGTTTCAGAATCATAACATCGAAAAATGGCAAAGGCATGGGATCCGTGAAAAATTTAGAGATGTGCACAAAAAATGATACTGGGGCGAATGATTTTGCACCAGATGAGAAGTCTTTTGCTCCATAGGGGGTTTTTCCCCTGGGGGACTCAGACACCTATAAATAAGAGGTGACCCCCCTCATTCAATATGGTTGAAGACTTAGAGATGTCCAAGGTCTGATGCACCTAAAAGGATCGCGTAAAGGGGTTTGTGTGAAATAGTCTAGTTTGTGCGAAAAAATTTGGGATGTGAGAAAAAGGAAGTGTTGCGCACAAAAATCGGGGTGGCACATAAAAGACTCAGTTGCGCAAAAAGGGGTGTCGTTGCACGAAATATTTTTCCTCGTGAAAAAGGAAATTTTGCGTGCAATAGTAAGGTCTTGTGCGCAAAGGGTAGGTGTTGCGCACAATTCTCAGTGAAAGTTGTTTACATGTTTTGCTTATTAGGATCAGTGGTTCAGTGTGTTCAAGAGCATCAATTCAGGACTTCGATGCAAGCAGAGTCTCATGATGAGTAGAGAGAAATACATCAATGCATGTCTATTGAAGATACCTTTACGTCTAATAACTGAGTGGGACTTCACCAAAGGTAGTGAGCCAGGGCGAGTCAACGAGAGTTACCCGAGGGATGCAATGAGATATCCATGAACATTTGTAAAGGCAGTGAACCGGGGACAGAGTGACTGTGGCCAAACCATTGTAATCCACAACTAGTGAAGAATAGTGGAATTTTGTCCAACCGAAAACTTTTCAGTGTATGCTCCTTGGACGTAGCCCTTAGCAGTGAACCAAGTAAAAATTACTGTGTTATCTCTTTGCATGTGAATGTATCATTGCTGATATTATCCATCATACAGGTTTAACTAGTTCCTACCAACATGGGAACAATATCATTGTTTTTAAAAGAAAATGTTGACACCCTATTTCACCCCTCCCCTCTTAGGGTGTCCCGAGCTCCTAAAAGTTGTATCAGAGGGAGGTTGCTGGTGTTGAATCTGTCCTTTGTCATCATGGAGAATGCAGTCAATGTTAGGGGAGTCCCTCTCTTCGATGGAAGTAATTTCCAGATTTGGAAGAATAGAATGAGATCTCATCTAAGATCCCTTGGAATGGAGGTTTTTTTATACTGTTCAAGGTATTAATGTTTCTGATCCAATTGGGCTGGTTATGACTGTTGCAGATAAGAAAATTCTTGATGCAGATGCTAAAGCACAAAATGCTCTCACCATATCACTTTCTGATCAGATCAATCTAAATGTGAAGAGTTTCACCTCAGAAAAGTCCATGTGGGATAGACCTGAAAATATTTATGAAGGTGATAGAAATATGAAGGAGGCAAAACAACAAGTGTTAAACAATAGGTTCGATGATCTGAAGATGCATCCTGATGAGAATGCATTCTCCCTCTTCAATTGAATTACTGAAGTGGTTGGAGCAATTTGTGGCCTAGGATAAAAAATCAGATATTTTGACATTGTGAAGAAAAACTGAGAAGTCTACAACCCCTATACAATGCAAAGGTGTCATCCCTTGAGGAAAGAGATATTTCCAAGATTTCTTTGGATGATCTGTTGAGATGCTTGGTGGGATATGAAATGAGGGTCAAACAAGAAGATGCTACTACATGAGTAATAAAATAAATAGCATTCAAATACATGGAGAAACTGAAAGTATCAAAAGACAATAGTGGTGAAGACAATGAGGAAAAAGAAATTCTTTCTCTCATTTCCAAGAAGTTCCAGAATGTAAAAGGGAAATTCGAAGGGAAGTTACCTATTGCTTGATTTTGTTGTGGAAAAGTCGGGCACATTGCTCCTCAGTGCTTAAGAAAGATCGATGATGATGATAGCGTTGTTGAAAACATTGAGAAGCCTTAGAAAATGTTTTTCATGAAAGGAGACATCAAATCTAGAACGAAAGTTATAAAAAAGAGTTTTTTCTATGAAGAGGAAGAAGATGATAATGAATTCTGTGATGAAGAATTACCAGAATTTAGAACTGGGAAACATGCTTCCATGATGGACATTGTTGAAAAACTAGAAGATACTGGTGGAGAAAATCAGTTAAAAAATAGTGTAGATTCTGAGTTGCAACTTAATGATGCTGTTAGCAAGCTTAAGATTAAATGTAAGAGTTGCAATAAGTGGAAATAAATTATAGAAGAATCAATTAAATATGTTGATCATCTTGAAGCTGAAATTGAACGATTGGATGAATTGGTGAATTTACAGTTTAGAATTCTTGAAAGAATTGATGATTTAGTGGATCTGAAGGTGAGAATTGAAGACTAGGAAAACGTCATCAATGACCTCACCGCCAGACTAGAAGAAAAATCCAAGACTGTTGAGGGTCTTTAGGAGGATGTTGTTACTCTTAAGAGTAAACTTGATACTGAATCAATTTCAAAATAATCAAGGAAGAAAATATAGTTTGGAAGATTCTCATATGTAGAATTACTGGATAGATCCAAGAGTTGTTTAGATGGGAAATGAAAAATCCCGACTGATCAAAGACCTGGTTTCATGGAAAAGAGTGGAATTGTCTGTGAAGTTGAGACATCAACTACTAGAGGTAAAGAGAGCCAAAATAAAGAAAAGATGAAAGATGGACATGTTGAAACGTTGCCTAATGTTCTGAAAAATAAACCCTCAATCTAATCTAAAAGAAGAACTGAAAATCATCCTCAAACATTCAGAAATGACAAGCAGTCCAACTATTCTCCGAGTAAATAATTTATGAGGAGAAATTCAAGTGAAAAGACATTTCCTCTCATGAAGTGTCAGTTCTATGGCTATCTGGGCCATACCATGTCATATTGCGATGAGGAAAGGATCTACATGAATGGGGAAGATATGGGACATCAACAGAGGAGACTAACTTCATATCATCTATCTTATAGAAGAAATAGTTTCTATGGACACTGTTTTTGTTGCTATAACTTTAGTCATAAGTCTGTTAATTGTAGGTAGAGAAGGGACATGGACACCTCGTACCAGAATTCAAGGCAAGTCAAATCTCATTGAAAATATAGTGTTTCTCTATCAAACAGGGTTTCTCCTCTCGAAGAAGACTTCAACTATGAAGAACAAATCTACATAGATGAGATAATTAAAAGGCCATCAGTGCTCTATACTCATTCCAATGTCTGATGGAAAGAAATGAGAAATTTTGAGAAATCCAATCTGTCAGAGGTGGTCCTCAAAGCTACAAAAAGCAACAGTACTTGGATTCTGGATAGTGGTTGTTCAACCCATATGGTAGGTAATACCGTCCTATTGACAGATATAAAAAGGATGGTGGATGGAACAGTTTGATTTTGTAATGATGGATCTCTGAAAATCAAAGGTAGTGGAAGTAATGAATTATCTAATAGAGAGATAAAGAAGACTGAAGTCCTTTACTTAGATGGCCTACGTCATAATCTACTTAGCGTGAGTCAACTCTGTGACTTGGGACATATTGTTACTTTTAATCAAAAAGGCTGCACTATCAAGGGAAAGACATGCAATTCACTTATGATGGGTTTCAGAACAGAAGGAAACTTGTATCAGGTTGATAGTAATGAATATTTTTGCTACATGACTGTTGAAGAAGAAAAAAATTTGTTGTAGAGGAGGTTGGGACACATCAATCAACAAGACATGGAGAAAATATCAAAATTGAGTATCATCATGGAAATTCCTAACCTGAAGCGTGAGTGTGAGAAATTTTGTGATGCTTGCATTCGTGGAAAGATGGTCTGCTGTTCATATCGGACAAAGAATAAAAGGGAATCTCATCTTCTTGATCTAATTTATACAGATGTATGCGGGCCGATAAATATTTCCAAAACTCATGGAGAAAGGTACTTTGTCCTTTTCATTGATGATTACAGTAGAATGGCATGTGTAATGGTCATTCATAGGAAACAAATAGTGCTCGACTCCATGAAAACATATCGGCGAATCACCGAGAATGATACTGGAAAAACAATAAAAGTGTTACAATCTGATAATGGAGGGGAATACACATCCATTGAGTTTGAGAACTACCTATAAAAACATGGAATACAACATGAGGTAGCTGTTGTGAGAACTACATAGAAAAATGGAGTTGTTAAGCACCATAATCGACAAGTCAACAACAGGGCTAGGACTATGCTGATTGAGAGTGGTATCTCTCGCCACTACTAGAAGGAAGTTGTTAAAGCTGCAGTGCACATTCAGAATCGAATCAGGAATTATATGGGAGAAACAAAGACACCATATGAATTGTGTCATGGAAGGAAGCCTTTGTTGAAATACTTTTGTGTTTTCGGAAGCAAATGTTTCATCCAAAATATATAAATAAATCATGGGAATTTGGGGAAAATGTTGATGGTGGAATTTTTCTTGGGTATCCAATAAATAGAAAATCCTACAAGTGTTTCATCAAGCGGTTAGGAGGGATTGTGGAAAGCAACGATATTAATATAATCGAAGAGAAAACATCAAATGCATCAAGGACGTCATATGCTGATAAGATAAACAGTGAGTAGGAAAGTGAACGTGGAAAAAATAGAAATACTGAAATAGGGTAAGTTTTACAAAACAATGACTAGTCACATCATGATGTTTACTCAGAATAAGAGTTTGAAGAAGAAACTCTGGCTGGAGAGAATGAAACTGAACATCACTAGAGAAATTGAAGAGCTGAGATTGATGGATATAACATAATTGGGGACAGGAGTGCACCCAAACAAACAAGGAGGATGAGGAATAACAGACAGTCTCCATTTCTATCAGTTGTTGTGCCATCCTTATTTTAAAAAGATGCAAAGGATGAAAATTGGGTTAATGCTATGAATGAAGAGTTAGATTATATTGAAAAAATAAGACATGAAATCTTTTCCAGAGACCCTTAGGTCACAATGTTATTGGTACAAAATGGATCTTCATGAACACATTTGATGAGAATGGAAGTGTTATTAGAAATAAGGCACAACTGGTATATAAATGATACTCCCAGATTGAAGGTGTTGATGTTGAAGAAAACTTTTCTCCAGTGGCTAGACTGGAGTCAATCAGGCTTTTTCTAGCCATGTCACTCCAAAGAGGATATAAATTATATCAAAAGGATGTCAAGATAGGATTATTGAAAGGTGTACTTGAATAATAAGTCTAAAATGAACAAACAGTGGGTTTTTTTCTTGGTACTGATGAAACAAAGGTCTTCAAACTGAAGAAAGATCTATATGGTTTGATGCAGGAACCATGAGCATGGTATTCCCAACTGGACTCGTATCTCAAGAATTTGGATTTCAAAATAGGAGGAGTAGATCACAATCTATATGTGAAGTATTCTCAAAAAGATAAATTCATGGTTCTTGTCTACGTTGATGATATCATATTTGGTGGTAGCAGACAGAAATCAGTGGATGACTTTTCCAATCACATGAAATCATAATTTGAAATGTCTATGATTGGGGAGCTCTCATATTTCATTGGGACGTAGGTGATTCAAAAGGAGTACACTTTAATTTCTCAGGAAAAGTATGCTAGAGAGCTGCTGAAGAAGTTTAATATGCAAGACTCCAAACCAATGTCCACTCCTATTGTAGTTGGAACTAAATGTGGAAAGCATGAAGATGGGATATCTGTAGATCTCACCATGTACAGGAGTTTCATTGGGAGCCTACTATACCTGATGGCGACATAGCTGGATATTGTCATTGCAATATGTCTTGCAACCGTCTTTCAGAGTAATCCAAAGGAGGAACATATGCCGGCAGTAAAAAGAATCATGAGGTACATTAAAGGTACATATAAATTTTGTTTATACTTTACTATAGGTGGGGAAAATGAATTATCAGCGTTTTATGATGCTGACTGGGCTGGTGATATAGTAGACAGAAAGTCCACTAGTGTTGGAGCCTTCTATATAAGGCAGAAATGTGTTGGCTGGTTGAGCAAGAAACAAGAAAGTACTTATCTTAGTACTTTGGAAGCTGAGTATATATCCACCACAAAGGCATGCACTCAACTTCTATGGATATAGAAACAACTAACGGATATTTGTGATGTGGTGAATCAACCAATGGTAATTTACTGTGAAAACAATAATGAAATTGATCTCACGAAGAATCATGTTCCGCATTCTCATACAAAACATATAGAAATTAGGTACACTTTATTAAAGAAAAAGTTAAGAAAGGGGTGATTAGAATGAATAATGTGGGAATTGATGAGAAAGTGGATGATATCATGACCAAGCCACTGTCAACGGCTGTGTTTGAGAAACATCGGTTGAGCCTCATTGTTCAGCCACCTACCAGTGCATAAGGAGGTTACGAAAATCCCCTCTTCCTGATTATGATAACTTTTTATCTATTTATGGATGCGATTCAGGTTTGTGGGGGAGATACTATCTAGGGGGAGTATGGTTTGAGTTGAACAATGAAAAAATTACTGGTATTTGGGTTTATTGTCAATGGGGGAGAAAAGAATAAATTCAGGCATGATTAGGCACGTAATGCTTCTTGGGCATTATTGAGAATTCCAAATCACGGGAACCCAATTCAAGCTTCATCTCTTGTTTTCTACACCGATCATTGATCATGTAGACTTAGAGTGTTGGTGGAGTTGATTCTTTCATTTTTAGTTCGCATGTGGATGGTGATCTATCGAAATTATTTGGTGATTGCCAACAAACCCAAAGGGGGAGATTGTTGGAACCATGGCTATTTCATTCATGAATCGTAGTATAGTTTGTGTTTGTTGTCAATCCTTAGTTTATGTTCAAAATGTGTGCCAGAAAAGTGATCATACAGTTCAAGCAGACAATAGTATTGTAGGTGGTGTTGTTTCCCAGTGTTTGCCAAATTTTTGGGCCTCAAAATTGAAAAAAGAAGACATGGATTGTTGGTAAAAGCAGGTGTACGTAAAGAGGAAGTGGTGTGTGAAAAATAAAAACTGTGCACAAAATACTTGATCTAGGTACTAAAAACAGCATGGTGTGCGAAATAGTGGATCGAGGGTTTTCGTGCAAATAGTGTTTCAGAAGATGAACATCAAAAAATCACAAAAGCATGGGCTGCACAAAAAATTTGGAGATGTGCGTGAAAAATGATACAGGAGTGAAAGATTACACACTAGATGAGATGTTTTTTACACCACATTGGATTTTGCATGTGGCGGTATCAGATGTCTATAAATAAGATGTGACCCCCCTCATTTTGTACAGTTGAAGACCTATAGAAGGTCCAAGTTCTGATGCGCGTAAAAGGATTGTGTAAAGGGGTTTCTGTTAAATAGTCTGGTTTGTGTGAAAAATTCCAGGATGCGTGAAAAAGGAAGAGTTGTGCGGAAAAATTGGGGCGGTGCATAAAGGACTCTGTTGCGTGAAAAAGGGTGTTCTTGGGAGAAATATTTTTCCATGTTGAGAAGGAAATTTTGTGCACAGTAGTACGGTCTTGCGTGCAATGGGTAGGTGTTGCGTGCAATTCTCAGTGAAAGTTGTTTACATTTTTTGGTTATCAGTATCAGTGGTTCAATGTTTTCAGGGGCATCAATTCAGTACTTAGATGAAAGAATTGTCTCGTGATGAGTAGAGAAAAAGACTTCAATGCAAATCTATTGAAAAGACCTTCACGTCTATAAGTTGAGTTGGACTTCACCAAAGGCAGTGAGCTAGGGGGAGTCAATGGGAGTGACCTGAGGGACGTAGTGAGATATCCCTGATCCTTTGTAAAGGCAGTGATCCTGGGACAGAGTGACTATTCTTGAACCATTGTAATTCATAACTAGTGAATAATAGTGGAATTTGGTACGACGGAAAACTTGTCGGCATATGCTCCTTGGACGTAGCCCATCGCGGTGAACCAAGTACAAATTTTTGTGCCATCTCTTTGCATGTGAATGTTTCATTGCTGGTATTATACATCATATAGGTTTAACTAGTTCCTACCAATGTGGGAACCAGATCCTTATTTTCAAAAAAGAATGTCGACACCTTGATTCAGTCCTCCCCTCTCAAGGTGTCTCGGTGTCCTAAATCAGTGACCTTTGGATCAGGCACTTTTTCATCAGTGACGTTTTTACTTGGAGAAATTTCTCACTCTGAGCTTTAAACAAGAGAGCAATGAGATTAAACGTATATAGTTATCACTTTTATATAAACACTATTTTCACATAAATGAGTATCTTGTAAGGGAAACCTAATTATCACAATAATAAAACAAGATTCAGGACTATCAAAACATGATTTTGGATTAACAAAACAGGTGAGTCAAACTATCTCCCCCTTTTTGATAATCACAAATTATGTCAGTATGTTCTGAATTAGGGTTAAACACATTAACTAATATCTTCAGATGTGTGTATAAGACAATTTGAAACATGTTCATTATTGAAAAAATATAGATAGTATATATATGCAATGAGTTCATTAAACAAAAAAAATGTCTACTCCTTTATGTTTAGGCAAAATAAAACTTAAACCTCACCTGTTTCTCCCCATTTGTGATTAAAAAAAAGAATGTAAGACAAAAAGAGACAGAATATGATTTTCCATTAATGATGAAATAGTACAATATACAATAATGGTACAATGATCCCTACCAAATAAGACATCCCAAATTCAATCCACATTAGAGATGTTCAAAGGATCTCTGTCATTGGAAGTGGAGGAAGCAGGCTCTAATGATGGAGGGATAGGCCTAGGGATGACAGTCAGCAGGGTTAGAGGAGATTCCACAGAATCACATGTATACCTATAGTGTGTATATATCTGAGGAATGGTTGGTGTCAAGCTTCTAGGGACATGTGCAGGAGTCATCAATGGAGCAGCACTAGTAGATCCTGAGGCACCTCAAGTAGAAGGAAAGGCTGGAGGAACAATGATGGGAGTGCAATCAACATGGAGGAAGGGAAAAAATTATTTCTAAAATCCATAATAATACTTCCTCCTCCCTCCTTGGATGAAATAAAATAATCCTTATTCTCCATAAATTTCTCCAAGGAAGGAGTCACCTCTCTAAGCCTACTAACCTGATCCTTAAAGGCTTGAGTGATAGGTGGAATCCTCAAGTTCTCAAATAGCTACTTGAAGTGACCATCCATTTGATGCTAAGTGTGTGCCCTTTTGAAGTAGAAATAAACATGTTCTTTTATGGCCTTCTGATCTTGAGCTATATTCCTTAAATAATTTCCCACAATATTATGAATTTCTCTAGTAGTGGAAGTAACCTGATTCATAGGCTTAGGATCTGAGAAACTTGTAATAGAGAACATCTCAACTTCTTCTCTAACAACCATCCTGAAGGCTTCAAGAGAAATAGGAGGAGAGGATGAAGATGAAGTAGATGCACATAGAGGTGCCATAGTGGAAGCCACTACCTCTATAAAATATTTGTTAGCCCACTAATCAATCTTTTCACATCATCATTTGGGCCACTCACATGTGTCTCCATGGACTTTTTAATGTCCTCCAACACAATGAACATTTGTTGAACCACACTTTTAACATATCTAAGATCTCTGTCCACTTGAGCCCTTTAATCCATATAGGAGTATAATCTAGCAATAGACTGCTTCATAGATTCCATATAATCTACCAATGTTCTGATCTGATTTTGACAGTCCTTTACCTCCTCTTGTAGGATGGAGTTAGAGGGAGAAACTATCCTTTCAACTACAGAAGTCACAAATTCTTAATTGTGAGTTATTTCACTCTCTAAACCAAAAAAACTCTAATCCAAGTGGCTCTTCAAATCTGATTTCATTGATTTCAAATCTTTCTTATTCACATATTCAAGAGGCAAAAGAACCAATGGATTCACAATATTGGTCTATGAAATAGTAGGAAATAGAGGACTTCTAATAGTCTAGTCATCATTAAAGTCTCCATAATATAATACTAAGAACCCAAATCCAGGGTCTTCTATCCAATCCTTTATTCCAAGAGCTACAACAACTGAACTTGTGGCAACATGTTCCTCCACCTCACATCGATCATTCTCTTAATCATCCATATCCATCTCTGCCATACATCCTTGAGAAACTTCATCAATAAGAGTGTCCACTACCACTTAATCTACTGAATTTTCAACTATATCCAAATAAATTCAACCTTTAACTGAATCAACATCCTCTTCATCTATCCTTTATACCATTTCTGTATGTCCTATCAGAAGAATGAGACTCAAACATTCTTCTTCACTTACATCAACATCAATCTCAATGTCACCATGAGTAGATTCAGTGTCCTCATCCTTATCTGAGGTACCTCTACTGTCACTTAAGAAATTTTCTTCCCCTTCTTACTCAATAGCCTCTTCATCATCATTGTCCCTTAGAACAGTCTCCCTTATAGGAAATTTATTTGGTGGGCTAGGTTCACCAAAGGATATAGTATTAGCATGAGGATTGGTGAGTAGGTCATGATCACTCCTGTCATCTATTAGAGAGTCATACCTTTCTCGCATGCCGCAACTTCTCCTTATTCATCTGAATATGAAGGCTCTACTTCACCAAGCTTTAAACGGGGATCTATCTTATCCTTTGGCCTAGTAGGATGAGTGATAGGGTTAAATTTCTCATATATCTTAGCCTCATCATGTACCCATATTCTTTTCCAAGGGTTGTAATTTATTTTCATCAACTTGGAGATTAACTTTGTAATGCAGAAATTGTCCCTTACTACAACTATTTTATCATTTTCTCTAGAAAATCCTTTCACCTTCGGTATCATGTATATCAACCTAGAATAAAATAAGGCATTTGATTTTGAACTGGGATTTGTTATATCTTCAAATTGAATCATCAGCAGCCCATATAAAGATATTTCTTGTCCATTCATCAAAATATTTAAAATAAATACATCCTAAAATTTTAATATAGCAAATTCCCCTCTCTTGGGACTCAAGAAATATCCGAAAAACATAAAAAATAGCTTGTATTCTCCTTCCATTTCATTATAAATGAATTTCCTAGGTATCCCACTCCCTATCAGTTCAACTAAGGCTTCTCCATAATATAACAACTTAGTAGTGTGAGGCACCACTTCGGAGTAGTAATCATAAATCCCTTCATGTGGTACTCTTAGACACATAGCCCATTCAATAGAGGAAAATCATATACTTACTCCATTTAACCTTTAAGGCATTATTTTCTCATCCTCAGTCTGTTCTAATTTCAAAAAACCATAAAACTCCTTCATTAACTTTGGGTAATAGGGTCCATTCTGGTTTTCAATGAATTCAACCTATCCTTGAGCTTCATGTGCCTTTAGCACTAAAGATCTGCTCATCAGCAACAATTCAAAATTGACCTCTTTTTCAACTATGATTTCCCCCTTCGATAGATGAGGTTTGATCTACTTTTTCACTACCTTTATTCAACTACTGGACTCAGCTCAATGTCTCTTTGAATTTGGCGCATCCCCTTCATCACTAAAAAATGGTCTCTTCACTCTTGACATGCGATCTGAAGCAGTTTGAGGGTTTCAGAAGAGGGTTAGGTTCTGAGATTAGGGAGGAAGAAGAGATTTTGGAGAGAATATGAGGTGGATAAAAATGTGTTATGATCTGAAAATTTTATCATTTAGGTATCAAAAACCAAATAAAGTAAAAGAAATAAACAAAACATAAAATGTATCAAATTCCGGTAGAATGAAAATGCAACATCTCGGAAAACATCGACTATTAGTAAGATGACAATAGTGAGGTCCAAATGGCGAGGTACCAATAGTGAGGTTCTAATGGTGATATTTATATCATTGAGGTTCCTAATGGTGATTTCCAACAGTGAGGTTCTAGTGGTGAGGTTTCTATCAGGGTGGTTCCTAACGGTGAGGTCCAACAGTGAGGTTTCTAACTGTGAGGTTTCTATCAATGAGGTTCTTAATAGTGAGGTTCAATGATGAGGTTCCAAATAGTGAGGTTTTAACGGTGAGGTTACAATGGTGAGGTTCCAACGATGAGGTCTAACAGTGAGGTTTCTAATGACGAGGTTTCTAAAGGTGAGGTCCAATGGTGAGGTTCCTAATGGTGAGGTCCAATATGGACATTCCTAACGGTGAGGTCCAATGGTGAGGTTTCTAACTGTGAGGTCCAACAGTGAGGTTTCTACTGTTTAACAATTTATCAAACCTATATCATGTTTGATGTAATTTATCCTCTCATAATTCAAAGTATTTGTGAATATATCAGCCAATTGGAGTTCAGCACTGATGAATTCAAGTGTGATATCACCTCTTTGGTAATGATCTCTCAAGATGTGATGTCTCACATCAATGTGCTTTGTCCTGGAATGAGATATTAGATTTTTAGAGATGTTAATATCACTTGTATTATCACTCTTTATAATGACTTGTTTGAATTGATATCCATAGTCTAGTAAAGTGTGTTTCATCCATAGAATTTGAGCACAATAACTCCCTTCAACTATATATTCCGCTTGAGCAGTAGATAATACACCATAGTTCTATTTGTTACTACACCATGATACTAGTGACTTTTCTATAATTTGACATGTTCTAGAGTTTCGCTTTCGGTATTACTTGCAATAAAAAAATTTAGCTTCCGAAAAACTTATTAAATTAAATGATTGTACTCTTAGGTAAAACAGTCCTAAGTTTGTTGTATACTTGAGATATTTAAAAATCCTTTTAACAGTAATTAAATTAGTCTCTATATCATTGGATTGAAATCAAGAAATCATGAATAAAATAAACATAATATCAGGACTTCAAGCAGTAAGATAGAGAGGACTTCAAATTATACCTCTATAATTGGTTTGATCCACCAGTTTACCAGTTTCATTAGAATCCAACTTACAGGTGGTGATCAAAGGTGTATCACAACTTTTTATTTTATTCTAAACCAAAATGTTTCAAAAGATCCTTAGTATAATTACTTTGATTAAAAAAAAATACCATTTTTATTTATAAAAAATTAAAATCCAAGGAATAATTTATGTTCCCCCATTAAACTCATTTCAAATTCATCTTGCATCATTTTTGAAAAATCAATACATAATGAATTTTTAGAGGATCCAAAAATAATGTCATCTACCTAAATATATACTATAAAAACATCTTTGGAAATACTTTTAATAAAAAGAGTAGGATCCACTATTTCAATAGTAAAACCTTTTGATATAATAAAAGAACTAATTCTATTATATTAAGCTCTTGGAGTTTGTTTTAGACTAAATATAGCTTTATAACGTTTAAAAACAAGATTTGAAAAAATGGGTATTTATAAATCCCAGGGGGTTTTCAACAAATATATCTTCAACTATATACCCATTAAAAAATAAACTTTTGACATCCATTTGATAAAGTGTGAAATTCAGATGAGATGTATAAGAAAATATTATCTAGATAAAGGTAAAAATGTTTCCTCATAGTCTATTTCTTCCTCTTGACTATATCATTGTGAAACTAGTCTTGCCTTATTTCTAACTATGTTTCCATATTCAACAACTTTATTTCTAAACTCCCATTTTTTCCCTATTGTCAACGTGCCTTTAGGTCATTCTACTAATTCCCAAAGATTGTTTATTTCAAATGTATTTAATTCTTCTTCTATAGCTATCACCCAAAATTCATTATTGATTGCATCATCAACATTTTTAGGTTCATACTATGAATGAAAGCCTTCATGTTCTACCTGGTATCTTAGAGAAGCTCTAGTTTGTGTTCCACTATTTAAAGCACCTACTAAAACATCTAAAGGATGATTATTGAGAGTTCTAATACCTATAGAAAGAGTTTAACAAGAATCCACAAGAACTTATATAGGTCCAGATTCACCATGCACAGATTTTGGAGAATTTCCAGAACTGGTTGTTTTCACTAAGGGCTCACTGTCTTTATCATTAAAATAAAAAATTGACATATATTCCTCAGGGAGTTCAACATTGGTTTTGGGTTCATGTTTATTATTCTTATCAAATTTTACATGAACTAATTCATCCACACATTTGGATCTCATATTATAAATTCTATAAGCTTTACTAGTGATTGAGTTACCTAGGAATATTCCTTCCTCACTTTTGGAAGAAAACTTTTCAAAATTGTACTTAGTGTTAAGGAAGAAGACTTTTCAACCAAAAACTATAAAGTAATTAACCTTATTCTTTATATCATTCTAGAACTCATAAAGTGTCTTCTTAAGAACAGGTCTAATCAAGACTCTATTGATAATGTAACAAGCTGTATTAATAGCTTTAGCCCTATAACACCCCGACCCCTCTAGACCATAGTCGGTGCATTACTTGTTATATAGGTGTGGTTAAAATGAATGAAAATCCAGAAGGAATGACCAGTTTAGTAGTCTTGAATAAACTAGATACATATATGTAACTCAAATTACATTGGAAAAGGTTACAGCATATAATACATAACAAAAACTAAAAACTACATCCACATGAACTCAATAAATGATCTCCTCTGAATCACCTATTGAAGGTAGAAAATTAAAGGGATGAGACAAAATTCTTAGTAAGGGTTAAAAATAGTGGAATCCTGATTCAATAATAACTAAATCATAACCAAATATGTCCTAGTAAATAAATGAAAAACACACGCCATTAATAAACTTTGAAAGGGCCTGCATCCATAGATTTTATCATAGTGAAAACCTCATGGATAGTAATGAATGTAAATGAATAAAGAGAATGATTATTAATTATATTTCATGTATCTGGAACATGATACCATAATACCATTAAAATGGCTTTGTTCTGTTAGTAGAAACCCATCTTATTTTCTAAAAACAAACTCAAAGGGTTTGTCGCCAACTGATTTGTCTCATGAGACCTACTGATGCATTGAGGGGAAATAGTGGGCCCCAACTACCACTACATGTCCAAATAATTATTTATACATTGATTCAATACAATATCAATATTCATTTTCGATATCCGTATAGAGTAGAGTATACAGATTCATCAATATTTCCATAGTTAAAATAACATTCCAAATAAACATCGTATGTAAAATGGTATACGGTTTAGACAAAAATCATATATATTATATGAGATTATTGATATTTAATAGAAATATAATTTAAAATTAAAAGTGATCTCAAAGGGGTTGTAGGTACACCACATAAGTATTATTAGGTTCACCAAACAAAGTTAGTCACAACAAAATAATAGTTGAGACAAAGTCTCTTACCCCAATGTAATCAGTCAAATCATATGACCCGAACATAGTAACCCTCAAATGAGTCATTTTATACCATGAATATAAATAGTATAATGTTATTATATATCTAATGTAGCTACACATAAACCAAATATAATAAATAAGTGCCGAACAATGAAAATCTCACAGAAATGAATGTGAGATGAGAAACCCCTTACCTTATGCTCGAGTGTGTTCTAATTTTTTTAATGACATGAATAATAAAATTTAGCTTCATTAATTTTTATATCCATAACCTCATATACATATAAATATTTTATTATAACCTTATTAGGTTCATTCAAGGCCCATTTTATGGGTTTAAGAGGATTGATTTTCTTGTTTTGTAATCATTTTCTTCATTGGTTTTCATGATTTGTGTACTTTTTTTCATGAATGGAAGTTCATTTGAAATGTGATTAAAAAACCATAATTGATAATATATCTTATTAATGAAATTAAGGAGATATTAATGATCTTATAATGATTTTGGGTTATATACCATTGTGAGGATTCAATAGTTAAATGTTTGTTACAAATATTCGAATTAACATAGCCATTTTGTTCATAATGAACTTGTTTTGAATTATTATTTTATATTATGAGTTTACAAGGATTCCAGAACATTAATGAGAAGAAATAAATATATTCTTATCTGTTTCAACCATTAAATTGGTTTCATGACCAGTAATGAAGGAGAAAGTGAAGAACAAAACAACATTGTCTACAAAGGTTATAGATTGGAACATCATGGATGTTGAATTCCTTTATAAAAATAAAAGGGAGGGATTATGAACATTGATTGATGGTTCATCCATTAATATGATATAATTATAGTATATAGATGATACTGGAGTTTATCATGGTCATTTGTATAGAGAAGGTGAGGGGAGAAAAATAAGATAAACTTGAAAATAATAGAAAAGTTGAGAGATCCCTTATTAAAATTCGGCTGCCTAACAATGTCGCTTAAAATTTCATAAAATGAAATCATGAGAGAAAATTTTTATCTCGTCATATAAAAATAAAAAATACAGTAAAAAATAACACATAAAAGCAAACCCCAAAATATGATAATGGAAAATAAAATAGACAACATAAAATAAGTGTATACTAAAGGAAGAAAATGAAGGATTCCCTTACATTGTAGGGTAGCTACTAGATCATGAAGAACAGGACCTTGGGGGCTTAATGAAACATTGGGAGGACTCCTAGAGATTAAAAACACAAGATATTTAGGGATGAGGGATTTGGAATTAAATAAAATGAATGGATGAGTGGGTATTTATAGGAAAAGAGAGGTAGTTTTTTAATAATTTTCAAGGGACACCTCATTAGTGGTTTTTTCCAAACCATGGGTTTCCCATAATAGTTTCCCATGGTATTATCCACTTGGGAGAACACATGTCATATTTTACTATAAAAAAGACTAATATATATTTATTTTCATTATTATTTCATTATGATGTAATTAAACTATAGAAAATTGAAAACTGTATTTTTACAATTCTTGAAAAATTCAAGTATTTTAGAAAAATCCCAAAAATTCACTATAACCATTTTTCTACATGTAGAATTCAAAATGAACATTATTTTTTGAAAATAATTTTTTATTTATTTTTAATTTAATTTTTAAATAAAATAATAATTAATTCAAAATATAACAATTTAATGGTATAATTTGTTTTGTATTACATTGAGAAATTAATTAACTTCTCATTATCTTATTAACTTATGAGAATAAAATATTATCATTATATACTATTTATAATGGTCATATTACAATTCATAAGTGTTTGTTACTATTCATAAAAAAATCAAATTGGTTCTATCAGACTCAAAATGAATTACTGATCACAACTCAAGATGATGTTTTTTTTGAAAATCAAAACATAGAATTAGAGAATTTATGTTTAATGGATAGGTTTTGACAATCTCATAAATAACCAATTGTTTTTTATAAGGAACACAATTCTTTATAACATATAGGCTAGGAATAGAATGTATTTAAGAGAATAATGCAATAAAATGTTTGGGTTGTTGTATTATTCCCTCATTCTGAAATTTCCTCCATGAAATTTTATGTATAAAGCCCACCAAAAAGATGTCGGTGGATCTTCTTTAGGAAATTATCTGGTTCCCATGTTGCTTCCTCTATATTTTGCTTTCTCTAAAGAACCTTTACAACACAAGTTGTCTGATTTCTCAATACTTGTTCCCTTATTTCAAGAATGACAATAGGCTTTTCACAATATGAAAAATCAGGTTCTAGTTCTATTTCTTCATATGTTAGTAGATGTGTTGGGTCTTCCATGTCTCTCTTTAACATTGACACGTGGAACTCATCATGAACTCTGGAGAGAATTGGCAGTATCACAAAATGGTAAGCTACAACTCCGATTCTTTCTAGATCTTCAAATGGTCCAATGTACTTAGGGCTTAGTTTCCCTTTCTTACCTAACCTTAGGACACCCTTCCATGGAGGTACTTTTAGAAAGACATGATCTACCACTTGAAATTCCAAATCCTTTCTCCAGTTGTCAGAATAACTCTTCAGCCTAATTTTGGATGTTTTAATATTGGCTTGGATTGTCTTTTCCATTGCTGTGGTCTCTTCAATAAGTTCCAGTCCTATAAGTTTCCTCTCACCAACTTCATCCCAACAAGTTGGAGTAATAAATCTATTTCCACATAATGATTTATATGGAGCCATTTTAATTTTAGAAAGGAATCTATTTTGGTTTACAAATTCCACCAAAAGTTAAGTATTATTCCCACATACATTGGGAGTTAAGAGAGCATTACCTCATCAAATCTTCTAGAGTTTGAATAGTCATTTCAGCATGTCCGTCAGTTTGGGGTGATAAGTACTACTCATATAAAGCTCATTATTCAATGACCTTTGGATAATTTCCTAGATTTTTGATGTAAAATGGGGATCTTGATCAGACACAATCAATAGAGGTGCACAATGAATTCTTATAACTTCATTAATATAATGTCTTTCTAGGCCCTCAAGGGGTAAATCCTCTCTTATTGGAAGGAAATGTGCTGATTTTGCAAGACAATCAACAATTACCCATATTTCATCGTTCCTTCTAGTTGTCCTCGGTTGTTTGATGATAAAATCCATCATAATGTTATCCCACTTCCAAATAGGAATAGGTATAGTTTTCATCATTCCTTTGGAATGTTGTCTCTCTACATTCACTTGTGGAAAAACTAGACACCTTGACATGTAGTCAGCAATTTCCTGCTTTATATTATCCCACCTAAATTATTCCTCTATATCTCTATACATCTTGCTGGTACCCAGGTGTATAGAGAAATTTGAGCTATGTGAATTATCTAATAGTTACCTTTTTCACTCAGGTACTGATGGAACACATAACGTCTTCCCAAATTTCAGAACTTCTTCTTCATACAAAATTTTAGCCAGTCTCCCATCCTGGAAAGCATTAATTTTTCTTGTGTAGATTCTCATAATCAGATTGAGATATTTTTATCTTCTCTAATAAAGATGGTTTAGCAATCATTGGAAATAGAAATGATGTTTTCCCTTCCTTAACATTCCTATATCCATCTTTAGTAGATCAAAATATATAGGATCTCTCTCAATCCTCTTTTGAGTTAGAAGCCCATGATCCTTCCTACTTAATGCATCTTCCACCTTATTTTCCATTCATGGGTGGTAGCGTATTGAAAAATTGTAATATCTGATTAACTCGAGCAATCTCCATTGCCTCATGTTGAGTTCTTTTTGTGTGAAAATGTATTTATAACTCTTTAGGTCTGTATAAATCTCACATATTTCTCTTTGGAGATAATGTATTCATATTTTCAGAGCAATGATTACGGCTGCTAACTCAAGATCATGTTTTTGATAATTTTAATCATGGGTCTTCAACTGTCCTAATGCATAAGCAATAACTTTATCATTTTGTATAAGGATACAACCCAGCCCATTCTTTGATTCATCACTATATATAAAAAATCCATCACTTTCATATGGAAGAGCCAAAATTGGAGCATTGAAAAATATTATTTTCAATTCTTAGAAGCATTTTGTGCAATATTTTTTCCACACAAACTTAACTCCTTTATGTGTGATCTTGTTAGTAGGTTAGCCGGTTGGGTGAAATTTTGAACGAAATGCCAATAGTAACCTGCTAAGCCAATAAAACTATGTACCTAAGTTATGTTTCTTAGAGTGGGCCAATCTTGGATTTCCTTTTTCTTCATAATATCAACTAGCATCAAATCCTATGAGAAAATATGTCCTATAAAGAAACTGATAGAATCCATAATTTGCACTTGCTAAACTTCCCATATAATTAATTTCTTCTAAGAGTTTTCAGAATAATCCACAAGTGATCCTCAGGGTCATCATAGTTTTTTTTGAGTATACAAGGATATCATCTATGAATACCACAACAATGTTATCAGGATATTCCTTGAAAACTATAACCATTAAATACATGAAAATAGATGGTGCATTCATCAGTTCAAAAGTCATCACTGTAAACTCATAATACCCATTCCTGGTTCGAAATACTATCTTCAGAATATCTTCCTTCCTAACATGCAGTTGATGATATTGGGACAAATGTTCAATCTTTGAAAAGTATTGAGCTCTATGAACTTTACAAAATAAATCATAAATCATGTATAGAGGATACTTATTCTTTATTGTAATAGTATTGATTTACCTATAATCAATTTATAGCCTCATGGATCCATCTTTCTTCTTGAAAAATAGGATAGGGGCTCCCCATAGAGAAACTCTTGGTCAAATATGTCCTTTTCCACTCAAATCATCTTGTTTTTTCTTTAGCTCCACTAACTCCACAGTGGCCATTCTATTGGGAGTCTATTATATAGGTCCTTCACCAAGAATTAAATCTATAGAGAACTCAAATTCCAATTCTTGAGGATTTCTAGGTAAATACTTTGGAAACACATGAATATATTCTTGGACTATATGCACAACTTCAATTTGAAGATTCCATTCCTCACCCATAGATATTGGGTTCCCTTTCACTCCAAGAATTTCATTCAATAAATCTACTGGGGGTGGGACTAGATAAGTATCAAATGACGAGGTTTGTGCTCCAAAGATAAGATATTCTACACCATTTTCAAAATTTGCAACTTCCTTTTTCTTACAATAAATCATCACATCATAGTTTCACAGCCAATTTATACCAAGAATTATATCAAAGTTAGTCATTGATATGATGATAAGGTTAGAAACTAATGCAAATTTAAGTGTCCTGAGGGGGACTAGTTGGCATGCCTTTGTTGCAATGATGCATCCCTTAGTAGTTTTGACTAATAACACCTTTATTAAATCAAATTGTACATATATAATTTTCTTGGAAAACTAGGAAGATATAAATGAATTCGATGATCCAGAATCAAAAAAAGTGTTTGATAGGTTTGAGGAAAAAATAAAGTACCTTCCACCACATCATTAGTAACTTCCACTTCCACGGTTGTAATCGCATAAGCTCTCCCTTTCTCTCTTGGCCTTTTCTGAATCATGTTTACTTGGAGCTTAGGACACTCATTTGCCTAGTGTCCCATATCTCTACAATTTTATCATTGAAGATCATCATATTGTTTCTTTCCATTACATTCATGAGATAGATAACCCTTTTCTACACATTTATAGTAGACTCACATAACATTTAATCATTTCTCGAGGTGATTCATTCCACATTTTTCGCATAATGGAAATTTATACATTCCCTTTTTCTTATTTAGTGATTCACCTTTCCCTTGGTTATCAGAGTACCTCTTCTTATATTGGTTCTGCTTGACCAAATTTGATCTAGAAAATTCATTCTCTATTTTGATGGCACTTGATAAAACTTAATCATATGATTAGAATGTTTTAGACGCTAGTGCCCTTCGAAGACTTGGATTTAGACCTTCAAAGAAATGATCAATCTTGTCTATCGAGTCACGTACGTAATCTATGGCATACATGGCTAGCCTTATGAAGGTAGCCTTATAATCTGCAACACTATCTTCTTCCTTTTTTTTCACGCCAAGGAATTTCCTATTCATTTCAGTTCATCGCTCATGAGGAAAATATTTTTTTCAAGAATATTTCCTTAAAAGTCCACCATTCCATATCTTCTATTTCTTCTTCCTCCATGGTATTCTGAATCAAAGACAACCATTGATAAGTGTCACCCTAGAGACAATATACTGCCAGTACTACCATTTCATTTTCATTACATCTTAATGTCATGAATATCATTTCAAGGGACTGGATCCATTTCTCTGCAACCACTGGGTTAGTAGTCACATTGCATGATGGGGGCATCTGCCGCATTAAACAATCCAACAGAGGTGTGGAATGGTTATTCATTACAACCTGAGTAAGTTGTCCAAATATGGTCATGATCTGATCTTCTCCACATTGACTATGTTGACTTACTCAGTGGGGATATCCCTCTGCTGCCCACAAGTTTTAATTACCATTCTTCCATTAGACGTCATTTCTAAATAACGACACACACTATATTAGGGTATGAATCATAAGGTATAATATTAACTTAACAAAATACTTATCATAAATTGAGATCCTACGCATGGATAATCCCATATTCTGAAATTTTTTTTTTTGAGGAATAATTTACATTTCAATACTCATAATGTCTTGTAAAGAAAATATGAATTATCTTAAGCATATCCCCCCGGAGTGTCATAACCAAGAGTGCAGCAAAACCCATTTTCGTGCACCTTTTCCTATTCGAGTCTAGTTCAAAGCGGTGTTTTTGGGTTTTACCCCTAGATACATCTGTGCTAGAGCTGGCTCTACCAGCTCGTATCCAGACTAGGATGTATTGCTGGAAAGATCCACATAATATATTACTTACCAAAATACCAAGACGTTATTGTACCTTTATCCTCAAATACTACCTTATGGCTTTGTTCCCTACTATAAATTTCCTACTCTAGTTTCCTAGTTTTCTACTAAACATCCTCTGATAGCAACTTTAACACCCTATACCCTCTATACCAAAGTCAGTGAATTAGTTTTTATATTGGCATGGTTAGAAGGAATGAAAATCCCAAAGGAATTATCAGTTTAGTAGTCTTGAAGAAACTAGATACATAGATGTAACTCAAATTACATTGGAAAAGGTTACAACATGCAATACTTTACAAAAACTAAAAACTACATCCATAGGAACTCAATAAATGATCTCTTATCCATCACCTGTTGATGGTAGACAATGAAAGGGGTGAGCTAAAATGCTCATTAAGGGTTAAATATATCATAATCATGAATCAATAATAAATAAATGGTAAACAAATATGGGATGGTGAATATATGAAAAACACACACTATTAATAAACCAAGAATGGGCGTGCGTCCATAGATTTTTTCATAGTGAAAACCTCATGGATAATAATGATTGAAAATGAATAAAGATAATTATTATTAATTGTTCATCATGTATCTGGCACATGATACCATAATACTGTTAAAATAGTTTAGTTTTGTGGTTAGAAACCCAACTAATTTTTTGGAAACAAACTCGAAGTGTTTGTCACCAACTGATTTGTCTCCTGATACCTACTGATGCATAGAGGGGATATAGAGGGCCCGACCCTCCACTGAATGTCCATGAAATTATTTATAAATTGATTCAATACAAGAGATATATTCCTTTTTGATATCCATATAGATTATAGTATACATATTCATCAATATTTCTATAGTTAAAATAACTTTTCAAATAAACAATGTATGTAAAATGGTATATGGTTTAGAAAACAAACATATCCATGATATGAGATTATGGATATTTAATAAAAATATATTTTCAAATGAAAAGTGATCTCAAATGGGCATTAGGTACAACACTTATGGATTATTAGGTGCACCATAAAAAGTTAGTCACAACAAATTAGTAGTTCAGACAAAGTCTCTTACCACAATGTAATCGGTCAAATCATATGACAATAAAATAATAACACTAAAATGAGTCATTTAATACCCTGAATTTAAATATAATAATGTTATTATATATAAAATTTAAGTACACATATACATCATACAAGAAATAAGTGGCAAACAATGAAAATATCCCTGAAATATAGTGAGATGAGAAACCTCTTACCTTATGCTCAAGTGTGTTCTTAGTTTATTTGAATGAACCAAATAATAAAATTTATATTTATTAATTAATAAATACATAAAATAATATACATTTAAATTATTTAATATAAATTTATTAGTTTTATTCATTGGTTTTTTATATGGGTTTAAGAGGGTCAATTTTCTTGTTTTGGAAGCATTTTCTTCCTTGGTTTTCATGATTTGCTTACTTGTTTTCATGAATTGATGTTAATTTTAAATGTGGTTAAACATACCAAATTATTAATATATATTATTAATGAAATTAAGGAGATAAAAATGATCTTATAGTGATTTTGGGTTATATACCATGATGATGATTCATTAATTAAATTTTTTTAAAAATATTCGGATTAACCTGTCCGTTTTGTTCATAGGAAACTAGTTTTGTATTATTATTTTATATTATGAGTGTATAAGGATTAAAAAAAAATTAATGATATGAAATAAATATATTATTATCATGTTAAACCATTAAAATGGTTTTATGAACAATAATGAAGGAATAAGTGAAGAATGAAACTCCGTTGTCCACAAAGGTTATAAATTGGAACCTCATGGATGTTGATTTCGTTTATAAAAATTAAATGTAAGAAGAATGAATATTTATTGATGGTTCATACATTCACATGATATAATTATAGAATATAAATGATACTGGAGTTTATCATGGTCATTTGGATATAGGAGGTGTGGAGAGAAAAAGAAAATAGATGAACTTGAAAATAAAAGAAAAGTTGAGAGATCCCTTATGAAAATTTGGCAGCCTAACATCATCGCATAAAATTTCATAAAATGAAATGATGAGAGAAAAATGGTATATAATCATATTAAAATAAAAATTAGAGTAATAATAACACATTAAATCAATCCCCAACATATGATAATGGAAAATAAAAGAGATAACATAAAAGAAGTGTAGACTAAAAGAAGAGAATGAAGGATTCCCATACATTGTAGAGTAACTCCACGATATTGAAGCGTGGGACCTTGGGGGCTTAATGACACCTTGGGAGGACTCCTAAAGAGGTAAAAACACCATATATTTGAGGATTATGGATTTGGAATTAAATAAAACGAATGGATGAGTGGTTATTTAAAGGAAAAGAGTGGTAGTTTTTTAATAATTTTTAAGAGACACCTCATTAGTGGTTTTTGCCAAACCATGGGTTTCCCATGGTATTTTCCCATGGTTTTATCCACTTGTTACACCACATGTCATATTTTACTACTCAAAGGTCCACCATAATTTTATTTTAATTATTATTTCATTATGATGTAATTAAACTACAGAAAACTGAAAACTGTATTTTTACTATTCATGAAAAATTCAAGTATTTTAGAAAAATCCCAAAAATTCAGTATAACCATTTTTCAATGTGTATAATCAAAAAATGAACCAAATTTTTGGAAAATAATTTTCTATATATTTTTAATTTAATTAATAATTAAATTCATAATTAATTCAAAAATAATAAATGAATTGTATAATTTGTTTTGTATTACATTGAAAAATTAATTAACTTCTCATTATATTATTAACTTAAGAGAATAAAATATTATCATTATTTACTATTTATAAGGGTCATATTACTATTCATATTACTATACATAAGCGTATGTTACTATTCAAAAAAAATCATGTTGGTTCTATCCGACTCAGAACGACTTACTGATCACAACTATAGATAATGTTTTTTTGAAATTCAAAACATAGAAGTGTCACAAATCAAGGTTCTACCTTTTTATGAATTGGGATTTCTGATTCTTGTGTCGATCGAGAGATGATGAAGCACAAAATTCAAAAGTGATTTTGTCCCATAATGATCTTCATGATGCTTGTGGGTCCACACTATAAGTGATGGATGTTTCATTCATTGATCTAGCAAGTAAGTTTCTTCATATGCTCTAACACACTTCTCATTTCATCCACTATCATCCTCCACATCTTCCATTATTTTCTTATTTGGTCTTCTATTTTATACTCACGGTCCAATAATTGTAATAAGTACATCATGTGTGATCTTTCTTGTACCTTGTACTATCCCCAGATACAGTCTCTCGATCTGTCTATAATTAGTAATAATTAATATCAGAAGCATTAAAGTTATCAAATACGACCGTTAGAATAATCATAATAATTTTATGAAGTAAAGAGTAGAAGAGTATGGTATATTGGTAAGGGTAGCCTTCATAATAATAGGCTTCAACAACAAGTGCACATCAGAATCATTCATCAGTAACCATTAAAACAGTACCCTTACATCAGTGACCTTGCATCGATGACCTTTGCATCGTTGACCATTTCATTGGTGACCTTTGCATCAGTGACATTTACATCGGTGACCTTTGCATCAGTGACCTTTGCATCAATGTCTTTTCCATCCATGACTTTTTCATCGGTGACCTTTGCATCGGTAACATTTTCATCAACGACCTTTTTACTTGTAGAAATTTTTCACTGTGGGCTTTAAAATAAAGAGCAATGAGATTAAACATACATAGTAATCACTTTGTTATAAACATGATTTTAATATAAATGATTATCTTGTAAGAGAAACATAATTATCACACAAATAAAAAATGATTCGGGATTCTTAAATCATGATTTGGGATTATCAAAACAGGTGAGTCCAACAATATCTTTGAAGATAATGTCATTAGGAAGTGTGTTTTGGTGATTTTTGATGAATAGAGGTTGTATCCATAATTATTGGTTTGGTATTATTAAAATATCTCCAAAAAACTATATTTTCACATTTATAAGATATTAACCTAGAAAATATTTTCTCATAGTCACTGATGGAATATATGTATAGTATTGTTCATGTATGGTGTTAAACCAACCAAAACGTGGACCTATTGTGATTAGTATATTATCAGGAGATAGGGTAATTATATTATCATTATGAATTAATTATAAATATCTTATTTAGTGTTTATTAGTGTAATATATCATAATAAGAATTATATATGAGAATAATTAATGCATTTGAAAACATAACACAATTTGAATAAAATATTATTATATTAGTATGAATATTTTAAATGATTATACTCACGCTGATTGTTTGTTGTTCATATCATTAATATATTATTAATTATTTCACAAAATTACAAAAATAATATATTAAAATTAAAATTAATACACTATTATGTTCCTTATATCCAACCATGTGTGTTGGTGAAGGAAAAGTGAACACTTTACATTGTGGAGGTTGTAGTTCGTGCAGCACACAATTAGTGGTTTTGATTTTCTTACTGGATAAGCTATATGAATAAATTAGGATAATACACTTAATATATTAAAATTATATTATATAAATAATAATAACATAAATATATTAGTGTGCATAAAATTAATTTTATTGAATACAATTAATAAGTATATTATGTAGTTTATAATACCCACATCAGGGGCCTATCTTTTCCATTAAAGTATCCTTTAATTTGATAGGATTGGGATAAAAAAGTAATATTGTGATTATTTGTGAGGTACAGGGTTCTATGGTTATAAGAAACGAATATTTTCAAAGATAAATTAAATGGAATTATGTGTTTTGATGCGTTAATAGTGTTCCACTTTTATAAGTGATGGACATGTTAATTTTAGGAACACCATAAAATTTTCAATAAGGCCATGGTCTAAATTCGGGGAAAATAGATATAAAATGGAAATATTTAATTTGGACAAATGTATTTGTAGTGAAAAAGTACATCCATTAAATTCTAATAATATTTATTAATTTTTATTAATTGTTTTTTGGAATTTTACACTAGGTAAAATTAATTTTGACCCTTTTAATTTCACTAGGATATCTTTTTATAGTATTAGTAATTAATTTTAATTATAAAGATTAATATTTTCAAATTAAAATAATTTGATAAATATAAATTAAAAATATTATTTTAACAAATAAAATTTCTAATGTTTTGAAAATATAATTCTATTATCAATTCCCTTAATCATGTATAACCCATTACAATAGAAAAAATGTTTTTATTCTTTAAATTTATGTATGTTATAAAATTATTTCATTTAGTAATTTTAATTAACTATAGTAATTTATTATAATATAAATAAAATTTATAAGGCATTCATGGGAATTCAAAACTAAGTATCCCCTGATTATAAATTATTTATTGAAATAATTAAAAACCATTTTTACATTAAAGTAGAATTTTCATTTGTCTAAAATGTTATTTAGATTGTTTTTATATGTTTGATGAAACGAGTAAAATATATAGTTTTAGTAATTAAAATAATAGTTAATTACATATTTTTTTCTATAACTTAATGTTACTCTTATTTAACTTAAATCTTTGAATATTTACATGTTTCATGAAAATAAAATTTTCCGACTACAACCAATCAATTTTAGAAAGAACAAAAAAATCATATTAAGATAATATCAATATGATGAATTAAAAAATGGAATTAGTTTGGTCAATTTAAAAATATAAATATTTACCTATTAAATAATTTATTGAATAAAGGTATTTAAAAGGGTGGATTTTTTCAATAATTTGTGATATAACATTTAGATTATATAGTAGTGTATGAGGTTTAAAATTATCACACCATAAATAGTTTTGTCCTCATTTTTGGGTTATATCTTAGTTATTGAAAAGATATAGACACTCCTTCAAAATGTCATCTTTTATATCCCATGTAGCCACATTTATTTGGTGATTTCTCCAATGTAAAATCACCATACAAGATATATAATTCTAAAATACATTCCCTCCCATGTAAAGATTATTGATAGGCTCCTCTTATAAGACAATTCAGACTCCAATTCTATTCCCTCATATGTGATAACATCTATCGTATCTATCTTTTCTTTTATTACTAATGAATAACTTAAGAAATCATGTAATTTAGAATGGTTTGGAGGCACAACAAATCATATTTCAGAAACCCAAAATATTTCATATATTTCAAAAGGGATAATCTAACTAGGGATCAAAGTTCTCTCTCATCCAAATCTTATAACTCACTTCCACGACGAACAATTATGGAATACAAGATCCCTAATTTTAAATTACAAGTGTTTCATTGGATTATCGTCATATATCTTCTATCTTGTTTGGGATCCTTTTATATGATAAAAAAAATAGTTTATACTTTAAAATTAATCTCCTACACATGATTTGAGTGAACATAACTTCTTTCTTAGACCACATTACTACATTTTGGACAATAATACCACTTCCCATACAATTATTTTTATAGTTCCATCTAAAATCTCGAATGGAAGTTAGTATTGTATGAAATTCCACAAAAGGTAGATATTTATTCAACACACATGAGAAGACATGGAAAAAATTATATATTAATGTCATAAAAATATTCATCATTTTAGATTTCATATGATTTTGGGGATGAATGGTGGTTATTTAACGCATTTTAGTGTTAAGAGATATTCAAACACACTTCTATAATTTTGATGTGATATAAGGGTTATTATTTTATATAATCAATATAGGTCCCCAATTAAAGTTATAAGTTTTGTTGATATAGTTATGGGAATGGTGATCAAGGTCTATATTTTATATTATCATAATGAATGGTAAGTTATTTTGAATATTATTTATGATGATACATATAGAATCATTCTTCATTGGAGCATTTGGTATTAGAGTGAAAAGTACATTGTATCACTATACCATTTCCTTATACATATAGTAATAGGTTTAATTACTCTATTAGTATTTTTTCTTTTATACATTACCTGATAGAATTCTAATAATCTAGAAGCATAAACTTCAATTTCAGGCTCCATATACCCATACAAGAAATGTTCTCATAAATACCTATATTTTTTTCTACCATGGATGATAATGAAATTAGATCTATGTGATTCATTTATATGTTCCAACTATAAGTGTGATTTGGATAGAATATGTGATTTGTTTGAATATGTAAACACTCAATCTCTATAGATGAATTCTTTAAACATCCCACCATTTAATTATTTAATATTCATTTTTATTTTATTATTATCATTTTTGGATTTTGATTCATTTTCTAGTTATGTTATTTTAATAATTAATTCGAAATTGATTTATGGTTACCCTTTTCTATAAATCATTATTTTTTTTCATAACTATATCTATGTATATGTGATCCTTGTTAATCATGATCATGGTTAGAACTCACTCATTCTCAATGTATCTGCTTCATTGTTTTAATACCTAGGGTGGTAGTCAATTGAATAATCATAGGCCATTAGTAGTTTAAACCATCCAATTTACCTTAGATTGATATCCTTTTGACAGAATATATACTTAACAATATTCATGTCTATATATATATCACATCATTAACCATAGAAGTTGATCCGCTATATTTTCTAATAAGTGCCTATAATTTCCATGTGTATTTATTGAGTGTTATATTTTTTTAATGGCATTTTAGTTTCTTGAATCATATTTCATAACTCTATCATTCTTCATTGGTTCACGTTGAGTATTATTATTTATTGTGTCAAAATAAATTAAAAAACCTTCGTCACATGATAATAGGGTCCAAACCAATTAATTAATCTATGTACTCATTTGGAATAAAAAGTCTTCAAATTTTAGTTCAATATGTGAATTCAAAACATTTATATTTTATCCTGATTAATAGGTTGATCAAATAGGAGTAGTCTTATACAAACTAGTGATTGTAACTGACTAAGCCTAGAAAACATCAGATCTATGTTACATTTGTTTGTATTGCCATTCATTTACTAACCTGTTCTTTGAGGGGTAAAAACATGTCGCATTAATTGATACAATATAACCTTGAAAGGAAAAAACATTGTGAAAAAAAATCACATGTACTATACATCCCATATAATCCTATTCCCCATATTCTCCTGAATTATTTGAAAATAAATCTCATGATTTTAATTTCTTTTAGATTATATCATGATATTGTCATGTATACCACCAAAATGTTATCATTATACTACACGAATACATTATTCATGATATCTATAATGATATAAGGTTCATTAGTCAATCAAAAGGCATAATTATAAACTCATAATGTCTATATCATGTTCTAAATTTATTTATTATAATATCAACATTCTTCTACATTAATTGATGATAAAAAAGTAGGGCTTTATCTTTGAAAACAATATAGGTCTATAAATATGAAAATATAAATAATATATTTTTGGAAATGGAAACATATTATTTATTGTGGTGGAATATATCTCCCTATGACTGAAGGGATATGTCACTAACCCATACATTTGTTTCATTAAAAAATAGGGGATCCCCATGGGTAAATGTTGTGGAATTTAAATCCCATGACACTCAATGCATGATGACAGTTATTTATAACTAATATCTCAATTGGTTTTATATGATGATGCATTTTACAAATGGGTCTTACAACAATATTTATATTAATTGTGAACCAAACTTTATGGTATAGTTGATTAATAGTTAATTCATACAGAAAAACGTTAATGAAATTATAAACCATGAGTAAATCCTCTATTATTAGGACACCTTCCAAATATATAGGTCACACTTGAACTTCTTATTTACCTATAATTTAATTATGGATATATAATGTGGAAGTATCAAAAAAGGGTTCAAATTTTGATGTTTCCACTCTAAAGATAATATTCTCCACTTCACCTTTATGAATCAAAATATTTTTATCTTGGAAATGATTTTTTCCTTTTTTTAAATCAAATCCCTGATAAGGATTATATAAATGTTCAGGATTGGTCTAAAAAATACATTTTAAAATATAGAATTCACATTAATCACAATTGGAATTTCATAACACATCTTTTTTTACATAAGAATCCCAAATAGTTTCTTAATGGTTAACAACCATTATAGGTTTATATGGAAATATATAATGTTTTTCAAAAAAATGGATGACAAAAAATATTGTGAATATACAGAATTAATTAAAGTATTATCTAATATTTAGGAAATGATCAATGTACCATACACTATGTCATTAGTAAGATCGAATTCAAATATAGTAATTTCATAAGAATTTTCTTTATCCTTTGGTATTCTTTAAGGAAAATTCCATTGACGTTTGAGGTATTGATTATAATAATTTCCATTATCTCTACAATTAACACATTGAAAATTAATTAATTCTATCATTCCTTTACAGTGGTGAGCTTGATGGACTTCTTCCCTGTAGTTGAATAAAATTATTCTTCCCTTCCTATAATTACATAGTGTTTTCTTCCCATTACTATCACATGTGTAAAATCTCGTTCCTCATTTCTTCCCATTAGTCACATTGTTAGTCCCATGATACTCAACTAGTCTGTAATCCTAATTACCCTAAAATAAATATATTCTATTGAATTATAATTTTATCTTAACGTTCCATGATAATATATCATCATATAATTAAATGGTCTTAGAAACCAATTCCCATCAAAGGCTTGGAATAAAACCATTAAACAAAAGAAAAATGTCTATTTATTGCTTACATACATGTCACGTAGACGATATATCTAATCTTATAACATTATCATCCTACTGAAGGAAAATATTCTTATAGTTTTGTTCATGATTAATGAACTAACCATCCATATTATGTCTTTGTTAATGGGGAATTTTTTTTGATATAATACGTACATTAATGTTCCATATTCCATGTAAATAATATAATCTTCATCTTTATTGTTTTCAATTAGATACCCCATTAGTATAGAGATCTCTAAAAACTGTTGAAAAATTAGGAAGAAATTTTCTTTTCAATACCTCTTAATATAATCACAATCTTCTCTAGGGATCTTATCCATTATTCTAATCTAAATGGATTATAACTTCCATGGAATATGAGAGAAGTTAATGAATGAGGTGATCCAATATAGAGACATGATTATTTATATTATTATGTTTCTCTTTAAAAGTGATATTATTTCATAAAAATGGTCAAACCAACCCAATATTGTTATGATCTGATTATCCTCAATTGAATATTAATTAATTAAATCAAGTGGGATATACCTAAACTAAATACATGTTTTTTTACAGTTCCCATTCCTCATGTTAGTCACCATTTTTCTAAAATGTCTTAATAAATAATTAGGTAAATATATTAAATTTTAAAATAAAACTACAGACACATTTTATAGTGTGTTCCCTACAAGTAGGAGGGATCTTCATATCACATTTATTATCTTTATTTTTTCATATACACTAAATACCCATGGATGATAATAAAAATTATATGATACAAACTATAACATCCTAGAATCTATGAATCTGTACCCAGTTTTTATATTACATAATTGGTGTAATGTATAGGTCTTTCTGAAAGATCTAATAGTTTTAATGTCTCAAAATACTAGATAAAAAATATATTTCAATTAAAAACCATATGATATAACTAAACAAATGTTGTGAAATCATGATCATCCCTTCCATAATATCCCATAAAGTTAAAAAATAATCCAATTGTTACCTGTTGAAAGTAAAACAAATACCAGTGAGCTCATATGCTCTATAACAAGGTGCATACCACCAAAGATTACATAGCATAAATATTGAATAAGTGATGTGGAAAGAATAAATGTAAAATATGAATAAATAATAAATTGAATTTAAGGTAAAAAATATCAATAAAAACAAATGAAAACATGATTAAAAACAATCATTTATCCTATATTAATTGAATACATAATGTACGACATCAAGAACTTACTATCAAAGACTTAATGAAAGAATTTTTTTTATCAATACCATAATCAAGAAATTATCAGATTATAGACAGGGAATATAACAAAAGCCTAATGTTTTTTTCCTCATGAAACCTATACATGAATCAAGGAGTTATATAATGGAGGGCCCCACCAATTAGTTGTTTATGTCCAATTCATTCACTATACGAATCATTGGGACCTTTTATTCCATTCATTATGGAACCTCTCACAAAAATAAATCATTGCTATCTATGTATTAAAAAATATGGACATCAAATACATACCCATTCATTATAATTGAGTGGATGACTAAGATAAAATCCCATAATCTGCATGGAATCCATAGGGAATTGTCAATTTAATAAGATGTATCTTTTTAAAAAAAATAGTTGTGAGTGTATATTAAATGTTATATGTTATCTATTTAAGATTGTAGTTGGATTCAATATATTTAATTAATAGGTGACCCAGAAAATAATACAAAAAAACTTATTTAAAATTCATTAATATAATGTTAATTTTTAAAATCCTATATCTGAGGATTTTCTCACCATGTGTGTAGTTTTAGGCCAAATTACTATGAATCTGGGTGTTGATTGAGTAAATTCTCAATAAAACCTTTTTTTTATTATTATCCCTATGTGAATTTTTTATATAAATACATATAATAACATGTGATGAGAAGAGGGTTTATTTTTTCTAAAATTACACACACTTTTACATTACATATTCATAGTAATGATTTTCTACCAAGAAAATAGTAACACTTAAATCAATAAAATATGAGAGAGAAATTTCAGATGAAAACAAATTCAACTTTTCATGAATCTCATATATGTACATTATCATTATATATCATAAACATTGATATATTAAATTATAAATTAAGAACAATAATAATATCCATTTTTATACACAATCTTCATAAATGGTGACTCTCTTTATGAATACTTCTTATTTTTGAGACCAGTGTTTATAGTTCCGATCATTTATAATTTTGTCAATATAGTAGTGTTTATATTCATTATTATTAAAAATAAAAGTATTAATGGTTCACAAATAAAAATTTATTTAATTTTTATATTAAATTATGATATTTCAAATTCATTTCATGAGTCTTTGATGCATTATCCTTTAATATAATGTAAATAATAATTATTTTATGGTTATTTTTTCCAAGGCTGTTTACTTAACAAATGAATTAGATATTCTGATAAAATCTCTTTAAAAAAATTTATTTAAGAATTTATATCATATTATACTAGTAAATAATTTTTTATATTCATCCATGGAAAAAATTTATATTATTATAAAACAAGGTGGTTATGTTGACCCAAACATGAAACTACCATGATCAGTGCATGATTATGAGATGATTTAATTAAAATATCATTATAAAATGTGTATAAGGATCCTATTTAGTGACTATTATTTTCATATAACATATTATATAATGTTTTTATTAAGAATTTATATATATATATAAAAACTATGCAATTTTAATAAAAGATTATCCTATAAGTGTGATTAATTTAGAACATTAAAATTAATCATGATTGTTTGTTTTTTATATCATTATTAGGTTCCACCATTTATTAAAAAATAACCATTATGATATCATAAATGTAAAATTTATCCTTCAATACCGTCATTATATAAATTATTTTAATGTGGTGATAGAAAATAAAAAATATAATGTGATGGTGGTAGTAGTCCTACTAATTAATGGAGAACCATTTTTCTCCTGATTGAAGTGACATATAATTAAATAATTATAATAAAACAATTATAGTACCATTAATTATCATAAATTATAATAAAATTAATATATTTGGGTCGGTAGAATAAATTTGAAATAATATAATCAAGATGAAAACTATGTACTAGAAAATTCCCTCATTGGGAAATGATTTTTCATAAGAAATCTTGAAGAATTTGAAGAGAATCGTATAACTATATGTGACCATACACTAATTTTAATGGTATATAGTTATTAAGAGTAATAAATATCATATGTTTATTAGTAAATTCAAATTAAATTTGTGTCTACTATTGGTGAATATGTTCCCATTTTATCAGTGACCAGGAAGGTAGTTTTGGGAGAAATATTACATTTTTCAATAATATTATGGCACTATTCAAGGTTCAATATATCAAAATTATACAACATTATAAGTAAACATGTATTGGTCCTTTAGAATATATAATATTCATCTTTTTTTATTTTTTAAATGTTTTATGTTTTTTTACAGTAGGTTAAACTAAAATTAACATGTTTTCTTTTACATCGGAAAATATTTAATAATCATTAAAATTAAAAAATTTGAAATTTATAATACTGAACATTATACCTCAAATGATACATCTAATTTTAAATTTAAAAATATTTTTTTCACGTAATTATTATAAGGGTAAAACATGTTATGTTAAAAATAAACATTTCTAATCATGCATTTTTTATAGAAATAATGTTTTTAAGATATAAATTTATATTTAATGTAAAAATATTCTGGATACTGATTTTAAGAAATTAAATTAATTTAGTATAAAATAAATAATATTTTGTGTAGTTTAAATAGAAGATTAAACCAATTGTATCTAGAGAATAATTTTCTCAATGAACACAAAAAATAGTTTTTATATTAATGTAGAATTTTAATTTATTCCAAATGTATTCCCTATAGGGTTTCTATGATCAAATATTATTATAAAATGAATAATGATAGTCATAAGATACATAATTAATTTCGTAAATGTTTTTATAAACATAAAGATAATTTTTATATAATGGTAAAATCATTTAAATTACATGCTTCCTGAAAACCACAATTTTTAACTAAAACCTAACCTCTTTAGAAAGTGAAATAAAAATTATTATACTTAAAATTTGATATGAATAATTAAAAAAATGAAATATTTTTTTTTCCAATTAGTAGCTATAAAATTTGACAACCTAATATCGTTTTTCATGTAGATTCATAATATGTAGATTTTATTCAATAGTTTTTGTTATAGTATATACATGCTAAAATTGAGATCAGGTGTTAAAGTGGTTCATTGGATTATACTTTGAGATAAATAAAGAATTGAATATGTGAAATGCTGGAGGATTGAAATAGATATACATGTTACAAAAAAATAATTATATGTACATAATGTTCATGTCATGTATAGATCAAGGTTTATTGTATTAAGGTGGCATGGTTTTTAGGAAGTCAAAAAACTAAAACCATTCACATTATGACTTAAACACTCAAAAAATGAATATTGGTCTACTAGTGTGAATAAAAATATAATATCATACCATGGAATCGTATGAGTCCTAGGTGGCTTGGGGATATCTCACATGTAATTTGGAATCACTTTTAATAGGGATTGAATCATGACTTATCTTGTTTAATCTATAATGATCCAAGGTGAGTCTTACCTATTTCACTGGTGGTATCTTCTCTACTTTTATTTTTTTTCACCCCCTATAATTTTTCAATGTTATTGATTTTTGTATACTTTTTTATTATGGAGTTATTTTTATATTTTTGGTGTTGTTGTGGTGAAATGTACTGGGAGGGATGTAGATTCCCTATTGGGGTGGAGATCGGAGATCCACATTTTTCTACCTTTCTCATTTTAGGATTTTTGAAACCCTTCATGAAGGGGATTTTTTTCTTTTTATATTTTTATATATCCAATAGTATTTTTTTCATAATTTATCTCTTTGGGTGGTGGGGGAATTAATCTCAATACCGATTAATCCATAATATAAAATTAACTTGGTATTTTGTTTCTTCAATACCATGTTTTTAAATAATGATAAATTTTTATATTGATATTATAGATATAGGGATAAATACAGATATTATTTATTTTATGTTGTTTTTAGGATTAAGATTCTTGAATAACGTAGTTTTAGTAATGATGATTGGATAAATAATTAAAGAGGTATGTAATAATGGAACAATGTTTCTAATAATTTTTTTAAATCAATATTTACTTATGGAAGGTCTAATTATATATTATTTTTATGAAAATATAATTATATAACAAACATTAATATATTATTCTTGATGTGAGGTAGTAAAAGAAAATTTTTTAATTGAATTTTCATCCTTATTTTTGATAAAACTAAAATTTATGATTAGAATAATTTTTAAATAAATATTTTATTTTAATAGATGATGTATTTTTTTAACTATGGTCATAAACTAAGATAAATGAATCTTTTAATAAATTTTGGTAAAGAGATGTTTTTTAAAGAAAATGGTTTGGGGATATTTGAGCTAGTTTTCTTATGAAAGATGGTTTCATAATTTTAGGGACAAGTTTCATTTCTAAATATTAATATCTAACATTTTTCCTCCTGTATTATCTATTTTTGTGATCCTTTGTATAATATGGGATGTGTAACACCCCAAACATCCATGGTACATTTCTCTTTGAATAATACAGTAGTGTGTGTTGTACGCAACTTCGAGTTTTAACACACACCACAACCAATCATTATAGCCGTTATGAATATTAATACCAACTTTTTGAAATTTTATAAATTTTATCTCCCAAAATGCAATTCATTTTTGGATTCATAATATCGAATTTAGTATAGGGTGAAATTTTGGTACTTTTCAGATAACTTTTATATTTTGATGAACAATAAAAATTACTAAATTTTAATAAAAAACAACTTTTTTAATAAAAAAAATTAATAGTGATAAATTATGAATTTTAGTGGTTTTAATGTATATTTAGAATATATGTTTACCATTTAATACAATTTTGGTCATTGGACATGATTTCACAAATAAACTGGAGATAAACAAGTGTCAATCTTTTGATAGTTATTATTTTTTAAAAACATGTTTTTTGTGTTGACAGTGGGAATTAATTTTAAATTAATTTCAGCCACTTATGTGTTTTGAATTTTGAAAAATTGATCCCATATTTGGAATAAGGATTTCCAAATTTTGTAAATAGGTATCACTTACTTTTAGACATTTTGAATAATTACTTCGGTAAATATTTTATTTACCATGGTTAAAGGGTAAATCCGGTAAATAAGGGTAAAACATAAAATTATAATAATAATAATTTTCCCTAAAACGTGTCCTAACCCTATTTTTTTATACATTTTCTACCATGGGAATATTTGGGTCCATTTTGGGACACCATGGAGCCACTTGTATGTGATAATGACACATTATATTAATTAAGTTAATGTAAATACAAAATTAACAAAAGAATATAACTTTTAGAAAAACAATTTTTACATAGAGTTATATATGTTGTCTTTTTGACTACAAATATTCATTAGAAAACTAAAAATCATTCCTACATAATGGAAGTTTATTTATAATTTTATACCTTGAATATGTAAATTTATTTATGACACAATAATGATGTAGTATTTTCTTTATTAATGCAAGAGTCAAATAATTGGTATTATAAATGTTAAAATAAAAATAATTTTACAGTATTGATGACATCCCAAAATTTTATTGGTTAATATGACATTATAGGATTTCCTAAAAGATTTTTTTTCGAATTAATAATCTTTTTATGACTTTAACAAAAATCATTATTGAATAGTATCAAAATTGACATAAATGAGTTTTTAAAACAAATATTATATTGTTAATTTATATTCTACTCATAAAAATCTAAAGTTTGGCCAAATGACTTATATCATGATAGGTGTATCATTAAGGGACCTCTTGGGGGGTATCTTGGATGTATATAGTAAGTTTATTAACAATATAATATAAAAATACAAAGTTACATGGTAAATGTCAAACTAATTAACATAGAGTTAAAACTAAAAGATAAGGTAAATATAATGACACAAAACTCTCTAAAATCAATTGTATGAAAGGATTTATACCCATCCCAACTTTATACATATAATAAACCACTTTTGAGCCATTAGAAATCATATATTAATTTATTATAAATTAATACGTTAAGTCTTTCCTAAAGAGCCCCTCCCCCCCTTATAAAAGGACACCACTTCTAACCTACTATTCACACCTTCAAAGCCTTTTGGATGGGGAAACCCCTGCCCAAATATCCTCTCAACTTTCCTCACTTCAACCTAGAGTCCTTATTTTGATCAGAAATCCAACCAATGGATCCATTTTGATCATATCAAAAGGAAGAACCCAAAGAAGAGGTAATGGTTTCACCACCCTCTTTCAAGTTCCTTTCTTCTTCAACTTCTTCTTTCTTTGTTATTAACATTCTAAAATATTAATCTAGTATCATATATATACTGTGATGTTATTATAAATATGGTATAACCATATTCAGCATTCTATCCATCCATTGAATGACATGTCACCATACGTGCGTACGTACGGCTTACCGTCTCCACGTCGCGGTGTAATTGTTATTCAAAAAATTATTATTTGGATGGGTATAATAATGATGCGTAATTCATGTAAATAATAAATATATCATAATAATGATTCTTTATATATTATATAATAACCAATTATATATTATTTTAATATCAAAAGAGTGATATTGTCACTTGTGCGTACGTACAGACTATCGTCTCCACGAACGCGATGAGATTCATTCCCCATCGTATCCATTCAAGTAAAATTGTCATTTGATGATTAAAAATAATGTTTAAAGACTTTATATCATTCTGGATATGAATAAGATACAACCTATCCATAACAAAAATGGATTATATTACAAAATATATAAAAGAAAACGAGTAAGTTAACACCTGAAACGACAATAATACTAAGATATTATTAACAAAGCAATGTTAAAAGATCATATATGATATCATATTAATGTATATGATTATTGTATAATTTAATAATAATTATTTCATCATTATAAATGAGTTTATCCTACCCTCAATGTAACACCCCAAGCATCCACTATACGCTTTCCTCTGAATAATACACTAGCGCGTGTTATACCCAACTTTGAGTTCTAACACACACACCACAACCAATCAAACTAGCCGTTATGAATTGTAATACCCACTTTTTTAAATTATATAAATTTTTTCTTTAAAAATGGACTTCATTTTTGGATTCAGAATAACAAAATTAGCCTAGGGTGAAATTTTGGTATTTTTCTGAAAACTTTCAATTTTTGATGAATAGTTAAAAAACACTGAGTTATAGTTTAAAACCGAATTTTTATTTAAATAATTATATATTTTTTTTAAATTTAATTAAGGTAAAAATAGATACATAATACCTATATAAGTTCAATGTAATTCATTGGAGTTAGTTTAGAATAATTTTTTTATATATAATAAGTTTATTGAAATTTTCACCATCTTTTACCCACCTCCTAGGAGAATTTGGAAATTCACATGAAACTTTATTTTACCGCTTCTGTGAGTGGAATTTCAAAAATATGAGAAACATGGTTAATATCAAGGAGTAAAATGTGGTTCAATGAGATGAAAATAATTTTTTTTGAATAGTTACTTTTTACTTTTATTTTCCACGGTTAAAAGTAAATAGGGAAATTAAGGGTAAAAATGATATTAATATTACCCTAAAACATGTCCTTATTCTATTGGACAAGTTTATCTCGACCAAAAACAACCTTAGGAATGAAATATTATCATTTAGGTCCACTTGGATTAGACTAGGACATTTATTATTATTTAATTTAAAGAAGAGTTAAAAGAGTTAAAATCAATGTTAATTTTCTAAAACATTTTTAATATAGGGTTATATATAAGATAAATTTGATTGTAAATATTCATTAGAAATCTAAAAATAATTCCTACATAATGGATGTTTATTTATAATTTTTATAAATTAAATAATTTAATTTATTTATGACACAATGGTGATGTAGTAATTGCCAAATTAATGAAATATTAAAATAATTTGTATTATAAATATCAAAATAAATGTAATTTGAGTCTTTTTATGAATTTAACTAATTTTATAGGATAATATGACATATTATTATTGATTATATAGATGTTTTTCGATGTAATAATTCTGTTATAAATTTATCAAAAACAAAATACCCAATAATGTCAAAATTTACATAAAAGAATTTTTAAAACAAATATTCTATTATTAATTTATATTCAATTCCTAAAATTCTAAGGATTGTCCCAGAGACTTATATCATGATAGGTGTATCATTAATGGACCACTTGTGGGTCTCTTGGAGGTATATAAAATGTTTATTAACTATATAATATAAAACTACAAAGTGACATGGTAAGTGTCAAATTAATTAACTAAGAGTTAAAACTAAAAGATAAGTTTAATATAATGACCCAAACCTATCTAATTTCTATTGGTTGAGTGGCTTTTGACTCATCCCCACTTTAAACTTTAAATAATCTACTTTGGAGCCATTTTAAAGTAGATATGTATTTATTTTAAAATAATATTTCTAGAGTTTCCAAAGGTTCCCCTCACCCCTCTTATAAAATGGCACAAACCCTTCTCACTAATGCACACATTAAAAGCATTTTGGGTAATCAAAACCCTTCCAAAATAAACTCTAAACTTCCATAAATTCAACCTTGAGGCCTTAGTTTGATCAGAAATCCAACCTATGGAGCCCTTTTGATCAAATCAAAATGAAGAACCCGAAGAATATGTAATGTTTTCACCACCATCTTTCAAGTTCCTTTCTTCTTCAACATCTTTTCTCATTGTTATTACCATTATAAAATAATAACTGTAGTATCTTAAATATACTGTGATGTTATTATAAATATTGTACAACCATATTCAGTATTCTATCCATCCTTTGAATGACATGTCCCCATACGTGCGTACGTACGACTTACCGTCTCCACGTCGTGGTGTAATTATTATTCAATAAATAATTATTTGGATGGGTATAATATTGATGTTTAATTCATGTAAATAATAAATATAACATGATAATGATTCGGTATATATGATATACCATCCAATTATATAATATTTTAATATCAAAAGAATGATATTATTGCTCGTGCGTACGTACGGACTACCGTCTCCACGAACGCGATGACATTCATTCTCCGCCGTATCCATTCAAGTATAATTATCATTTGATGATTTAAAAATAATGTCTAAGGACATCATATGATTCTGGATATGAATAAGATACAACCTATCCTTGATAAAAATGGCTTACTTAATAATACATATAAAATAAAACGAGTAAGTTAACACCCGAAACAACGATAATACTAAGATATTATTAACAAATAAATGTTAAAAGATCATATGTGATATCATATTAATGTATATGATTTTTGTATTATTTAATAACAATAATTTCACCATTATATATGTGGTTAACCAACCCTCAACCAAGGAAAAATACAAGGTAAAGGTTTATTTCACAATCTCTTCATTATCCGAGGTTGTTTATAAGTAATTATCTACTGGGACCTCTTTATCATCCACATCCATGTTTCTTAAAAATGTATTACAAATCATTATTCCTATTTTAAATACTATGGGATAAAGTCATTTATACTCTTGTTAACTTTTTATAAGAAGTTTATTAAGTAATATTTCTATCAATTTCCGAACAAGGTCATTTTTAACCTTTTCGATAGATTTAAGGAAAGAATGATTTTTTAACTTATATGGTGGGTGCTGCTATTTTCCACAGTTATAAAATTGTTGAAACTTCCTATACAAGATTATAAGAATATTATCAAATAAAATGTTTTATTTTATAAATATATGACTCTTATATTTTTTCAAAATAGAAAGATATATTTATCTAAAAAGAGTTTTGATTTCATTTATGTCAACATCCTTTGATGGATTTTATGTTTATTTGGTGTTGATTTATTATGATACAAAAATTACATATTACATTGATGGTTTTGTAATATGTTTGACTGTGGATGTGTTATTTTTATACCAATCATGGTTTATGTAGAAATTATTGACATTTTGAATGCTAGTTTTAATACGAATGATTATGTTATGTTTAAACCTGTTCATATGAGGAATGCATTGGACTTAATAAGTGATGGGTGGATCCCGCTATAGCTCCTCGAGGAATCGGTAGGTCTCATGAGACAAACTAGTGTCTTGGAACAAGGCCTTGAAAAAATCTTATTTGTAGTCTTGCCATGTGGCCTTGGCTATGTGGTTATGATAGTCTGGCATTATGCATTCCATCATTATGAAAGTGGTTATTGATATTGCATGTGATTATTTGACTAGTAGAATATCCATGTGATTAAGTATATGGAATTAATTCATTTTATTTCTACCATATTATGCTGAATTTCAAGTTTTAAAAGGCTCTTGTTTTAGTTATACATTGCCTTAAATGGTTATGCTTATTTATGAAAGTTTCTGCTATATTGTTATCCTTACTGGGCATTTGAGCTCACCCCTTTCAATGTTTTTTTCCCATGATGTGAAGAGGTATTTTATGAATGACCTGTAGGGATAGTATGTGGGGATAAGAGTGTGGACTATGGAGACTATATTGTTTCAGTTTTTCATTTTATGATGTATTGTAAACATTATGAATGTATCTAGTTATTCCAAGGCTACAAAACTAATCGGTATTTTGAGACTTGATCATTCTTGTGATCATGCCAATGTTATGTAATAATGCACCGACTCTGGGTAACTAGGTTCGGGGTGTTATAGTTTGTATTAGAGGAAGTTTAATACAAACCTTGGATTCTATATTTAGATCAACTCTGATTAGAGTACATAGATTTAAGATGGTCATTGAGGATTAGTATAGAATAACTTCCTAGAATTTTGGTACCATAGAGATTTTGTGAGTTTTCCGATCAATACAACCCTATCTGGATATGAGCAAGTAGAGGCAGCTCTGGCATAGATGTACCTAGGGGTTAAACCAGAAAACACCGCTCTGAGCTAGACTCGAATGAGAACTGGTGCACGACAATGGGTCTTGATGAACTCTTGGTTATGACACTCCTGCAAGATATGCTTAGGATAACTCTCATTTTATTTACAAATCATTATTAAGGGTTTATGAGTATATACGTCCTCAAAGAAAACATTTTTATGATTATGGATTATATCCATAAATCGTTCAATTTATGTTAAGTGTTTTATAAGTATGGAATTATGTATTTTGATTCATAAACTGATATAGTTTGTGCCGTTGTTTAGAAATGGTACCTAGTGGATGAAATGGAAACCATATCAATGCACTCAATTTATGTAGGGATTTCCCTCCTGCTCAAGATAATTATAGTGGAGAAGGGGATGAAACGGGTGCTGATTAACTAATCACCATACTGGGACAACTCAATCAGGTTATGAATAATAACCTTACCTATATGGAGAACCCTGATCCACAACATGGAGGATCTATGTTAGATAGATTCATAAGGTAGCAACCTCTAAAATTCAATGGGAGTACAAATCCATTAGCAGCTGAGCAATGGATAAGTTCCCTAGAGAATATATTTCAGGCTTTGGGGAGTAGGGAAAGGGAAAACGTTGTCATGGCAGTTTATCACCTCACTGGAGAAGCTGATTAATGGTGGTCATTGATTCAAAACATGAAATAAGATGATGAAGTATCAAATATGGAATAAAGGGATTTCTAATATCTGTTTTTAGAAAAATACTTTCCTCGTGACCATCGAGCAGATATGGAAAGGAAATTTCTGAGTCTGAGATAAAAGGAGGATGAGGATTTCTCAATGTATGAGGCTATGTTTACGAGGATAGAAAGGTATGTTAGAGATTATATACGTAACCCAAGAAGTAAGATTGATTATTTCTTTAATGGTTTAAAACCATTTCTCCGTTGAGAATTAGTCTCACAATACTTCTCGTCGTACGAAGCCATTGTCTCATATTCTATGAAGATAGAAAATGAATTCTCAGAGTCTTATGATTTTAAAGAAAAGAATGAGAAGAAGAGATATGCTAATCAATCTGGGAATGGATGTAAGGAGAATAAGGGAAAAGTTGAATATCCATTCTGCAGTAAATGTGGGAAGAAACACCCCGGTACTTGCTTAAAAGGAATGGGAGTCTGTTACATGTGTGTTGAAAAAGGCCAGCAAGGTCGTGATTGCAAGGGGAAGAAGGAAGCTACCGATGTTCAATGCTAAAATTGTAGGGAGATGAGACATTATGAAAATGAATGTCCTAAGCGTCAGGGAAACATACCTTAGAAAATCCCAAAGGTTCAAGGACAAGATTATGCTACCACAACTGTTGAGGTAGAAGCTCTGAAAGATGTGGTGGCAGGTAATTTAATGGTTTCCTCAAGATTATAAAATGCATTATTTGATTCTGGATCATCGCATTCTTTCATATCTCCCTAGTTTTCTAAGAAAATTAGATATTTCCAATCTGATTTAACAAGGTAGTTATCAGTTAAAACTCCTAAGGGAAGTATCATTGCAACAAAGTTTTGTAAATCCGTCCCCATTAGAGAACATAAAGGTTCTTTATCCGCTGATCTCATCGTCATACCTATGATTGAGTTTGATATAATCCTTGGTATGGATTGGATTTCAGACCATGATGTGAAGATTTATTGTAAGAAGAAGTAGGTTACGATTTTTGATGATGATGATAAGGAACACCATATCTTTAGAGCAGAATCGTCACCACCTAATTCTTATCTATATCAACCCCCAATAGCTCAACTAAATTTAATTATTGGGGAGGAAGAGAATGAAATGACTGTGGGTGAGGAAAGGAATGTTCAAATAGAGGATGTACCTATTGTGAAAGAATATATAGATGTATTTCCAGAATATTTACTTGTACATCCTCCAGAACAAGAAGTTGAGTTTTCCATTGATTTAATTCCTAGAACAAGGCCTATATCGTAGACCCCTTATAGAATGGCCACTGTGGAATTAGTTAAACTAAAGAAACAAATAGAGGAATTGAGTAATAAGGGATTTATTCTCCCTAGTGTTTCTCTATGGGGAGGCCCTGTTCTTTTTGTTAAAAAGAAAGATGGATATATGAGGTTATGTATCGACTACAGGGAGATCAGTGCTATAAAAATAATGAAAAAGCATCCTCTACCTCGCATTAAGGATTTATTTGACCAACTACATAGAGCTCAATACCTTTCAATGATTGAACTTTGATCTGGATACCATCAGTTGTGTGTGAAGAAGGAAGACATTCTGAAGCCAACATTTCGAGCACGGTACGAGCATTACGAGTTTACGGTAATGACTTTTGGGATGACTAATGTACCCTCTGTATTTATGGATCTAATGAATAGTGTTTTCAAGGAATATCTCAATGATTTTGTGGTGGTATTTATTGATGATATATTCGTATACTCCAAAATCTACAAAGATCTTGAAAATCACTTTTGCATTATCCTGAATTCTCTGAGAAGACATGAATTATATGGGAAGATTAGCATGTGTGAATTCTGGTTTCAAGAGATTTCTTTTCTTGGCCATATTGTCTCTAAAGATGGAATCTCTATTGCTACTTCTATGACCATGGAAATCCAAGAATGGCCAACACCTATGAGTATAACTGAGGTACGTAGTATTATTGGTTTAGCAGGTTATTATCGACGTTTAGTCGAGAATTTTCCTCGGTTGGCTAACCCATTAACAAAGCTCACACGTAAAGGGGTTAAATATGTTTGGACAAAAGAGTGTAAATAATGTTTTAAAGAACTGGAGAGAAGATTTTTCAATGCTCCTATATTGACTCTACCATCGGGGAATGATGGGTTCGTTATTTATAGTGATGAATCAAAGAAAGGACTTGGTTGTGTCCTTATGCAGAATGATAGGGTTATTGCCTATGCATCATGAAAGTTGACAATTCATGAGAAAAACTATCCTACTCATGATCTTGAGTTTGCAGCTGTGATCTTTGCTTTAAAGTTATGGAGGCACTACCTCTGTGGTGAAAAATGTGAGATTTATAGTGATCTCAAGAGTTGGAAGTATATTTTCTCACAAAAAGAACTCAACATGAGGCAAAAAAGATGGCTTAAATTACTTAAGTATTATGATTTTATGATACACTACAACCCGGGGAAGGCATATAAGGTGGAAAATGCTTTGATCAGAAAAGATCATGGAGTTTTGAAAAATATGGGAATTGAAAGGGATCCAATTTTCATGGATCTAGAGAAGACGGACAAGGGAATAACCATGGAAGGTGAAACATCAATTCTTTTTCAAATGGTTTCCAAACCATCATTAGTAGAAAGGATTAAGAGTTCACAGACTAATGATGAAGAGTTTCAAAAGAAGATTAAAGCTATGAATGATGGGAGATTGAGAGAATTTGTGTATGAAGATGGAATTTTGAAAGTAGGGAAGTGACTTTGTGTTCCTGATATACCTAATCTAAAAAAGGAAATTACTTGACGTTGCTCAGAGTTCCAATTTATCTATGCACCCTGGGAGCACCAAAATGTATAGAGATTTGAAAGAACATTTTTGGTGGGACAACATGATGAGGGAGACTGCTGATTTTGTGTCAAGATGTATTGTTTTTCAACAAGTGAAAGATGGAAGGCAACATTCTGGAGGATTCATGCAACCTCTTCCCATACCGGAGTGGAAATGGGACAATATTACGATGTTCTTTGTTACGGGGCTACCAAAGACTCCTAGAAGGAACGATGCAATATGGGTTATTGTTGATCGTCTTACCAATTCAGCACATTTTCTTGAAATAAGAGAAGATATACCACTTGAACATATAGAAAGAATATATATTAATAAAGTAGTGAGACTTCATGGAGTACCCCTATAGATTGTTTATGATCATGATCCCCGTTTTAATTCAAGATTCTGGATGTGTCTTCAGAAGGCCTTGGATACTGAACTTTGTTTGAGAACTGCCTACCACCCTCAAACAGAGAGACAATCAGAACGGACTATTCAAACCTTATAAGACATGTTGAGATCTTTCTTTCTTGACCTTTAGGGTATGTGGGATCAATAGTTACCTATGGTAGAATTTTCCTATAACAATAGCTTCCATTCGAGTATTCAGATGGCACCATATGAAGCGTTACACGGAAATAGATGTCGCACACCAACCTGTTGAGATGACGTTGGTGAATGAAAACATGTAGGCCTAGAACTGGTGGAGGAAACAATGGAAAAGGTAAAGGTAATTCAAAACCACATCAAAGAAGCTCAAAGTAGTCCGAAGAGCTATGTCGATAACCGAATGACAGATTTGGAATTTCAGGTAGGATATCATGTTTTCATGAAGGTATCTCCATGGAACGGAGTTATATGTTTTGGTAAGAAGGTTGAATTGAGTCCTAGGTACATCAGACCTTTTGAAATTCTAGAATGAATTTGGGTTGTAGCTTACCATTGGGCAATGCCGCCAAGTCTCTCTAATTTCACGATGTGTTCCACGTATCACTGTTGAGGAAATACATGCCTGACCCAACGCATGTACTCATCTATGAGGAATTAGAACTGGAACTCGATCTGTCTTATTGTGAAGATCCCATTAGGATTCTTGATACGAGAGAACAAGTACTGAGAAACTGGACAACTCGTCTGGTAAAAGTTTTGTGGAGAAACCATAAGATAGAAGAGGCAATGTGGGAACTTGAGGAACTTATGATGAAGAACCACCCAAGTCTTTTCATGCGGTAGTATTCTAGAAATTTCGAGGATGAAATTATTTGAAGGAGGGGAGAATGTAACACCCCACGCTTCCACAGTACGCTTTCCTTTTAATAATATAGTAGCGTGTGTTGTATGCAACTTCGAGTTCTAACACACACACCACAACAAATCAAACTAGCCATTATGAATAGTAATACCCACTTTTTGAAATTTTATAAATTTTATCTTTCAAAATGGAATTCATTTTTGTATTCATAATATCAAAATTATCCTAGGGTGAAATTTTGGTATTTTTCTGAAAACTTTTAATTTTTAATGAATAGTGAAAAAACACTGAGTTATAGTTTAAAACCAAATTTTTATATAAATAATTGTTTATTTTACTTAAATATAATTATGGTCAAAATAGATACATAATACCTATATAATTTCAATGTAATTCATTGTAGTTAGTTTGGAATAATTTGAGGTATATAAAATTTTTATTGAACTTTTCACCGTCTTTAACCCACCTCCTAGGAGACTTTGGAAATTCACATAAAACATAATTTTACCACTTCTGTGAGTGGAATTTAGAAAATATGAGAGACATGGATAATATCAAGGAGTAATATTTGGTTCAATGAGATGAAAATAATTTTTGGTGAATGGATGCTTTTTACTTTTATTTACCACGGTTAAAAGTAAATAGGTTAATTAAGGGTGAAAATGATATTAATATTACTCTAACACATGTCCTAATTCAATAGAACAAGTGTATATAGACCAAAAACAACATTAGGAATAAAATATTATCATTTATTTCCACTTGGATTAGATTAGGACATTTATTATTATTTAATTCAATGAAGAGTTAAAAGAGTTAAAATCAATGTTTATTTACTAAATAATTTTTAATATAGGGTTATTCATAAAAAAATTGGATTTTAAATATTAATTATAAAGATAAAAATATTTCCTACATAATGGTATTTTATTTATATTTTTTAGACATTAAAAAATTTAATTTATTTTTGACACAATGGTGATGTAGTAATTCCCTAATTAATGAAGTATTAAAATAATTGATATTATAAATAACAAAATAAAAGTAATTTGATAATTTTTAATAATTAAAATAATTTTATAGATTAATATGAAATATTAGGATTTATTATATAAATTTTTTTTGAAGTAATAATGTTGTTATGAATTTATAAAAAACAAAATACCCAATGGTGTCAAAATTGACAGAAAAGTGTTTTTAAAATAAATAGTATGTTATTAATTTATACTAAATTCCAAAAAATCTACAGTTCGGCCAAGAGACTTATATAATGATAGTTGTATCATTAATGGACTACTTTGGGGTCTTTTGAAGGTATATATTATGTTTATTAACTATATAATATAACAATACAATGTGACATGGTAAGTGTCAAACTAATTAACTAAGAGTTAAAACTAAAAGATATGGTTAATATAATGACCCAAAACTATCTAAATTTTATTGGTTGAGTGGTTTCCAACCCATAAAAAACTTAAACTTTAAATAATCCACTTTGGAGCCATTAGAAACTGAATATAAATTTATTATAAAATAATATTTCTAGATTTTCCAAAGGTGCCCCTCACCCCTCTTATAAAAGGGCACTCCCCCTCCTCACTAATTCACACATTCAAATCCTTTTGGATCGGCCAAAACCTGCCCAAATACTCTCTAAACTTCCCTAAATTCATCCTAGAGGGCATATTTGGATCGTAAATCCAACCTATAAAGACCATTTGATCAAATCAAAAGTAAGAACCCGAAGAAGAGGTAATGTTTTCACCACCCTCATTCAAGTTCCTTTTTTCTTCAACTTCTTCTTTATTAGTTATTACAATTCTAAAATAATAACTACCGTATCTCATATATACTATGATGTTATTTTAAATATGGTACAACCATATTCATTATTCTATCAATCCTTTTAATGACATGTCACCATACGTGCGTACGTACGGCTTACCGTCTCCACGTCGTGGTGTAATTGTTATTCAATAAATTATTATTTAGATGTGTATAATAATGATGTGTAATTCATGAAAATAATTAATAAAACATGATAATGATTCTTTATATATGATATACCATCCAATTATATATTATATTAATATTAAAAGAATTATATTGTTGCTCGTGCGTACGTACGGACCACCGTCTCCACGAACGTGATGAGATTCATTATCAATCATATCCCTTCAAGTATAATTTTTATTTGATGATTTAAAAATAATTTTTAATGACTTGATATCATTTGGTAAATGAATAAGATACATCATATCCATGACAAACACAGCTTACCTAACAAAACATATAAAAGAAAACGAGTAAGTTAACACCCGAAACACCAATAATACTAAGATATTATTAACAATTCAATGTTAAAAGATCACATGTGATATCATATTAATGTATATGATCATTGTATAATTTAGTAAAAATTATTTCACCATTATACAGGAGGTTAACCTACCCTCAACAAAGGAAAAGTACAAGGTAATGGTTTACTTCACAATCTCATCATTATCTGAGGTTGTTTATATGTAATTATCTACTGGGACCTCTTTATCATCCACATCCACATTTCTTAAAAATGTATTACAAATCATTAATACTATTTTAAAGACTATGGGATAAAGTCATTTATACCCTTGTTGACTTTTTATTAGATGTTTATTAAGGAATATTTCTTTCTTTTTCCAAACAATGTCCTTTTTAAAATTTTCGACAGATTTATGGTAATAATATTTTTTTAACTTATATATAGGGTGTGGCTATTTTACGCCATTATAAATTCATCTAAGAATCCCTTAAAATATTATAAGAATATTTTTAAAGATAATGTATTATTTGATTAATGTATGAATCTTAAATGATGTCAAAATAGAAAGAGATATTTCTCTAAAAAGAGTTTTGATTTCATCTATGTCAACATCCTTTGATGGATTTTAAGTTTATTTGGAGTTTATTTATTATGATACAAAACTTAAATATTGTATTGATGGTTTGGTAATATGTTTGACTGTGGATGTGTTATTTTTATACCATTCATGATTTATTAAGAATGTATTGACAGTTCATATGCTAGTTTTAATACGAATGTCTATGTTATGTTTAAACCTGTTCATATAAGGAATTCATTTGACTTAATAAGAACCGGGTGGAGCCCGCTATAGCTCCTCAATGGATCGGTAGGTCTCATGAGAAAAACTAGTGTCTTTTCACAAGGCCTTGACAAAATCATATTTGTAGTCTTGGCATGAGGCCTTGGCAATGTGGTTATGATAGTCTAGCATTATGCATTCCATCATTATGAAAGTGGTTATTGATATTTCATATGACTATTAGACTAGTATAATATCCATGTGAATAAGTATATGGAATTATTTCATTTTATTTATTCCATATTTTGATGATGTTCAATTTTTAAAAGGGTTTTGTTTTAGTTATACATTGCCTTAAATGCTTATGCTTATTTATGAGAGTTTCGGCTATATTGTTATCCTTGCTGGCCATTTGAGATCACCCATGTATATGTTTTATTTTTCCCATGATGTGAAGAAGTATTTTATGAATTACCTATAGGGATAGTATGAGGGGATAAGAGTGTGGACTATGGAGGCTATATTGTTGTAGTTTTTCATTTTATGATGTAATGTAAACTTTATGAATGTATCTAGTTATTCCAAGTCTACTAAACTAATCGGTCATTTGAGACTTGATCATTCATGTGATCATGAAAATGTTATGTAATAATGTAGTGACTCTGGGAAACTAACATTGGGGCATTATACTCAACCAAGGAAAAGTATAAGGTAAGGGGTTTTCATCTCACACCTTATTCCTGTGAGATTCGGGCCATATTGCCATTATTACCTTTTGTGTGGTGTATGTACAGACCATAATTGTATTCCTTGTCTAATACACTTTAATATATTTGTATTTATATATTCATTGTATAATAACTCTTTCATGGGGTGTATGTTTTGTAATTTACCAAATTGGTATGGGTTTATTTCACAATCTCTTCATTATCCAAGGTTGTTTATACGTAATTATCTACTGGGATCTCTTTATCATCCACATCCATGTTTGTTTAAAAAAGTATTTCAAATAATTCTTACTATATTATAGACTATGGGTTAATGACATTTTTAACCTTATTGACTTTTTATAAGAAGTTTATAAAGGAATCCTTCCATCATTTTCCAAACAAGGTCCTTTTAACCTTTTGACAAATTAATGTAACAATGTCTTTTTTTAACTTATATGGAGGGTGCCGCTATTTCCCACCTTTGTAAAATCATAGAAGCTTCCCTTAAAATCTTATAATAATATTTTAAATGTAAATTTTTTATTTTATAATTATGTGACTTTTAAATAATTTCAAAAAATTGATATTTCTCTCAAATTGTTTTGATATTACCTATGTCAACATCCTTTGATGGATTTTAATCTTATTTGAAATTGATTTATTATGATACAAAACATCTATATTGTATTGAAGGTTTTGTGATATGTTTGACTGTGGATGTGTTATTTTTATACCATTCATTGTTTATGGAGAAATTATTTACATTTAATGTGCTAGTTTTAATAAGAATGTTTATGTTATATTTCATCCTCATCTTAAGATGAATGTGTTGGACTAGTATGTTCTGGGTTGAGGAATGGTAAAAGTAATCCCTCCGGGTTGGTGTCCGGTTATTAGAGGCACTCTGAGTTGGTGTCCGGTTATTAGAGGCACTTCGGGTTAGTGTCCGGTTATTAGAGGAACTCCGGGATGGAGTTCGGTTACAGAGGCTCTCTAGGCTGGGTTCTGTTTATAGTTATCCCATAGGTCTTCGCATGAGGCCTTGACATAGAAATTAAAGTTTTGAATTATGCATTCCATCATTATGAATGTTGTTATTGATATTGAATGTGATTATTTGACTAGTATAATATCCATGTGACTAAGTAAATGGAATTATTTCATTTTATCTCTTCTATATTATTCTGAAGTTCAAGTTTTAAAGGATTTTGTTTCAGTTATACATTGCCTCAAATGATTATTATTTTTTATGAAATCATTCGCTATATTGTTATCCTTACTGAGCATCTGAGCTCACCCCTTTCTATGTTTTATTTTTCCAAGGATGTGAAGAAATATATTATGACTGACCTATAGGGATAGTCTGAAGGGGATATGAGTGTGGACTATGGAGACTATATTATTGTAGTTTTTCACTTTATGATGTAATGTAATCCTTATGAATGTATCTAGTGATTCCAAATCTACTAAACTAATCGGTCTTTTGAGACTTGATCTTTTTTTATCATGACAATGTTATGTAATAATGCACCGACTCTGGGTAACTAGGGTCGGGGCGTTATAGTTTCTATCAGAGGAAGTTTAGTACAAACATTGTAAGCTAGATTCAGTTAAACTCTAATTAGAGCACATATACCTAAGATAGACTTTGAGGATTAGTATAGAAGAACTTCCTAGAATTTTGGTATTATAGAGATTTTGTGAGTTTTCTGAGCAATACATCCCTTTCTGGATACGAGCAGGTAGAGGCGGCTCTGGCACAAATGTACCTAGGGGTAAAACCCGAAAACACTGCTTTGAGCTAGAATCGAACGGGAACGGGTGCATGACAACGTGCCTTGCTTCACTCTTGCTTATGACACTCCTAGGGGATATGATTAGGATAATTCATGATTTCATTACAAACCATTATGAAGGGATTATGAGTATATACTTCATCAAAGAAAACATTTTTATGATTACAGATTATATCCATAAACTGTTCAATTTATGTTAGGTGTTTTGCAAGTTTTCTATTTTTTATTTTGATTCATAAACTAATATAATGTATTCCATTGTTTAGAAATGGAGCCTAGTAGAAGAAATAGAAACTATATCAATGAAGACACTCCATGTATGGATTTCCCTCCTGCTCAAGATAATTATAGTGGAGCTGGTGATGCAACTGGTGCTGATTATCTAGTCACCATACTGGGACAACTAACACAGGTTATGAATAATAAACATATCCATATGGATAACCATGATCTGTAGTGTGGAGGATTAATTTTAGACAACTTCATGAGTAATCAACAACCAAAATTCAATGGGAGTACAAATCCCTTTGTATCTGAACAATGGATAAATTCCATAGAGAAAATATTCCATGCCTTGGGGAGTAGTGAAAGGGAAAAGGTTATCGTGGTAGTTTACTACCTCACTAGAGATGTTGATCAATGGTGGTCATTTATTCAATATACAAAGGAAGATTAAGAAGTATCAAGTATGGAATTAAGAGAGTTCAAAGAAATTTTCATAGAAAAATACTTTCCTTGTGGCCATCGAGCAGATATGGAAAGGCTATTTATGAGTCTGAGGAAAAAGGAGGATGAGAATGTCTCCATGTATGAGGCTAACTTTTAAATGTTATCAAGGCACGCTACAGATTATATACATAACCAAAAAAGTAATATTGACCATTTCTTTGATGGGTTGAAACCATTTATTTGTCGAGCATTAGTCTCACAATCTTTCTCAACATACGAAGATATAGTCTCATGTGTTATCAAGACAGAAAAGAAATTCTCTAAATCATATGACAATAAAGTAAAGAAATAGAAGAAGAGAATGATGGAGGAAGATATAGATAAAGGGAAAAAGGGAATGAAGGATTTTCAATTATGTGAAAATTGTGCGAAGAAACACCCTGGTTCTTGCCTAAACGGAATGGGAGGTTGTTAAAAATGTGTAGAAAAAGGTCACCATACTCTTGATTGAAAGGGAAAGAAGAAGGCTGTCAATGTTGAATGCTAAAATTGTAGATAAATGGGGCATTATGAAAATGAATTTCCTAGGCGTCAGGGAAACTTATCTCAGAAAAGGCCAAGGGATCAAGGCCAAGCTTATGTTGTTACTACAATTGATGAGGATTAATTAATGTATTTGTGCTTTTCGACTCAAGGATTATATTTTGGTTATGATAATAACGTGATATATATAAGTATTGTACTGCAGTACGTGTTGTTTTCATTAAGGATTTAATATGTCTAAGGTAATCATATTTTCAGTATGTGATAATAAGAGAAACTGTACTCTGTTTGGAGAATCTGATGTTGCGATTGATTTTGGAATTTAGATAACTTTTACAGAGAGTCTAGACAGAGGTACTTTGGATAACTATATTGTTTGGGAATGGATTAAGTTGAACTTTGGATTGTATTTTTCAAGGTCAAAACATTTATTATGATTATTTTTGGAAAATTATGATACAATAGTTTTAGGAAAAGGAAAACATGTAGGTTGTGTGATAACCCATCGTGTCGGACAAAGCTGCAGGAATCAAACCCCCACCTATAGTGCGACATGCCTTTATTACCTACCACTATCCTACAAGAAGTCGCTGGTTATCAAAAAAATAGTTTTCCTAATCTAAATGGTATGTTTTAATGTTTGGAACCATGTACGATTAGGATAAATATAATGTTTTTGAGTTCTATTATCTTTTTGAGTGAAGGATGATTTTGTGTTAGAAATTAGTTGAAGGATGAAACTCTACTTGTCAAGTATATATATATACCTATCTCTTATTCTATGAATAAAACAATTCTTAAACTTTATGAAAGGTATATTAAAACAAAAAAATGTGTTATCCTAATACCTTACGTTTTGTTGAACTGATGATATTTTCAATCAACATAGATTGGAGGCTTTGAGGCCCTCAATTATACACTTGTTTGTGATTGATGACCTCAATCACTCCCTACAAATATTTTCATTTTTTCTCCAATTATATGTCCGTAATTTCCACTATTGTTCTCCTAATCGAGATCATAATTTTTTTTGTGACTTTTTTCATTTCCCTTTCCCTCTTATTAAGGCTAAATTTTTTAACCTTATTTCCGATGTGGGATTTCCACAAAGGTATTTTCTATTTTCAACCTTTTATTTTCAAAGAGCAATTTCAAATTGCGAGGGAGAAATTTATTGAAGGAGGGGAGAATGTAACACCCCAAACATCCATGGTACGCTTCTCTTTGAATAATACAGTAGCGTGTGTTGTACGCAACTTCGAGTTTAAACACACACCACAACCAATCAAAGGAGCCGTTATGAATAGAAATACCCAATTTTTGAAATTTTATAAATTTTATCTCTCAAAAAGGACAACATTTTTGGATTTGGAATATCGAATTTAGCCTAGAGTGAACTTTTTGTACTTTTCGGATAACTTTTATATTTTGATGAATAATGAAAGATACTAAATTTTAAATAAAAACAAAACATTCAATCAAAATAATTAATAGTGATAAATTATGAATTTGAGTGGTTTTAAAGTGTATTTAGAATATATTTTTACCATTTAATACAATTTTGTTCATCGGACCTGATTTCACAATTAAACATGACATAAACAAGTGTCAATCTTTTGATAGTTATTATTTCTTAAAAACACACTTTTTGTTTTGATAGCGGGAATTAATTTTAAATTAATTTCTGCTACTTCTATGTTTTGAATTTGTAAAAATGGATTTCATATTCGGAATCAGGATGTACAAGTTTTTTAAATAGGTATCATTTATTTTTAGACATTTTGAATAATTACTTCAGTAAATATTTTATTTACCATGGTTACAGGGTAAATCCAGTAAATAAGGGTAAAAAAATATTATAATAACAATAAATAGCCCAAAAACGTGTCCTAACCCTATTGGTTGATACATTCCCGACCATGACCATCTTTGGGTTGATTTTGGGACCCCATGGAGTCACTTGTAAGTGATAATGATACATTATATTAATTAAGTTAATGTAAATACAAAAATGACAAAAGCATATATGTTTTAGAAAAACAGTTTTTACATAGGCTTATATATGTTGGATTTTAGACTATAAAGATTAATTAGAATAAAAAGAATATTTTCTACATAACGGTATATTATTTATAATTTTTATACATTGAAATGAAAATATATTTATGACACAATAATGATACAGTATTTTCCTTATTAATGCACGAATTAAATAATTTGTATTATAAATGTTAAAATAAAAATAATATGAATGTTTTGATGACATCCCAGAATTTTATTGGTTAATATGACATTATATGATTGCATAAATGAATTTTTTTCGAATTAATAATTTTTTAATGACTGCAACAAAAATAAATTATTGAATAGTGTCAAAAATGACATAAATGAGTTTTTAAAACAAATATTATATTATTAATTGATATTCTACTCATAAAAATATAATGATCTGCAAAATGACTTATATTATTATAGGTGTATCATTAATGGACCACTTGGGGGTCTCTTTTATGTATATGGTTAGTTTATTAACTATATAATAAAAAAAATACAAAGTGCCATGGTAAATGTCAAACTAATTAACTAAGAGTTAAAACTAAAAGATAAGGTTAATATAATGACCCAAACCTGTAATAAATCTATTGGATGAGAGTATTTCGACCCATACCCTCCTTATAATGTTAATGATACACTTTTGAGCCATTAAAAACCGAATATTTATTTATTATAAATTAATACTTTAAGCCTTTCCTAAAGAGCCCCTCCTCCCCCTTATAAAAGAACACCACTTCTAACGAATTCTTCACACCTTAAATGCCTTTGGGTTTGGGAAAATCCTACCCAAATATCTTCTAAACATCCCCCACTTAAACCTAGAGGCCTTGGTGTGATAAAAAAGCCAACCAATGGACCCATTTTGATCAAATAAAAAGGAATAACCCAAAGAAGAGATAATGTTTTCATCACCCTCTTTCAAGTTCCTTTCTTCTCCAACATCTTCTTTATTTGTTATTCACATTAAAAAATAATTACTCCCGTATCATCTATATACTGTGATGTTTTTATAAACATGGTACAACTATATTCAGTAATCTATCCATCTTTTATATGACATGTCACCATATGTGCGTACGTACGGCTTACCGTCTCCACGTCGTGGTGTAATTGTTATTCAAAATATTATTATTTGGATGTGTATAATAATGATATGTAATTCATGTAAATAATAAATATATCATGATAATTATTCTTTATATATGATATACTATCCAATTATATATTATTTTAATATCAAAAGAGTGATATTGTGGCTCGTGCGTACGTACAGACTACCGTCTCCACGAACGCGATGAGATTCATTCCCCATCGTATCAATTCAAATATAATTCTCATTTAATAATTAAAAATAATTTTTATGTACTTTATATCATTATTTATATGAATAATATACAACCTAACCATAACAAACATGGCTTATGTAACAAAACATATAAAAGAAAATGAGTAAGTTAACACCCGAAACGATAATAATACTAAGATATTATTAACAAAGAAATGTTAAAAGATCATATATGATATCATATTAATGTATATGATTATTTTATAATTTAATAAATATTATTTCGCCATTATAAAATGGTTTAGACTACCCTCAACTAAGGAAATGTACAAGGAAAGGGGTTTTCATCTCACTCCTTATTCCCGTGACATTCATGCCATATTGCCATTGTTATCTTTTGTGTGGTGTATGAAATGAACATAATTGTATTCCTTGTGTAATACACATTTATATATGTGTATTTACATATTCATTGTATGATACCTCTTTCATGGGATTTATGTTTAGAAATTTATCAAATTAGTGAGGGTTTATTTCACAATCTCTTCATTATCTGAGGATGTTTATACATAATCATCTACTGTGATCTCTTTATCATCCACATCCATGTTTCATAAAAAAAATATCAAATAATTATTACTATATTATAGACTATGGGTTAATGTCATTTTTACCCTTGTTCACTTTTTATAAGTTGTTTATAAAGGAATATTTCCATCATTTTCCAAACATGGTCCTTTTTAAACTTTTTGAAAAATTAAGGTAAGAATGTCTTTTTTTAACCTATATGGAAGGTGCGACTATTTTCCACCATTGTAAAATCTTATAAGATTCCCTTACAATCTTATAAGAATATTTTCATAGTAAATGTTTTATTTTATAATTATGAGACTTTTAAATAATTTCAAAAAAGAGATATTTCTCTCAAATAGTTTTGATTTCATCTATGACAACATCCTTTGATGGATTTTAAGCTTATTTGAAGTTGATTTATTATGATACAATACTTCCACATTGTATTGAATGTTTTGTGATTTGTTTGACTGTGGATGTGTTATTTTTATACCATTCATAGTTTATGGAGAAAGTATTTCATTTCATGTTCTAGTTTTAATACGAATGTTTATGTTATATTTCATCCGCTTCTTAAGATGAATGTGTTGGACTAGTATGTTCCGGGTTTGGGAACAGTAAAAGTAAGCCCTATAGGTTGGTGTCCGGTTATTAGAGGCACTCCGGGTTGGTGTCCGGTTATTAGAGGCACTCCGAGTTGTTGTTTGGATATTAGAGGAACTCCGGGTTAGTGTACGGTTATTAGAGGCTCTCTGGGTTAGTGTCCGGTTATTAAAGGCACTCCGGGTTGGAGTCCGGTTACAGAGGCTCTTCGGGTTGGGTTCCGGTTACAGTTATCCCTTAGGTCCTCTCACAAGGTCTTGACACTGATATTAAAGTTTGGCATTATGAATTCCATCAATATGAAAGTGGTTATTGATATTTCATTTGATTATTCGACTATTAGAATATCCATGTGAATAACTAAATGGAATTATTTCATTTTATGTTTTCCATATTATTCAGAAGTTCAGGTTTTAAAGGATTTTGTTTTAGTTATACATTGCCTCAAATTTTTATGCTTATTTATGAATGCTTCCGCTATATTGTTATCCTTAATGAGCATCTGAGCTCACCCCTTTTTATGTTTTATTTTTCCCTAGATGTGAAGAAATATATTATGATTGATCTGTAGGGATAGTCTGAAGTGGATATGAGTGTGGAATATGGAGACTATATTATTGTAGTTTTTCACATTATGATGTAAAGTAAACCTTATGAATGTATCTAGTGATTCCAAGGATACTAAACTAACCGGTCATTCGAGACTTGATATTTTGTGATCATGCCAATGTTATGTAATAATGCAGCGACTCTGGGTAACTGGGGTTGGGGCGTTACAGGATGTGAATTTGGTATTACTGATGGTTGATGAGACATTGCCATGCTGAATTGGATTTGTGGTAGCTATTAAGGATACAGATGGTGGGATGCATGGTGATAAGATACGTGATATGAATAGTGATTTTAGAAATGGCATTAGGATTGATATAATGGGTGGAAGCTAGGATTTATAATTGATGTTCTAAAATGTGATATTCTTATATGATAATGTTATTATTTTAATGTTGGAGGAAGAATTATCCTATTTATTGACATTCTTTTCCCCGTATTTTGAGGTACTTGGTAGTGAATGTTTATGAATCTTTTTTATGGAAAAATAATACAGGTCCAAGAGTGCATGGAATTATGTAATGTTAATTAAAAATATATTATTTAACTCATGGTGTTGGTTCTTAATGGAATGTTTGAATTGTTCAAAATCTTGTGAAACCATGAGATCTGTTTGTTAATTCTATGAGGGCATGGAACCCTATTGATGATGATGTTCATGTAGTGATAAATAAACATTAATGATTAATTTAACAAATAAATTTAATGTCAAATTTTTAATTAAATGGAAAAAATATGTGCTTGTTGAAAGAATATTGGATTTTAAGATGTCTATTCCTTAGCATTTTAAGAGGAGTTTCAAATTGAAGATAGATATAGTTGATCTTGATTTTATGTTAATGAAAATAACATGGTTATGAGATATATTATATTCTATATGTTATATAATATATTTTCATACTCTAAAAATCCCATGTTGAAAGGTCGATTAACACCTAGTGGAATCTAGAATGGTCTTTTCCCCATTATATTGGATGACATATAAAAAATGGATGACGAATCCCTCCTTACCCCAATCTCTATTCCTATTAGTATTATTTACTAGTATTCAAAATGGTTACCTCTAAAAAATATATATGAAGAGTAATGAATGTCTTGTGGTTTTTATAATAACTTTCATATCTATTTATATTATCATTTGGAATATTAAAGGTATGTCATGTATGGTTTTTGGTGGATTGTGTTATAAAACTTAAAATACAAGATGTCATATACCTAAGATGATACTCAGTAAATATAAAGGGAGGTTGAAAATGGTGGAGAGATGATGTGATACACATGGTTCATGGTATGTTATGAGATGATGTGATGTACATGATGTATTATGTATAACATTATCCATGGTTTCATTGAGCTACATTACGTTAGAGAGAGATGGCTCATGATTTGTAATGTGGGGGAAGAGCATCAATCCCCATGGGATATAATAGCAGTTAATAATCTATTATTATTATAATATATAATCTATTGTATTCAAAACATAATAAATGATAGAAACATTGGGGTTGGGATTTTAGGATACATTATTAGTCGATTAGAAGATTTCACTTGTTGATCAACAGTCTTTAATATTCATTCATTATATTTTTCACATGAAGCTCCAAGGATGATCTTACTATGTATACCTATTATCATCAACTTAATTGATTCAATATTTAATTTTTCATGTTAGAAGGATCATTTTGGTGAAGAAGATATACATTTAGATTTATTAAGGTGGTTTAGAAGCTATTTGGGTGTCGTGGTCAGTATTGAGGATATATTTTCGTACCTGTAGGTTTCTTATAGTTTTTTAGATATAAAAACTAAATGTATATACATGGTATATTTTTACCTTTAACTTGAGAATGTTTTTATTGGAATTTACACCTTAGAGATCTTTTTTCCAATCATAGAGGTTAATTCACCCAAATGTGTTTTTGAAATTCACTCAATGGATTTTTCTAAACCATTAACTATTTAAGTTAGTAATCAAGAATAACTATCTTCCTTCCCTCATTTATGGCTTAATATGGGCTCCCATTGGGAGAGGGTGTTTTGGCGGCATTGGTAATTTTATCGTAATCATAATTTTTTCAGTATAACATTCCCTTTTTAAAAAAATGGGCTTTACATGTGATGTGAGCTAATATTAATAATATATTCAATCAGTTGTAGATAATTATTTTTTAAAAAATGTATTTTTGAAATTAATTATATCCAAATTATTTAATAAGTATCATTATATTTTAATAAATTAAATTTAAATTATTTTGGTAAAATTTAGTTTCGATAGTAAAAAATAAAAATGGTAGAATTGAAAAATATGAGTAAAAGACATAATATTGTCTTAAATGAATTTGTAAATATATATTTTGGAAGATTTATTGTAAAAACAGAAAATTATAGTTTAAAAAATAGTATTCTTGTTAAAATTCATAGAACACAACACCAAACATTGTGTTTACTGCTTTATACTTGTAAAAATATTATTATATTAATTTATATATTATAAACCAACTTTTAAATTGGTGATATGAATAGAATAAATTTTTTTAAAATATTTGAAAAATATTTTCATAATTTTAATTTATTTAATAATTAATTATATATAAATACTCAATATTAAGAAAAATCATTGTATGCATCAAAAATTTGTTTTATTAAAAATTGATTTTTAATGAATTTTATATGAATTATTATTAATTTCAACCACGGTTTAAAGTAATATATGAGGAAAAAAATTTCTTTTTTTAAATCATCATATCAATATAATGTTATTGAATATTTTTGGTATTTTTCAAAAAAAATATTAATTTCTATGTGAATAATAAAACATACCAATTTGTGTAAAACTGTCATATTATTCATTAAATAAATTTATATTGAAGTCCCATCGTATTTTGAATTTTATATTGGTGTAACAAAATTATCTTTTAACTATATATAATCTAATTAATTTCATGGGAATTAGCTTTGTACATTATTTTTAATATGATTCTTTTTGGGGTTAAAAACCAAAATTTCCTAGATACTATTCTATTGTATGGAATGTGTTATTATCATTATAAGCCAAACTATTATCAATTAATTGTGGTTTTACATACATTTATATATTATATGTAGAATAATATTTCTAAATTTATTAATTTTTTTACAAGGTAAGGAATGGATGTAAACCCATTTTTATGCTAAAAAATGTATTAGTCTAAAAATAGGTTATCATTACATTTTGTGTGATTATTTAGAATTAAATTTTACCTCTTATAAAAATTGAATTTTGTTAAATAAATTCCACTTTTTTAATATTAAAAATTAATATTCTTTAATATAATAAATTTAAATTTTGGTTATAATTAATATTATAATCAATATAATTTCATTACAATGGTTAATTATAAAAATGGTTAACCATGGGGGATTATAAAAAGTTATAAGAGTAGAAATGTGAATTAAACATTTATAACTATTTAAGATTGTATTTATTTTGAAATCATCTTCTCCACATTTTTACAACGTGGTCATTTCGATCCAATTTTAAATGAATGTGACCCTATATTATTGAAGTATTTTATGAAATTCCATGTGTCCCCCATACACTTATAAATGTTTCTTATTATACTATAATATTCACAGAAATTTTATTCTTATATATCAATAAAGAGATACTAGAAAACAACTTAGACTCTTCTATTTATCCTAGATATTTTGGACTTCTCCAAAGATAAATCTGTCAAAGTTTAAGGTGTACGATAATTGAAGTCCCTCAAAGAATAGGTATAAATCTAAACTGAGATCCGTCAATTTTATTTCTTATCACACCTTATCTAAAACAATTTTATCCTTAATATCCTAATAAATCATATATCATCAATATACTGATATATTATTATGATGATGAAAAACCATTTCCCCATCTTACCCATTAAATTGAAAATGAAACCATATAGATGAATGTTTAATTTTTTTTCAAGAAACATTGTTAGAGTTGGGGTAAAAGGGCATACTATTTGTACTTTTATTTCATTAATATTCAATTATTTAATTATAAATAAAATATATTATTATATATTCTTCATTTTTTATGTTATTTATTTACTAATGTATTACATTTTATTTCACATTTTTAAGGTTGTAGAAGTTCAATGCTATGATGAGAACCTTGTAATTCCAAGATGACAATTTAAAGTATAGTTATATGTTTGGATAACTTATTATGAAAGGGACTATAATATGTAGACCACAAGATGAAAGTATTCATAAGAGAATGAGTATTCTTCTTATGATGTTCTCAATTGGTAATCTCCAATATAACATATTATAAGAATGGCCCCCCCAATAGGGATTATACATGTTTTTTTTCATATTTTTTAATATGAGGGAATTTTTGATGGTCTATATATTTCAATGTGATTATAGATTTATTTTATGACTCCAAAACAAAGATTTATTTGATGAACCAAACTGATAAAAATCCATGGATAAGTTGGAAGAATTTATTGCATCATGAGTGACATGTGGTTTATGAATATGTTAAGGAATAACTTTTCCCTTTATTATTTTTGGATTTTTATATTCCACACACTTTATTAGAATGGAATAATCACTTTAAATTCCATGTCAATGGTATACTGAGATACTTAATTCAGATAGCCAAGGAAAGGCGTATCGAGTATGTAGGTGGATGAAATATATTTTCATCATTCTGGATGAGATATTGAGACAAATGGATTATATTAAAAAATGAATGATGATATATGGATTTGAAAATTTCAACAATAATTTCATTCTCTTAGGAACATTGATCCATTTCTAGATAATAATTTTAGACATTAGGTGATTTTGCCTAATTCCAAGGACGTAAAATACAAGAGGGTCAAACAGAAATTGTATCATTTGATATTGATACAATTATATATGAATTTAATTTTTTGAATTAATTATATTTTCAGGATGATGGAAAAATATTATTCTTGTTTTATCGATCGCATTAATTAAATAAATATTTCTTCACCAGATTATGAATAAAATTTATTTATTTATTATGAGAATTTTTTTTAAAAAAATGAACTCTAGCTTGTGGATAATATATTTATTTATGAATAATGTTTTTATTTAGGTATTTAATAAGTGGTTAGAAGTTCTAATGAACCCTGACTGCTTGTGATTACAAATATTAATTTTCAATTTAGATAAATAATATTTGTTACTATACAAGATAGTTCACCATAAAATATTATTTTTAATCTTATAATTTTGGAATGGGTTTAAAAATTTATTATTAAATTAATTATGATTGACATGAAATTAAATACTATTTTAATATCAACCCTATATCTAAAAATATATGACTATTTATATTGTATAATGGTGGTCAAAAATTGAGACTTGAGGATCATTGTGCAAAACAAAATTCTCACACTCTCTATCATGAACTTATCTTACATTCCTCTCAATAATGATAAAAATTCCTTCAATCATGGAGGATTATGGAGTTATCAAGCGAAACAAAGTGTGGAAATTGAATCACCATGCTATCACTATGAAATTATTCAAAGTTTCTCATATATCAAGGGAGCACATGTGTATCCACATGATATTGATTCTACACATGAATCATCTTTACAAACTATTGGTATTCCATGAAGGGTTTATATAAGGTCAACATCATATTTGAAGAATTATCCTTGATGAGGTAAATTATATTGCATCTTAAAATATTATTTATAAATATAGCATGAATTATCCTCTATTAGTGTTTTGGGAATTACTAAATTAAATGAAATTTTAATTTATCACTATCAAAAAGGAAATCCTCTACACTCAGAACCGAGAAGTTTTATCATAGTAGTCATATTAATATTTATAAATATTTATTTTATATTTGATTATTGTGCATTTAATATTTAATATCCAATTCATTCTTTAATTTATTATTAATATATCATCAATATATATTCTTTAAAATATTAATTTCACCAAATATTACAATAATCATTGAATGATTAGTGTGGTTTACAAATGAATAAAAAATTATATTAGGTCATGGATCATGGCTTGGTAAAACAAGAATACACGAAGTGTACATCTTTTTAAACACATTTGATTGAGAAATTATTATCATGTGCCTTATAGGTATAAATTTAATAAGGGTACTCTGTATGTAATTAATGGAAGTCATTTAGACCATCCATAGTGTAACATTCCATTCTAGTGTACATAATATGTTGTCCACATATTTTCTAAATGGAAAAAACATAGTAAATATAGTTCATATATTTAATGAACACCATCTATTAAATACAAGACATATAAATACGAGAAACATTGTTACTAGATGTACATGTTGTGTATCCTATATACATTTCATGTACATCATAATTTTTCATAATAAGTACATGTCAGGTATTTAGTCAGTTAATATGGATATTCAATAATGGTAAGTACATTTCACGTAGCTAGCTTTTCACTTTACCTATTTTCATAGAAATGTTAATATTTATTGGGACTATGTTGGATGGATAAGGAAGTAATAAATGTTTGTTGTTACTGTTTCGCACGGAATCCGGGGATGACCTCCTGGACGGGAGATTCAAACGTTCCGATCGGTTTCTAACGGGTTTGTTCGTAGAACCGGAAACATCCAATGATTCCACATCCATTTGGACCTACATTCCAAAGGCAGGCGCTCATTAGCTTGTGGACTAATGAGGCTTAGGAATTTTCATTGGTCGAGAGGATGGGAGGTCGGACTCATCACACCTTTTTGAGGGGAATTATTGTCTACTCCGGGACTCTGTTTATAGATTTAAGTTATGTTCGTGAATCCTTATTACATTACCAAGTATAAAATGTTCTTTCCTTTAGTTTTAACAATCAATGATTAAATATACAAGAAATTTAGAGGATATTTTATATGTATTCTAGGTTCTTCATCAATAGATAATCATCTATATCTGTTTAGAGATTCTTGGTCAATGGTATCCTTCAAAACATTTATATAAAAGTCTCTTGGTCATTATGATGACCAGGCTGGTTTTAAAGCCACTCAGTGGGGAACTTGAAGTTTATCGTCATTCAGAAGGACAAAGATTATTTCAAAGTTGGGATCGAACCCATAAATGGGCTACCTACGTATCCTTTCTTTTGGAAAAGGAATCAGAACCCACGTAGTTCGAGAAATGGAGTATGATGTTTATGATTGATGGCTCAAAGATGAATGTCATAATTACTTTTACACTCTAAGCTCACGTGAGTCATGCTCGGTGTGAGAAACAAGAGGTATTAGTAAAATTTAGACAATTGTTCCATGAAAGATGCAATCATAAGAATTTGTTTGGGGCTTATGTATGGATGACTGCCCAGATAGATGAAGGTTTAGGATTTACTTTTAGGGAGAAAATCCATGAATAGGGTCCATAAAGTTATATGTGCTTCATGGAGATTTGAATACTCTAATCTTGGGGCTTACTCTTATGGAGGATGCCCAAGTTAGGAGGGGATTTATGATTGGGTTTTACTCCTGAAAAGGAAACCCAAATCAAAGGTAAATTACGACTGGTTAAGAGAAGTTTAAGGGGACTTGGGGCTTATTCCTGAAATGGAGACCCAAGGTTATGACTGAGTCTTATTCCTGAAAAGGAGACCCAGGTTAGGGATTAAGGTTTGGGGCTTACTCCTGAGGAGGATGCCCATATTTGAGGTTGGGGCTTATTCTTAAGAAAGATGCCCAAGATTAGAGGACTTGATTGGGGCTTACTCCTGAGGAAGATGCCCAAGATTGGGAACATTAAGAATTTGGGGCTTACTCCAGAGGAAGATGCCCAAATCAAAGGTTTTATAACTGGGGATTATTCCTGAAAAGGAGACCCAGGTTAAGATTCTCTCATTTTAATGGATGAGGTTGAATGAATGAATTCTCCGTATTTTAGTGACATAAGGATATTTACATCACTAGATTTTAAGAGAGATTCCACAGAATTCCTTTCAGATAGGAAAGTCAAATCATGAAATCATGCCACAAATGGCTTTGAAGAGTGTCTTGATGACTGAATCTTGAAAAAGGAAAGGTGAAATGGCTTAAGTGGGGTAAAAATGGGCAAGATGGGCACCCAAGAAGATAGGGGCGCGCAAGTCTTGCAAGGCGCGCAAGTCTTCTGTGGGCGTGCAAGTGTTGGTCGCGCAGGTATACCTGCGCGACACATAGTGTACTTGCGCGATTTTCAACCAGCAATGAAATACTTGAGCGACACTTTTTAAAACCCTTTATAATGTTCTCGAGGTTCTTCCAGAAAAGGGACGCGCAAGTTATATTGAAGGAAATAATTCGGCGCGCAAGTGTTTGATAAGTTGCAACACTTAGGCCTTCCTTCTTCTCTTTAGATCTTCCGTTCTAGGTAAGAAATTACCTTAGAAGTGTTCTGGAAGCTTTGAGAAGAGACTTGGGCGTCGAGAGCTTCAATCCGAGTTTCTGGAAAAAGATCCTCCCGAATGGGGGGCCCACAGGGTCTATTTATAGGCAAAAGAAGACCCTGGGCTGTTACCGGGCGGTTACCGGGCAGTTATCACTTAGGTCGCGCAAGTCACTTGCACGACCATAAGGTGTCGCGCAAGTACATGCACGACCACTAGGCGGCGCGCAAGTGTACTTGCCCGACCATGAGGGAACTTGCGCGACCTATGGGCAATGTTCTCCTTGTTCATCCCTTTGTCGATTTTTGATGTTTCTTCAAAGGATGAATCACATTGAGCTCAGATATTCCCCTTTTCCGATCTTTAGATTCTGTGACGAAAGGAGCGTCAACAAAAGTCCCCCCTCAGAGTTGGATCTGGAAAGAAATGAGGATTTGACTCTGAGGAAATTGAATACATTCAAAGGAAAAGGGGGCGCGCAAGTCTTCAGGGCACATAGGTCAGCGCGCAAGTGTGCTGGAACTTGACTTTTATTTAGAGTTCCTTTGTCTTTTGTGGGCAGTTTAAAGTCATGAATGCCAGACATAAAGGGGCTAATGTTTAAGGTCAAAAATAGCTTTGACCGAAAATGGATTATAATTGACACAATTCCTTGACAATTTATCTGAAAACATATTACCATGCTCAAGTATGAGAGAAAAAATGTAAACTATGGCTTAAGAATATTTGAATCTGAGGAATGATATGAAAAAGAGCTAAAAGGCATTAGAAGAAGTAGTTTCCAAGAATGAAGTTACTATTATTTAACAAAACCCGTTAGGGGGTTGAAATATGCAGGGCCACCTATGGGCATTGGCTGCATGGTCAAATAAATAGTATCTTTTGGCTGACAAGTCTGTTATGTGGACTGTTTATGCAAGGCCACCTATGGCCACGTGCTGCATAGTCAGGCAAAAGAACACCCAGAAATTTACATTCCTAGTTCTAAAAGCCAGTGAATGTTTATGGAGATTCAAATTTTCTAAAGTATAGAGTTTGTTGTATGGAAAGAGGTACTTGAATATGGAGAAGATATTTCCAAACAAGAATATTGAAGAACTGGATGAATATCACTCCTACGAAGGTCTGACCCAAACGTAGGGAAGAAGAATAAACCATAGACTTGAATACTTTCAGATCATGAAAAAGGATACGGGACAAATATGTTAAGGATGGCTATTTTTTGCGGATCCCTACATACTGTCGTTTAAGACAAATAAGGACAAAAGAGGCATTCCTCCCAAGAATGAAGTTACTATTATTTAACAAAACCCGTTAGGGGGTTGAAATATGCAGGGCCACCTATGGGCATTGGCTGCATGGTTAAATGAATAGCATCTTTTGGCTGACAAGTCTGTTATGTGGACTGTTTATGCAAGGCCACCTATGGGCACGTGCTGCATAGTCAGGCAAAAGAATTCTGAGAAGTTTGACATTTTTGTGACTAGAAGTCATGAAAAAGGGTTATGAAGATCTGAAAATATTTAAGGTTAGGATTATAACACATAAAGATGGGTATTTTCCAATGTATATAGAGATACATAGGTCAATGAAAACCATAATCATGTTGTGGCTGGGTCCTGAATTGAAATTTTGGACTTCACTACGTATCTTATAAGAATGAGAATCAAGCCATACGTAGTTCTTGAAATGCAGTTTAACGTCGTGCAGGACGAAAATATGAGTGATCTTAGTTTAGGGTCATAGAATTCGGACCATAATAATGAATACACAGTGTGTGTTTTCATGAGGATTTTTCAGTCAAGGGACTGAAAGTGAAATTTGGGGTTAGGCCCAAAAGACTTGGGACTGGATTCGAGGGACACTCGAATGTTCCTACGTATCCCATAAGGATGGGAATCAAGTCCACGTAGTTCTAGAAATGCCCTTTGTACAAATTTGGTTCGTACATGTGAAGGGTGAAAGTGGACTTTAGTGCAATGATGGTTTAACCTAAGATAAAAAGTTCAGGCATTACCATGTATACACGTAGTCTTTTGAAAATGAAAACCATGATTGAAAAAATCAATGTCAATAATGGTTCCTTCTCAAATGAGGAAATCAAAGAATATTTGTAGTTTATTGTCATACCGGACAAAAGTGTTGTATAGTTTAACGTCATATAACAAGGAAGAAAGTGAATCAATGTAAAGATATTGATTCCAGGGGTGGTTTCACAAATCAACATCATATGAGGTTGTGGTGAACCGATGTGAAGAGATTGTTTTTGGGTTTGAACCCTGGGAGGTTGCCTACATACCCAGCCTGGAGGGCAAGGATCAAAGTCCGTGTAGTTCAATTAAAGAATGAATCAATGATCAAGTTGTTCTTGTGGACAATGATCTAATAAAAAATATTGTTGGGACTTACACATGGTTAGTGGCCCAAAGGGAGTGTTATGGTTGATGTTCGCTCTAAGCTCACGTGAGTCATACTCGGTGTGAGAAACAAGAGGTAATAACAACCTTAACGATGTACAGTTTAATGTCATGTAGGACATAAAAAGGGGACTATGCAGTTTAAAGTCTTGCAGTTAGGACTATTGGTGCTGCACAGTTTAGTGTCATGTAGCAGGGACAAAATACAGTTTAATGTCATGTAGGACATATCAAGGATTTTCTGTACAGTTTAGAATTATGTAGTTAGGACGATGGGGATAAAATAGTTTAACGTCATATTGGACGAAAGGGGGACTGTGCAGTTTAATGTCATGCAGTAAGGACAAAAGAGTGTACCATTTTAACGTCATGTAGGACGAAGGTGCGAAATAGTTTAAGGTCATATGCATGGATCGTGAATGGTGCAGTTTAATGTCATACTGAACTTTTGAGATTATATAGTTTAACGTCTTTCCGGACGTGAGGGACATTTATACAGTTTAGCGTCATGTAATTTAGGACGTCACAGTTTAACGTCTTGCTGGACATAAGGGATTTGCAAATAGTTTATGGTCATATACATGGGCCAGGGATAATGTAGTTTAAGGTCATGCTGGACGGTTTATGGAACTTTTTCACCGTTTAATGTCGTGTGGGACGAAGCTGCAGTTTAAAGTCATACTGGACCATTGCTGTATAGTTTAACGTCATATAGCAAGGACGAACTGGTGATGTACAGTTTAAAGTCATGTAGCTAGGACTAAGGTGAACCAATATGAGGATATCAGTTCTGGGGAATTTTTACAGTTTAACGTCATGCTGGACGATGAAAGTGCCACACAGTTTAATGTCATGTTGCTAGGACACAATATAGTTTAATGTCATCTCGGACAAAATATAGTTTAATGTCATCTCGGACAAAATATAGTTTAATGTCATCTCGGACATTGAAGGTGACACAGTTTAACGTCATGTTGGACGAAGTTGCAGTTTAAGGTCATACTGGACCATTGCTGTATGAACCAATTGTAAGAGTCTTGGTTCTGGGAACAATATTTTGTGTTTATACAAAATACTTCTTCAGAAATCTGGCATTAGTTGGAGTCGTGATGTGTTCTCCATCCATTGAGATCAGAGAATACGCTCCATTGGAGTAGACCTTATGTATTGAATAAGGTCCTTCCCATTTTGGTTCAAGCTTGGGAGGCTTCTTTCCTGGTATCATTGGTGCTCTGAGAACCAATACCAATTCTCCCTAAATGAATGAACGAAGACGAACTTTTTTGTTAAAAGCTCGTGCTATCCGATTCTGATAGATTTCCAAGTGGTGCAAAGTGCACAATATTTTCTCATCTAATTGTTCCAATTCATTCAACCGCTTTTGGGATTGCTCATCTGTTGATAACTGATCACAAATGGCTATTCTGAGTGAGGGAAATTGAACTTCAATTGGCAAGACTGCTTCTGTTCCATATACCAATGAATATGGAGTAGACCGCGTTGCATTGCGAGTGGTAGTCCGATAAGCCCATAAATCATGAAAGAGTTTATCAGGCCATGAACTCTTATCTTTATCCACCATCTTTTGCAGTATGTTTGAAAGAGTCTTGTTGAAGGCCTCTATCTGGCCATTAGCCGCTGCATGATATCGAGATGAATGGTTGGACTTAATGTTGTATTCTTGATACAATTTCTTTACCTCATAAGAACAGAAGTTGGTGCCGTTGTCCGTCAATATGGTATGAGGGACACCAAATATAGTAATGATGTTAGACTTGATGAAGCAAATAATGCATTTAGAACTGACTTCTTTGAGAGGTACTGCCTCTGCCCATTTGGAAAAGAAATCAGTAGCAGTAAGAATGTACTTAAACTGCTTGGCCGTAGCTGAAGGGTAAGGTCCCACCACATCCATTCCCCATGTGGAAAATGGCCATGAGTATTTAGCTGTATGAAGAAACTCTGGAGGTTGATGAATGAAGTTGGCATATACTTGGCATGAATGACACTTCTTTGTGAAGTTAACACAATCTTGTATCATTGAAGGCCAGAAGTATCCAAGCCATCGAATTTGATCAGACAGTCTATGTCCAGACTGGTGGGCACCACAGACTCCTGCATGCACTTCTTTTATGACAGACATTGTCTTTTCACCATCAATACATCTGAAGAGAACTCCATCAAAACCACGTTTGTAGAGAATTTTCTCGAGGTGGTTTGGACCATCATAAAGAGTAAAATTGACCACACGTTGCCGAATTTGTTCTTTCTCGGCTCTATCAGGTGGAAGTGTTCCATTTTGAAGGTATTCCTTGATAGGTGACATCCATCCTGTAGTATGACCATACGGTTCAGGAATGGGACTATTTTCATTAATTTCCTCTGTTCTGACTTGAACATAAGGTGAAATTGCACGATGGTGGGTAATATAGATGGTTGTCTCGTCCTGATTTGGATCTGCTAAATCTGTGGCTATATTAGCCAGTGCATCAGCTTGAGCATTTTGTGATCTTGGGACATAAGAAAATGTCGGTTCTGAAGGGAATTTCGACATTAACTCTCTGACGTAATCATACAAAGGGATTAATTCTTCTTTTCTGATGGCATAATCCCCATTGACTTGTTTGATTACTAGGTCTGAATCACCTTTCACCTTTAAGTGATTCACTTGTGCTTGAAGCGCTAACTCCAAGCCTGTAATGAGATCTTGGTATTCAGCTTCATTATTAGTACCACCTTCCCACAACAAAAAGGAATAAGGTAACACTGCCTTATCTGGAGAAATGAGCACAATTCCTAAACCAACTTTGTTGAATTTAGGATTTTCTATTTTCTTCCCTGTTGGACTTCTAGAAGCACCATCAAAATACATTTCCCATGTTTGAGGACTCTCTTGAATAGAGAAAACTTCCTCATCAGGGAGTTCGATATCTGAATACGTGTCTTCCACTGAAGGATGTTCAGCCAGGAAATCAGCCAGAGCATGGCCCTTAATTGCCTTTTGAGACACATACTGGATGTCGAACTGCTGTAGAATAACCGCCCACCTTGCCAGACGTCCTGTAAGCATTGGACGACTAAGGATGAATTTGAGTGGATTATTACGAGATACCAATTGGACCTCGTGATGTTGCAGGTAGTGTCTCAGTTTCTGAACTGCAAATATTAATGCTAGGCAGCACTTTTCAATACTCGAATACCGGGTTTCTGCTTCAAGCATAGTTCTACAGAGATAGTAGAGACTATTTTCATTCCCATCATCATTCTTTTGAGCGAGAAAGGCACCCAATGATCACTCTAAAGCTGTCACATAGAGGATAAGAGGACTAACCTCAACAGGTGGCATGAGTACTAGTGGACTCAAGAGGTATTTCTTGAGAACATCAAATGCTTCTTGACATTCTTCAGTCCACTGGTAAATGACTCCTTTCTTCAATAATTTGGTAAAGGGTAAACTTTTGCCTGCCAAATTGGCGATGAAACGCCGAATATAGGCCAAGTGTCCTTGAAGTCCTCTTAATTCTTTCAAATTATGAGGAGGTGACATACCAAGGATTGATTTGGTCTTCTCAGGATCGACTTCAATACCACGATGGCGTACAACAAAGCCGAGGAATTTTTCTGAGGTTACCCCAAAAGCACATTTTAAGGGGTTCATCTTCAAATTATGTTGTCGAAGCTTGTGGAATACGACTTCCAAATCAGCCAAGTGATCAAAACGTTGTTTGGATTTAACCACCAGATCATCTACATAGCATTCAACAAATTTCCCTAGAAAAGGTTTGAAGATACGATGCATGGCGCGTTGATATGTTGCACCTGCATTCTTTAAACCAAAGGGCATCACCCGGTAACAAAACACACCTTGAAGAGCTCTGAAGGCTGTATATTCCTCATCTTCTGGGGCCATTCGGATCTGATTATATCCAGAATATCCATCCATGAAAGAAAGTACTTCATAGCCAGCCGTCGCATCAATTAAGAGTTCTGTAATCGGAACTGGGAAATCATCTTTAGGACAATACCGATTAAGATCTCTGAAATCGATGCAAACCCTAATTTGTCCGTTCTTCTTCTTTACAGGGACAATATTAGCCAACCACTTGGGATATTGAACTTCTCTGACGAAGTTAGCTTTGATAAGCTTATCCACTTCAGCCTCGATTTTGGCAGCATAGGTTGGGTGTGTTCTTCTCGCAGCTTGCTTGAATCCTTGATGTTCTTTTGGCAAACCCAAATGATGGGTGGCAACATCAGGATCAAGGCCAGGCGTCTCTGTATAATTCCAAGAAAAAATATCTTTATTTTGCTTTAAAAAAGAAATATACATCTCTTGCTCTTCAAGGGTCATGGTCGTACTAATTAAAGTGGGGCGTGGATCTTTCTCTGTACCCAGATTTACTTCTCTGAGTTCATCCATAGTGGTAGAGATACTCTCATCAAATGCTGGAGGAGCATCACTAAGATCTTCCTCTTCCTCTTCATCATGTGTTATTTCTTCCGTTTCTACTTGCAAAGTAGATGAAAAAACGAAATTCTCATGATCATAAGAGATGTCAAAATTTTCACATTTTGAAGAAGAATCTTCCATTTCCGACCCTATTGATGATAAAGGGTCTTCTTCGGGAAATAAAGAGGAGATGATGGATTGAGAATCGACATCAATATTCACCTCTGGTGTTGCTATAACTTCTTCTGGCCTGATTAGCGAAGTATATACTTGTTGGATTTCAGCAGATGAAATAAAAACGTCACCACTTATGCTTTCATCACTGCTTGGAAAGTTACCAATTTCTCCCATGTTGTCTGGCTCGATTTCCGTAATTGACATTATGGATCTTTCCATAAGAGTATTTTGATTTGGGCCTATTTTGTCAATTTGACTGATAGGTAACACATAATCTGTACTCACATGTGAAAATGGATTTATTGGAATTTTTTCCAAACCATACGGAGCATTAACATTGGTAATTTCCTTCATTGTAGATTTTTTTCTTCCCTTCATTTGATAAAATTACGCCTCAATGTATTGAGACTCACATGTCTTAAACGGGGACTTATCACCATACAATGTTCCAACTTGACCATCGAAACAGTATTTGAGACATTGATGGTATGATGACGGAATAGCTGCATGATGATGTAGCCAGGGTCTTCCAAGCAAGATATTGAAAGCTGAGTCTTGATCAACAATCATGAAATCCGAATTGGAAACAAGATCTCCAAACTGAGTTCTGAGCGTAACTTCTCCCAGTGGTTCTTGTTCATTTTTATCATATCCTTGCAACATCATGGTAGAAGGAGATAAATTAGATTCCATGAGGCCCAATCGACAAAGTGTGCGAATGGGCATGAGGTTGACTCCTGAACAATTGTCAATGAAAGCTCTTAGAACATCTATACCATTGACTTTTCCAGATAAGTACAAATGTTTTATGTGCCCATGCACAACATCATCTTCATCTTTATCAGTAAAAGATATCACTGCATGGCATTCTGCAGGATTATTCTCTCTGTGATAAATTTCAGCTGCATAAATTTCAGCTTCAAACTCCTGAGGACTTGACAAAGCTTCGATGAGTGCTTCCCGAAGATCTCTTGACAGATTCAAAGAATCCAAAATTGATAACTTGGCTGGTACTTGGGCCAAGTGTTTCAATATATCATATTTTTGATCTAGAGGACTGCGTTTCCCAATAGGAATATGCGGTTTAGCAGGTACCTTGGAAGCAGATGCTTTGGAAGCTGATGCATCTTGTATTGAAGTTGGCAACATCCTTGGTTTTGGAAAATTAGACTGATTAGATCCATTTACTTTCTGAGATAAAGAAGATGGAACCTTTAATCGGTCTTCCAAAATAACTGTGCCGAAGCTGAGTTGGCCATTGGCAGAAGAACTTGCTTGTTCTTTTTGAGCTCGCTGAAGGGCTCTACCACGAGTTTCTGCTGCATATACAGTGCTTGCAGGGGTAGAATTAGAGTAGTGTCTTCGGAAAGATCCACGTCTTCCCCTATATCCTGAACCTCTAGAACTTCCTCGGGTTCCCTTATTTGATATAGGGAATTCAGGCTCATCAAGACTGGAATATGAATCTGTTAATTGAATCATATTAACAGAACCAAAGATTAACTCTTCGTCTGATAAAGACTCTGCCAGGTTAGCCTGTTTAGGCTGTGCCGTTTGGTGGGACGGTGCCCGTGGCTTTGAAGTAGATGGCATGAAATCTGCCAGAGTCAAAGACAATTTAGGCTTTGATGCATACTCATCTTCTCCTGATTCCTCTTTCTTCTTTGAATTGCGCTGCCCTTTTGAGGATTTGTCTTTTGATGGAGGCTTTACTGCAGCTTTTGTAGGAGACACAATTGGCTTCTTCAATTGTGTTCGCAAAATGGAATGGGTCCGATTGATTGTCTTTCTGACCATCCAATCATCATATTTTTTCGCAGTTTTGCTTTTGACTTCCTGCCACTCGCCTCCTTCCTCTGGATCTGTAGTGGTAATACACGCTACATGAGCTGAAGAACCCTTCAATTTGACTTGTCCCAAGTCGACCATCTTTTGCAGGAGGTCTTTAAAGACAAAACACTCCTGGATGGGATGCCCCAACATTTGATGAAAGGGACAAAAATTGGGACGGTCTTCATCTCCTTCCTTGTTTGGCCTCTTCGGCACTGGTAATTGAACCAAATTATTTTCCAGAGCCGAAATGAAGTAACCAGGAACTTGCTCACTTAGGAAAGAGTATGTTTTACACTTCATATCCTCAAATTGTTTTCGTCGTTGATCTTTTTGACCATTTGGACGAAACAACCTTTGTTGTTGGCGTTCAGGAGGTGGAGCCCTTCGAGAAGATAAAGGTTTTGAAGTAGAAATATGTACAGGTGCCTGTTTAAGCATAACTGTAGCAGTTTCTGCTTTACCCATTCTTCTTCCTGGAGCTGATGGAATTACACGAGATTTAACCTTAGCCTGTATAAGGGAATCTTCAATCTGTTGAGCGATTGAAGTAAGGTCTCGAAACCCTCCTGTGTATTTCACAGGGATCAATGGCGTGCGTAATTCGTCACCCAAATTTGCCACACAAATTGGCAACAATTCCTCCTGAGGGAGTGCTAAACTCAAGGAATACGTTAATCCCTTCCAACGAGCAATGAAATCAGAGACTCTTTCATTTTCCCTTTGCTTGCAGTTTGTAAGATCGAAAACTGTCGTTTTTGGCAAAGTTGAGCTAAACTAAAGAAGGAATTTTTGACGAAGATCCTCCCATCCGATGACTGACCGGGATTGCAAGCTTGTATACCAGACAAAAGCTGGTCCTTGCAAGGTTCGCACGAAGCATCTGAGTTTCAATGCTTCTTGCTGCTCTGGAGTTCCCATCATAGGATCACAACAAGACACGTAATGCATCAATTGTTGTTCAGGGTCGCCAGATCCATTGAAAGTAGGGAAAATAGGGTTTCCAAAACTGGATGGAGGAGAAATTGAATCCACCCATTCAGGGTAAACTTTCTTTTCAGGTTGAACTTGCGCCTGTTTCCCTTCCATAGTTTCTAACCGAACTGTTAATGACTCAATAGTAGTTATTAACTTTTGAGAAACGTTAGGTTGAACTTGGTATTGAGTAGGTGCAATGAATGGAGCTTGGACAGACGTGGTGGTTGGTGCTGCAACTGATGGTACTGCTGCCAACCGTTGTTGCGTTTGACCCGTAGGATTAGACCTCTGTGTGTGTACTGATAAAGGAGGATATTCTTGATCCATCTCAGTAGTTACAACAAATTCCTTCGGCTGTCGGACTTCAGCATTCTTAAGAAGAACACTATTCTGAAGTAGTTCTGCATTCAACCTTCTTACTTCTTTCATTTCTTCCTCCTGTTGTGCAATCCTTTGCTCTAATGAGAGTGATTGAACTCCTTCAGTGGAAGGGTGAGAAGTAACCCGATTCTTTCCTTTCCCTTTATTAGATCCTTTTCGGAGAGGGTGAAGTGGGTTACTTGAAGGAATACCCAGATTTTGGGTAATCCTTTGATTACGTGTGCGCACACCTTCTTCATTTAGGTCTGTGTGCGCAACTTCTTGAGCAGAAACCTCTTCGTCTGATCCCTCTGATTGAGACTCATCTGGTGAATCAGCAGCAACGACATTGATGGCATCGATGGATGCATATTGCATGGAATCCTTTCTATCAGCATTTCTGTGATATTGTCTCCTTCTATGTCCATGATGAGACATGGCATTCCGTTGACTTGATCCCTCAGGAATTTCTTGGAGAACCGTCACTTGGAGAGAATCTCCTGACAGCTTGGCTCTTCGTTCCTCTTGAGGCTTATTCCCTAATCGAGAGAATACTGACTTTCTCTGAGGGAAGGATTAAAGATTTGAAAAATTCCCTAGTCCGGTGGACTGGGGATGTTCCTGCTGCTTCCGCTCAACTCCTCGAATCCCATTCGTTGATTCTGAGGGTTGGGTTAGAGAAGTCCCCAGTCTGGCAAGCTGGGGTGTCTCTTGACATGCTATGTCTGAGATCTTCTTAAAATCTCTCTTGATCTTGCGAATCTTAGTTCAGAAATTAGTTGGATGCATTAACCTGTATCCACTTTTATCACCTGGTTAAACAGACCGTTGGATGATTTCCGAAACTTCTGTCATTTGATGACGTGTTTGCTCCAGACGAGAGGCTTGTGCAATATTCTCGCCTGCTTGATGTAGGAGCAATTCAACAACATGTTCTGTATATACTTGATTTTGAGAGGAACTAGTTGAAGCTTGTTCTTGAGCAAGCTTTTGATTATGAACAAAGCCCATTGACTGTGGGCGGCCATGGGAAATAACATTGCATGAGACCATTTTCGGCGGGCTTTGCTGACCGGAAAGCACTGTGAAATGTAGTGCTCCGTGAACACCCCATCCTCTGATATGAACATCAGATGGAGCATTGGCAATTAACTGACGCAATTTTCTTAATGCACCAAGGCATGAACGTTGAAGGGTTCTCTGTTTCTTTTCAGCCTTTGGATGCCAAGAGACTGATAGAGATGCCAAATCAATCTGGCGTTGTAACCCTTCTACTATCTTAAGATGATTTTCATATTCATCGTAAGATAATACCTTCTTCTTTAATTGACAAAGAGTTTTCCATATGTTGAGACGAATATCATGGATTCCATCATCCGTCAACATCTTTGGAATGTCGTACTGGGAGTCAGCCAAAGGCCAAAACATGACTGGTACTTCACCTTTTGCCAGTTTTTTCCTCATGTTCAGCATTTCCTCTTTATCTTTAAATGAAGATTCTTCTACCTGTTTGGACCAGAGTTGGTGTTTCCTTGTTGCTTCATCAGATTCAACAAGATTGGTAGAGAAATCACTATTCATGCTGGAAGATGAATGACCCAGGGAAGGTTCAGAGAATAACCTGAACCCCAGGCTATCTTCTGATGGAGAAAGAGTTTCACCTGCCGATAGTAAAGCATCAGACATGAATAGTTTTACGTTTTCAAGTGCCTCGAGATAGGAGGGTTTTCTCGTCACTACATTGCCTTCTGAAGAATTTTCGAGACAATGTGAATCACTACTGCGGAGAGGACTTTCGCAGCGAAGTTCATCACCACGAGGAGGACCGTCATGATGGGTTACATCAAAAGATGAAATCTCTTGCTCCTTGGTCTTCTGACCACACAGAGGGTTCCTGTGGCTCTCATCTGAAGAAGAAACTTCAAGATTGACAGAATTTTCATGAAGCAAGTCTTTATGAGGAAGTGTCTGTTGAAGCCCTTCAGAATTAATGTTCCCGTTATTGGGAACTGAGGGAGTAGAATCTTGAATTCCGACAGATAAATGTCTGAGGGATTCAAGAACTCCAGCATCGAGCAAGGCCTTGTTGTAGTTTGGCCTTTGATCTCGTGATTTTGCTGGGCAGATCTTTTTCATAGATGCCTTCTTACTCGCTTTAGAAACCACTTGATGAAGAAAGTGATTGCTCTGAGCAGGTGTATGTGCCTGATCAGGAAAGATGGTCAGGTTAGGCTGATGATCTCCACTCAAATCAGGTGTATGTGCCTGACTTGGTTGTCCGTATGATATGGGGGAGTATTCCCCATAAACCTCTTGGACTGGAACAGATGTGTGTGTCTGTTCCGAAGTGAATCTTTGATGTGTCACTCCATTGCTAGGGATAGATTTATGTGTCTGTCCCTGAGATGATGCTGAAGTTGTTATGATATCCTGTCAAGCATCCAGAATATGAGCAGGAATTTGCTTCTGCTCTTTCACCATTGACAAAATATGTTTGGTGACTTCATCCGTCGGAACGGGGATATACGTCCATTCCGGGCTTGGAGTAGGTGTATGTGCCTGCTCCTGTCCTCCTTTTCCTGTCAGTGAATCCTGACAGTACTCAAGTGTGGAGGTAGAGAGTTGAGTCTGCCCCCTGTTTGTCGTCGGGACTTTCCGACTGACTTCTCCGGGTGCTACCAAGCGAGACTGTTGGTAGGCCTGATTAGTATTAGCAGGTGTATGTGCCTGCTGATTACACTTCGCCAAACGCGGTTGACGAGATCCATCATATGTAGTCAGACGAGCCTGCTGACTAACTGGTGATGTATAAGCAGGTGTATGTTAATGCCTATGGTACTCCGCCGGAATTTCCTGGCGGGATCCGCTTGATGCTGCCAGACGAGTCTGCTGGACAGCGGAATTAAAACGAACAGGGGTGTATGCCTGCTCGTTGTTTGCCACCAAGTTAGGTTGGTGGACTTCTCCGGAGATGGCAGGGATGACAACCTGCCTATTGTTAACCGGATTCCGTCTCTGGCGGTTCATCTTGCCTGCTCGGGTTCGAGGAACCTGAGCTGAATGCCTGGAGTCGGTACCCTCATCATGTTGAGGGCGCACTACCGCACGAGTTTGGCGGTGATTGTTGATGGGAGCCCTCAGGAAGGACTCCTGTATTTTTGAATTAAGGCCCCGAGGGACCTGCTCATTCACTTCCTCGGAGTAAGGGAGTGAATGGAAATTGCGTTCCGGGGATAACGACCCGAGACGGTTGGAGACGGTAGTCAGCACCACCTGCTTCTTGATTGCTGGCCGCCGTTGTCCGGACGACCAGGTAGAGTTGTTAACTTGGATGGCTTGACGAGCGGCCTCCAGAGTTGGGATAGTACTGTTGCGATGGTACTCCTTAACCAGTGCATTAGAAACACAGCGTTGAAGACGCTGAGTTGGTGATGTCATCCTCAGAGCGGATGACGTTCCAGCAAGAGTAGCAGCATTGGTTTTCACAGCAGAAAACCTCACAGTAGAGGTGTTCACAGCAGCAGTATTCACAGGGGTGAATTTAAGAAAAGCCATTTTTGCAGAAGATCTTGAGAAAAGAGTGCCTGTTCCATGTAACAGACATAATCAAGATGAATCCGGCCACTGCATCTTTTGGATGAGCATATGTCAATGATTTCCTTGTTGGCCTAAGGGGCCTAACAAATAAGAATAATATCACTTTCACTTGGTTAAGGATTCACGTCGGGTTCACCATTTTTGTTTCGCACGGAATCCGAGGATGACCTCCTGGACGGGAGATTCAAACATTCCGATCGGTTTCTAACGGGTTTGTTCGTAGAACCGGAAACATCCAATGATTCCACATCCGTTTGGACCTACTTTCCAAAGGCAGGTGCTCATTAGCTTGTGTACTAATGAGGCTTAGGAATATGCATTGGTCGAGAGGATGTGAGGTCGGACTCATCACACCTTTTTGAGGGGAATTATTGTCTACTCCGGGACTCTCTTTATAGATTTAAGTTATGTTCGTGAATCCTTATTACATTACCAAGTATAAAATGTGCTTTCCTTTAGTTTTAACAATCAATGATTAAATATACAAGAAATTTAGAGGATCTTTTATATGTATTTGAGGTTATTCATCAATAGAGAATCATCTATATCTGTTTAGAGATTCTTGGTCAATGGTATCCTTTAAAACATTTATATAAAAGTATCTTGGTCGTTATGATGACCAGGTTGGTTTTAAAGCCACTTAGTGGGGAACTTGAAGTTTATCGTCATTCAGAAGGACAGAGATTATTTCAAAGTTGGGATCGAACCCATAAATGGGCTACCTACGTATCCTTTCTTTTGGAAAAGGAATCAGAACCCACGTAGTTCTAGAAATGGAGTATGATGTTTATGATTGATGGCTCAAAGATGAATGTCATAATTACTTTTACACTCTAAGCTCACGTGAGTCATGCTCGGTGTGAGAAACAAGAGGTATTAGTAAAATTTAGACAATTGTGCCATGAAATATGCAATCATAAGAATTTGTTTGGGGCTTATGTATGGATGACTGCCCAGATAGATGAAGGTTTAGGATTTACTTTTTGGGAGAAAATCCATGAACAGGGTCCATAATGTTATATGTGCTTCATGGAGATTTGAATACTCTAATCTTGGGGCTTACTCTTAAGGAGGATTCCCAAGTTAGTAGGGGATTTATGATTGGGTTTTACTCCTGAAAAGGAAACCCAAATCAAAGGTAAATTACGACTAGTTAAGAGAAGTTTAAGGGGACTTGGGGCTTATTCCTGAAAAGGAGACCCAAGGTTATGACTGAGTCTTATTCCTGAAAAGGAGACCCAGGTTAGGGATTAAGGTTTGGGGCTTACTCCTGAGGAGGATGCCCATATTTGGGGTTGGGGCTTATTCTTAAGAAAGATGCCCAAGATTAGAGGACTTGATTGGGGCTTAATCCTGAGGAAGATGCCCAAGATTGGGAACTTTAAGAATTTGGGGCTTACTACTGAGGAAGATGCCCAAATCAAAGGTTTTATAACTGGGGATTATTCCTGAAAAGGAGACCCAGGTTAAGATTCTCTCATTTTAAAGGATGAGGTTGAATGAATGAATTCTCCGTATTTTAGTGACATAAGGATATTTACATCACTATATTTTAAGAGAGATTCCACGGAATTCTTTTCAGATAGGAAAGTCAAATCAAGAAATCATGCCATAAATGGCTTTGAAGAGTGTCTTGAAGACTGAATCTTGAAAAAGGAAAGGTGAAATGGCTTAAGAGGGGTAAAAATGGGCAAGATGGGCACCCAAGAAGATAGGGGCGCGCAAGTCTTGCAAGGCGCGCAAGTCTTCCGTGGGCGCGCAAGTGTTGGTCGCGCAGTTATACATGTGCGACACATAGTGTACTTGCGCGATTTTCAACCAGCAATGAAATACTTGAGCGAATCTTTTTAAAACCCTTTAGAATGTTCTCGAGGTTCTTCCAGAAAAGGGACGCTCAAGTTATATTGAAGGAAATAATTCGGCGCGCAAGTGTTTGATAAGTTTCAACACTTAGGCCTTCCTTCTTCTCTTTAGATCTTCCGTTCTAGGTAAGAAATTACCTTAGAAGTGTTTCGGAAGCTTTGAGAAGAGACTTGGGCGTCAGGAGCTTCAATCCGAGTTTCTGGAAAAAGATCCTCCTGAATGGGGGGCCCACGGGGTCTATTTAGAGGCAAAAGAAGACCCTGGGCGGTTACCGGGCGGTTATCACTTAGGTCGCGCAAGTCACTTTCATGACCATAAGGTGTCGCGCAAGTACTTGCACGACCACTAGGCGGCGCGCAAGTGTACTTGGGCGACCATGAGGGAACTTGCGCGGCCTATGGGCAATGTTCTCCTTGTTCATCCCTTTGTCGATTTTTGATGTTTCTTCAAAGGATGAATCACATTGAGCTCAGATATTCCCCTTTTCCGATCTTTAGATTCTGTGACGAAACGAGCGTCAACAGTTACAAAGTGTTGTCTTTTGATGTCAAAGAAGCTAAATCAATTCACTTTTTAAAGGACTTCTAAACTATGACAATGGTTTGCTGATTTTTATTTCACAAATATCATACGTTTGGAGAACTTGTGATGTGAGCCTTATGAAGAGTAAAGAGAGTGATGAAGAAATTTTGGAAAAGGAAATAATGTGGTGTGAAAGTATTGGCACGCATGTATTAGCGCAAAAGTATTGGAATGCAAGTATTGGAGAAAAAGTGTAAGTGGCGTGAAAGTAATATTTCAGACAGTATCAAATCAAAATATGTCAAAGGAAAGAAAGTGTCGTGCAATCGCTGGAGCTGCGCGCAAGTCCTTGAATGGCGTGCAAGTGCGGGAGTAGCGCACAAGTGTATGTACCGCACAAGTCACCAAATTTCCTATAAATAAACAACATACCTCCTCAATTTTTAATTCTCAACACATAAGAGAAAATTAGTGCTCTGATCGTGCAAGTAGTGGGGGGTTCTCTAGTCGTGCAAGTAGTAGAGGGAGGCGCACAAGCTGAAGTGGCGTGCAAGCTGAGGGTTATTTGTAAGGTGCGCTAATAGGGTTCCACACAAGTTTTTCCGCGCATGTTCTTCTGGGCCAGTTTTTCCGCACAAGTTTTTCCACCCATGTTTTTCCGCACAAGTTTTGTCGCACAAGTTCCCAGATGCACGTAAGCATGGAGTGGTTCATAAGATGTCTTCAATTGGAGGTTCGTACCATCTTCTGGTTAGGAAAGTGAAGAATTGTTTTGAAATATTTTATTTGTGAATGTTTGTGAAGAAGCACAGAATCATTACATTACCTTATTTGTACTAAGAGAGAGCACACAAAATATTGGATTGTTTTCAATGTGCTACACAAGTGTAAGGGTATATCCTACTCGTTGTATTCAACATCAAAGGATTGTTTTCTAATGGATTGTGTGGTACTGGATTGTTTCCATACCATATCAAGGACCTAGGTACTATTGTTTAGTAGTGAACCTTGAAATCTTGTTTTCATGTGGTTTTTTGTGTTTAGTAAGGAAGAAACTCATTAACATGTGGTGAAAGTTATTTCAAAAATAGGAAACATAAAAAAGAAAAATATATCACTGATTCACCCTAGCCCAATATCAATGATACTTGGATATTGACTGGGAACTTCAATTGGTATCATAGGGACATGTTCCCTTCATTTATTATTTGCTGAAGTTGTTGAAGAGAAGTTGTGATTGAGAATCTAAATTTCATGAACATTAAGGGGATTCTGATTTTTGATTGAAATAATGATCACATCTGGAAGGATATAATGATGCCTTTTCTTATGTCTCTTGGATATGATGTTCTTGAAAATACAGTAGATGGATTTACTGCTATTGATGACAAGGTTCCTCTTACTCCTACCAATAAAAAGATCATTAAGAATGACGAAATAGCTAAAAATGCATTACTCTCATATCTTTCTGAGGGTGAATTTTTAAGAGTGAATTGTGTTACCACAGTCAAAGGAATCTGGGACATAATGATGAACATCTATGAAGGAAATACAAAAGTGAAGAAGGCTAAACTACAAATCTGGAGACTGATGTATGAAGACTTGAAAAGGGGAGAATCTAAATGTATTGGGTATTTCATTACCAGGATAAATGATATTGTCAGTACAATCAGACGTGTTGGTGAAAATTGGAGGATTATTCATTTTTCAAAATGATCATGAGAATTCTTCCTGAGAAGTTTGATTCTAAAGTGTCTTCATTAGAAGATAGAGGCCCTGAAACATTATCTTTGGATGATTTGTATGACACTCTCATTAATTATGAGATGAGAAGGGAGAAGACTATGAAGGTAAAAACAAAAGATGATAGAGAAATTTCATTCAAGGATAAAAAGAGAGAGAAGTAAATGAAGACTCTTATTGAAGATGATGTTGGTGAATCCGATTCTGAAGATGAGGTATGCAAAAATTTTGATGAAATTTTATCCTTGTTTTATAAGAATGTAAAAATAGGAACATGGAAATACTAGGGTAAAATTCCCTTGAAATGTTTTGTGTGTGGAGCCATTGGTCACTATGTGGCTAACTGTCCTCAAAAGAATAAAGAAGAAGACAATGATGATGAAAACAGAAGGCCAAGAAGGTTGTGGAAGAAACAAGATGAAAAAGATAAATATTTTTCAAAGGGAAAGGATAAAAAGTTCTTCAAATCAAAATGAAAAGCTATTTATCTAAATATGAATATGAAGAAGACATCGAAGATGAATCTGAGAAATTATTTTCCAAAAAAACTAGAGAGAATACCTTTATTACTGCAGTCAATAACGAAGAGTATGAGAGATCTAACTTAGATGAAGACGAAACTCAACTTGAATATCATCTGGAAGAAGAGTTGAAAGAATACCTGAGGAAGATCAGAAGGCTTGAGAAGGAAAACAACAAGATGATAAATGAAAATTCCACATTAAGAAATCAAGAAGGTTTTACTAATGAGAAAATAAAAATGGAAAAGGAGGTTGATCATCCGAAAAATTCTCTTGAGAATAAAATTAATCGTAATGATCATCTTGAAGTAAAGCTGAAGGAAAATGAAGAAGAGTTGGAACTTTTCAAATAGAAACTTTATAAATCTAAAGAAATGAATACCGGTTTCAAAAATTATATCTCAAAAGTTGATGAATATTCCTGTAAGAATGAATCAGAAAAAGATATACAGAATTTACCTTCAATGGTTGAAATGAAAGACAGAACTGGTTCTGATAAGAACAAGGCTGGAAAGACCATGTATGTGGTCAGACTCAACAATGATGAAAAATTAGAAGTGCATAAAAATCATGAGTCCTGAATGACCTCTAATGCTTCTGATGCTATGATATATGAAATGAGAAAGGTTGTTACAAATGAAAACATGAAGGGTTATGGTCAGCATAGTTCTGTTAAGAAGGCTGTTGAGAAACGTGTTCACAAATTTGGTCAGTATAGAAGTTTCAAAGGCAAATATTGTTTCTATGGTTACTACTGGTATTGTGGTGGATTCATACACATGACAAATATGTGTTGGTTCAACCAACAACATTAAAACTATTCCAAATTTTTTTAAAGACATGGATTGAGGGGGAGTCAATCCTTTCAAAATAGAAAGTCTCTAATTAAATTTTAGATGGTATCTAAGAAGACTAGTGTGAAAGTTGAGAATAGGTTCCAACCACTGGAAACTATTTGTGAATGATGTGATCGACCTGGACATATTTCCAAGGGCTGCCTCAGTGTGTTACCAGAGCCACAAACGACTCTTAATTATTCTCAAAATATAGAGTTTTTAAAAGATAAATGGGATTGGTCTGATAATTCCGAAATGAAAGAGTGAATGGTGTTCTGGGTAGAACACATTGACCTGGGTAGGAAATTGGAGGAAGCACAATAGGAAGTGGAGGAAAAGGAAGGAAAAAATCTCTTGTTTCCAAAACTAATTTGAAAACTAAGAAAGGATAATGTCCATGGATTCATGATAGTGGATGTTCCTCTCATATTATAGGAGACCTAAAGCTGCAGAAAAATGTGAAATACCTTAATGAAGGAACAATGACATTTAAAAATGATGAATATCTAAGGATTAAAGGTGTTGGATCAACCATCATTGGAATAGAAAAGATGAAATCTAGGAAAACAATATATGTTGATGGGATGAAACATAACCTTATTAGCGTGTCAACTATCTGCGATGAGGGAAACAAAGTTATCTTCAGAAAAGTTGGATTTGTTGTGAAAAGCGAAAATGATGTAAATATAGTTTTAAGGGGCCAACATACAAGAGGGAATTTGTTCCAAGTCGGTGAAGTGAAAAAATCTTGTTACTTGGGTGTAGTGGATGAAAATCATTTATGGAATAAAATGATAGGAAATATGTGTTAGAGAAATATGTGCAAGTTATCAATGTGAGACAGTGTCCGAGATATGCCTGATTTATCAAGAAAAAGAGATTGGTTCTACACTATTTGTAAAAAAGGGAAGATTAAAAACTCTTTTCATAAGAGAGTTGAAATTCATTCAAACCAACCCTTGGAACTTATACATTCTGATACATGTGGACCAATGATCAAGAAATCAACAAATGGATATATGTACTTCAATACTTTCATTGATGACTTTACTCACATTAGTTGTGTTATGTAAATGAGATAGAAGTCAGATGCTCTGAAAATGTTTAAGAGTTTTAGAAGGAAAGCAGAAAAAGAATGTGAGTATTCAGTGAAGAAGTTGAGAACTGATAATGGGGGTGATTATAAGAATGAAAGATTTTGAATGTTATATTGATAATCATGGAATTCAGTATGAGTTCAGTTCACCATTCACACCTCATCAAAATGGAGTTGCTGAAAGAAAGAATTGATGTTTGGTGGAAATGGGGAGAACTATGTTACTTGAGCATAGTCTTTCTCATTATTATTGGAGGCAATCCCTATGTATTGCTATGTATATTCAGAACTGATGTTTCTTTAGACCAAAATCTTATATGACTCACTATGAAATTTTCTATGGAAAAATCCCAAGTCTGAAACTCTTAAGAGTTTTTGGGAGTCTATGCCATATAAAGAAGAAAGGTGGAAACCTTAGAAAGATTGAGAAAAGAGGAGATGATAGAACGTTTCTTGGCTATGCCCTAAAAGAAAGAGGATCTAGTTGTCTCAAAAAAGAAATAGGAAGAATTATTGATTCTTCATATGTAAAAGTTGTTCAAAATATTGATATATTAAAGAAATCACATGTAATGTAGAACTTTACCAGGAAAGAGAAGATGTTGTTAACAATTATGATAATGCTGCAGACTATGTTAATCCTAGTCAAGAAAATGAATCTAACTTAGAAATCCCAAGTGATGAAGATAGAGTTCAAACAACTCATCCTAGGTTGAGGATGCAAGTGGAGGCTCAGAATATTATTAGAGATAAACATAATAGAGTTCAAACAAGAATAACAACAAATGCCATATCACAAACTTCTCTTTATTATAAAGTTGAACTGAATGATATAAATGAATCATTTGAGCATAAAGATTGGGTTCAAGTAAGTAATTAAGTGTTTGATTAGATATAGTAGAATGATACATGGGAAATTGTACCCAAGCCGTACAATAAAATCATTATTGGTACAAAGTTGGTTTTCTGGAACAAGCATAATAAAGAAGGTAAAGTAATAAGAAACAATGCAAGATTGGTTTGTAAAGGGTATTCACAAATTGAAGGCATTGATTTTGATGAAAAATTTGCTCTGGTGGCGAGATTATAAACAATCAGAATCTTTATTGCTATTGCACCACGACGAGGTAACAAAATACTTGAAATGGATCTAAAATCCATATTTTTGAATGGTGACACTAATGAGGAAGTATAAATTGATCAAACTTGTAGATTTGTTATCGGAAAGCATGAAAGGTATGTGTACAGGTTGATGAAGGCTTTTTGTGTTCTAAAATAGGCTCTGAGATCATGGTATTCTAAATTAGATACTAGCTTAAGGAAGATGAACTTTAAGAAAGGGAGAGTTGACTGCAATGTCTACATCAACGAATGTCAAGATTTTTCACTGATCGTTATTATTTATATTGATGATATTATATTTGATGGAAATGATGAAGTATCATTCGAAAAATTTTCTTGAGGATATGAAGAAGTTATTTGAGATGTCCATCTTAGGAGAAATGAAGTACTTTCTTGGGCTAAAAATTTCACAGAAGAAGAATCACATTTTTCTCTCCCCAGAAAACTATTCTAAGGAACATCTGAAGATGTTTGGTATAGCAAATTCAAAACCAGTTTCCACACCAATTTCATTGGGAACCAAGTTGTCTAAAGAAAGAGAAGGCAAGGAAGTTGATTAGAAAGTGTTTCTAAAGCTGATTGGTAGTCTGTTGTATCTGACTACCTCAAGACCTGACATTGTCTATGTTGTCACTTTATGTGCAAGGTTTCAGAGTGCTCCTAAATAATCATATCTTATTTCTTGAAAAATAATTCATAGATTTATTAAAGGCATAACAAAATTTGGAATCATGTATGATGTCTCATGAAATATTGATCTATTCGGGTATTCTGATACTGATTGGGTAGGAAATATTGTTGATCGAAGATCCACATCTCGTGGAGTTTTATTTCTGGGGAAAAGTTGTGTTAGTTGGAATACCAAGAAACATAATTAAGTAACTCTTAGAATAGCTAATGCTGATTATGTTGCTGCTACTCAAGCTACAACTCAACTAATGTGGATGAAGACTTAGCTGGAAGATCTACATGTTGAAGTAAAGCTACCATTGCTCTTGGGTTGTGATAATCAGAGTGCAATAAATCATACAAGAAATCCGGTACAACATTCACATTCAAAACACATTGATATAAAGTACCACTTTATCAATGATCATGTGGATAAGAATGAATTAAGGATTGAGTATATTCCTACATCTGAACAAGTTGATGATATATTCACAAAACTGTTATCGAAGGATCTATTTGTGAAATTGATGTTGAACATGGGTGTCCAATGTCCTTATCATTAAGGTTAAGTTTCATGTTTTTGTCCCCTCTCCCGTCTTACATTTGGATAGTGTTGTCAATGGGGATAATTTCTTCATAAATCTATCCTTATGAAAGCATGCATAAAGAAGGAGTTGTGGGTACGCTCTGAATCCATCATGTATGTGTGTGAACTATTCTAACTGTTTGTTGGAGTGGTTGTAGGAAACAATGTTATATTCTAGGAAAGTTGAAGAAGTGAAGAATACTGAGGTAGAAGCTTGAAAGACAATCTGATGAAGGCAGAGGAGGTACGATCATGAGATTTCATAGTCACTACTTTTGGACATCATGGTTTTGGCTGTTAATAATTATTGTTTCATACAAAGAGTTTGCTCACGTAGGCTTAGAATTTTTTATAAGTAATCCATTTCTTATGGTTACAAAGGTTAGTGATTTATGAATCATTGTTGAAAACAAAATCCAAAGGGGGATATTGTTGAGACCTAGTTGGATGGATAAGGAAGTACGAATAGTTTTCTATTACAAAGTGTTGTCTTTTGTTGTCAAAGAAGCTAAATCAATTCACTTTGTAAAGAAATTGTAAACTATGATGATTATTTGCTGATTTTTATATCTCAAATATCATATGTTTTGAGAACTTTTGATGTGAGACTTATGATGAGTAGAGAGAGTAAAGAAGATATTTTGGAAATGGAAAGAATGTGGCGCACAAGTACTGGCACACAAGTATTGGAGCACAGGTATTGGCGTGCTAGTATTGGAGAGAAAGTGTAATTGGCGTGCAACTCATCTTTCAAACATCATCATATCAAAATATGACAAAGTAAAGAAAGTGTAGCGCAAGTGCTGGAGCGGCATGCAAGTGCTGGAGCGGTGAAGAAGTGCAGGAGCAGCGCGCAAGTGTATGTGGCGCGCAAGTCACAATAATGACTATACATAGAAGAATTTCCTACTCATATGTTAATTCTCAACACATAAGAGAAAATTAGAGCTCTGATAGCGCATGTAGTGGAGGTTTCTTTGATCGTGCAAGTAGTAGAGGGCGATGTGCAAGGTGAAGTGGCGTGCAAGTTGAGGGTAATTTTAAGGCATGCAAATAGGGTCCTACGCAAGTTTTACCATGCAAGTCTTATGGCACACGTTTTATTGTGAAAGTTGCCAGAGGCACGCAAGAAGGGAGTGGTGCACAAGCTGTCTGCACTAGGAGGTTCTTACCAGCTTCTATGGTAGGAAAGTGAAGAATTGTTTTGAAAGATTTGATTTGTGAAAGTTTATTAAGAAGTGCCAAATCATTACATTACCCAATTTGTGATAAGAGGGAGAACAAACACTATTGGATTGTTTTCAATGTTCTACACGAGTGTAAGGGTATATCCTTCTCATTTTATTCCACATCAAAGGATTTTTTTCTAGTTGATTGTGTGGTACTATATTGTTTCTGTACCATACCAAAGACGTAGCTACTCTTGTTGAGTAGTGAACCTTGTAAATCTTGTGTTATTTTGGTTATGTGTGTTTAGCTGGGAAGAAACACTTTAATAGGAGGCGAAGGTTGTTTCAAAAACAGGAAACATAAAAGGAAAAATATATCACTGATTCACCCCCTCCCCCTCCCATTGATACTTGGATCCTGACTGGGAACTTCAATATTAATTAATTTACAATTAAACATAATCAGATTGAATTATAAGGGTTATTATTTTTATAGTACAAACTATTAATTAGGTTTTATAATATATTATATGTAAATTATTTTTTCATAAAATTTTTAAAATTTAATCATATATAGTTATTATATATTAAAGACTCAACTCATTAAATTGTACATGTTGTATAATATAGATGTGTTCTATTGGTTATTAATTTGATAACACACATCATGATATTAGGAAACATTCAATTCCCACAATATGTTGTATGGGTAATGTTCCTAAAATTAATCCAGACTGGGATGTTTGGTTAGGTAATCCATGGGTATGTTCCAAGTACAAAGCATTATAATATTTTATTGATTGGTTTTTTTTAGTGTCTATAAAATCACGTAGTATGGAAATATTATTAAATATTTGATAGAATAATATAAAATCAAATAAATTATTAATAAGGTAACTAATTGTATTAATTATGTGCTGTTTATCATATAAAAGAATGAATTTTAATGATTATTATCTAACAATTTTAAATTCTTAATGGTTGCATGTTTATGACTAATCATGAGATTCACCAAGACCGTTGTATTTTTTCCAATGTTTAATTTAATTGATTTCGTGTTTTCTGAATATTAATAATTAAATTAAATATTATCACATCATGTCATCCCTCCATTAATTTTTATATAGGATGAACAAGACAAATATTATTTATATAATTTCAATTTAATCAATCCTTTCATTCCCCTCAACTAGGTTTGGGTTATAAATACTTGTAATTAATGGAGTATCCCAAAGGGCATGGAGGTAGTTAAATACAAAACCTAGACATTACCAACCTAAGTGATACACTGGTGAATATTTGGAATATTACATCTCCTCCCATGACTAGCACAATAGGTTATTTTCCCTAAGTCAAAGGTTGATTTATTTTCCATTTAATAAATCATCCATTGCATAGTCACATTACTAGTTTACTTATTTATTTATTTCCTATTTATTATTTATTGTATCAGATCAAGACCAACATCACATTAAAAACTGACATAATGTGTAGATATGGAGTATATAAAAATGTATTGTGATTAAATTATTTATCCAAAATTGATAACTAATTTTGTAAAATAAACTTAATATTAAAGAAGATATGAATTGGATAAATGTATATAATATTTATGCATAATAAAATAAAATTTAACAATTAATTTTACATAATTACGACTTCCATAATATGAATTAAGATGAAATGAAAGTTTAATTATTTTTTCATCTATAGAAAGGGGAATATTTAATAATCAGTATATCAGGACTAATATAGTGGATCAACATAACCTAATCTATAACGATTTAAATGATATATGACTTTTAACTAAAAATATGAAGGTATTCATTTAGAATATTATTATTACGGTTTCCTGATAGGGGTGTCCACTCAACTGATCAAGGAGAATAAAGATCATAGTTGGAAACACCGTCTACCTAAATTATTTATTATAATATTCATACCCTCTATTTGGATTAAAATATAGGAAGTATGGATCCATGAAACAAGAATTAGAATGTCAGAAGAAATTACAAGTTCAATTTTTAGGACTATGGGAACATGAGAAGATAATGGAAGAAATAGTAAAAAGTAAATATTAATTATCATATAAATTGAAATCAATAAAAGGAAAAAAATATTATTTTAAATTGTATAAAAAAGAAATTATTGTAGTACCAATTATCCCTATGATCAGTATTGGAAAAATACCATCTATTTACTAGAGTTATCTTTAGGGAGTGGTTCATACTCCTTTAGGGTTGTGCTTTTTCATGAAAAGAAATTGTATATACCAGAATCATCATTACCCGATTAGCCTAATAAGGAGGCAATTAATGAAGTGTTCTCGGTCTATAGAAAAAATATGAATTATTTATTCGACATTAAATGTTTGATGTTTACATACATTTTTAGTGAACTCTTGAGGTCTCATGAATACATGAATTCTTATAGTATCCATGGTCATCAATGTGGTTTAAATCAGGAGAGATCGATATTATAATGATTTGAAATTCAAAAATAAATTTTTCAAAGTAATCCTACATAAGGTGTATGATCTAGGTCTCATGTATTGTAGAAAACTAGCATTATTTAGCTGCTAGAAGTTTTACAGTTTAAAATAAATATATAAATTTTCACTGAACTCATTGTTGTGTAACTCCAATATATCATCTATCATTTGGTTGTTAATTATTCTATTATCAGCATTAATAAGTCTCTTCTATATCTGATAAATCTTCTTCTCCAAGTATATAATTATATAAATTATAAAAATACATTGGTTATTATGGTTAGAAAATAAAAAGGAAAACCCAAGAGCACTATTCCGAATGATTCTTCACATCCTTACATGAAGATAAAGATTAATGTATAACCAATGATTTTGGACACTGTTTATTTCTTATATGGAAGGAAGGTCCACTTGAAGAAAATTTTCACATATCCAATAAAGCATGTGGAATCCTCAAGTAATTTTTTTAATCCATTATAATATATCTGTTACTAGAAATATAATTTTACATACAACCTATGGTTATCACATATATATATATATATATTCAAATATAGGTAAAAATATATTCGAAATCATTGACTGAGGGGAGGATGATAATTGAGTAGCCAATGATGATAAACATTTCTTTGTAGCTATTTTGGATTACCACCTCACATTTACCACACAAATTATCTAGTTGTTAAAAGGTTATTATTATGTTCCAATTGTTACTAAAATAATTTTTTATATATCTATACATGAAACTGATAGATTTATTTTCATGTATTGAAGTAAATATTTCTCCCTTTATAAGGATTTTATTTTTAATTTAAATGAACATTTAAATAATGGATTATATGTGTAGGATTATAAGAATCATGTAAACAAAATTGACAATGAAACTAAATCACGCGAATCAATACACACCTAACATTGGTATCACTATCTAGGTCATTTAAATAAAAAACATCTGAATGAATTTCACAAAGATGAATATTTAGATTCTTTGGAAGTAAAAACCCCATTTTATAACATATATGTTTATAAGGAAAAATTAATGAATACCCATTTAGTTTAAAATTTAAAAGGACTATAGAGATTCATGGATTAGTCTATACTGGTATGTGTAAAGACATTCCTATTGAAGTAATGGGGGGTAATCATACAACATAATGTTTTATAATTATTTTAAATGAATTGATATGTCTAATTGATATGGTATATATCATATTACTCTTTATAAATTCATGGAATACATGAGTGAATTTATGAGTCTTCATAGTATAATTACTTTGAAAAACTTCACGAAATATGGTGGGGAACATCTTAATCAAAATTACATTGATTGTTTACTAGATTATGGGATTATATACCAAATTAATCCTCATTATAAACCACAATTGAATAGTGTATGTGAAAGGTGGACCTGCCTCATATTGGACATAATGATATCATTAATGAGTCCAAAAAAAAATTCATTATTGTATTTATTTTATAGGTGTTACAAATAGTAGAAAATATTCTAAATAGGATTCCATATATACTTAAAAATTGTATTTCATATGATATTTGGCGTTGAAATAAACCATTATCATTTCATGCTTGAGTGTGGTGATGTGAATTGTTAGTTTTGGATATTATTCGTATCAAAATTTTACCCCGAGGAACTATGTGTATAATTATAGGATATCCCATGGAAGAATGAGATGTTAACTATATGATATTTTAGAGAAAAATGTTGTTATTGAATTAAGACACACATTTCACTAGAATGATCAAATCAGTAGAAGATATTATGGGAGAGAGAGACATCGATGATGTACAAGATCATGATACAAACTAGTTTCGATGAGGAAAAATTCCAAAAAACAAAATGAAAAAATGAAACTCGAGAGACACAAATACTATATAAGAGTAAAATTTAAATTAGAGAATAGTGTGGTGTGGGTTCCTAGTCATTGGGGATGGTGACTCGTTATTTGTTGTAAATAATTATACTATAACCTATAAGAAAATAGTAAGTGGTAATGATGTTTCCATGTTGAAAAAACCATGAAATATGGTAGGGATTTCATATACCAAAACCATGTTTGGATATTGGTATGTCTTATAGTGTATTTATAAAATGTTTGATACAAACATTTTTTCATGAAGAAACTCATCGTGGAAGGAGAAGTATGAATTTAGTAATCTCCCAGAAGAGTGATTATGAGAACAGAACCACCATCATGAATTCCATTAGTTTTTGTGACACAAAAAATTCCTTTTTATGAGCATGTGTCTTAGTCAATAGAAATTAATTTTAATTTTAATTCATGTTTTGACGTTTTCACTTAAAATTATTTTATAGTCCATGATGATGATAGTTTATGGTGAATTTGGTTACATTTTGACTATCATGAGTGAAATGTTATTAATGAAGAATTTATGGATGGATTGGTCTCCTATATTAATATGAAATTTTTTATCTGATTTTATTAATTGGAATAGAACTGTAAAATTACATTCCATGGAAATGGTTTAATGATGTGATTAGTTTAGATATTAAAATAAAGATGCATCAAGAATATATGTTAATGACATGGATGTGAAACATTATTAATGAGATACTGAGACAATGTGATTATATTACATAGTTAGAGTTAATATGTGGTAGTTATCATTTTGATATTATGTTCTATACATTGTGGTTCTTGAGCAATTTTTTTACAGTAGTCTTGGATTTTAGGTTATCCCACATCATTCCATGGAGAATTAATACTCTAGGGTCACACAAATAATGTTTCCATTGAACATTATTGTATTCTATATAAAATTAATTAACATAGTAAATATTACAACAAATATCTATAAATACATTTCATCATGTTTTATAGATATCATATATTTAATTAGTATTAATTTACAGACTTGTGAATTAAATATATAAATTTATTTTATTGAATATTTTATAAATATTTATTCACTGGTTTGTGGATAAAATTTTTATTTATAAATAAATTATTCACTTGGGTATTCAATAAATTCTCAAGAGTTCCAAAAGACCTATATTTATATTGGGGAATAATATTAATTTTCATGAAAATTAAATAATACATGTGATTTTCTAATCTAGAACATGCATGATAAAATAATAATAATAAGATTTTTATTTTGCAATGGGGATTAATAATGATTAATATAATATTTATGAGTTAAAATGAAATTATGTAATATTTTAAACTAAACCATTGCTCTATAAATAGATGGTTATGTCTATTTTCTAGGGATATTCAAAAATTGAGTATAATTAATATTTTCTAAAAACCTACTTCTCTCTCTTTATCTCTCAAAATTCTATAATCTTACTTAAAGGAATGTTAAAAACACATTCATGCCGAAAGGATCAAGTGTTTATCAAGACAGACAAAATAAGATGTTTTGTTCACCATTATAGAATCAATAAATCCATCATCATTTCTCAGGTATCAAAGGAGAAAATGTAAATCACCATTAGAGAGATTGTAATATTGAATCCTCCTAACACAGTAAATGTAATACAAGAAGGGTTTACATATTATTAATATACTATGTATAGAAGGATACATGGTGATGAAATTTATTCCCTTGGTCTAAAAAAATTAATTTTTTATTTAATATGCGAGATCCATTATTAGGGGTTCATGTAACTCTAAATTAAATTAAATTTTAATTTAACAACCATTGAAGCAGCTTTCGTTTCATCTGGAACTTACATGTATTTCATCATTAGTTTTTTTAGATTTAATGTATATAAATACTTATAATTAAATAATAACAAAATCGTATCAAACTTCTGACCATAATTATTCATTACAAGGGAATTATTATTTACCTTTATTTTCTCCCATCCACCAAAAAGTGAAAACATCACTATTATATACGTACGTATAGTTGTCATCATTATGTTATGTAATTCATTTTTTATCAACAAGTTTATTTGAATACTTATAAAAGTGAATAAAAGGATTACATATGGTATGTATGAACTTACAACACACACATATATATATATATTATTGAATTATGATAAATGTTAAAGTATTGGGACATCCGTAATAGAAAATACCTAATAAAATTAAAAATTAACACCTAAAATGAAGACTTTAATAAATAATTGTTAATAAATGGGTATTGAAATGTTATAAGGGTATCATACATGAAATTTTATGAATTATTATGGTTATTTTATATAATAATAATAAAAAAATCTTTATAATTTTTTTTAATTATTATGAATCAATTATGGTATAAGATATGTTTTCTCTTCTCAATATAAATTATTTTATAATTGTAAGATGTTATGCACAGTAAGGATTATGAGGTGCATATACTACTCCTTTGTATTTTTTTATTATGTATTATTATTAGTTCATTTAATTTAAATTTTTAATTATATTTATTTCATCCAAGTTGTATTTATTAAAATATTAAGAAAATTTTAATTGTTTATCCTTGAAAATATTATTCTTTGGGAAATATGTCTTTTTATACACATATTTTATTCTGTTAGGTGGATAGAATGATAATATGTTTTTTAAATCTTCAATATAATTATATACTTGGTATTTAACATTTAATTTGATGTTATTTCTTTTTGGAGGTTATTATAAAAAAGTTACCAAAGTTATAATGATGTTACATGATAATCTCACATTTTATGGGACTGTTTATGGAAAAATTTATGATAATGATATTTTATGATATATCTCCTTAAAACATAATTTTTTTTATTATAATGTAGTTATTTATGTAGATTATATGTTTTCGTTTATTTTTCCTCTCTTTATGTCAATAGGTGACAAAGAGAATATTTTTAAGGATAACCAACATTATTATTATCTTCGGTATAGAATATTTTTCCTCAATGTACATATTTTATTTAAGATTCTTGAAAAAAATTATAAATCAATAATGATTGTTGACATAATTTTTTTTAAAAATTGAGATTAAATTATAGTTTTTATATATTATTATGTTCATATTCTAAATGAGGTTTAGCTGAATTTTTAAAATGAAAATGTTATAAGTTTATTTTCTTTAATTTACACTACATGAATTATTTTTACAACTAATAGGAAAACAAATTTATTTCAAAATTACATTTAATGATTCAATATTTTTTAAAAAAATTAAATAATATTTTTCAAAGTTTAATATTTCAAATTTGTGATTTCAAAGTGAAATGTGTATTTTACTCAAGATGTTTTCCTAAGACTGTTAAATTTATTTTTACTAATGGAGACATCTTTTTAGGTTTCTTTTACATTTCTTTTAATATGATCTAATTATTATATATTATATATTTATATTTATGTTTTATAATCGTTATGATGAAATACTATTGATACTTGTTTTCATTTTCTGCATAAAAACATTTGTGAAATGGTAAATATTTTCATAATCTTATGTAATGAAAATGAATGTACAATGATTATATGAAGGGTCAGTATGTTATATACCTGTAATGCATATGGTAAAGGTTAAATTTTCATGATCAAAAATGGTATGCATGTGGTTATCTTAGTCCCAAAATTGGATACATGGGTGGTTTCTAAAGCCCATCAAGGGTACACATGAGGTTATCCCAAGCTCAAATAAGATACAAGTGTGGTTACATGATATCTACCATGTGATGAAAATCTTAGTGGAGAGACATGACAATTGATTACTCTAAATATGATTATGCTACAATTTATTCCACTATTTTACATTCTGATCAAATGATAATGTTATAATCTCATGGATAATGTTCTTTAAATCCTTTATGATTCATGTCTTATTAAATTTCAAGATTTATGTCATGATATAGGATTATGATATATGAATTTTTGGGTAATATTTTTCATTGTTAACCACTATCATCATAACAATTCTCCTGATATAATTGAATATTTTAATTGATCAATATCTCAATTTTATACCATAACCAAGCATTTGATCTCACTCATTATTATGTCTTATTTTTTCCAATGACATGAAAAATATATATTTAAATATTTTTATGTTTAAGAGTGGTGTTAACTATAAAATACATAATGAGAGATCATTTTGATATTTTTAAACATATATTTTATTTTCCCATGCATCTATAGAAACTGAAAAATATGGTTATAGTGTCAATCATAACAATATAAAAACAATATTTATCTAATATGTTGAAATATTTATCTAATATGGGGAAATATTTATTTATGTAATGTCCAGTTCAAAAAACATGGTATTGAAGAAGAGTCCAGTTATTTTTCAAACTGGTGATGTGAATTTTTTTAGTTATTTCCATTGTATGTGAGAATATATAGGATGATATCATATGTTATGGTAAATAAATGAGTTATGCTTTCATAAAAACAAAATCCATGGTTTGATACTGGCATATTCAAACAGTTGTGGGATAGATGAACCTTTGGGAGACAACTTTGAATGTTGTGGATTTGCTATTAATATGATTATAACTACTATGGGATGAGAAAGAATAATACTATACCCCAACTTAGGAACTACCTAGTGATATTATTGGGTTATTTAAAAATTTCTCTATGAACTATTATGATATATTTTAATAAAAAATTACACCGGATGACCTAGGTTAAATATTATGTGTCATTGATTGAAAAGATTGTATCATTATTCAGATATACTTTGATTTTTTTCATCATTATAATATTAATCGATATAGTTTAGGACACTAATATATTGGTTATAGATAAAATATAGAACTAAGAGGAGTATTGTGAATGAAAAATTGAGTGATTATACAATTTTATTTCTTATTAGAAACCAAATTAAACAAGAAATGGATGGTCGATGTGCCAAATTTGTGTATACATTTTCATACATTCTATTGACTATCAAAACATGTTTTCACTAGATATATATGTTGTTTTGGAGATAAAATGCTTTAATTTGGCGATCATGATGATTTTCAAGTGTTTTATAGCCAAATTCACAAATCGAGAATGATCAAATTAATAGTTCACAATTACATGGCGTGTACTATGCATATGCTTTCCATGTAACTTTTCCCAAACACAGATTGACTATACCAAGTACACACCCATGTTACTGTCCAAATGTTTCATTCTCTGTACTTCACTTTACACATCATGTAACCCCCTACTAGAAGTGGTTGGTCTACGATGTTGACACTACACACCATGTGGGGTGGCACTACATGTCATGTACCCCACTAACCGACTTTCAACGCCTTCAAAGTCAAGGGTGAAAAAACCTATCACCTACCAGAAAAGAAAGAAGAGCCAAGTCACATTGACTTGGTTACATGCCCTATACTTTATGGTACATGCCATGTATTTTGATATACAATAGATGAGATGGTATAACCTCTTAATTCGACACAAAAAAGGAGGGGAAAACTAAGGACACCAAACAAGAGAAGAAAGGAGAGAGAATAAGAGAGAGAAAGGGAAAGACGGAAGAGAAGAGAGGATGTGATGCCACTCTTCCTTCCTGATGATCTTCAATCTGAAGCTGTTGTGATGTTTTATTATGGTATTTAGAGTCTATTAGTTATTAGCTACTTCTTGTGTAGCTAAATAAACCATGTGTTGGGGATGTAGATGAATATGGTTGATTATTAATATATTGTATTATTACATTTTTCTTAATTATGTTTCACTCACAATCCCTTGAAATTTCTTACCAAATATCACTGAAAAACCCATATCAGACTATGAACAAAATTTACAAAGATCATCAGAGGAGTTACGAAAAAGTACTCCAAAGATTATTGGGTGCACTTATCATCTCAAAAAGGCTTGAAATTAATAAAATTAATAGGAAAAATATTATAGACAAAAGATTTGATCTCTATTGATTCAAACGAAACTCACCAAGACAATGGGGTTTTATTATATTTGAAACCCAAAGATGTGAGTTATTTTGAAAAACACAACAGGATATGCATTTTGATTTTTCAATAACATTAAAACTACTCTACCCCGATGCATTCTTTCCATTGATCATCAGAATAAATTTCATGTTTTTCTTTATCATTAAAATAAATTCTTCAAGAAATAGGTGAATCAATTACTTTATCTTTGAAAAAAAATATCGACTCTAAATTTAGTTAATCTTCACCTAATTAATAAAATAATAGAGAAATAGAATGCAATGTCTCTCTATTTCTAGGGATCATGCCCAATGTTTCACTATACAAATAATAAGTTTGTTAATATCAATTTTGATTTCCAAACATTACACTTTGGCTAAAACGACACCAAATTATTGCACTGTTGGTGGAGAGAGAATATTAACAGTGTTTTGTAAACTAAATTTTGTATCAATTAAAGTGAAAAAATAAAAAATTCAAAAAATTTAGTTCTTAATCACATTTCTATTCTTTATTTATCATATTTTATGCTTGGTGTGTGTTTAGTGTTGTGTTGGATCATCGGATCATGAGTGACTGAATTACCCATTCCAAGAGCACTGAATCATCACAAGTCCTTTCGATTGATAAAGAGATCGAATGAACGATCTCGCGGTGATGTTGGGAACTTATGGGAGAGCACAAAAAAATGCACCATGTCAAAAATTGAATAGGGAGAACTAGCTACAACTGAAGGAGTTGGACAATAGATTGTTGTTGATGATAATGGGAATCTACAGTTCACTTCCGAGGATGCGCAGAACCAGCTACCACAAGAAAATATCATCATGTTCATTCCAAAAAACCATCAAAGTCAAATGGATAATTTTTTTCATGGAATGGCCTGCAACAACCACATAAATACCATCCACCAGAGTGGTTTCCATACCTAAAACCAAATAACAGGACTTATTTTTCTCATGAGCAGCAGCTTATGCCCCCACCTTCTCCAGAACAACTTCCCCCTTGCCATAACCTTATAGAGTACTATCTTCCTTCTATCCAAGTAATAGATATGGGTATTGTGAGACCACCAATACAAGATCAAAATTTTGATATCAAGCTGACCATCAGGAAGATCATATAGAAAAAAGTTCAGTTTGGAGGTTTAATAACTGAATAACCCAATGCTCATCTCTCCAATTTTCTAGAGATTTGTGACACATTCCATTACCATGGGGTGTTTAAGGATGCCATTATTCTTATCTTATTCACCTAAACATTAATGGATATTGAGAATGACTAGATTGATGGACTGCGTCAACATAACATCCTCACTTGGGAGGCATTAGCTTAGGCATTTTTTTCAAAATAATTCCCACCTTCAAAGATAGTGATGTTGCAGAATAAAATTCACAACATTCAGAAACATGATTCAGAGTCATTTTATGAATATTGGGTGAATTTAAAAGAATTTTTGAGGATGTTACCTCATCCTTTCCTTCCATTGTGGATGCAATACCAGAATTTCTATGACGGTCTTACGTCGAACTCCAAATTAGTTGTGGACACAGCTGTGAGAGGAAGGATTATGAGGAAGTCCCTAGAGGAACAATTCAACTTTATAGAAGATATGTTTGAAAATAGCTTCCAATGGAACTATTTTTAGGTTAATCAAAAGAGAATAATTCATAACATTGACTCAACAATGATATTCTCTTCCTAACTTGGTGCTATATCCAAGAAGATTCATGCCTTGAATCTGAAAAACCTCTCTCGAGTTCAAGTGTTAAATCATCTAGCATGCAGTGAATGTGGTGAAAATCACACCCTAGGTTAAAGACAAGGTAAAAATTATGTTTCATCAAAAGGTGAGGTAATATATGATTTTAATAATAGATTTCCAAACATTTACCCTCAATACCAAAACCCAGATTGGCAGGAAAACATGAACATTGGATCTGGACATCGACAACAAAACTCTCAACCTCTCCCCCAAAGGTTAATCATTTATGGTCAATAGAAGTATAAAAATCCATATCCCAGACAATAGCAGATATCCTTCCAATAATAAGGGTTTAAAAACGCTCATCTAGTGCAACAACAACAATATCCACAACTTCAACCAGCTCCAAAACATCATCAGTATAAACACCCATCAAATCTAGTTGAAAGGATTTTAAAATTCAGAACAACTGATATGACATGATTTAAGAATCTGGATGAATATATTAGAAACCTTGAAAATAAAATTGGATAGCTTTATAATTATATCCCTTCAAGGAAACCTGATACACTACTGGGTAACACTAGTAATAACCCACAAGTGGAGGCCATTGATTCCACTTTACAGAGTAAGAAGTAGTTACCCCAAAAAATAACTACAAATAAAGTGGTGGAAAAAAATACACCTCCACCTAAACCCTCTTAAAATAATAAATTGGAGATCAAGGAGTCCACCTCAACATAAGGATTATTAAAAGATAATGAGGTCTCAAATGGTAAAGGAAAACTGGTGGTCAAACCCTATGAACCCACCTTATAATTTCCAAAATAATGAATTAGAGGATGTTAGATCAATAGTTTGTAAAATTTATAGAGGTATTCTGAAAACATCGCATTAATATATATTTTTCATTGGTATTGAATCAAATGCCAAAATAAATGATGTTAAGGAAATAAATCCTCTCAAAAATGAGAAAGATGGAGGATTTGGAAACCATCCTCTCACTAATTATTACTCAACAGTTTTTCAATATTGTCATCCTCCAAATAGAGAAGATATTGGATGTTTTAAAATACATTTCACAATCAGATATTGTGAGTGTGTGAATTCCTATTATTACTTTGGGGTATTGCCAATCATATTCCCTATATATTATTTATGAATATAGGGCTAGATGATTTAAAACCTACTTGAGTGGAACTAGAGCTATGAAATAGTTCCAATAAATATCCTAATGGGATACTTGTGGAAGCTGTAGTGAAATTTAGAAGGCTGATTCTTCATGATGATTTTATCATACACGACATGGAGGAATATCTAGAGGCACTTCTTATTCTAGAAATAACCTTCTTGGCTACTGGGAATGTTATGATCGATGTTCAAAAAGGAAAATTGATCTTCATAGTAGGAGATAAAAATGTATCCTACAATGTCATCAAAGTTGTTAAGCATGTATCACTTTCAGAACATGAGGACTATTATGTCTTGACAATAGTGGCTAGTCAGTTTGACCTCATGAAAGGTGACATAGGCTGTTTTTATATCACCCATGAACCAGTTATCAAGGACAACCAACCATATTTTTAACCAAAGGAGCTTCAATTCATCATAGTCTAGGGTAGTCATTATTGACAGCTTACACTTGTTCTGGATATTCTTGAGTGAGACAAGATAGAATTGATTGTTCCTCTAGTGCATATATCCCCAAAACACGAAATGAAACCTATCACAAATTCATTAAAATATGGGTACTTTGGAAATAAACACATTCTTCTTGTTAAACTTAATGAATCAATCTCATAGGAGAAAGAACATGAACTTATATAGGTTATAAAGAGAAGAAGACATGCTACTGAGTGGACATTTGCCGATCTTAAAGGGACCAGTGCGACCATTTTCACTCATATGGTGATACTTGAAGAAGGAACTGTGCCCTCTCAGTAACTAAAATAATGGCTAAACCTTCTAATGAAGGAGGACGTGAAGAAAAAAGGGATCAATCTATTAGATGTGAAGATCATCTACATAATCTACGGCAGCCCATGGGTGAGTCCTTTTCAAGTGGTTCTCAAAGGGGGGGGGGTGTATCCCCGTGATTACCAAATATATAAATGTACTCATACCTACAAGAATGATCATGGGATGGAGAGTGTACATGGATTACCAAAAACATAATGATTTTACTTAGAAAGATCACTTCCCACATCCTTTCATGGATCAAATATTGGAGTGATTGGCGGGGCACGAGTTCAATTGATTTTTATAAGGTTATTTTGGGTATAAAAAAATTTATATTTCCCCTAATGACCAAGAGAATGGCACTTTCACATGCCCATATGGAACTTTTCTCTATCGACTAATGTGTTTTGGCATGTCCAATGATCTATCCACATTCCAACAGTGTATGTTGGTGATATTCTATGATATAGAAGGGAAAATTCTAAATTTATTTAGGGATGATTTTTTAGTCTATTTAAAATCATTCATAACCTGCTTGAGAAATATAGAATTGGTACTGTAATGGTGTCAACACACCAACCTATTTTCAATTTGAGAGAAATTTCACTTTATGGTGTAGAATGGTATCATCTTTGGCCACTGGATTTCCCTGAAAGGATTTTAGGTTTACCCTATGAAGATTGAATTCATACCTCAAATACCAAATAAAAATTCTGTCTGTGAAATCCAATGTTTTATTAGGAATGTAGGTTTTTACAGAAGATTCATTAATGAATTTTTGAATATAGCTCAACCACTAACCAACCTCATTTCAAAATATTTTATCTTTGAATTTGATGAAACATTCAATGTAGCCTTTTATCTCTTAAAGCAATGAATAGATAATGTAACTATTATGATTACCCCAAAGTGGGAGGAACAATTTGAAATCATTTGTGATTCAAGTGATTATGTTTTATGATCGGTTCTTGGACAATGGCTCAATAATATCTTCATAACTATGTACAATTCCAGCAGAGCCCTAAAGGAAGCACAAATTAACTACACTACCATGGAGATGTATAATGTAGAAATATTTTTTTTTGACAGGCCCCTTTCTTATTTGATTCTATAAAAAGTGGTTTTTTAATACTGACCATGAAACACTCAAATATTTAATGAACAAGAAGTATGAGAAACTATGTCTCATCCATTGGGTTCTTCTGCACAAATAGTTTGACTTAAAAATGCATTATATGAAAGGATGTGAGAAGGCCATCATTTCTCACCTCTACAATTTGGAATTTCTTCATTTAGAATTAGTGGAGGACAAATAAATCAAGGAGGAATTCCCGGATAAGCCTCTTTTCTCAGTTGGAGTTACACCATGCCCATGGTATACCGACATCTCCAATTACTTGGTTAAGGAGTTGTTCATCAGGATCTTACATTCCATCGAAAGAAATGATTTTTTTCTGAAGTAAAAAGATATTTCTAGGAACACCCATTTCACTTCTGCTGGTGTGCAGATAGGGTGATCTGATGATACAACCCAAAAGAATAAATTATAGGAATTATAGAGTTCTATCATTCTTCTATAGTTGGGGGGAATCATGGGTTAGGCCGCATGATAGTGAAAATAATGAAATCTATTTTTTTATCGCCCAACTAGCACAAAGATGCCTGATATTTTTATCATGTTGTGATAGGTGTCAACGAATAGGTAACAAGGGGAACTAAGATGAAATGCCTCAACACCCCATCCTTGAGGTTGTGGTCATCGACATATGGGGTATTGGATTCATGGTCCCCTTTACCACATAATTTGGAATGTCCTACATTCTAGTTTGTGTGGATTATGTATCCAATAGGTAAGAGCTACTACCACAACACCCAATAGTGAAAAGGTTATCATTGCCTTCTTGGAGAAGACAAATTTCAATAGGTTCAGTGTTCCACGTGTTTTTTTAATTAATTGAGGGACACATTTTTACAATGCATTGATGTGTAATTCTCTCATGAAGTATAGAGTGAGGTACACCATAGAGACACCTTATCATGCCCAATCCAGTTGCCAAGTGGAGGTATCCAACAGTGAACTTATGAAAATACTAGAGAAAACAATTGGAGCCTCAAGGAAGGACTAGTTGAAAAATATTGATAATGCCTTATGGTCATACCATACTAACTTTAAGACACCTATGGGTATGTCCCAAATCCATTTAATCTATATAATGTAATGTCATTTACCATTAGAACTTGATCACAAAGCCTATTAGGTTGAGAAGGCCTTGAATTATGATTTAAAGTTTGCAGAAGAGAAGCACATGTTTCAATTGATTGATCTTGATGAAATTTTATAGGAGGCATATGATAATGCCAAACTATATAAAGAAAAGACAAAGGAGATAAATCACTACATGATCTCCCAAAATTCATTCCATCATGTTGAGGTGTTACTATAGTTTATCTCCCATTTCTGACTCTTTCTAGGAAAAATGACGTCTCGTTGGTTTGGGACTTTCCGAGTGATCATGTTCATCTACCATGGTAAAAAGGTATTAGATGGAGAAGATGGTCAACCATTTAAGGTGAATGGGAAAAATCTCAAACACTATGTTCACATGGAGGTCGTGGTGGGTACTTTCTACACTATACAATTCGGATAGTAAGAGGATCAGGTAAGGTTGATCCAAATAACTAAAACAAAGCTGCTTCCTAGGAGGCAACCCAGAGACTACACGACATGTATCACCTTTTTGAAACTGAGTGTTCATTAATTTTTATTTTATATTCTAAAATAACTATTATTATAAGTATATATATCATTCATGGTAACAAATAGGGATGATTCCTTTTCCAATGGTAAGGTCACCAGAATGTATCCAAACCGTCACTGGTTCGAATCACTCCATACCTACCATTATTACATGGTTTATCCTATTTGAACCTGTGTTTAATTAAATGGCATGTGAGGTATGTTAAAAACATAATACATGTTTTTAAAAATCAAATAAAACCCATTATGGCGATGGACTGGCTGGCCAGGGTCAAAAACCACAGATCCAAAAGACCCGGGTTCGAATCTTGACAGCTGGCCTAGTTCCATAATTTTTCATATCAATAAATACAAATGGCATGATATTTGATATACACCATGTGAACCATGGTTTCATTCATAATTTAAAGGTTATAAAAATAAGAAATTATAAGTGGGAGAACATGGATAATTGATAGTGTTTTGGATTTTGATTCCAATGACCTGGGTTTGAACTCGTCTAATCTCCATGATACATCCCAATCATTAAAATTAAAATCACATGTCAATCACTTTGTTCATCCCATGTAGAACTTCACCTATATTTTAATTTTTAAAAGATTATAAAACCATGTATCACTACAATATTCACTCCAATGGTTGAGGGACTACGTTCAGAATGGTTGATCATTGGTTCAAATCGAACCCCAATCACTGGAATAATTGTTGTAGTTCGTATTTTCAAATTTTAGATAGAATAGAGTGTCACCCTTGATACACTACATGTAAAGGCTTATTTTAGTTGATATATATATTATTTTATTTTTTATATATACATGTTGGTATTGTAATTACATAAAAAAACACATACACAACTTGTGGGACCTCACACACGTCTTGTGGTTCGAGTATAAAGGCTAACAACCCTACCATGCCTGACCCCATGTCGAGTACCCCCTCCCTGTTTTGTTCTCCCATACACTACCATCAACCTCCCCCTCCTTCAATCATCCATTTTTTTATTTCTAGGCCCAATTTCTTTCGAATTTTGATCCTCACTCTAGGTACACCATTCTACCCAGTTTATTTTATAGTTTTAGTCCTGTTTCTATCAATTTTTCGATCAACCAACCATTCATCTTCAACCTATAGAACATGGGGTGAATAAAGAACACAAGTTCTGTACATATTGTACATGATCACACACACACTTTTCTATTATTTGACATGCACATGGCGTGTATGTTTTGTACACGCCGTGTATGGTTCCTACATCTGGCCTTTTGGAGATACGCATGTACGGACCCACAAGGACCTAATACCATGTCATTACACATGGAATGTATGTTTGGTACATCCCTTGTACACTATTCATCATGTTCTATATAAGTAGAGGGAATACACAGTTTGTATTTCATGTTCTCACCCATGCGGTTTTGTGCTCACACACGGCCTGTACATTCTTCTTCGGCCCCTTCATGACAAACCCATGTATGGGCACTCCCACAGGCCAAACCCCAGTTTCTCATATAGGAAATTTACACTATATGAAACACCATGTACTGGATGATTCATATCACATTCCCACTTAGTGTTTCTATACAATGTACATGGATTCCTTATCAGATCATCATACAAACCATGTATACTGGATCAACACTCCATGTATATTTGTTTTTATAATTTCTAAAATTTTCATTCAATTTTTTTCTTTCATTTTTTTTATTTTATTTCCATTTTTTCAACTATGAAATTTCATGATGACATGAGTGAGAAGCTGCCTACTTCCACTGATGTGGGTGAGAGACCCCCTCACCGTCAGAATCACCTTCAGTATTTCGAGAGGCCCACATTCAATTTCTGAGTTTTCTAGCCACCAGTGTTGGCGTCGCTGCCTCCTCCTATACTTGATCCTTCATCAATGACATAAATTGATTAGGTAGATTTCATGACACCCTCTACTGACACCTATGAAACTCCTTTATAGCTTCAACACCATCCACCATCACAGAGAGCTTAGGTGCTGCATCTCAGTCTTTGTGCTCCGTCCCATCGGAGTCAATCACTGCTTCAGTGGACCATCATGAGCTAGCTCCTACTATGGCTGATCCCCCTCTAGTGACCACTACTTTCTCCACCACCTCTACTGTTATAGGTCCACCTCATCTCTCTTAGGCCACTACTCACGATCAGCTCCATCTTTGCCTTATTTTCGCTAAGGGCCTCGCTACCACAGACTGGTTTTGTGAATTTTAATGAGGAATGATACAATTGAGTGTCTAATACTTGGACATCATCATTCCTCCAAATATCAATATATTAGAGGAGATTGAATATATCCATGGCCAAATGCATCTCCTCAAGACACTCTAGGTTAGCACTCTGACCTATAGTGATTTATTTTTAGAGTTTATATCATCCTTCAAGTATCGATGTTCCCACCAACTACCAAACGCCCACCGATACAGCCACCCATGTTCAATTTTGATTGGGAGGGAACCATTTTTCCCTGACCATGGATGATTTTGGCTGATGGTGATGCTTCTACCACCATTCTTCCACCCTATCTCCTATCTCCACCCATACTCACCCTAAGCACTCTGACCTCATCTCTATGTGGTGGGATCCTGTTGGGCCTGACCACGGGTACACCCACAAAAAATAGAATACTATGCCAATAATTTCCCCTCCCCTTAATTTCCTCCATTAGTTATTCAAAAAAATCCTTTTCTCCATCATGAGAATATGGGTGTAATGTCCAGGTGAGACAAGGAGCTTCTCACCTATGTCGTATGAAGTGATTACATTGACCTCCCCTGTCTTTCTCCCACCTATTACAATTCCAAGATTCATGGTCTTAAGGGAATCCAAAATTATGACTTCTATGCCACCCACTTGGAACAACACCTGGGGGTTTTTGACATCCTCTCACCATCACGACCCTATAGGTTCTCCTCAGTATCTCTAATTCTTCATTCTTATCCGCATGAGGATGGTCGAGTGTAGGGGTGATGACTATGTGCTCATGCAGGACACACCACCTCTTGTATGGGAGAGAGATGACTCATCTTCTCATAATGGTGTTGATAAGAAGGTCCCACTACAGCAGACACTGGATTCTCCTTCACCACCTCCCCCCACTTCTTCTTACCTTCCTTATTCTTTAATAATTCCCTCCTCTTGTGTTCCCTCCACATAACCACCTCCACCATCACCCTCAGACGATCTCCCCATCAACCTCTACCTTTCTATAATGGACAACTATCTGGAAAATCTTGATCACTAGTAGACTACCATCTTATAGTCCCAGATGTGTCTTAACCAGATGTTGGGTCTTCCTCTTAAGAATAACAGCTTTCAATTTCCCCCAGCACCTGACCCTCCATCCGCTCCTCAACCATCTATGACATCACCACCATTGACAACACTAACCACTGATTCAGTTATCCTATCCACTATTAGCCCAAATGATTTCACTCCTACTACCCACCAGGATGTGTCGGTAGATACTCTCATGCAGGGCTCCAATCTTGTCTCTCCAGCTATTCTTCCTCCTACTTCCGCGATAGATGTTATTGTTGTGCCTTCCACTCGGAGCACTAAGAAGGTACCTGTTGTCTCCACAATGGTTGATCCTCCTCTAGAAGATCCTTTTATTTCCAATGACGCCTCTTATTAGGCCACCCCATGACTAGTTTTTGGAACATTTCTTTCCATTATATATATCTATTTTGTGATATGTATGTGCTATGATGATGTATGTCTCTACAGATTTCTTTTTCTTTTTCATCCATAGTTATATATTCTACACAGCATTGCTTGGCACTTTTCTTTTGACTATATTCTATATTTGTCCACTCACCATGAGGGGAGTATTATTTCAGATTTTATTTTAATTTTTTACTTTGATATTAATTCTTTCACTAGTTCCCCTTGTCCTAACTGCCCATGTGTCCCCACATCTACTCATCTACCTTGGTGTTGCAATTGGGGGACCATCTGCCATATTAAGCGTGTGGGATAATCTCTAAATACATTAGTCTTTTCTATTAAACATATATAAGAGACATATTTAATAGTTGGAATATTTTAAAATGTTTAATTTTTTTATTAATTATCATTATAAATAAAATTATTTAAAAGGTAAATTTAAAAGATAAATTGTTATTTTAAATTTCAATGTATTTTTAAGTGATTGATGATGTAGTTTGCTTCTAAATTTAATGTCCTGGACATTTAAATTTATTAGACAAATCATTTTTACTCATGTAATTACCTCATTTACCATTTATTTTTCCTCATTCTTGAGAGGTATTCTAAGACTTTTTGACATATTCATACTTATACCATTTTTTGAGAGATTCTTGGGATATGCCTTACTACCAGAACTTGCTAATCTTTCTCTTCAGATCATGAATATTTTGAATCACATTAAAATTATTGATACATTTGATGGTTTTCCATCCCAATTGACCATGAGACCTAATCTACATCGGATCTTCATAAAACCCATAGAAACCATGAAATTCCTTGATATGAAGCCACATTACAAGTCTATTTACCCTTCCTACCCTAATTATTTCCTAATTTTTCATGATTTTTTATTTGAGCTTTAGAGATATATTTTTAGATATTCATGGAAAATTTTGGTAAGCCATCATGAATTCAAGTGTGGGGTAGATTCCGACATGTTAATTTTCGAAGAAGGGTTTCAAAACAACTATTCATTATATTCTTGGTAGTCCCTTTTAAAAAAGAATAAAAAATGTATTTAAAAATTTAAAGGAGGGACCCGATTCATTTTTTAAACATATTTTATGGATTATGGACTAATGTTTGTAAGGGTATATTTGGTTATGATAACCTTTTAGAGATCTTGTTTGGGGATTCATTTAATGAAATCGTTATTTTTAATATCATGCATTATTAATTAAGAATTCAGCATCCTTTTTCAAGCCTCTGAGATTATTTTTCACATCATTACCCACCAACACATAGCCTTAGAAACATTTGAACCTTACTAAAATACCTCATAATTTTTTTGAATTTAAATATGATGTTGATTATGAGAACACATGAAAGCCTATGGATAGAGTGAATATAATTCAGATTGAACACAAATCATATTAAATAATCATGAGTCATGAGTGTGTTAAATTTTTGTAAAGGATAATCAATAAGTGGCATGTTTATTTATGAAAAGTTAATTAATGTGGATAAAAGAGAATGAAAATATTTAATTGGATTAAATAAAAGGCCTGACTAAAATATATTGGGAATTGAAATATTTTTTTGTGGATATTCAAGTCCTCTATAATTGATATTGAATTTTTAAATATAATTAGTTGAATTATTCCATTTTTACAGTATGGATTCGGTTGATTTGGTATTGAGATTTTGATTGAGGGAAAGAAAATGGCTATGTGTGGGGGAGTTTTATGTGACCTATTTCTGTATACATTTTTATACATTCTATTGAATATAAAAATCTTTTTTCACTGGATATATATGTTTTTTAGAGATAAAATTTTTTATATGGTTATCATGAAGATTTTTAGGTGTTTTACAACAAAATTTACAAATAGGGAATGATCATAAAAAAATTACAAAAATACATTGTGTGTACTGTGCATATATATGTTGTGTCCCATTTCCTAGAAATAGATCGAACAGACCAAGAACATGCCCATGTCGCCGTCCAGATGTCAAAAACCATGTACGTTAATTTACACTCCATGTACCCCCTTCCAAAAGTATTTGGTGGCTGAAGTGGACACTACATACCATGTGGTGTGGCGCTACAAGCCATGTACCCCCACCAACTGATTTCTGATGCCTTCAAATTCAAGGGCAGTGTGGTAGATCTCCTACTAGAGAAGAAAGAAGAGCCAAGTCAAGTTGACTTGGTAACATATTTTTTACTTTATAGTACATGCCATATATTTTTAAATACTATAAATAAGAGGTCAAGACCTATTTATTTGACACAAATAATGAGGGGACAAATAGAGACCCCAAACTGGAGAAGAAATGAGACAGAATAAGAGAGAGAGAGGGAGAGAGAAAGAGGGAAGATAAAAGAGGAGGTTTGTCTTCTATTTCTTCCCATGGATATTCAATCCAAAGCTGTGTGATGTTTTATTTAGGTATTAAGAGTCTATTATTTATTAGCTACATCATGTGTATCTAAATACCCCATGTGATGGGGTTGTGGATGATTGTGATTATTTATTAATCCATTGTATTATTATATTTTTTTTTAATTAATTTTTTGACGAAATTCCTTGAAATTGCTTGCTAAATATCACTGGATACTCTATATCTGAACAAGAACATAATTTCTAGGGATCTTCAGAGGAATGAAAAAAAGTAAAACCATGATCATTGGGTGAACATGTCTTCTCAAAATGGCATGAAATTAATAAAATTAATAGGAATCAAATTCTTGACCAAGAATTGGTCTCTATTATTTCAAACAAAACTCACCTAACCAAGGGGGTTCTGTTATATTTGAATCCTAGAGATGTGAGTAATTATGAATCAATACAACATGATAAGAAAATTGGTTAATAGATGACCTTAAAAGTCCTCACCCCCAACACATTATTCCCATTTATCATCAGAATCAATATTAATTTTTTATTTATCTTTAAAATTAATTCCTTATGAAATAAAATAATAAGTTACTTTTTCTTTGAAACATAAAATTTCATCTATAAATTTTGTTATTCATCACCTAATCAAAAAAAAACTATAGAAACATATTGTAGTGACTCTCTATCCCCGTGGATCGACCCCATACTTAAATTATACTAATAATATGTTTGGTTATTTAAATTTAGGTTTCCAAAAATAACCATTTGGCTAAAACAACCCAAATGTAAAATCTTTTAATTAAACATAACTAAATATCTCCGTATATGGTAAACGACCTAATCAAAGGTCTGTTTATAAAAGGTTTAAGTAAGAAAAAAATGGAGCTCTATTAAGACCATATAATAAAGAAATAGAATATGGGAAAAAGAACTTATAGAAATGTCTTCAAAGTATAGAAGAATGTTTTATGTGTTGGAAACAAATTCATAACGTGTGAAATTTATGAACAAAAATGAAGAGATATGTTAAAATAATGAATGATTATAAGAGTTAATATAACATTCCACCAGTGGATAAATGATTTTCATATGGAAACAATGGGAATAATACAAATTGATTTCCTATTATGTTAATTTTGATAAGAGTTTTATCAAAGTTATACAAGTAAGATTTTTAAACTCGATGGTGATGAGAGTGAAAAAAACATATGAGTGGTTCCTGTTATTTTAACAAAATTTCTCTTGTTAAAAGTACGAAAAATGTTTAAAATGAGATTTATTAATATTATGAAATGATTCATATTCTATATTGGAGGAATGAATAATTAAGGAATGAATTCATAATGTATGATTATATGCCTATGAATAAATTTCAATGATAAATGTTTTTATGTACTAGGTTTAGAGAATTATGAAATTTATTAATGATATTATGGGGTGTTTATTTTTTTAATATTATAAATAATATATATTTTTTCTATAATATCTTTTTCACTAAGGATATTATTTGTTTAATGGTAAAAATAACCTAGATATTTAATTTTGTGGTAAGGTTTTATTTCTAAAAAAGTATATGATATTAGGATAGAAAAAATTTATATGTGGCTATTTTTGAGATAAAAATTCTTAGTGTGGATAAATATACGATTAATATAAAAATGTAAATTTGATATTGTTTGTGGCCTGAAATTTTATTAATATTTTTGTTACAAAGTTATTATTATTATATATTTTTTAAAATTTATTTAATTTTTGAATTTATAGAATATATTGGATAGTGTTTTATTTTATTGTAATAAAATGGAAAGATTTTTTTTAAGAATAAATGTTTTTATTGGTTTTTTATAGTGATTCATGTTACAAGAATTTTTTAGAATTATATATGCCCAAGTGGTTTATATGTCTGATAGGTGACATCATTAAAAAATTTATGTTGTTTGGGAATAGATATCTAATTATTTTGGAATTATTGTTTACATTTTTTATATTTGTGGGTTTCTAATAATGTTTATTCTTGAAAAATGTTGTTTTGAATATTTATAATTGTGGAATTAATTAATTACATCTTTCGATGATATAATTAATATTATAGATATTAGTCATTAAAATATGGTTTACTATAATTAGTTATGTTAGAAAATTATAAAAAAATTCTTATTTTTAAATGATTAGAGACATGAAATTTATATATTCATAACTTGATAGATTATCATATCTATTTGAAGTATATTTTTGTGGTTCTGGCATGAAAACATTATCTTTTCCATTTAATATTGGAATATGTGTTGAAAACATGGAAAAAAACTAAAACACAAAACCATAAAATTAATTAAAATTTATGGATTTGAATACGTCATGTAATTATATTTTCTCATGTTCAATGGTAAAATAATTCTAAAAATCTTGGAAATAGGATCATGAATATGAATATTTATTCCATTTATTATCATTTTTGAGTGATTTATAATCCTTTCACCCCTCACATACTTCATGTTTTTTGGTCATTAATAATCTTATGATGTAACCATTTATCACTCCCTACAACTAATTAGGCCTTATATATATTGTCCATATTCATATTTTCACATCACAATAATTTTATCCTCATATGGGAACCTGATTCTATGTTATTCTTTTTAAATTTATGTTTCCCCCCAAACATTTTCAAAGGATGTTTTAATATCCCTTTTTAAGATGTGTGTTTAAAAAAAGTAATTTGAAATATAGAACACATGATTGCCAAGATAATAAATGAGAGAAAACACGTTATTCTAGTGGAGAAAATGAAACAACCTAATTTTTTAAAATAATTATATGTTTTATATTTCTACTAACATGCCACACTAAGGTTTAAGAGAATGATGATACACTATTAAGATATTATTATTTAAATTTGACTACTATAACCAAGACCTTAAATTTGTGGTATGAATTGGAATAAATAAATAATAATAAATAATTATAAAATTTTTATACAATACAAATTTATTAAATAATTCATAATTAACTTGTTTTCTTGTTTCAAAAAATTCAATGTTTCTTAAAAAACATTTTCTCTTCAAACAACTTATTTCTCCAAAAAAAATTATTATGTTTTTTTCATGTTATAACTAATTTCATAATTTTATAGAAATATTTTTGGACTAAATTAATATAAAATTTCAACTTATATTTTCAAAAATATATTTTTCAAAATTATTGGGTTTTTCAAAGAATATTAATTTTTAAATGAACAATGAAGAATACAAATTTTTAGTAAACTTCAATTTGTTTTCATTATATATTTTAATTTAATGCTTAATTTTTTTAAAAGTAATTTTAATGTAATTTATGGATTCAATATTTATTAATTATATAATTAATTTTCTATGAATCATCATAATACATTAATTGCGTGTAATTTAATTTTTGTTCTTAATAACAACTTCTCTCTAAAAACTATTTTAATATGCCCAATTTGTTTTTATATAAATAATTAATTGTAGTCTATATTGATTAATGGTTTTAATTGTGTTAATTTAATATATATTAAGTAAAATAGTTAATAAATATATTTTTTTGTTTTTATGTGGAATGAAATGAAATTTAACTCAGTTTTATGCTTACAAATGTAATTTTATAAAAAACTGTATTTTCATTGAATTTTTTTCACATCGTGATTTAAAAAACTCAACTTATAAAAATTGAATTCCATAAAGTGGAATCCATATATATAATCTATAGAACTAATATAATTTATAATTTCAACATATCTTCTATCATAATGGATTGTATAATTATCAATTGTTTACCATGTGTTATGTTTTAACTAGTTTAATAGGTGGGTTAAACTAGGAGATAATTATTGGAATTCCACATAAACATGAATTATTATTTTTTATTTGATGGTATATTGATAATATATTATAAAAAATTGATTTATTTTCCATTTATATAAACTTCACATAAATGTACCTTTATATTATTGAACTCTGTAAAGTAATTCCATTTGTGTCCCTCCACTCACATATAAAAGGGAACCTCTTATCCCCCTTATTCTAAGAATTTGATGATTATCACACTACCAATAAATTATCCAAATTCATAGTGGATTTATTCCCTTCATACTAGATCTTATTATCATTTCCTTAGATTAATCAATCAAGGGATAAGGTGTAAAACAAAGGAGTTCTGTCAAAAAAGAGGTATAAATATTAACTGAGATCTCTAACTTTTTTTTCCTTTTCCACAATGAATAAACATATTGGATCAATCATATAATAAATTATATAGTATAATAAATATAAATATATGTTACTATGGTTTTTTAATAACAATTTTAAAGCACCCTACCATAAAATGGTAAATGAATATATCACCCGAGCATATGTGTGGACAACCTCCTCCACATAGAGATGTGAATCATTTTACATCACCATATTTCATGTTTTGTTATTATGATTATTTAATATTTATATTAAATATTTATGAAATAATTAGGATTCTATAATTATAATATATTATATACCTTCTTACATTCTGATCAGCTGAAAAAGGAAAATGTCACTCCTCTATTCTTGTGGGATTCCATAACCACAAAGGGATGTGATTAATTTTTCATTTCTGATTTACATGGATTGTCAAGGTAATATATTTTACAAATTATATGATATTTAATGTATAATAATTAGTTTTTAAGTCTAAATATTTATTCACCTTTCCTTTATTCAATCCATTAAAAATAAAACATGTCTATTATATATGAAAATATTACTATAAGGATGAAGTTATGTAGTACTTTTTTTTTCATAAAAACAATGTTGTAATAGTAGTTAAATAAAGGAAAAAAACTATTGAAATTAAACGTACATGAGAAATGATGTAATTGACACCAAAAATGTTGAATTCAATAGAGACTTATTTAAAAATAGTTGTTAAAATATTATAAGTGGATCAAATATGGAATTATAAGTATGAATATGGCTATTTCAGAGCATTAAAATGAATCAAGACTTTTTCATAAAGTTTTTTAGAGTTCATAATAATCATGAAGGAAATAAGGTAAAAATTATTCATCTCAATATTACTTGTTGTTACATTTATCATTGTATTCACTTTTTTATTTATATGAGGAGTATATACAACTCATTTTTCATGTTATATCATGAATCCTCTTTTATTCACCATATTTAATATTACAATTCAAATTATTTCATCCATCAATCTTTTATTTGAATCTTACAAATGTGGTTGGGGTTTATTATATTAACTTGTCTTCTTTGGGACATATATTATCTTATACACCTATCATATTTTATGGAATGTATATTCTAGGAATTTTATATGTTTTATCATTAATCACATTATATTGATGTTGTGTAATGTTTTGTTTGATGTTATTTCTATTATGGGGGATATGATAAAAAATCTATAAAAAAAGTAATGGATGTACATTACAATATCACCTTTTATAAGGAATATATATACATCAATTTCAAAAGAAGAAATTATTTGGTCTATATCACCCTTTTTTTTATTTTCATATAGTTATTTCAAAATATTAGATGTCTTCTTTTACATTTCTGCTATTTAAATACTGAAGATAAAAAAATATTTTTTGAGTAATACTGATTTTATTTATCACATTGGCCATGAATCATTATCATTCATATTGGTATTTAATTTAACAATTTTAAAATAATGATTTTACCATTACTCTGTGAATATAAAATACAAATTTACTCATGATTTACATTCTACAAAAAATGGTTACAAGGGAAATTATTTTGATTTTCTTAATGAGGTTATTTTGAAAATTTTATAGAAATTTAGAAAAAAAATTATCGTACAGAACATGAATGAAATTTATATCAATCGTGTATAATAAATCCTTTTAAGATTCCATTAAATGTTTTCATTTATGTTTTCAGAGAGAATAATATCCTCAATGTTTTAGAAATTTTTGTATTTTAAATATTTTATTTCAAAAAGAAAAGGATTTTTTCTTCGTGATTTTTTCAGGGATACATTAATGGTATTTCAAAATATAAATTCACCCTTTTATCATTTTATGTGATAAAGTAAATATAATCTAATTTTACAATTTTAAGTACCCACTCTTAACCATTACTCATTCTTATAACTTTATAATAGAATTCATTTTGATTCATTACCAAAGAAAATTTAATTTTATAGTTTTTGAGAATATGTCATAATTTATACAAAAAAACATAGAAGAATACAATGTGGATAATAGTAAAATTGTATCCATTTTTTTATAATAAAAATGTCATTAAAAATGAATCATGATTTTTTTTCATGAAAAATCATCATAACATTTAGTATGTCTTCTTATTTTTACTTACCAAACCCTAAACCCAGTGAATTTTTTTAAAACATTATGTGAGAAAAAAATATTAGAAAGGGACATAAAAATGGGAAATAAACCATTACACCATTAATTTTGATAAAAACATTAAAGATATAATTCTAACCCTTAAAAGTAACATATAATTACATTGTGAAAACAATAGGTTTCCATAAAACATAATAATCACAATCAAAAAATTAAGGTAATATATCGAATAATTTTATTACCATAATTAAAAATTATTATAACCATCATGTATACTGTAAGACCTTTAACTCACACAACTACCCTGCAATGTAACCCTCAATACTACCATATGATTTAAAAGTCATAGTTACACATGAAATACACGTTATAGTTAAATTAAATCATACCCATTGCATTGGATAGATATCACAAACCCAACCATATTTGTTTTATAACATAACCACCCATCATCATAAAAAAACCAAGATCCAAAACATAATCATAAAACAGGAATACTTACATCATAAAAAATTTATTTAAGGAAAAGAACATATTTTAAAAGTGTAGTACGCACATGAAAATGAAAAAAATTATTTGAAAATAACTGTGAAATCATATAATGTAGGATTAAAATCATGAATTTTTCATGAAAATGATAAAATAATCTCATTCTATACATGATTAAATTTTTTATTTTTTTAATTTTCTAAAATGAGACATTAATGTGGATTATAAAAGGAAAGTGCCTTACTTTAGGTCTAACATCTTTCTAATGTGTCATAAAATCATGAATAATAGTTTAAAGAGTGTAATTAATTTACTATAGAGCTATATTAAAATTTATAATAACATTTATGCTATTTTTATAACATGTTTCCATCTATTTAATAATAATATTTTATTATTTCCATTGTTTCATGTGTGTTGGTTTCATGGTTTCATGGTCGGTTCATTATGAATTTTCATGTAAAATGGAAATTATAATCCAATACTCAAAAGAAACAGTATCAATCCACATATTGAAGTTTAAATTGTCCCATACATCTATTTTTCTTTCCATCATGAGGATGATTTGTTTGATTAAATGCTAATGATAAAAGATTAGAATCATTTTGGGGTTTTCTAACCATTAAGAACTATTTTTTTGTTTAATATTATTGAAATATATTAATTTAATAATTTTAGATCATATATTAAATTTATATAATTTGTCAATTTAAAATAATTATAAGTGAATTAAAACTTCCCCTTAATGTAGTAGTAGGAAAAAACTCAGTATCATTAAAGGTGGTGAATTTACACATCATGGATGATGATATTAATTTTATGAATAAAAGGAGAAGATAAGAGATTAGATGTTGGATATAACATTAATAAAAAAAATATTTTTATTTATATATGATATTTGAGTTATCATGAATGTGATGTCTCAGACCCACTGACCACTTAAGCCATTCCCCAAGCCTAGTTAGCCATAAGACCAATGAAGCATCTCCCCTTAGGATAGGGGTAGCTGACTAGTAGTAGAGGTGTGAGGGTAAATCAACAGGGAGACTATAACCCCATGTATGATTATAAATCAAATGTAATAACACCATACAATAGCGTATTCATAAACATACAGATAGATGATGTAAACAACAGATGTTCGAATAATACAACCAAAGCCCCATGTGTAGTGTATGATATAGATATGTGTGAATGAAATTCAAATAAATAATGAGAATATAAAACTAGAAGCATGAATACTAGTACGAGGTATAAAAGTAATCAAAATCCAAAAAACTACTCCACAACATCTCTCTCCGAAACCAGATCCTCTCCTCCGAAGATCTATCTATGAAAAAGAGTCAATTGAAAGACGAGGTGTGTTTTCCCTAATCCTCACCTACATCCAAACGATATGCTTAGGTGCCAAATGTAGACATAGTAGGGTGTGAGATAAATATTAGCAAACCAACTCCAATATGGTTAATGTGTATTCTGAGTGGCTCTCATATGTAAATAGTTGGCAGAAAACAAATGCAATGAAACTAAGGGAAAATAAACAATCAACTTCCTACTCAGGTTTTTAAAGGAACATGGCAGATCTACCTACTTCTTCTCAATGTCGATATGTCTGATCAAGTTAATAGGTATACATATAAACAGGTTAGCATTAACATAAGGTAATAATTCCTCATGTACATAAATATATATATATATATACCATTGCAATCATTGGTTAAGAATTCCTCCCACCCATAGAAGATACTATAATTGGCTAAGAATTCCTCCCATCCATATAGAGGTTATAACCATCATGGGATAATAATTCCTCCTGCCGATATATTCATAGAATTTATCAGTAGTGTGGGGTAAAATTCCTCCCACCCATATATATCGTAAGTAAAATTATGTTTGGTTTCCTAACATCCACACATTCACATTATATTACAAGAATAACAATGAAATATGCATTTATAATATATAATGTAACACAAAACATCTTACATCATTTCAAAACATTACAATCAATACAATTAAGCAAGGAATTTATTGTAAATCAAGAAGTCATTTCATCCATTGAAACCTTTCTATTTGAGCCAAATCACTTATAAGGATTATTCTAACTCATTGTATCCAATGTAGAAATATAACAATCTAATTTTACTATCATAGTAAATCCATTTCAATTCAAGGTGTTAGGGTCCAAATGTCGAAGTCAAATACTCGCATACCATCTTGGCCATTTCTTAACTGAAAGGGTCCATGAACCATTAATTCACCTTCGTACATTCTAAATACACATAATAAATATTTCAATTAATTTAAAAACCATGCTAGAAATAATAAACCATGACTAGATATTTTGGGAAATTGGCCAAAAAATGGACAATTTGTGTGGCACCCCACTCGGGTGTCTATATTAAGCAAGGGTGTTCTATAATCCCCCAAATTTTTTTCATTTACCCAAATTCATCATGCTTGGGTTAATTAGACATGAAGGAATTGACATAATAGGGGATATTGACAAAGGCTGGATCGTGGCATGATGAAGTAAATACAAAATAGGATAAACTCAAAAGGAAAACTACATGACCACCAACCATTGGTCCATAGAAAATGACTCATAGAGTATTGACCATAAAATTAGAGCAGTTCAGAGTAGATTTATGTTTCCTTCAACACATTAAAAATTGGGTTAAAGAACCAACATATAAATTGTGCTAAAGATGGAAAAAATTAGTGAGGAAGTAGGGGAACTTGAGGTTAGCCTTACCTTGGCCTATCTGATGTTTCCAACAAATCAAGAATCAGTCTCCTATTGAAATATTAGAAAACAATTTTGGAAGAGGATATTTGAGAGTTGAAAGAGAATGAAATGATGTTATTTCCACAGATGGGAGGAGAAAATATAAAAATTACAACTTAATGAAGGGAGGAAAAATGGTCATTTGGCCCTAAAAACTAGCTTGCACAGTTTCAGCACATGTTTAGCCAAACTGTGTGCACACCATGTCTATCCCACTACTTGACTAGTAACACTGAATGACCTGTGTGCATAGTTTTTCTATCCGTGCATAGACTGTGAATATGGGCTCTGGACCACCACATGGTTGTGTTCCTGGGATGCATGGTTACATATAAACCATATGTCACATTCATCTTTCCCCTTTTCCTAGATCTGGGCATAGGAGGTGCCTTAGAAACTCCTGTAACCTCCTTAGATTGATTAATATATTTCATTAGTACTAATAAATATATAAAAAAGGAAAAACTGATGATCCATTCCTTAGTTTACAAGTCATGTAGTTACAACATCCCCTCCTAATAAAAACGTGTCCCTGAGTTTCCATTCTAAGGGTAAAGAGGTACTGTCAGCAAAGTGTTCTAGCAAACATGATTGTATATCTGCTTCCCACTCCCATGTCTCATCGTGTACCCATCTGTACTAACATAACACCCATATGAGAGGTACAAACCTTCCTTAGAGTGTCTTCACACTATGATCAATAATACAAACTGAATACTCCTCAAAGAAAGCATCCATATCCAGCACAACCTCATCAAGATGGAAGACGTGAGATGGGTCTGGATAATATTGATGGAGTTGAGATACTTGCAAGATAACATGCAGAGATAGTATCACTAAGGAAGTTATTACTAGTAATCCACTGGTTTTATTTTATTCACAACCTCAAAGGGTCTAACAAATATCAGTGATTTCTTAACCTAATTTTGAATACGTGTATGACATAATATGGGTGCGGATTTCGAGAAAACTCATTCTCTAACCTCAAACTCAAGAGGACTCCATCATCTGCTGGTATAGGACTGCAGTCAAGACTGAGGTGTAAACATACTCTTATGAATCAGATTGACCTCCTATAAATTTTTCTACATGAGACGAGGCACATGTATAACTGTTTCCCCTTCCTCAAACCAACATAGAGGGTAACGACATGGCCTACCAACCAAGGATGCCTAAGGATCCAACTCAATGGTTTCATGAAAGATATTATTATAAGAAAATAAAATAAGGGGAATGTGTTTCTCTCAGGAATCCTACAATTGTGAACATATACGCTAATAATATCTTCTAGCTCCAGAATTTTATGCTCCATTTTTCCATTATTTTGAGGGTAATTGGCTAGGCTCAAAATTACCTATACAACCAATGAATGTTTGCAGCCTCTAATAGTACCATGATGCAAAATGAGTTTCTCTAGCATAAACAATATAACAAGGTGCTCTATATAGCTGTACCAACTCCTTGACATACAATCATCACAAACCATCTATAAAAAAGGAATCTCACATAGGTAATAAGTGTAATCCTTCATCAGATGGTCAAAGAACACCCACAAAACGTTTTTTCCATGAGGTGATCTGGGATGTCTAGTTACCAATTCCATCAAAAAATAGTCCCATTTCTACTATGGAATATACAATAGATGTAGAAGCCCTTCCAAATGGTGGATTTCTGCCTTCCCTTATTGACTGGTGGAATATCACACAATGAAACTGGATATCTCATGTTTCATTCATGGCCACCATTATTGATTCTATAGATCTCGATATATTTTGTCGATACCCAAGTGAAGTACTCGTGCATAGGCGTGGAAATCCCTCATCAGCTCCTCCCAGATGTCTACATGGACCCATATACGCCCACATAACAATAGTGTATCATCCCTATAAATAGAAAAACTAGATGATGTATTTTAATTTGAGCCTCATTCCCATCAGACAAGGACTTCAGGATTAGATAAATCTCTCGAACTTACTCATTCCAGACGATAATATGTCACTGCTAAGGCTGAGAGAATAGTCTGATCATGTTCCCACTGAACCTCAATGTGAATATCCAATAATAAGGCCATTAGATCTTATTGGTCATTAGATTCTAGAAATTCTTATATATGAGCCTTTCATATCAAATAGTCAACTACAATATTATTCTTCCATAGAGTGTAGGAAAGATCAAAATCAAAATATTTCAGGTACTCGACCAACCTACGATAGTAGAGATTTATATCCCACAGAGTGAGGATGTATTTGAGTATTTTGTGGTATGTTGAAACCACAAAACACTTTCCTAATAAATAGTGTCTCCAATAATGTAGGGAATGGAATAATGTTGTGAGCATGAGGTTATGCATCAGGATATTCTGTTCATGAAGCCTCAATTGGAGAGAACCATACACAATGACTCACTCTTCCTATATCAGAATAATTCCAAGACTAATAACTGATGCATCAAAATAGACTATATAAGCCCTGCCAGGCTCTAGAAATATCATTATTGGTTATAAAGTTAGTATTCCCTTCAACTCCTAAAATGATGCTTCACAAGATTCATAATATTTTAATTTCACGCCCCTATTTGTTAATATTGTAAGAGGAACTTTAAGGCATGGGAAATCATGATTGAATAATCTGTAGTATCATAAAAGCCCCACAAAACTCCAAATATTAAATACATTCATGAGATACTGCCAATAATCCACATCCCTCACTCTCTCTAGGTCAATTGAAACTCATTAACTCTAGATGATGTGACCCCAGAAGTGAAATTTATCAATCCAGAAGTGGTATTTACTAAGCATTACATAGATCTAGTGCTCTGTCAGCATATTCATAATTATCGTAATTTGGGTTGAATGGGAATGTATCGAGTGAGAATACACTAAGATATCATCAATGATGACAACCACAAATGAATCCAGATATGGGTGGAAAAACCAATTCATAAGATCCATAAAGACTGTAGGTGTGTTCGTGAGTTTTAACAACATAACCAAGTACTCATATAAACCATACATACTATTGAATGTTGTTCGTGGTAAGTCTGAAGTCTTAACATGAACCTGATGATAGCCTGATCACAGATCTATCTTTGATAAAAACTTCGCTCCTCAAAGATGATCAAATATGTCATCTATTATAAGTAAGGTATATCGAGTCCTGATAGTCAGCAGATTCAACTAATTATAATCCACAAAAATCCAAAGGGTACCATCCACTTTCTTTGCTAATAGGATTGTTGAACCCAAAAGAGATGTGCTAGGGAATATAAATCCTTTCTTCACCAGATCCTCCAACTGATCCTTGAGATATATAATATCCTTAGGTGACATCCTATAAGGATGAATGGTCACAGGTGATACCAATGAACATGTTCAGTAGTAAAATCTACCTCTCACACTAGATGTTGTCAAGATAATTTTTGAAGAAAAAATATCTGAAACCCTCCACTATCAGAGGGAAAATGGTGCATTTTAACCCCTGGCCATTAAGGTAAAGACTTGAAACCCATTTCATAACACTACCAAACCTCTGCTACTTGGGTCCTTCTTGTGTATAATAAAAATCCTATTCTCCATTATAAATATTTCTATTGACCTACAGTGATGTAAACATCACCCTCTAACAATATAACACATTTTGGTCCCTATAGGGAACTAACCATTCCATCACGAGTATCGCATCAAAACCTATCATATCAAGATTGTGCAGGTTCTATTCGAAAGGAAAACACCTATATCGATAGAAATGTTCTAACAATGGTGAAATCCATCTTAATGGATACCTAAGGTTATATCTAGTGTCATAACACCATGATAGTACTAAAACCTGAGTCACAAAATCACAATGATTTCCTCAGATATAAATGAGGGAGACACACCTATATCAAAAACGAATATACTAAAGTGGTGGATACAAAAATATTACCACATACATTAGATGGTCCAACACTCTACTCCTAGGGACTTGGCTGGACTGCATGTAACTGGATGGTACCATGGCCTTGAGTCATTTCCCAACATCCCTGAGTAGGACCACTCAACTAGATCTAATAATCACAAGCCTAGATACATATTCATCAACCAATACCACAACCTGATTGACCGGTGTTATTCAAAATACATGTCTGTCATGATCCTACTAACCCCACTCTCGACTGAGGAGTAGGTGAGGATCCCTTCTCATAAGGAACTAGAGGGAATGTTCTATAGAATCAGTGTAGATGTCTTATCCTACCACAACCTATGCACTCCACTAGAGTCCACACACACTGGATCTTGAAATTAAATGATGTTCCACCCTAGTAAAAGATAAGAGAACCACTAGTGAAAGGATCTAGAACACCGCTACTCCCATGAGACACTCCCAAACACAACTTTCACCCATAAGAAGATCCACTAGAATATTTTGGTGATGAAACCCCATAGATTTGACCCTCATCATCCCTTAAATATATTTTTCTCATTAGGTCATGGTTGAGGATTTCTAAAGTATTTTTCAGACCTAAAACATTGTCATGTAACCAGATTGTGTATCACAGGCCATCCTTGAATCTCTTAACAGCCATCATCTCATCAGCAGCTAGAGAAGGAGAAAAATTCTATAGATTAGTCAAAATGGATTAGTAATCCATAAATAACATGGTCCCCTACTATAGATTCATAAAATATCTAATTCTATCCACTCTTAGAGTGTAGGGGAAAAAGTACGTGTAGAAGATAGTTTGGAAGTCAGTCCAAACTATCACTCTATGATAGCCTACATGAGAAAATCCCACCACATATTGACTGAGTTACATAGAATGTAAGTAGATAGCTTGACCCTTCTCCCTGTAGGTGTCTATAGGTGCTTGAAGATAGATAGGATCACCTCAATCTAAGACTCCACAAAAAGTGGTCCTCCATATCCTAATAAAGTAAATGGATGATGGTACTGAAACTCATTATTCAACTCTTCCATGTTCGTGCAGGTCAAACTCCATATTTCAAAATCTGTATCATAAGCAAGAATCCCCCTCTAAATTTGGTGTCAGTTCCCAACATAGGTATAAGAGGAGGAACCAAAGGTGGATCAACTATAAGAACAACTAGCAGATCAAGGCCTACCATCTCAGGAACCTGGTCATCACCGCCTTCAAGGTATGAAACATGAAGATGTCTTAAATATATAATTATAAAATTCCAATAGACTGTCTTTGTATGGGTTTAATAATTTCATATAATTTCATTAATGAAAATAGGATAGGTACTAAATCCATCCTAAAAAAATGAACCCACCATTTTTCCAACGTCAAATGGAAGGACTAGATGTTAGAACATAATGTAAACTTTTATATGAATGTAAGAGACCCACTACCCACTACTAAGGTCAGCTTCGAGTCAAGTCTCAATGTTAGGCATGTGAAAAAATGTTTTCTCAAGTGATATGTTATTTAAAGCTGTTGAATTCAATGATATGTCATATATGGTCCATAAGGGCCCAAGAACCTTATGAGTCAAAAGAAGACACTAACTTGGTTGTGATTTTTTGGAACCATGGCTGTTCTATGCAGGAATTAGATTTTGGTTTGTGTTTTTTTTCAATCATCAGTGGAAGTTCTGAATGTGTGCCAGCAAAGTGATCACACAGTTCATGAAGACAATAGTATAGAAGGTGGAATTATTTCCTAGCGTTTGCCAATTTTTTGGGCCTCAAAAATTGGAAAATGAAGACATGTATTGTCTGCAAAAGGGGTGTGCACAAAGAGGAAGTGGTGCGCAAAAAATATATTCCTTGCAAGAAAAATTTGAGTTGGGCACAAAAAAGAGCGGGATTCGCGAAATAGAGGATCGAGGTTTTTCGGGAAAACAATGTTTCAAAATCAGAACGTCAAAAAACAAAAAAGGCATGGGTTGCACGAAATATCTGATGATGTGCGTGAAAACGGTATCAGTGTGAAAGATTACGCGCCAGATGAGAGGTTTTACATGCCACAGAGTTTTTTACGCGCGGGGGTCTTTGACGCCTTTAAATACGAGGTGACCCCCTTCATTCTAGGTAGTTGATGTCTTAGAAAATATCTGAGGTCTGATGTGCGAAAAAGGATCATGTAAATGGGCTTGCACGAAATTCTCTAAATTGCACGGAAAATTTTGGGATGTGCGAAAAATGAAGCGTTGCGCGTAAAAATTGGGTTCCCACACAAAAGATACAGTTGCGTGAAAAAGGGGGTTTCTACGCGAAATATTTTTCCACGCAAAAAGTAAAGTTTGTGCACAATAGGGAGGTTTTGCACGAAAAGGTTTGGTGTTGCACGTAATTAATAGTGAAGATTGTCTGCACGTTCTGGTTATCCGGTTCAGTGGTTATGTGCGTTCTAGTGCATCTATTCTGGACTTCGATGCAAGAAAAGTCTCGTGCTGAGCAGAGGCAAAGACTTCAATGCAAATCTATTGAAGAGTCCTTCACGTCTATAAACTGAGTGGGACTTCACCAAGGGAAGTGAGCTAGGGGAAGTCAACGGGAGTGACCTGAGGGAAGCAGTGAGCTATCCCTGAACCTTTGTAAAGGCAGTGATCTTGGGACATAGTGATTGTTCCCGAACCATTGTAATCCACAGATAGTGAAGATTAGTGGAATTTGGTACGACCGACAACCTATCGGCGTATGCTCCTTGGACGTAGCCCTTAGTGGTGAACTAAGTAAAAAAGTGTTGTGTCTTCTCTCTGCACGTGAATGTATTCTTTCTAATCTATTCCATCATACAGGTTTTACAAGTTCCTACCAATGTGGGAACAAGATCCTATACTTTAAAAGAAAAAGTTGTCACCCTGATTCACCCCTCCCCTCTAAGGGTGTCCTGGGGTCCTACAAGTGGTATCAGAGGGAGGTTGCTGGTGTTAAATCTGACCTATGTCGTTATAGAGAATGCAGTCAATGTCAGGGGAGTCCCTCTCATTGATGTAATTAATTTCTAGATTTGGATGAATAGAATGAGATCTCATCTAAGATCCCTTGGAATGTAAGTCATATTTTCCACTGTCCAAGGTATACATGTTACTGATCCAATAGGTTTGGCTATGACAGAAGCCGATAGAAAAATTCTTGATGTAGATGCTAAAGCGCAGAATGCTCTCACTGCAGCTCTTTTAGATCAGATCTATCTAAAGGTGATGAGTTTCACCTCAGCAAAGTCTATGTGGGATAAACATGAAAACATCTCTGAAGGAGACAACAAAGTGAAGGAGGTGAAGCTTCAAGTCTTACACAATAGGTTTGACGATTTAAAGATGCTTCCTAATGAGAATGTAGATTCATTATTCAATCGAATTACTGAAGTAGTAGGAGAAATTATAGGTCTTAGATAAGAAATCAAAGACATTGATATCGTTAAGAAGATACTGAGAAGACTTCCTCCTATATAAAATGTAAAGGTGTCATCCCTTGAGGAAAGATATATATTTAAACTATCTCTGGATGATCTTTTATGTATCCTAGTGGTATATGAGATGAGAGTAAAACCCGAAGATGCCACAACTCGTGTAAGAAAGGAAATGGCATTCAAAGCCATGGAAAAAATGAAAATTTCAGAAGATAGTGATGGTGACGATGAAGAGGAAAAGGAAATTATTTCTCTCGTCACCACGATGTTGAAGAAGGGAAAAGGTAAATTTAAAGGCAAGCTACCTCTGGAATGTTTTTGTTGTGGGTGAGTCGGGCACATTACCTCTCAGTGCCAAAGAAAGATTGATGATGATGATAGCAAAGCAGAAGACATCGAGAAGCCTCAGAGAAGTTTTTTCAAAAAAGGGAGACGTCAAATTTGGAATGAAAATACAAAGGAAGAGTTTTGTATGTGAAGAGAAAGATGATGATACTGAATTGTGTGAAGAAGAAGAACCATAATTCAAAGCAGGAAACCATGGTTCCATGATGGCTACCATTGAAATGTCAAAACCCTTGATCAATAAAGATAGAGATAATCAGATTATTTCTAATGGTGATTCAACGACTCAAATTAAGGATGCTTTTTCCAAGCTTCAGAATAAATTTAATAGATATAATATGTGGAAGGAAATAGTGGAAGAATCATCAGAATATGTTGATGAGCTTGATGTAGAGATTGAACGACTAGAAGAACTAGTGAGAGTTCAGTCTTCAATACTAGAAAGCAAAAATGATGTAGTGGAACTAAAGCTTAAAATTTAAGAACAAGCGAAGGTCATAAATGAACTTTCATCCATACTAGAAGAGAAGTCCAAGATAGCTGAGGGTCTTGAGGAAGAAGTTGTTACTCTTAGAAGTAAAATTGATTGTCAATCAATGACAAATGAGGGAAAAAAGAAAATTCATTTCGAAAGACACTCAGATGCAGAATTACTAGAAAGAGCCAAGTTTGGTTCAGATGGGGTTGGAAAAATCTTAAGTGGTCAAAGACCCACTTACATGGGAAAGAGTGGAATTGGCTGTGAAGCTGAGACATCAACTACTGGAAGTAATGATAGCCAAAATAACAACAAGATAAAAGATGGACATGCTGAAACATTACCTGAAATTTTTAAAAAGAAACACTAAACCCAAACTAAAATAAGAACTAAAAATTATCCTCAAACATTCAGAAATGATAGGTAGTTAAACTATTCTCCCAATGAAGAAGGCATGGGGAGAAATTCAAGTGAAAAGACATTTCCCCTCATGAAGTGTCAGTTCTGTGGTTATCTTGGCCATACCTTGTCGTACTGTGAAGAGGCAAGGAGATACTTGAATGTAGAAGATATAGGAAGTCAACAAAGGAGACTGATTTCATATCCTCCATCTTATAGAAGAAATAACTTCTATGGTTACTATTTTAATTGTTCTAACTTTATCAATAAAGCTATGTATTACAGGCAGCAGTACGATAGGAGAAATTCATACAACACTCAAAGATGGGCCAGTTTTCATCCTCCGGATGATGTTGTTCTCACAAATAGTTTTCACCTCTGGAAGAAGATTATGGGTATGAAGAATCATATTATGTGGAAGAAATTATTAATAGTCCATCAGTATCCTATGGTCAATCCAATATCTCATGGAAAGAGAAGAAGATGATAGAGAAATACAATCTTGCAGAAGTATCCCTCAAAGCTACAAAGAGCAGCAGCACCTGGATCCTTGATAGTGGATGCTCTTCCCATATGATTGGAAATGATGACCTTTTGAAGAACATTGAAAAGAAGGTCGATGGAATAGTACAGTTTGGTAATGATGGTGCTTTTAAGATTAAAGTAAGTGGGAATACTGCTCTCACCAACGAGGAGCTGAAGAAGGCTGAAGTTCTTTATGTGGATGGTCTACACCACAATATCCTCAGTGTAAGTCAACTCTATGACATAGGGCTCATTGTAACCATCAATCAAAAAGGCAACACTATAAATGGAAAAATTGGGAATTCTCTTATGAAAGGCTATAGAAGAGATGGAAACTTATATCAGGTTGAAAGCCAAGTGAACTCTTGATATTTGTCTGTTGAAGAAAAAAACAATTTGTGGCATCGAAGGCTGGGGCACATTAACCAACAAGACATGAAAAGGATATCTAAACTGAAGATAGTCATGGATATTCCCATTCTAAAATGTGAACAAGAAAAGTCTTGTGATGCTTGTATTCATGGGAAGCTGGTCTGTAGTTCATATCGTCCAAAGAAGAAAAGGGCATCACATGTTCTTGATCTCATTCATACTGACGTATTTGGCCCAATAAATGTTACTGGAACCTATGGAGAAAAGTACTTAATTATTTTCATTGATGATTATAGCAGAATGTATTATGTAATGGTGATTCACAGGAAGTGACAAGTACTTGATTGTATGAAAACTTATCGCCGAATTGCGAAGAATGATACTGGATGGTCAATAAAAGTCCTACGATCTGACAATGGTGGGGAGTACACATCCATCTAGTTTTAAAATTCCCTAGAAAAACATGGAATACAACATGAGGCAGCTGCTGTGAGAACTCCACAAAAAAATGGAGTTGTTGAGCATCAGAATCAATAGGTCAGCAATATGGGCAAGACTTTGTTGATTGAGAGTGGTATCACTCGCCATTACTGAAAGGAGGCTATTGAAGCTGCAGTGCACATTCATAATCGAACAGGGCTATATATGGGAGAAATTAAGAAACCATACGAATTGGGGAATTGAAGGAAGCCATCTATGAAATACTTTCATGTTTTCAGAAGATAATGTTTCATTCAAAATAAAAAAGGAAACCAAGGAAAGTTTGGTGACAATGAAGATGAAGGAATTTTTCTTGGGTATCCCATGAATAGCAAAGCATACATGTTTTTCAATAAATGCTTGAGGAGGATTGTGGAAAGCAAAGATGTTAAAATCAATGAAGGAAAAACCCCAAATGATTCAAATAGTACTTATGCTGATGAGATAGAAGATGAGAATGAACATGAACATGGAATAAATACAAATATAGAAATAGAGGAAGGTGTACAAAACACTAAGGGGTCACATCATGATGTTGACTCATACAAAGAATATGGAGAGGAAATATTGGATGGTGAGAATGCGACTAAACCTCATAGGAGAAATCAAAGAGCATAGATTGATTCATCTAACATAATTGGAGACAGGAATGCACCTACACAGACAAGGAGGATGATGAATAACACACCTTATGCATTTCTGTCAGTTGTGGTGCCATCCACATTTGAAGAAACTGCAAAGGATTAATCCTGGGTGAATGCCATGAATGAATAGTTAGATTAGATTGACAAGAGTCAGACATGGGATCTTGTCCAGAGACCCAAAGTTCACAATGTGATTGGAACAAAATGGATATTCAAGAACAAGTTTGATGAGCATGGAATTGTTATCAGAAACAAGTCTTGACTGGTATGTAAAGGGTATTCTCAAATTGAAGGTGTTGATATTGAAAAATCATTTGCTCCAATGGCTAGACTAGAGTCAATTCGGATGTTCCTTTCCATAGCTCTCTAGAGAGGATATAAATTATATCAAATGGATGACAAGACAACATTTTTAAATGGTGTACTCGAAGAAGAAGTCTACATTGAAAAACCAGTGGGTTTTCTTCTTGGTGCTGATGAATCAAAGGTCTGCAAGCTAAAGAAAGCACTTTATCGCTTGAAACAGGCACCACAGGTGTGGTACTCTAGACTAGATTCTTACCTCAAGAAGTTGGAATTCAAAAGAGGAGGAGTAGATCACAATCTCTATGTGACGAAATCTCCAAAAGATTAGTTCATGGTTCTCGTTTACGTCGATGACATTATATTTAGTGGGAGTAGGCAGAAATTAGTGGATGAATTTTCCAATCATATGAAATCAGAATTTGAAATGTCAATGATTGGGGAGATCACATATTTCGTGGGACTACAGGCAACTCAAAGGAAAGACTGCACTTTTACCTCTCAAGAAAAGTATGCAAGAGAGATGATGAAGAAGTTTAATATGCAATACTCCAAACCAATGTCAACTCCTATTGCAGTTGGAACCAAACATGGAAAGCATGAGAATGAGAAATCTATAGATCCCACCATGTAAAGGAGGATCATTGGGAGCCTACTGTACCTGATAGAGACACGACCAGATATTGTCTTTGCCACATGTCTTGCAGCCCGCTTTCAGAGTAATCCAACGGAGGAACATTTGGTAGTAGTAAAAAGATTCACGAGGTATATTCAAGGTACTCATAATTATGGATTATACTTTGCTGCAGGAAGAGACTGTGAAATATCAGAATTTTCAGATGTTGACTGGGCTGGAGATGTTGTGGACAGAAAATACACCAGTGGTGGAGCATTATTTATTGGTAATAACTGTGTCGGCTGGTTGAGCAAGAAACAAGAAAGTACATCTCTTAGTACTACTGAAGCTAAATATATATCTGCCACAAAGGCATGAACTCAACTGCTATGGATGAAGCAACAATTAACAGATATTGGTTATGAGGTAAAGCAAACAATGGTAATTTATTGTTATAACAAGAGTGAAATTGATCTCACGAAGAATCATGTTCAACATTCTCGTACAAAACATATTGAAATTAGGTATCACTTTATCAAAGAAAATGTTGAGCAAGGGAGGATTAGAATGTATCATGTGTGAACTAATGAGCAAATAGATGATATCCTGACGAAACCACTATCAACAGATGTGTTTGAAAAGCATCGGTTGAACCTCAGTGTTCAACCACCTCCTACGGCATAAGGAGGTTCCAAATTTCCCTCTCCCTGATTTTGGTAATTGTTTCTATATGTTTATGGCTGTGATGAAGGTTTATGGGGGAGATACTATCCATGGGGAGTATGGTTTGAGCTGAACAATTACTAAATTACCAGCCTCTGGGTTTATTGTCAATAGGGGAGAAAGGAATAAATTCATGCATGTTTAGTCATGTAACAAATTCAGTGTCAGTGATATGGATGAGATGGATGAGAAGGAATTCATTGGATATATAATGCTTCATTGGACATATGGATGAGATGGATGAGAAGGAATTCATTGGACATATAATAAATCATTGGACATATGGATGAGATGGATGAGAATGAATTCATTGGACATATAATGCTTCTTTGACACTGTAAGAAAATTTATTGGGCATCATTGAGAATTCCAAAACACAGGAACCTAATTCAAGATTCCTCTCTTGTTTTCTACACCGAGAATTTCTCACGTAGACCCAGAGTCTTGGCTGAGTTGATCCTTGCATTTTTAGATTGCATGGGGATGGTGATCATTTTGAATTTATTTGGTGATTGCCAACAAACCCAAAGGGAGAGATTGTTGGAAACATTGCTGTTCTATGAAGAAATTAGAGTTTGGTTTGTGTTTGTTGTCAATCCTCAGTAGAAGTTTCGAATGTGTTCCAGCAAAGTGATCATACAGTTCAATCAGACAATAATATTGAAGGTGGCGTTGTTTCCAAGTGTTTGATAATTTTTTGGGCCTAAAAATCAGAAAATGAAGACATGTACTGTCTGCAAAAGGAGGTTCACACAAAGAGGAAGTGGTGCACAAAAAATAAGAGCCTTACACGAAAAATGTGAGTTGGTCATGAAAAAGATCGGGATTCGCGAAATAGAGGATTGAGGTTTTTTGCACAAACAATGTGTCGGAATCAGAACGTCAAAAAACGGCAAATGCATGGGTTGCGCGAAATATCTGATGATGTGCACGAAAAATGGCATCAGCGCGAAAGATTACGCGCCAGATGAGAGGTTTTACGTGCCACATAGGTTTTTGCGCGTGGGGCACCATGACGCCTATAAATATGAGGTGACCCCCTTCATTCCTGGTAGTTGAAGTCATAGAAAAGATCTGAGGTCTGCTACGAGAAAAAGGATCGCGTAAATGGGCTTGCGTGAAATTCTCTGAATTGCATGGAAAATTTCAGGATTCTCGAAAAACGAAGAGTTGCACGTAAAAATTGGGTTCCCACACAAAACATACAGTTGCGCGAAAAAGGGGATTTCTTCGCGTAACATTTTTCTACGCGAAATTTAATGTTTGTGCGAAATAGAAAGGTTTTGTGAGCAATGGTTTGGTGTTGCGTGCAATTGTCAGTGAAGTTTATCTGCATGTTCTCATTATCCGGTTCAGTGGTTCTGTGCGTTCTAGTGCATCTATTCCGGACATCGATGCAAGAAGTGTCTCGTTATGAGCAGAGGCAAAGACTTGAATAAAAATCTATTGAAGAGACCTTCATGTCTATAAACTGAGTGGGACATCACCAAGGGAAGTGAGCCAGGGGGAGTCAACGGGAGTGACCCGAGGGAAGTAGTGAGCTATCCCTAAACCATTGCAAAGGCAGTGAGCCTGGGGCATAGTGATTGTTCCCGAACCATCGTAATCCATAGCTAGTGAAGATTAGTGAAATTTAGTACGACCGAAAAACTGTCGGCGTATGCTCCTTGGACATAGTGCTTAGTGGTGAACCAAGTAAAAAATTGTTGTGTCTTCTCTCTGCATGTGAATGTCTGCATTTTAATATTTTCCATCATACAGGTTTTACAATTTCCTACCAACACGAGAACCAGATCCTATACATTAAATGAAAAATTTGTCACCCTGATTCACCCCTCCCCTCTCAGGGTGTCCCGCGGTACTACATGATTTTCTTTTAAATGTTTCTTATCGATGGAATTATTTCATTACTCAAATGGTAGAGCTAGTTGGAATGATATTTTTCAGGCCACAAGGTCCCATACACCTTATGAGTCAAATAGTGGACCCCACTAAACTCACTCCATAGAATGATGAAAATCACATAGAAAGGTGTCAGAATAATTGTATATATGTAACAAGGAACAAAAACATGAAACCAACAATGCTCGAAAATAATTTAAATGTTACAAGCCAAAATGCATGACCTATTCATATTTGGCCTATTGTGATGCATGTTCTATCTCATAACCATTAATTTATCATGTTATGAAATGAAATCACAATTACAATATCATCAATATCAATGAAATCAAAAAACATGTGACACACCCAATGGTGAAATTGCATAAATAAAAATAGCTAAATCAATAACTAAAATAATTCAATCCTCTTGGTCCTTACACTGTACATTGGTTCGTGACACCCACGCATGAATTTTGACCATGTCCAAAGAATTCCCAATCCCCAATATACTATCTCTAAATATTAAACCAAGAAAGGATCCTCCAATGATACAACATTGTGACATCCTGAACCTAGATTCTATGTAACCCATGCTCCATGATCAGTTTTCCACATGACCCTTCACATGTCTCCCCTTAATTTAAGGGCTATCAAATAGCTTTAGTGGTGTGATAGTAAATAAATGGGGAGACTATCCCCCCATGTAAGAGTACAGAAATGATGTAACCAAAACCAAAAATTGCATAAACATAAACAAAAATAAAGAATAAGTAAACAACAAAAGTCTAAATAATATAAAAAAATGCTCATGGGAAATGTCTGATATAGATATGCATTGATGACATGCCAGTACAGAATGTAAATCGAATAAAAGAATATGGAATACTTGTACAATGTAAAAAAGTAATAAAAATACCAAGGAATACTCTACAGAATAATGAGCCTAAGTCTAGTCCTCTGGTCTAATGATTCTTATAAAAAAGTCAACAACAAGTTGAGTGGTGTTTTCCCCTATCTATACCTATAGGCAAAAAATCTGCTTGGGTGCCAAAGGTGTTCCATGTAGGGTGTGAGATAAATCTCAGTTGGAAACCACAAATAGTGTCTACATGTAATCCGCATGGTGCACGTAAGTAAACAATGTTAAACAAATAGTAATAATGTTAGGAATGAAAAATAAACAATCAACCTCCTGCTCAGGTTCCTAAAGGAAACATGGTCGGTCTACCTTCTTTATCTCAATGCTAGTATATCTGATCAAGTTACTAGGTATATATATATACACACAATGGTTATCACTAGCATGAGGTAAGAATGCCTCTCATCCACATACACACACACAAATATATAAACACACCATAACTAGAATGGGGTAAGAATACCTCCCACCCATAAAAGGTATTGGAATACGGAAATAATTCCTTCCATTCATGCAATGGTTATAACCGACACAAGGTAAGAATTTCTCCTACCTATATATGCCCGAAGGTTAATAATAACATGGGGTAGAAATGCCTCCCACCCATACATATAATAAGTTTCATGGGTTATGAATGCCTCCCATCCACACATTCAAATTATATCACAGTCATATCAATGACATAGGCATTTACAATATATAGTGTAAGGAAAACCATCTCACATCACTTCAAAACATAACATTAAAACCAATTAAGAAATTATTTTATAATATGCAAAGACAAGGTAAATCAATATAACCTCTTTAAACCATTCTATTTGAGCGAAATCACATATCAGACTTTGTCCATCTCATCCTAGTAACCAACAAATCAAACCATCCAATTTTCCTAACATGGAAAATCCATTTCATGTCAAGCTGTCATTGTCAAAATGTCAAAGTCAAAAACTCACATACCCATTTCTCTAATTCATTAAAATGATGGTTGAATCACAATTAAGTCACCTTGGTACCTTCCAAATACACAAGAACTTATCACCAGTTCATTTAAAAAGCATGATTAAAGATAAAAACCATAATTAGACATTTTTGGGAATTTGTCCTAAAATGGCCAATTTGGGTTGCATACCCCTTATGTGTATATATGAAGCTAGAGTGATCTATAAACACTTAAAATGATTAATTTAATTGATGTCATCATGATAGGGTCAATTATACATGAAGGAGTCATCAAAAATAGGGGGCTCAACAACGGCTGACTCATGACAAGATGGAATAAATATGAAACATACAAAACTCAAAAGGAAGAAAACTATATAACATAACGTAGGGCCATATATAATGCCTCAAGAAGAATCGACCTCAGATTTAGATTAGGTTGGAGTAGATCAGAGTTTCCATCCAACAACCTAAAATTAGGTTGAAAGACACTCCATATAAATAGTGAAAAATGGCAACATTTAGTGAGGAAGGAGGATCAGACAAGGTTAGCATTACCATGAACTATCAGATGCATCCAACATATCGAGAATCAACTTCCAAAGGAAAATGTATCTGGAAATTGAGAAGGAGAAGCTTTGAGAGCCCATGGAGGAATAAATGAGGTTCTTTACTACGTGGGTGTAAAAAGATTAAAATTAAAATGTAAATAACGTTGGAGAAAAATCATTATTTTTTCTTAAAAACTATGTCACACGGTTTCACACATGGTTAGTCTAAACCATGTGCACACTGTGAATACATCACTAGTTCACTGGGATCACGAAATGGCATGTACGCACAGTTTCACTAACCATGCATAGAATGTGAAGATAGCATATGGACCCCCTCTACAGAAGATGCCCAACTGTGCACCTTAGTCACATTGTTGTAAACAAATCATGCAACCCATCATGATTTAACTTTGTTAGAGATCCAGGCTCCAGAAGTGCCCAACAATGCTCCTGAAACCTCTTTAGCATGATTAATAGACTTCACTAGGAGCAATCATGATGTCCAAAAAGAAAAACCAATGATCTGTACCACGGTCGAAGATTCGGGTTGTTACAATGAAACTTGGATATGAGGTGGGGACATGGTATAAGGGGGAAATAATATAAAATTGAATAAGGGGATTACCTATTGACTATTTTTTCTATGATAAACCCATTAAAGAAAGTTGAATTGAACTTTTTGTGAAGCCAAAAATTTTAAAATACTTGTAGGGAAGTTGATAAGAGAAAATTGAAGAGGGTAGTTGATCTAGATGACATATGGAGATGAAATTAAATGATGGAAATATTATATATCTATAATTATGGTGAGGAGAAATTCAGGAATTACATAAAATTTTGAAATATTATAAGTCTATTATAGGGGTAAATATATCCAAAATGTCTAAACAATGTGGGGATGCAATATAAGAAAAAATAGTTACCCATTTTTCATAATTCTATTTAATTCACGGATCATATTTATTATCACATATTATTATAATATTAATATTTTTCTTATCATTTTTTATATTTTCCCATTAAATTAATAATTACTCGATCATAGTTGTTCAAGAATTAAAGGTAATTATTATTTTCCTAAAAATTTATAATAATATTCCATGATTAATATAAATATTTTATATTTTGAAATACTATTTGTGATCTAAAATATCATCTATTGAAAATTATTTTAAAAATTTATAGTAATTAAAAACCATTTTGTGAACAACATGATATTCTTTTAAAAAAATATCGGAAGGGGATTAATGTAATCTATTTAGATCAAAATGGTACCAAATTTACAAAGGTATAATGAACAAAATTACTCATCAAATTTGTTTTAAAATTTTTTGGGTCCTTTAATGGTTTATATAATTGAAATCAAAACCATTTAATTTATTTTTCTTCTTATTTCACTAGAACTACATCAACGTTTCATAAGAATTAATGTTAATTAATCTATATATAAAATTAAAATATAATATAATTTTATAAATATAAATATTTATATTCTATATATTCATTTAAATTCATTCAATATTTATATTTACTCGCATCTAGGTCAGGATAACTTCTTTAATTTTTTAATTATATTTTCCTTCCTTATACAACCGTTTTAGATGCATTTGGATATGATTCCTTTTATATAACACTAAAATTTTAAGATAATAACAAAATAATATAAATTATAAATAATATTAATATAATATTCATCTAAGGTCTTCATAAAACTCAATTACAAACTACAAGTAACCTAATTTGATTTTTCCAACACTGTGAACACACTACATCGACACTAATAATAATTTTTATACTTTATCATGAAATAAATTATAAATTAAATGTTATGAATTATTTTTCTACAATATTTATATTATAATATCATAATTTAGTTTTCCCATGAGATTAAATAATTTTAGATCATTATTATGTCTTGAGGATGCCACAAAAATAAGTAATTAAAAAACAATATTTTTTAATATTCAACAAAATATAAATTCTTAGAAAATTAAAATATATTTATACTAAGATTATTTTGACATGTTAAATTAGAATATGAAATTATTTTTTTGAAATTTTATTTCTATAATTTTATTATTATTCATTTATCTATGACAAAAACGTTTTTAATAAAAATATTTATTTTGATAATTACATAACATAATGAATTTTTCTATTTAATTCAATAATAATAATAATAATGAAAAAAATCTATTATTAAATGGGTTTTTAAAATATCCTCCATTTTTAAAATTGTGTCCTCGTGATTTATTAACTTATTAATCAAATGAGGATACATTTTCCTAAAAATATTTTTATATTCCTATGTTGCTTCGTCAATCATATGGTTTCTCCCCCAAACCTTAACCTGGTGAATTATCGTGTTCTATAGTACTTGGTCTCTATGAAACAAAATCGAAATATTATCTTCCTCATATGAAAAGATATATTCTAAATGAACTTCCCTTGGGCTCAAAACATGATATTAATCTAGCACATTCATTATTAACATTGAAACATGAAAAACATTTTGTACCTAAGATGAACTAAGAGGCATGGATACTCAGTAGACATCTAGTCTAACATTATCTATGATTTCATATGGTTCAATGAGCCATGGACTTAGATATACTTTTATACCAAAATTCATAACACTTTTACATATATATATTTTATAGAAAACATGATCACCTCACTCCAAATAATGGTAATTCCATCTGCTATCTATATAAATTATTTTCATGCCCTATGATATCGTCATATGTTATTGGAACTTATTTTCTTTTTTGAAAACATACTCTACTAATTATATTCCCATTATATCATTTCCATAAATTCAACCCAAAATTTTGGATTTTAAAACATATCTCCATATAATTCCTCAAAAGGTGACATCTGAATACAGAAATGAACAATTGTTTTATACGAAAAATATACTAATTAATGATAATAAAACAAAATTTCCTGGTAATCCATCAAACAAGCACGTAGAAAGTCTTCCAAGGTCTAAATTTTTCATTTTATAAATCCATAACCCTGAGGATGAATGTTTGTAATGAAATTTGATTCATTGCCAAACAACATTAGAATTCTATTACAAATGTTAGATGTGAACCTGAGATCACTTTCAGATAAAATAGAGAGAGGAAATCCATGTAACCAGATTATCTATATAATATAAATACGAGAAATTTGATCAAGATATTGAGTGTCCCTAAAATGAAGAAAATGTGGATATTAAGTCAGTTGATAAACAATAACCAAAATTACATTGTTCCAAAGAGATGTCTTCGGTAGTCCCACTATGAAATCCATGGATATATTTTCATATTAATACTCTATCATTGGAAATGTAGGAATCATCCACTTTGGATTATTTCAATCAACTTTATCCTATTGATAAGTCAAACATTTCATTATAATATCAACAATATCACTTTTCAATTCCTCACACCAATAATACTTCAGATGATCTCTATAAATCGTAGTGCTTCTAAGATATAATGAAAATGGAGAATTACGAGAATCACATAATTAATGGGACCAACACTGAGATATTTTTCATTGAAATCATAGGCCATATTTTAAAAATTAATAAATTAGAAACACTTCCCATATTTTAAATGTATTACCCAGGGGAAATTTACCGCACTTTCAATAGACAGGATACTTTACATTTTTTACATTATATTTCGTTGATATATTATTACCCATTTGTTTCAATCTAGTCTATTTATTTTTCTTATTTTTAAATTACATGTGATAATTAGTAAAATTAATTTCTATCCTCGTAAAAATTATGATTTTTTATAACATTTTAACTCACAGGAAGAAAACACTCTTCAATATATTGGATTCAATCATGAGTTAAAAAGATTTATTTTTCTATTAAGATCCCGAATGACATTTGAATCATACCTCTAAAATTGAGTGATGTTTTCTTCATAAAAAAGATAAAAATTAATTATTATGTTTCAATTTAAGGAATTTACTTTCCATACTAATTAGTACCACCTTAGGAAAATATTTTTAATGAAAAAATATATTAAATTAATCCCATTAAGTATCATGAATCACATATCATTTAATGAATTTATATGTCATTTAACATCACTGGATGAATTCAACATAAAAAATATAAATTGAAAGACATTTTTTTATTATATAAACATCCCATGAAATAAAATATATTTTCAATGGATTAAATCCACAATTTAGCTACCACGTGATCAGAAGGTCCACTGAAATAAGGAGGGTGTTGCCTCATAAAATGATCCACTATCATCATGTTGCTTTTTAGTAAATCTAGATGTTATATTTCATAGATTAAAACCCCATTTATAGCATATTCCAACTAATACATTACTATCCCAAAATTCTCTGTTCTAATTTCCACTAATGTATGTTATTGATTCAGATTGATATCATCTTCTTGGTGCCTTCCTACTTCATCTTCCCAATTTATTCTATCGAAAACCATTCTGGACATATATAATTTAGATGAAAAAACACAGAAATATTCAAATTCTATATCATTTAAACTTTACCATATTGTAAAAATAATTTGTGTCATTAAATTAAAATAATAATAACCCCTAATGTTATATAAACCATGCTCTAATAACAAATATAAATACACAACCTTAATCATTAAATCTTTTTATGGATTTATATAATAAATTTTTTTTCATTCCCAAATATATTTTAGGTTTATAGTTTTAAATAATTAGGAAAAAATTCATAAATGAAAAATAACAAGCATCCAAAATGAATACTACTAAAACGTAATCCATTTTTTTCATAATAGAAAAGTATTATAGATTTATTTTGATTAAGAATCTTGACAACATTCAACTTTGATTCATCATTTCTATAACCCAAAAATAAAACCTGATAAAAAAATTATAAAACATGGTATCAGAAACAAATCTCAGTAAATACATAAAAACTGAAAAAAACTAGTAGTCCAAGAATACATATAAACACATTAAAGATAAAATTCTCACCCTTAAAATTAACATATACATTGAGATAATATGAGGTTTCCATAAAACATATAAATAATAAAAAATTCATTTAGGTAACTCTCGGAATCATTTAATTACCATAAATAATAATTATTTTGACCCCCATGGATACTATATAATTTGTATGAATAATACCTACCTTACAATGTAACACTCACAACTACATTAGGATTTAACTATTAGAGTTACACATGGAATAACCATTACTATTTACATACAACATACCGAATTCATTAGAGTTTTTTCATGGATCCACCCGATTCAGTAATAACATAACCATCCATCATCATAAACAAAACCCATGAACTAGAACATAATCATAAAACATGAATACATTCTTCCGAAAAACAATTCCTTGAAATAAAAATCAGTTCTTTTAAAAGAATACTACACACATGCAAGGGATAAAATTTTCTTTGGAAACAACCATGAAATAATTTAACGGAGGATTTTATAAATCAAATCTTTGTAAAAAACGTAAAAGACTATCATGAAGCATAATTAAAAAAATTCATTTTTATTTTTTTGAAAATATTCATTAAAGAGGATGTTTAAAGGAATGTTCCTTGCCACATGTCTGAATCCCTTTATATATGTTCAATGCTTTTGTATAATGGTTTAAATAGTGTTATTAATATATTAATGAAATTTAATAATATTAATAATATCTAATATTATCTTCTAATAACATATTTCAACCCATTTATTTATAAAATTTTCTCCACTCCATTTTATCTAGTGCGTTTGTTTCATGGTCAGTTCGTTTGGGATTTTATTTTCAAATGGAAAGAATAATACAGAAGTGGAAATAAATTTTATTAATACACCTATATATGTTTAAATAGTTCAATTCATAAATTTTTTATTTTTATATGAGGTTGATTCATTTGATAAAAAATGTTTTGATTTATTTTGAGTTTTTTTGGTGGTTTTTCTGACCTTCTTGATTTAGTTTCAATTTGTTTAATATTATGGACATATATTAATACCAAAATGTGTGAAAATATATAATTTATATAATCATTAAATATTAAAAATATATATTTGAATTGAAATTTTCCATGAATGTGGTAATGATAAATGAAAACTCAATGACAAAGAAGGTGGTGAACTGACACACCACAAATGATGATTTTTTTAAGAATAAATGTAGAAGATATGAGATTTTAAGATACATACAACATTAACACAATAAAATAAAATTATATATATATGATACATTATTTATCATTAATCTTGGATAGCAAGTGAGGATAAGGTATAAATGGTAAATAATTTGAAAGAGAATAAGAATTAATTTACCTCTTTAATATTCTATCCTCAAGAACCACAATAAGGCACTTAAAATTGAATTTTTTCAGACCAAAAACACTACAATGTGTATATATATAAGGAAATGATAATTTGTCAGAGTAAAGTCTATAAATAAGACTCATGGTAATGAAATTAATTAAAGTAAGTATTCCCTTTTAAAATTTAGGTGAGGGAAAATTTAAGAATTACACAAAATATTAAAACATAATAACTATAATATAGAGGTAAATACTTAAAAAATTCATACAAATAAAAAGGGATTAATTTATAAAAAAAATATTATCCTATTTGGTCCTATTAAATATTTTTGTGTTTTTAAAATAATTTAATATAATATTATATTTGGGATATATAATTTTTTCTAAATTTAACATTATTCTTCACCATGACATTAAAAACAACAAAAAAGATTAACATTTAATCCAAATATTTAATCATATCATTGAAAACCAATTTTTATCTATATAATTAATTTTTAATCTTAATTTTCTTAGATTACACTTATTTAAATATTTTTAATATCATTTATTTCATGATTCCATTAAATTAATATTACTGCATCATCACTATAAAATACTTTAAGGTATTTATTTATTTCCTAAAATATTTAATAATTTATCATGATTAAGATAAATATTTTATATTTCCATATACTATTTATTTTACAAAATATAAGTTAGGGAACCATATAACAAAAATATATACAAATTGAAAATCATAGTGTGAATAAATTGAAACACATTCAAATAAAATACTATAATGGGATTAAAATGGTCAAAGTTGACCCAAAAGGTCCAAAATTCAAAATTATTCAAAATATTTATTCTTCATTGTGATTTTTTATAGATGGGTTATCTTTTATTTTTTATGATAAAATAATTTGCGTGGTTAAATTTTAATCATTAATATTAAGTGTTAAAATAAGAAATGTATTGTTGCATGAATCTTATTAAATAAATTTAAAATTAGAAATTTTGTAATACCAATTTTTTTTAGAAACTCATAAATACATGTACTGGAATCATTCCCACACCTTACTAACCTAACCATAATGTAATTTTATTCTTAACCCTTTGTGATATATTTTTTCTATTGATTTGTCCCTTCTCCAACTATAAAATGATACCATTGAATCCTATTTGAACCAACAACCAAAGTTATAAGTTCAGATGAACCATAATTAAATTTATATCTCATAGATCCAACTATAGTTTCTCAACCTATACCCTCCATAAATTTTCCAAATTCTCTCATTCATGAATACACATCTAGATAATAACCAATTATAAATGTAAATATTACTTCTATTTTATATTTCTTTATCAATATTTCTCATTACCCATTATTCAAAACATTTATAACCATACTTATATAATGAAATCCATATAAATAATATACAAAAATGTTATTTTGTTAAAACTATAACCATTATCTCTTCCCCTTGAAATCCATAAAAAACAAGAAAATTATCATGTGCGTCATTAGAATACCACTATAATTATTGCTTTTTTTTGTTTTAAATCTAAAAAATTTCAAGGGTCTTTATATAAATGGATTTATTCAATATTTATTTTCTTTATTTCATGATTTATATTCTTTAAATATTACTTATGCATTGTATAATTAATGTTTGAAATAAATAATCATTATAAAACATACTTCCTAAAATTTATATACCAAAAGGAAAAGTTAAGTTTGTATAAGTGAAAATTTATTTTTAGTGTTACATCTAACATCATTTCATAATTCTAACTCATCATTACAATTACATTTAAAATTTCTCATTTTAAATTTTTCTTTGTGATATTGCAACAAACTAATATATTATATATCCATACTCGTAAATTAATTATTTTATATACATGTAGGGTCGGTTTAGACACCAACATAAAATATTATATAAATTTATATCAATTATTTAATGAGAACTGAACTATTAGACATCATTAAGTAAATAATGTTTTATTATAGATTGAAAATATGGTCATTTACCTCCTTAATTCGTTTACAACCATTCATTTTTTGAAAATGATCAAAAAATTATTGGATCCAATTTAACTTACAAGAGAAATAAAAAAACTAATAGAATATATTTATAATTTTATAATTAATAATAAATAAAAAATTATATAACATTTTATGATACAAAAATGATGGTCTTTGGATATATATAAAAAATGAAACTACTAGTATGAAAATATTCTAGAATGGGCAAGATTACTCACAAAAAATATTCAAAATAAATAATATCTAACTACTATAATTATATATTGTGAATAATTATTAATTATTATTTTAAAATGGTATGAAGATGAATAAGGTTCTAAAATTTAATAACAATATATTTATTTTTGTTATACATAATGTTATAGTGTAATAAACTACTAAAAATACAGAAAATGGGTTTCCTTGACTACATATCAAATTTATTAGGACTTACTCTTTCTCAATTTAATGTTTTTTCATACCCCAATATCCATATTTTATATGTTGTTTTATTTGATATCAATAAATTACTTATCATCATTATTAACAATTTCAATGATAAAAAATTTCCAAATTAAAATTAAAATTTTTGTTTGGGAAAATCATATTCTTTCCAGTGAATCTTATCATCCATTTCCATGGAATTACTATCAATAGTTTTTTTATTCTATAAGTAAATATAATTATGTTTGGAATTATATATTTGGTATATTTTCCTTCACAAAATTTTTTGAAATGTTTTTATCAATGTTTCATTAAAGAGCGTTTTCAATACAATACATGAAAATCCTAATAATTTTATCTCATTAAATATTAAACACTTATTATATTGTAGATTGATTTATTTCATTTCATGTATATTTAATTATGATCCTTTATAATTAGATTAAAAAATCATTCAATCCATATTTTTAAAATAATTTCAAAATTGTATTTATATCAACTATTATTAGATGAATTAAATTTTTTTCTGACATGTTTTTTATTTTCACTTCTATATTTTCATCAAGTTTTATCTATCATGATGTGATTTAATGATCAATTTATATATATATATAAATATATAAATTATGATACTTTTATTTTTAGAATAATTATATTATCAGTAAATTATTATTTTTATGTTTATTTTATGTGTCTTTTTTAAAATGTCTTGAAACCCATTATTTTTCCATGGGCTATATAATATATAATGATGATAGATTTCATGTGAAAAAAATATGTATGGATGTTGAAGGGTGGGGTATCATATCACCCTAAAATTCATTGGATTAATATTTTATATCCTGATATTGTATTGTGTGGACTTGATGAATTTTTTCACACATGTGTGGCCATAATGGGTTTGATCACATTTTCACATGTGGATATAATTATTCAATTCATATTAGCAAGGAAATAATTTGTTTGATCAAAAAGGTTTTTTAATTATTTTGGTTGTAATATATTTTTATGTTTCTAATTAATAAAATCTACATTTTAATGATTCATTTTATTTACATGAAATTCATTGTTTTCATGATTACACATAATTTTCAATATATTCCACACTTTTAAGTTATGCTAAAAAATATTAAGATTATTAATACTTTTTTCATTCCATGAAATGATATTTAATATTCTATCATTATATTTTTATGATCACACGTGTCCCTAGAATATTTAATGACTATAATCTATGGTCTAATAATCTCTAAAAAATATACTTATACTATTCCTCACATTCAATCTTTATGTTTATGATTAGATAAATTATGATATCATTTCCCTTATTGAGCATTTCATTTAGCCTCAATATTATATTTTCAATACCTATGTTATTAATATTATTAAATGAAGTGATATATCTACAAAAGTGTATATATGATCATTAGTGTTGTTAAATGTTTGTATGTATTGTAAAATATAATGTTTATGTATTTAATCTCCCAGACATTAAACATTTTGGTACTTATGTAATGTGACTATTTTTGGGATTTGGTACCTAATTGTTTTTATTACTATTTAATGTAATCAATTTTTATCTTGTAAATAATTATTAATAATTTTATACATTCTTATCAACCAATCAAAAAATTAAAATGTCAAACTTGTTATGTGCGCACAACCACCGCTATAAATGAATTGATCCATTTTTCATAATCCCTTTAAATGAAATATGAAATGGGGGTTTTTTATGAATAAATTTAATAATTAAAAATATATTATGATTTTGAAAATATAATCAAATTTTTATATACTCATCATTATATAGATAATTATAATTTCTTATGTCTTTACATACAGACTATCAGCTTTATAACGAATCAAATCTTTTTCAAATAGAATTTTATTCTTTGTCTAAATATCTTAAAATATATGTATAAAACATAATTATATATAAATAATATGATTTTTTTCCAAAAAAATTATATTTTTTCAAATATATCAATTTCTTATCCATTCCAACCCAAAAAATATAGCGTGTTATTATTTGGCATGTTTTAAACACCGAAAATAAAAATGATATAGATTCATATTTTTAATTAAAATGGAAGCCTATATAATATTATTATTAGCTAATAATAGTAGATAATATTATTGTTTCTAGTTTTTAATGGTATAAAAATACATCTTATTATTAATATACCACCTTTTTTGCTAAGTATTTATAGAAAGAACCTCATCACAAATTTTGTTTTCAAAATGACTAAAATTATTTCCCACATATAAATATGTAGATACATAAATCTTTAAAATGAAATTAGATTACCATGTTTTACATTCTATGAATTTTTTACAATTTATAAATTAACAGGGTTCAATATCTCTATTATAAAACACTTTTTAAATGATCAAAATTACTAACACCTGATATTGAACATAATATTTTACTGGATAATGAATATATAATGAATAATAGTTTCTGAGTAGTAGAAATGAAAATATATTTTCTTAAGTTACTAAAATAGTTTTTTAATGATGTTAATTATATGATGTAAATCATTAAAGAAAATTTTCAAAATTCAAGAGTTAATATAATTGTGTTTCATAACTAATTATCATTTTGTAGAGTTACAATGAATCATCTTGATCATCATTATTATATAATGGGTATATGTAGGACACTTAATAGTGACATATTTCCTATTTACTTCTATGGATGACCATTTATCTTTAATATACTCCCATTAAAATTAGTCATAAAAATATGATGTTCTTATGTGGTTTCTCATTACCAGATTTATTATATTGAACCTAAATGATATTCGTTGAATGTAGTTTTACAAGACCAATTTCATATATACTAAGATGATAATATAATTCCTATCCTCCTTATATTATATCTAATTTCATTTTTATATTTCTTTATACAAAAAATATTATGATTATAAGAACAATTTAAATTCTCTCTATGTTGCAGACCATGTCTGGATGCCATCCATCCCAACATCTTACCAAGTATGAGCTATGGCTTGAATAGTATTCGTGATCCCCAAGGGATGGAAACTAGTGCGAGAAATCAATTTAATCCTATGGGAATAATTTTTCCCAAAAATCCCAAATCTAAGAAATAAAAAAAGAACCCTAAAAATCAAATAATAACAGATCCTCAGATAAATATACATATAAATTACATTATAACAGGTGAATAAATCAGAAACCAAATACAAAACTAGAATTGATCAACACTACCAAGATATCTGTGTGACCCCAGGGTCACCACCAACCATAAGACCAACCTTCTCCCACAAAAAGCACATGAACAAGGAACCAGAACATATAAATTAGAATAGGTCAACTAATACCTAATGGTAAAAGTTAGGTGTGAGCTTAATAGCTTACTATGCAATCACCATAGGATTCACACATTTCTATTCCTGAAAAATTCAACAAATAGTTTTTTTGTAATATATATATTTATATAATAGTCCTGTAGTTTTTTTTATTATAAAAAATATAAAATTTCTCAATATCCCATTTTTAAAAAACACAAAATGTTTTCATTTTCGATTTCCACCCAAAATTCTACAACCCTTTTTCTTTAAAAAACACACCAAAAAATCCAACCATGTAACCAAAAAAGAGATATGAAAAAAATAAAAGGAAACTAAAACGATAAGATAATTAAATGAATGAAAAATATCAAACATATAGTAGAAAAATAATCCAAGAAAACATATATAGTAACCATTGGAGTTCTCTAAACATTCTTAGAGTGATCCACAGATGTACCCGAGTCAGACTCAACTATTGACATATGGTGCAACTCCATAGCATATATCCAATTTGTAGATCTTATATAGTCTAACTAGTGGCACAACTCACCTAAACTCTAAGACATTCAAGGGGTACTGACCCATGTAATTGGAGTTGATAAGAAACTATAACTCAATCCTCTAAAAGAATCCTAGGAAACCCACGATAATAATATAATGTGTATGTGGGAGGACTTGAAATGTGTGCCTCACATCACCTACCGTCATCTCTCTTTCCTACCCCAAATATAGACCCCACCTCTATGATAACCCAAACAAGGGAAATCCCCTATAACATTTTTTACAACACATCACACTATGAAAGGTTCCATCTAGGACATCATGTCATCCAAAACTTCATCCATTTTATAAAAAAATTCTTATATTGAAATATGGAACTTGTACCTTCAAAACCAAAATTCCTTCAAAAATAATATATTTTGAAAAGAAGGACATAAATTCAATACTTTTCAAGTACAAATAAAAATTATTTATAAAAAAGTTTTAATGATATAAAACACTATTTTAAAATTTAGAATGCCAAATGGGAGCTTGTGTTCCAAATATGAATTCCACTACAAACACCATTTTGAAACCAAAATGAACACAAATGAAATAATCAAGGATTAAAAAATTACCCATGTTAAAAAGAAAATATTCAAAATATTTTCATGTAACCTAACATAGAATCATACCATTTAGAAATCAAGGAATAATTTGAGAAAGAAAGGTGAAAAAAAAAATTATTTAAACTTCCATCTACATTTGAATGTCCATCCATGTGTGTACTTCGTGCACCCCTGGATGTGCCAATATCCAACGAAACACCACATGCCATTGAACCATAAGATGAACTAATCCCACACATTAGTACAATTTATAATTAAAACCATTTTATCAAAATGTAATAAATTCCAAACATCACAACAAGGTATGGTTTTATAATAATAATGAAATAAAATTTTAGAAAATACTTAAGTTCACTAACCTATGGGAATAAACATAGTAATATTTTAAATCCCTATTTTTAGAAAATTATACCAACCCCAAACCATCACAATAATCAATAGAAACACATAATAAGCATGAAAAATACAATTATAAATTATTTTATGTGACCCAAGCATCAATAGATTATGTTGTATTGGAAAATAAAGGAATCACCAACATCATTGGAGTGTAGTTGGAATGAAACTTCAAGAGAAGAGAGATCCAAATTCGAGACAAAAACCATACACCGTAAACATCTTGAAAACCGAACCAAACATTAATCCTAACATCTTGGGTTCATCCATGAGATAAAACCACCAATAAAGAACGATGAAATCAAGAGAGGGGAAGAGGAACAAGAGAAAAAAGATCAAAACCCATAAAACATACCATAAAAATATAAATATTGATCAATAGAGGGAGAAGAAACCATGGAAGAGGGGTATATGAAGAATCTAATAATCCAAAAATGACCTAAGAATAAGAATCTGGAATTTGGGATAAAAAAAGTCGAGATAGGATTAAGGATTTTAAAATGTTAAAAACAAGGGTATGTTGCACGGTTTGGCTGCAATGTTTACCAAACCATGTGCCAAATGTGTGGTAGTTACTATCTAAGAGGGGATTGAAAGCATGACCATAAAACAAAATTTGACATAACATACACAAACCATGTGATTGATTCTATCTCATTCCTACACATGCAACATGGTTACCAATATTGGGACACATAGTTTTCAAATCATGCACCCAAACCATGCCAAGGCCAAAAAGACAAATTAAAACTCAAAAACATAAAATTTTCAAACTAGGACTCAAATTGAACCTCAAATAAAAGATTAAAATCCAAGAAAATAATAGAATAAAGGGATATTCAAGGCCATGGTATGATTATTTTCCCCACCACTAAATCATTATACCCCTGAAATTCATCCAGTTGAACATTAATCAAAACTTGAATCCATGCCTGATAAAAACATAAAGAAACCACTATCCTCAGGGAGACATTTCACTCCATAAGTCACACGCGACTGATATATAAGAAACCATAACATGAATAAATGGGAGAACATGAGAGAGTTATCTCATCCATAATAACTCAACTAACATGATCAAAATTTAAACCCCCAACACAACGACACCAATGTGGGAACTCCAACCACTTTACCTCAGGTCATCTAAAATGGGAATAAGGGAACTACAAACAAGAACAACCAACCCCAAACAGAGAACCAATTCCCCAACACCAATGAAACTCCCAAAAATAAAATTAACCAAATGAAAGGGTTATACCAACAATAAGAACTCTACTAACATGATAAAAATTTAGAACCCCAAAAAACTGACACCTGAATGGGAACTCTTTCCACTTTACCTCATGGTATATAATGTGGGAAAAATGGAACTCTAAAAAAGTACAAGAAACCTCAAAAAAAAACCCCATTTCCCAACCTAAGAGAAACTTATAAAAATAGCTTGAACAAAATAGTGAACCAGAAACAAAATCCATCAATTCCACATATCCCAAGCATCCCTAAAAGAGAAAAGTTAAACCATAACTGACCATATAAGGGATAAGAATATTTAATGAAGTGCTAAAAATCAGTTAGCGAAATTGAGATAAAAAACTCATATTATGATAATTAAAGTCCATAAAAATATAAAATGAATTGATAAACATATAAGAACAACAAAATTGAAACACATAAACTTCAACCGTCTCCATTATGACATTGTGTACAAAACTAGTCCAAGGTTCCACACAACATTGATGATTCCCTAACTCCGCATGATATTCAATATGAGGCATGTGTTCTGAGCTCTTATGTCAAATGAATCTTCTAACTCATTGTTAGGCATCAATATCCACTAATCACAACATCTTATTGGCTGGTGATTTTAACAATACACCTCTGTAAGACCCAGATAGTGGTAATGATGGAACATCTTTGGGGTTTGGGATAAGATGGCTTCAAGTTCCTGAACATGGAACACTGGTGGAATACAACTCATCAGTACTATTAACTAGAAATCATACCTTATGGTTGATATTTTTCATAAATGGGTACCTCTATCACACCACTCTCACCAGGTGGGAAACCTTCATGAGAGACAAGAATTACCATATTTCCAACTACAAGTTCTCTGGAAAATAACTCAACTAAGAGTGCTTCATTCACATGCTTATGAAGGAAACAATCGTTGTATGGTAAGACTCACTATTTGATATATAGATGTAGAAAACCAATGAAGAGAGAATCCTTCAAAAGATCTTGTGGTTCCACCTCTGGAGAAATGGAAATGAGATCCCTGAAGAGGTCAAAAAAGCCCTTCACTATATAATGGCCTTTTTGAATGCACATGATCTCTTCCCTTTTCTTCATATTCACCTCCCCGGGTATAAAACATCAGATAAATATTAGATTAAACACATCCCATGTCATTCGGAAATCATCAATGGTGTTGAAAACATCTCACATTTCTCCATGGCTGGATCCTCAAACAAACCCAGAATAGTATGGACTCTAACAGCTTCAGGAGTTCCCAATGAAATGAAGGCATGCTCGATATACTGAATAGACTCTAGATAATCTATCATACCTAAATTAGTATAAAGGATAGGAAACAAAAAATAAAGATAAAAAATTGGGCAAGACTCATAATAATATTTAGGACCTAATCTGTGTGGAAAATTCTGATTAACATGAGAAATAAAAAACCAAAACCAACATCAACTGAAAACATAAACAGATTGAATATATCAAGTGAAAAAATATGATTATAATACAAAAAAATAGAAGCACAACCATAATAATATTTTATAAAATCAAATTTCCATTTTAATTTTCAAAATATCCTTCTTCAAAGGATTATTTCTAATGAAAAATCCAATTTTCTGAAGAAAAATCACTTCTTAATAAAAAACTAAGCCGTATGACTTATCTCAAATAGTCACCCCTGGAATCCTATGAATTGTCACATATGATTCCCCCCATATCCTCTTTCCTTGTTCATGCACATGTTCCATCATGAACATTCCATATAAATACTCACACACATGCGAATTCTTATAAGGAATTCTAAGGTCCACACTTATCATTCCAGTATCAAATATGATTGTTCGCTAAATTTTCATCCCATAAAAATTTCCCTTTAAAACCAATTTTTTTAAATTGAAACCCATTTGAATGAAATAAATTTCACTTCAAAAATATTATCAATTCAAAATACCACTCACAGAAATCGTGACAAAAATGAAAAAAAATTACACCAACTACCTGAATGAGGAACTAGTGGTCATGCATAATCTAGATACATGATAGAGATCCATGATCTAAGTAGGAATAAAAAACTAAGTGGATCCTGAACCATGTACTTGGACTCCACATGGGTCACTACTTCATGTGGTATCATGTAATAACCCATGATCACCTCTATTGTCATTATTTACGCAAAAAAAAAGTTCAAAAACCAAAAACAAAGTCTTTAAACCTAAACTACCCCATGAAACCTGAGGATCAGAACAAACAAGATTTCACGATGCACATCATGTTCCTACATACTGTGTCTTGACCATCCATTTCTCCATCCTATATAAATTCCCAACCCCAAAAGTTCATCTTATGATACTATGTTTTCATGAACCAATCCAAAATTCCATCCAACCATGTATGTGACCCTATCTAAGATATGGAGCGAAGTTCATTCCCAATCCGCATAGGCTAGAAACTAGTGTTAGGAATTAGTGTAATTAGTATGGAAACTCGTATTTCCCATTAAATGCGGATCCTAGAAATAAACCAAAAAGAAGAAAAATCCTACAATAACTAAAACTCAGATAAATATATTAATAGATTTAGTTACCACATGGGAATATAAAAGAAATAAAAAACTAGAACACAAAAATTCTTCTAGGATCTTCTTTGTGACCCCTTAGTCACCATAAACCAGAAGGACAACTAGATCCAACAACCAGAAGAAAAAATAGGAACTGAAACCCAAAATACGACTCAGGTCTACCGACATCGAATGGTATAAGTATGGTGTGAGCTTAACTTCTAAGTAGGTAATCACCATAGAATCCATAAATTTCCATTTTTGAAATAATCAACAAACACATGTTTGGAAGTATATATATAAAATATTCATTTTCTTTATTTTATGAAAATAATAATATCCTTCCATAATATCCCATTAAAAAAATGCAATTTTACTTTTTATTTTTTCCCACATTCCACAACATCTTATATTTTAAAATAAATCCCACCACTAAATCCAACCAAGTAACTAAAGCACAATTGTGTGGAAAATAAATGGAAACAAAAATGAGAAGATAAAAACTAGAAAGGCTAATATCAATCATGCATCAGAAAATCAAAAATAACATATAACTATCATAGCTTGTTAAACATATCTATACATGATTCTATAACCAATTAAACATCAAATTAAAATCCAATGATTCTAAATTCTTGTTTCTAAGAAGACAAGGTACATAAAACAGAAAACATGGGACAAAATAAAAAATTTCTCTATTTATCATATATTATGAGATCCTAACATCTTTTGAGTCATTAAATATATATAGAATTACACAGGGATAACATGAATAAATGGATGATCGAAAAATCCCAATAAGGGATAAACATTAAACTAAAGCCTAACAGATTGGTTAGAAATAATACTATAATGATATAAAAAGCATGGAACTTTCTTAAACATAATGAAACATAAAATGGAATAATATAACCATGTATTCATTTTAGTATGGTAGAAACATAAAATACTAATTTAGCCCAATTCAAGGATTTTTTCACATAGAGGAACATGAGTCAAGGATCATTTCACATAGAGGAGCACAAGTCAAGGAAAACCACCTAGACAGTTGCACATAATGTCTCGGTAGAGAGAACACTACCCAATTAATTTGAGCACTATCTAGGTGAATCTATAAAAACATGTTAATGAATATTTTTTACACCTAAATAATCATAAAAAAAGAATAAAACATAAACATAAGGGTTAACTAATTAAATAATTGTGTAACATAATCATGCCATCAAAAGGGAATTTCATAATGTTGTACAAAAAAGGATGAATTTAAATAATACATAGACATTCATAAAGTAAAATATGAATAGATCATTATATATGATGTCACACTGATGTTAAAATAGTGTTTTTGAAAATTTACAAATAAAAAATATTTGTACGGTTTTAGGTAAAACATTCAAGATTAATTAAAATGGAAAAGGCATAATTGTTTGTATAAAACCAGAGTTTAACCTATTTGTTTTTTCATGATAAAATGATAAATTTTATATAAGTAATGGATTAGTAAAATATATTATGGATCACACCTAAAAATGGGTATGAATCAGGGAAGTTCCCTTAAATTGGGCTTGCTCATCGGGAAAAATTGAGTATAGAACCTCTTAAAATCATTTATATACCCAAAATATAATGTTGAATGGATCTTGATACATGATATTAGAATATAGAAAATATTTATAATATTTACATAAAAATAAAATACAATTTCATTTGGGTAGAAAGAGAGAATGGGTAACCAAAAATAATAATGGAGGTTCAGGTAGAATCCCTTAACTAATGTCTGAAACAATTCTGAACATGATCTTAATGACCCAAATAATAAAAATATATCAACTTTTTAAAAATTAATAAACCATTTATACAATTATTTTATTTATAATATCATTATTATCTACATTTATTTCATCTTTTATGGGTTAATAGATTAAATTTAATCGTTTGGGAAGGTTGATTTCATTAGTTTTCATGGTCAATAATTTGTATAAGTGTATAAAAAATCATGTATAATGAGGATAGTTTTATATAAATAAATTTATATTCCATAAATTCACTTATGAAATATTGAAATTCCATTTTTTCCAAAAATTAGGTTGATTCATTAGAGAAATAAATAAGGATAATCCTTTAGATTAATTTATCATATTTTGTTCATCACATATAGTTTTGTTATATTAGTAAATATCCTTTACGTATATGGGTTCTATAACATTATATAAGTTGAAATACAAATAATATAATATTTTTCAACCATAAAAAATATTTCAAACCATCCTTGAAGAAAAAATTTAAATATAAATGTGTATCATCCACCAAGGTTACAAATCGGCACCTCACGGACAATGTTTTCATTCTTAGAGTAAAAGAGAGAGGAGACGAGATTTGAGGAATAATTATTCCATAAAAAATATATTATATATATGATACTTGATATTTCGTTCCATTTGGATAAGGTAAGGATAGGAGTGATGAAATGAAAGGAAATTGAAAATAAATTGATATAAAAAGGAAGAGGGTTTTAACTCTTCATTCATTATTCTTGAGAACATCCTTTGGGAATTGTTTTTGTTATTTTTTTGAGACTAAACTCTCCTAGATGTGGATAATAGGTTTGGTAATTGTAGTGTGTTGAATTTGGATAAGGCTCAATTGTTGAGAGGAATTATGATAATAGGTTGTGATGGTGGTATTTATAATGGAGTAGAGGGGTGTTTTTTCATTATTTCACTCAATATCTTATTATTTTTTTCAATACAAGAAATAATGTTCATTATTGAGACAAAATACATTAGTTAGGTCATGTGAGTTTGAAACAATTTTGATTACATCATCCATGACTCAACTAATTTTGTATTTAACTTAAAATGTATATATACTGTAAATTACAGTATTTTACATTTCAGAAAAATCCAAGTATTTCATAAACATACAAAAAATACACAATAATTGTTTTTCAATGTGTATAAATAAAATATAATCTAATTATTATAAATGTAATTTTCTATATATTAGTAATTTTAATTTTAGTTAAAATCATCATTTACATGGAAAATATAGATTATAAAATTGTAACTACTTTTATTTCACTATGAAAAATTAACTAAGGTCTCATAAAATAATCATATAATTGTAGGAAATAAAAATATTAATATAGTAGTAAATTTTATGAAAATAATTTTTTATTTAAAATATTAAATTATCCCATAAATCTTAAATAAATAATTATAACATAAAAAAATACCAACACTTAATAATTTTTAAAATATTTATTTACTTATACTATTATATAATTATATCATAGTTTCACTTATATGATGGATACATTTCATTTAAACTTTCATTGATAAGGATACTATTCAATTGTATAGTTTACCATTAATAAGGGTTGTATTAATATTACAAATTTCATGTTATTATTTTATTATTATAGGTTCCTTAAATTATAGAAATTATTCTTGTTTCATTCATTTATCATTTATAAAGCTTATATTATGTTATCTTATGTTTTTATATGATATGAAAAAATTATAAGAAGGTAATTTATATATATATAATTTTGTGTCATTAAATTCTTCCACCCTTATGAATTTTCTCCCTCGAATTTTCATTTCACATACTATGGTGAAAATAGGTTTGGCTACATTTCCTTCATTGCTTTCTCTTATTCCCATATAGAATCTTCATATTTATTCTTCCACCATTGTACATTGACCATGAGGCTAATATTATTATGTATAAATTTATCTCTTTGATCATAGATCTTCTCTATCTTCTATTGATAAAAAATATCATTCTCCAATTGTACCATCTCTATAGTCAATACATGTGAAGGATTAAATATGTACTCACTTAAGTGGGATATGTGGAATACATTGTGTAATTGAGACATGGTTGATGTAAGTAATAGTTGACAGTCCAAAAATCCTAAATGATAATGGATCTCTAATGGACCGATGTTCCTGGGACTTAGCTTCCCTTTCTTCTCAATTCTCATGATCCTCTTATATGGAGATATGAAGTGGAATACCTTATCTCCCACCTTAAACTCCAGGTCCAATTGATGATGGTTTTCATATCTATTTTTTTATCCTCAGGAGTCCTCGATGTGATACTAAATGTTTTTCACCATCTCCATAATTTTCATGACCATTTTAGGTGCTAACATATTACATTCTCCAACTTCATCCATGCATGCCAGTGTTCTGAACCTTTTCCCATAAATAGCTTCATATAGATCCATTAAGATACTACATTGGAAAATCGTTTTGTATGATAATTAGACTAATAGAAGATGTTAGTCGCATCCTCCTTTGAAGTCCATAGAACTTGATCTCAACATGTTTTCTAGAATGATCTCAACATGAGGATGATAGGCTATAGTGATGTTTAACCATGTGATTATAAGATGTTGGATACTTTTCTAGAACATGGTGGTGAATCTAGGATCTCAGTCAGATAAAATAGATAATGGAACTCCATAAAGAATTACAACTTATTTGATCTATATCTATACAAGTGGATCTAGTGAGAAGTCCTATAAAATAGTTAAAAAGTAAGATGTCTTGGTAAGATGATCCATAATAACCCATGTACAATTGTTTTTTATGGATGTCTTTAGAAGTCCAGTGACAAATCCTATAGTGATGTTTTTCTATTTCCATGTTAGTGTGGGTAATCATTTCATCATAGACGTATAATTTTTCCTTTCATAATTCATATAGTGACATACCAGTCCCTCTGATGTATATCCAGCGATCACTTTTTTCATATTGTCCCCCCAAAATATTTCCTAGAGATCTCGATACATCTTCTTGTTTCTTGGGTGAATAGAAAATGTGGATCAATGTTCGTCATTTGAAATCTGTTTTTTTTTACTTTTTATTTAATGGTACACATAGATGTGGCCAAAATCATATGAATTCATAAACATTGATCTTGAACAGAGAGGATTTCCTATTTTGGATAGGTTCCTCCCTCTTCAAAATTTTGACATCATTTATTTAAGCATACATTATTTTATCCAGAAGGGATGGATGAGAAATAATTTTGGAAAATATTTATGATGTTCTTACCTTATGGATTTCCATATCCATCCATTATAATTCTAAGAATATCGGATCATTCTCAATTCTCATTATCGATAAAGATGTAGGATACTTTATACATACAGCACCTGCCACCTTATATTCTTTACCAGGTTGATAGTGGATTGAGATGTCATAATAATTTATGAGATATACCTATATTTTATGTTGTTATATTAATATCCTTATATTTGCGTATATATTTTAGAATATTTTGATTAGTATATATCTCACACTTCTCCCCATAGAGATAGTCCCACTAGATTTGTAGTACAAAGATAACAACTACTAACTCCAGATCCTATGTGGGATAGTTTTTCTCATGGATGTTGAAATCCCTTGATCTATAGGCTATCACTTTATCATTTGGTATCGGTAAAGAACCTATGTATTTTTTTAAATAATCGTTTTACACCACAACGATTTATTCAATTTTTTGATTTTGATTACATGCATAGAGTCATGCCTCTTTTTGAGCTCCTTAAAGCATTCATCTTATTCTTGAATCAATAAAAATTTCAAAACCATCCATGTCATAATTGTTATTGGTTTTTAAAATCATGATAATTTATTAAAAAATTATTTTTAATACCATACTAGACCATGAAAACGATAAATCTTCATTACAGATGTTGTCCTGTTGCAAACCTTAATTGCCATTGTCTTGGAAGGGTAAAAAATATTCCTTCCCTGGTGATAACCTTTCAAAATAATGATACCTCATTAATCTAGAAGTCACATTTAGTTTACTTTTCATATATTTTATCCCTTCGAAAAGTTTTAAACACAGTATTTAAATGATCATCGTGTTCCTCCTTGGTCTTGGAGTATATAAATATATCATCGATAAAGAATAACAGAAATTATTTGAGGCAATCTCTAAAGACAGTACTCATTAAATGCATGAATATTTCTAGATCATTAGAAATCAAAAATGGAATCACTATGAACAGATAGTGTCCATTACTTATCAAAAGGAAGTTTGATAAGATCTTTCTTCCTCACCTTTAATTTGTGATATCCCAAATGAAGGATAACTATTGAGAAAAAATGGCCCCATGTAGTTGATCAAGTAGTTTATCTATAAGTGGAAGAAAATGATTTTCATTTATCATTATTTAATTTATTTTATGATAATTTATGCATAGGAACATTTATCCATAATTCTTCTTCATGAATAAGACTGGTTCACCCCATAGTGAAGCAATCATACATATAAAACCCTTCTCCATATACTCCAATAACAGCTTCTATAGCTCTTAATGATTAATAGTGGAAAATATATGAGGTGTATTCTATATAGAAAAATATCCAAAAATAAGTTCAATTGAGATCTGAACTTCTCAATTTGAGGGAGTTCCATGTAACTCTTTGGGGAGTATATTAGTTTAATCCCCCATTATAGGCATTTCTTAAAGCATGATCATCAACATTGTCTCAATCATTCGAGTGAGATAATCTTTCCTATAAGGTATTAATATCCACACATGATATGGGGATTCTAACGGTGATTCATCTTCCTCCTTACAATTGTAAATAATTTTAGGGTACTTTTGGATGAGAATTGTGATATATAATTCTCAACATATGATGTTGGCATTTTATAATGATAGTTAATCCATTCCCAAAAGAGAATCATACTCTAAAAAAGGTATTGTGACATTATATTATGGAAGGTTAAATCTAGAAACATTAATCGGAGAGGAGTTATGCACTTTAGATTCAATAATTGTTCAATTTTCTATTCTCATAGATAAATCATCCTCCCAATTTTTAGGTGGTGTTAAAATATTTCTACTAAACTTTCAAGATACGAACTTAATGTTTAAAACAAGTATCAAATACTACATTTACATTATTTAATGAATAACCATAATACCTTTCCCCACATCATTGTCTGGATCCAAATTAGTAGTAGTGAGAGAATAAACCCTTCCTGGTTTCCTTGGAGGTTGTTGTTGAATTCCTTCGATAACCCTCTTCTTTGGGAATTGGTTTGAAAATGACTATGTTCCATGGATTTAAAACACTACAATACCTGCTGAGAGTAGATATAAAACTTCATTTGTTCTTCCACATTAGTGGGATTGATCATATCCCTTTGGAAATTCTTATAAAGATTCCCCATTAAAAAACATTTGAATAATTTCATAGTTCTCTTTAAGCAGTTCCTAAGACACCTTCACATAATCATTTAACATGTGATATTAATTATTTTTTCCATCGTGGGAATTATTTTCTGATCCACTCTTATGGGAATCAATTTATGTGTTTTTTTCATTTGGCCAATGATACCATTGGGTGTATCTACAACCTATTTCAACATAGAGGGAATAATAAAAAATATACTCATATCTTCGGAAGTCTCGAATTACCAATGATTTTTGATGACTTGGTTTTAGTTAACTAAAGAATCAATCCACCTTTCATTCAAGGTTCATGATAAAGATGGATAAATACCTTGAAAGACTTTTAATGTTCACTTTATATTCCCTGGGAGACTAATCTTACTTCATCTTAAGTCTGATGACCTCTATTTACATCTTGATATGGAGGGTTTGGGGAAAATATTTATTAAAAAACATTTTCAGGAATTACTCCCAATCCAGAGAATCAATGTCCACCATAGAAATTATATTTTTTATCAGTTTCCACCACTGATCAGCTACCCCATCAAAATGTCATACTACCATCACAACTTTCTATTATTCTAAGAACTAGAGGATAAAGAATATCTTTTCAATGAATTTACTCCTCTATTCTATGATGAGGTGATCAAAAGATTCACTAAACATGTAGGCCCTTTCCTCAAGAGCTATTTTAGGGAAACATTCCATTTCCTTGGTAAAAATGTTTTTCTACACGATTACAGTTATTATTCAAATCTTGATTCAGGTGGGAAAGTAATATCATAAAAGCTTGATCACACATTCCCATAATTTTTGTATTTTCATTAGAGAAATCACCATATTCGTTATAAAAATTATTATTGTAATGTTTTCTTCTATTTCCCAAGACTAACTATGAAAAATAATGTGCAATTATGGGTCTTTCATACTTAGGTAATAAGCATAAAGTGGAAACATTAAACATATAAGGATAATATCTTAAAGGAAACGTATATCCTAACTATTGATTCCACACATTTCAATCTAGGTTATCCAAGATATTTATCCTAAAATATATTCTTATTGGCATTTTTTTCCTTTAATAATGGTTCATAATGAGATTATGAATTTACAAATGCATATCCTCCCAGGAGTCTCAAACTAGTTTCATAGTAAGGCTCGTTGTCGTGTACCAGGTTACCCCAAGTTAGGAATGGAAAACCTTGTTATATTTGCTACTCCTACGTACATCTATTCCATATCCACATCCACATGTAGTATCCATACATGGATGTATTTTATTTGATAAACCACTAACCGTATAAAAAAAATTTAGGGATGTTTTATTAAACTTACAATAATCCATATGGTTCAAACTAAAGCATTAAATTACTTCTATAAATAAATAACACAAATTATCTTGTAATAAAAACTAGTGAAACTCTAGCATTTTAAACATTTAATTACATGATTTTATGAACAATTACACATCAATTTACAAGAAATGTATTGTAAAGTATAGTGTCATGGAGAAATTCAAACTTAAAACTAAAAACATGGGACTAAATAAAACTGTTTTATATTTATCATCCATTAAGATATTTTAGATTCCATTGATCCCTTACATCTACATAGGATAACTTAGGGTTAACATAAACAAATAGATGATTTAAAAATACCTATAAGGAATAAATCAATAAAATAATGCTTAGCACATGGGTAAGAAGGCATAACATAATGATATTCAAAGGCAGGGAACAAGATTAAATACAAGTATTCACAACATGGGATCATATAATTATGGATTCATATTAATGTGTCAGCAACATGAAATTTGAATTTATCACATTTTAAGGCTCGTTGCACATAGAGGAGAATATATCAAGGATCGTTGCACAAATATGAGCATGAGTCAAGGCTTACCACCAAGACTATTGGACATAACATCTCATGAGACTAAACATTACCAAATGAATTGGAGCTATATTTGGTAAAACTAATTATAACATGATAATGGATATTTTTTCTACATAATGAATCATATATAAACAATCAACCATAAATATAAGGGTTTCCCATGGAATGAATTGGGAATCATAATCAGGTCAAATGGATTATCAAAATGGAATTTATTAATTGTTCCATAGAAAGGATGGATTTAAGTAAGAAATGGACATTAATAAGGGAATATATGCATAGGTCATGATAAGTGTTGATAAAAGTTAGTGAAAATAGTGTTTAAGAAAAATTGTAAATAAAACATTTTAATATATTTTAAGGGAAACATCAAGATTCATTAAAATAGAAAAGGAATTATTATTTTTGTAAATCTATAATTGGAAAATGGTTGTGTTAAATGCTAAAATTAGTGATTTTATAATGAAAATGGTGGATTAAATTTCTTTCAGAACACATGGAAATGGGTATGAATTTAGGAATTTTTCATAGATCGGGCTTGCTTATTATGAATAATTGAGTGGGGAACCTTTTAGAAACATATATTTCCCCAAAAAATAAGAATGGATGGATCATGATAATAATGTTTAGATCATTTATAAATCATTTATAATATTTCAATAAAAATAAAATAGAATTTAATTTGGGTAAAAAGAGAGAAATAATAACTAGATGGAGTAATGGAGGTTCGAGTAGAATCCCTTACCTCATTTACAAAAGGATTCTGAACATGATATTAATGTCATGAATAATCAGATTAGATTCATTAAATTATAATTAATAAACCAATAATACATTTACTTTATTTATTATAAATTTTTTATGTTCATTTATGTCCTTTTTAATGGGTTAAGAGATTCAATTTCATCATTTTAGAGAAATTGATTCCTTGTTTTTCAAGATCAGTTTACTTCTATAAGTGTATGGAATATCATGTATATTGAGGATAGTTTCCAAGAAATGAAATTATATGTCATTATTAATTTTATATAATATTAAAATTTATTTTTTATAGAAGTTAGAGTGATTCAATAAATAAATAAATAATGATTAATGTTTAGATTAATTTATCATTTTTTATCACAAAATCTAATTTTCTTATATTATTAAATATCATGTATATCTAATGGTTATTGAACATTAAATATGCTGTAATACATTTAATATAATATGGTTTAACCATAAAAATGGTTTAATTATTGTCCATTAAGATTAAATTTAATGTGGAAATCACGTCATCTCTGAAGGTGGTAAATATGCACCTCATATATGATGTTTTCATTGTTAATGTAAAAGAGAATGGTGTAGATATTTGATGAAGAATTATTCCATAAAAATGATAAAATTATATTATATGTAATATAATGTAATATTCATCCCATTTTGATGAGGATAGATGAGGAGAGAAAATAAAATAAAGGAACCTAAAAAGATGTTGAAAGAAAACAGAATATGGTTTTTTATTGATTATTTCTTATTGAGAACTACCCTAGGGAATTGATTTTGGTCCTTTTTAATGGCAAAAATATCATAACATGGGGGATACCTCTATGAGAATTATTATTCATAATGTTTACAATGGTCAAGGCATGATACATGTGAGGAGAAGAGGTGGCGAGGGTGGTATTTATAGTGGAGGATAAGGGTGTTTTATCGTTATATTGCCCAATATTTTATTATTTTTCTCAAAGATAAGCAATAATTATTATTTTTAAAATTATATATAGTAATTAGGTCATATTTCTTTGAACTAATTAAACTTATATCATACTTGACTCAATTGAGAGTGTATTTATCTTATAATATATTTTATAAATTACCATATTTTACCAATCACTAAAAATTCATGTATTTCAGAAAAATCCCAAACACTCACCCTAACCATTTATTAATGTGTAGAATTGAAAAATAAACTCCATTTTATTAAAATAATTTTTAATATAAGATAGATTTTAATTAGAATTAAAATCATCATTTTCTTGAAAAATATAGAATTTAAAATTATAACTCCTTTTATATAACTTTGGAAAATTAACTAAGGTCTCATAAAAATATCTTATATTCATAAGAAATCCAAAAATTAATTTATGACAAAATTTTATGACAATAAATTTTTTGTTAAAATTATAAATTAATCATAATATTGTAATTAATTAGTTATGACTTAATAAAATAAAAATATTTAATTAGTTATGTTTAAAATATTTATTTATTAATAATATTATATAATTATATCACATTTTCACATATAAGATGGATTAATTTTTGTTATAAATTCATTGGTGAGGTTACTATTCAATTTTCTATTTTACTATTCATAAGTGTCAAAATACCTATCAAATGTTCAAGTTACTATTTCTTCAGAATATGTCCCTTAACATGAAGAAACAATTATTATTTCATTAATTCATAATTTTTAAATCCTGTATTGTGTCATGTTTTGTGTTTATACCATATGAAATAATTATTGTAAGGTAAATTATGTAGGTAAAACTTTTGGTTTTTATAGAGAAAATATAGATAATTTCTTTGGGAATTTCATAAATATCCATAGAGAGATCCCTGCATATACATGAGTCATACTCACCTACATTAATATGGTATAGTTCTATATTCTATAACTAATTGGGTGCTCAAAACTAGCCTCACTAGTGGAAAACGCTCCTGGACTCAAAGAAATCCAAGGGGTACCAACACATCTAATCGAGTTTAATAATAAACTACCACATGAAACTCTAAAATTAACCAAAGAAACCCATGTTAATATTTTATTTAGACCCTCACATGAATGAATGACCTTACCTACGGTCACCATACTTGCTGACCCAAAACACGAACACCACCTATATGATATCCCACATTGGGTAAATCCTCTATAGGGGTTCCCACAACTCATAAAACTATAAAAGGATCCAACCAATCCATCGTGTCATTTAAACCTTCAACCATTCCTAAAAAACAGGCATAAATACCCATCTAACATTTGTATCCTCAAACCCAACTTTCTTTCACAAAAAATTTAAAGTTACAACTGGGCCTTACAATTAGTTCATTATTAGACCACTTACAAAGAATTTATAAACAATTTCCAAAATATTATAAAAGAAAATTACAAATTTATAATTCTAAACATTCCTTTATGTTCTAAATTTTAATTCCACTACGAATTTTATTTTGAAACCAAAATGAACATGAAAGAAATAACCATGGGTTTCCAAACAGGACATGTTATAAACAACATATTTAAAACCATATTCATTCAACCTAACCTACCATGAAACCATTTATAAATCAATAAACCATTTGAGAAATCAAGGTGCAAGGAAAAAAATATTTTAAAGTGCCATCTTAATTTGAAATCCCATCAATGCATACATTCTATGCACCTAGGGATGTTCCAACATCTAATCACACAACAATATCAATTAAACCATATAATGAATTCATCCCACAAATGTGACCAATTTATAATTAAAATCATGATATCAAAATCTAAAAAGGTCGATATATAACAAAAAGGATTAGTTTCGTACTGATAAAGTAATAAATTTTTTAGTAAACTCTTTAGGTGAACAAACCTAAAGTCATATACATAATAATTCATTGAAAAGAAATTTTTAAGAAATTATACCAACCCAAAACCATAACAATAATAAAATAAAAAAACAATAGGCTTATGAAACACACTTATAAATTATTTTAAAAGAACCAAGCATCAGTGGATTGTGCAAGAAAGGAAAATAATGGAAAAACCTACCTCTAAGGATGGAAGATGGATTGACACTTTGGGAGAAGATATATACAATCCATAGACACAAGCGCCACACCCTAACCTTCATAAAAACCAAACCAAAAATAAACCCTATCCATTTGGTTTCATCCAAGAAAGGAACTCACTACGAAAGAACCGTAAAATCAAGATATGAGTGTATAAGAATAGAAAAAAGGACAAAAACACTAAAAACATACCTTAGATGCATGATTTTTGAACCATGGATGGAGGATAAACAATGGAAGAGTTGTGTGTGAGCATTCTCAAGTTCCAAAATTAATCTAAGGGGAGGAATATTAGATTTGGGATATAAATAGGTGAGGTTGAATTATTTATTTTAATATTTTTAAAATATGGCCAACTCTCATGGTTGGGGCACATGATTTTCCAAACTGTGTACCAACTATGTGATATCTACTGTCCAATAGTGAACTGACCACATGACCATCCCATATTGTTTTACCTGCCACTCAAAAACTCTGTGGTAGATTCTATCACTATCCAACACCTAACATACAATGACCTGGGTAGGGCCCCAAGGATTCCAAAATGGTGAGGCCAAACCATGTGTAGGCCAATAATCCACCCAAAAAATAAAAGAACATAATATTTCCAAATCGGGACTAAACCCAAACCTCAACTTTGAGATTAGAATTCATGAAAAGAACAAAGTAATGGTATATCCATGGTTGGGGTGTGACACTCCAAATGATCTCTTTTTCATATGTATCCATATTCAATATTTCTAAAAAATTTCTCCATTCTATTTATTTGACTCCAAATATTTTTTATTTCTTACAGTTATTATAATTTTATTTAACAATAATAAAAAGGATATTTATCACCATTTTATTGAAAATTTAATAAAGGTTATTTTAAAATATTATTAAGGATTTCTATTTCATGTTTATAATTGAATCATCCAATCTTCTTTTACTCTAGAAAATATTTAAAAATTTATCAAGAATCAGTATTCATAATTAATTTTACAATGGGTTTTAAAATTATTTTTCTTATTAACATATTGAAAATTATTATTGAAGGCAATTCATAATGTTTTATCATTATGTAAATGTTAAGAAATGATTCCAAAAAATCCATTTAATCACATCAAATAATTCTACATTAACATCAATAAAAATTCATATATCCACTATAATTATGATTCATGAATGAACAAATATATTACATAATTAAATAAATCATTTTTATGTTCAAATATTTGGTATCAACCAATGAATTTTTAAAAACATTTTAGGAAACATAATTTTGAAGTGATATGAACCTGATTTCAATGAAACTTTTTTCCTGATATAATGAATGATTAATATCTTATAGAACACATATGAATGATTCTTTATGTATGTGGTCTTTCATATACCACTAAATAATTTGAATTTTTTTTTTGAAATTATATAATGAATCATATCAATCATGGGTTTAATGTGTGGGAATTTTTAGTTCCCTCAAAAATGTAATCTGTGGTGGGTTGTTTAATAATATAAGTCATGGGAGTCATGCGATTTATCAAAACATAATTCAAGGAAATCATATATTTTTTCCAACTTAATGTGATGGGGTCAAGGGATTGATCATAACATAATGTGTTGATGTCATGAGTTTTACCCTAAAATAAATTATGGTAAAAATTGGTTTTCTCACAATATAAATCATCTGAATCATGGGGGTTTCAAATGGTTTTAAATATATATTCTATGAGTGCTCCGTAATACCTTTCTTATTGTTTAAATATTATATTACAATGATTATGATCCATTAATGAGGATTATTATCTGACAATCCACTATCAAGTTACATAACTACTAATTTGAGAATACATAACCCTATATCACAACTTATAGAAAATATTTTTATTCCACATTATTGTAAATAAAATATTTTCCTATGATCATGTTTTCTCATATGTTTATTATTATACCATTGAACAAATGAAATTATTGTATCCCTAACTGGTAATGTGAGATCTACACATTCTTGTGATTCTATTCCCCATGTTATAAAGATGGTTATATACTATGAGAAGTCTAGAAGGGGGTCTATTATGGCTCATTTATGTAGAAATGTTAACAAGTTTCATAAAAAATGTTACATACTTATATAGTCATCAATGTTAATAAACATTAAAATCAGGGAATTTGGTTATTAATATTTGATAGGATGTTAATATTTTATAAAATAATTCAAATTAATATAAATTTATTTTGGTCCACCTCAGTTTGTATCAAATATTTTATTTAATAAATGTTTTTGGTAACCAAATCTCTGTGTGTGGGTATGGGGAACCTCCAGGTGAATTATAGCAGTGTTTATTTAATTTTTATGATAAAATTTTAGTGTTTTGGAAATTAGGATGGTAGGAATTTAGTGAAAAAACAGAGATTAAGCTATTTATAGAATAATATCAAATAATTTATGTAAGTAAGGGATTGTGTGGTTTAATAAAAATGAAATCAGAATATAGATATTACAAGTGAATCCATTATATAAAAAAGATATACATATGTGTTGTAACATTGAATGAGATTTGTTAAGTATTAACTTCATCAGTACTCAATAAAAAATATAGAGATCTAACTACACAACTTTCGTGAATCATCCAAATGATATGAATTGTTAATATCACACTCTTTAGGAGTATTTAAAATAAATTTAAAAAGTTATGTATTTATGTTTTAGAGTTTTAGAGAACACAATAAAAGGATTACTAGATTGAACAGAAATGTAATTTGGATGAATTTAATGCTAAGGTAATGGTTTCAGAGGCAAAGAATTATTAAGGGAGAGTTTCTCATGAGATTTTTTATGATAAGTATCTTAATATTTTAATTTTTCATAACTCACATTAACTAATTGTGTGATAGTGTGAGTTGAATTAAAATATATTTGAGTAAATGGATCCATGTATTATGTGGTTATTGTCCATATGATAAACCTAAATAGAAAATAGTTAGAGTGGGAAATTCTGATATTATGAAAATCTATATATTATGGAAAATTATAAAAATTGAGGTCATATATGGGTTACAAAATAAACCAAATACTAAAATGGTGGAGTCTCATGGTTGTTCAGGAGACATGGTGATGGATGATAGAATATGAAATTTGTTATATTTATCAATTATTGGAAGAATCCCCCATGGTAATCTCTCAAACAAATAAGAAAAATATTCAAGTGTAGAAGGATTGGACTTCAATATCAGGATTGTTGAAGGTAGATGTAATGGATGAGAAAAACTATAAAAGATATTAAAGTAATAACTAATACTCCATCCTCATTTCATTGATTAAAATGCAATAAGATTTTCCCTTTTTATAATAAATTACCTCACCCTAGACTATCAAGAATAATAGATATTATATGAACCATATGTGATAGGAACAAGGAAAATCCTGTAAAATGAAAAATTTTGATATTAATAATGATGAGTAAGTGATGTTAGGTTCAATTATTCATTACTCTGGGTTTTTTAATTTATTATGTTTGTAACACCCCAAGCTTCTACGGTACGCTTCTCTTTGATTAATGTGATAGCGTGTGTTGTACGCAACACCGAGTTCTAACACACCATAACCAATCAAACTAGCCGTTATGAATAGTAATACCTACTTTTTTAAATTATATATATTTTATATTATAAAATGGACTTCATTTCTGGATTCAGAATATCGAATTTATCCTAAGGTGAAATTTTGGTATTTTTCAGATAACTTTCATATTTTGATGAATAGTGAAAATTACTAAATTTTAATTAAAAACAACTTTTTTTAATCAAAATAATTAATAGTGATAAATTATGAATTTGAGTGGTTTTAAAGTATATTTAGAATATATTTTTACCATTTAATATAATTTTGGTCATTGGACATAATTTTACAATTAAACCAAACATAAACAAGTGTCAATCTTTTGATAGTTATTATCTCTTAAAAACCCACTTTTTGTTTTGACAGAAGGAATTAATTTTAAATTAATTTCTGCCACTTCTGTGTTTTGAATTTAGAAAAATTGATTCCATAATTTTAATCAGGATGTCCAAATTGTGTAAATAGGTAACTTTTATTTTTAGACATTTTGAATAATTACTGCGGTAAATATTTTATTTACCATGGTTAATGGTAAATTCGGTAAATAAGGGTTAAAAAAAATAATATTATAAAAATACTAAATTACCCTAAAACGTTTCCTATACTTATTGGTTGATACATGTTCGACCATAGGAATCTTTGGGTCGATTTTGGGACCCCATGGTGCCACTTGTAGGTGATGGGAACACTTTTTTTAATTAAGTTAAAATGAATACAAAAATGACACAAGCATATATCTTTTAGAAAAACAATTTTTACATAGAGTTATATATGTTGGATTTTAGATTATAAATATTCATTAGAAAGATAAAAATATATCCTACATAATGATATTTTATTTATAATTTTTAGACATTAAATAATTTAATTTATTTATGACACAATGATGATGAATTAATTACTATAATAGTGAAAAATTAAAATAATTGATATTATAAATACCCAAATAAATATAATATGAAACTTTTAATGAATTAAACTAATTTTATAGGATACTATGACATACTAGGATTTATTTAATTGACTTTTTTCGAAGTAATAAATCTGTTATAAGTTTCACAAAAATCAACTATTGAATAGTGTCAAAATTGACATAAAACAGTTCTTAAAACAAATATTATATTATTAATTGATATTAAATTCTTAAAAATCTAAGGTTCGGCCAAGAGACTTATATCATGATAGGTTCATAATTAATGGACCACATGGGGGTCGCTTGGATGTATATAGTAAGTTTATTAACCATATTATATAAAAATACAAAGAGACATTGTAAAAGTGAAACTAATTATCTTTGAGTTAATACTTAAAGATAAGGTTAATATAAATAACCAAACCTGTATAAATTCTATTGGTTGAGTTGTTTTCGACCCATACCCACCTTAAACTTTAAATAATCAACTTTGGAGCCATTAGAAACCGAATATGAATTTATTATAAATTAATATTTCTAGCTTTTCCAAAGGTGCCCCTCACGCCTCTTATAAAAGGTCACTCCTCCTTCTCATTTCATCACACCTTCAAAGCCTTTTGGTTCGGCCAAAATCTGCCCAAATACTCTCCCAACATCCCTCACTACAACCTAGAGGCCTTAGTTTGACCATAAAGCCAACCTAAGGAGCCCTTTTGATCAAATCAAAAGGAAGAACCTGAAGAAGAGATAATGTATTCACCACCCCTTTTCAAGTTCCTCTCTTCTTACACTTCTTCGTTCTTTGTTATTTCCATTATAAAATAATAAATCCAGTATCTTATATATATTGTGATGTTATTATAAATATTTTACAACCATATTCAGTATTCTATCCACCCTTTGAATAACATGTCACCATACGTGCGTACGTACGGCTTACCGTCTCCACGTCGTGGTGTAATTGTTATTCAATATATTATTGTTTTTATTGGTGTAATAATGATGTGTAACTCATGTAAATAATAAATATAAAATTTTAATGATTCCGTATATATGATATACCATCCATTTATATATTATTTTAATATCAAAATAATGATATTGTCGCTCGTGCGTACGTACGGACTACCGTCTCCACGAACGCGATGAGATTCATTATCCATCGTATCCATTCAAGTATAATTATCATTTGATGATTTAAAAAATGATTTTTAAGGACTTGATATCATTCTAGATATGAATAATATACAACATATCCTTTACAAACATGTCTTACATAACAAAACATATAAAAGAAAACAAGTAAGTTAACACCTGAAACAATGATAATACTAAGATATTATTATCAAATCAATATTAAAAGATCATATATGATATCATATTAATGTATATGATTATTGTATAATTTAATAACAATTATTTCACCATTATACAGGAGGTTAACCTACCCCAACCAAGGAAAAGTACAAGGTAAGGGATTATTTCACAATCTCTTCATTATCCGAGGTTGTTTATACGTAATAATCTACTGGGATCTCTTTATCATCCACATCCATGTTTTATAAAAATGTTTTTCAAAACATTTTTACTATTTACAATAATATGGGTTAAAGACATTTATACCCTTTTTTGTCTTTTTATAAGTGGTTTATAAAGGAAACTTTCCGTCGTTTTCCAAACAAGGTGCTTTTTAACCTTTTCGACAGAATTAAGGTAAGAATGTTTTTTTAACTAATACGGCAGGTGCGGCTATTTTCCACCGTAATAAAATCTTCGAAAATTCCTTCACAACCTTATAAGAACATTTTCAATGAAAATGCTTTATTTTATAAATATATGACTCTTAAATGATTTCAAAATAGAAAAAGATATTTCTCTAGAAACAGTTTTGATTTCATCTATGTCAACATCCTTTGATGGATTTTACGCTTATTTGAAGTTGATTTATTATGATACAAAACTTCTATATTATATTGTAGGTTTTGTGATATGTTTTAATGTGGATGTGCTATTTTTATACCATTCATATTTTATGGTGAAAGTATTGATATTTCGTATGCTAGTTTTTATACGAATGTTTATGTTATGTTTAAACTGTTTCATATGGGAATGCATTGGACTTAATATGTGACGAGTGGAGCCCGCTATAGCTCCTCGATGCATCGGTAGGTCTCATGAGACAAACTAGTGTCTTGGCACAAGGCCTTGGCAAAATATTATTTGTAGTCTTGGCACGAGGCCTTGGCTATGTGGTTATGATAGTCTGGCATTATGCATTCCAACATTATGAAAGTGGTTATTGATTTTGCATGTGATTATTCGATTAGTAGAATATCCATGTGAATAAGTAAATGGACTTATTTCATTTTATTTATGCCATACCATGTTGAATGTTCAAGTTTTAAAGGCTTTTGTTTTAGTTATACATTTCCTTAAATGTTTATTCTTATTTATGAAAGTTTCCTCTATATTGTTATCCTTAATGGGCATTTGAGATCACCACTTTTCTATGTTTTATTTTTCCCAGGAAGTGAAGAAGTAAATTATGAATGACCTGCAGGGATATTATGTGGTGATATGAGTGTGGATTATGGAGAAAATATGTTGTTGTAGTAGTTTTTCATTTTATGATGTAATGTAAGACTTATGAATATATCTAGTGTTTCCAAGGCTACTAAACCAATCGGTCTTTCGAGATTTGATCGTTCTTGTGATCATGCAAATTTTATGTAATAAGGCACCGACTCTGGGTAACTAGGGTCGGGGCATTACAGTTGGTATTAGAAGAAGTTTAGTACAAACCTTGGAAGCTAGATTTAGATAAACTCTGATTAGAGCACATAGACCTAAGATGAACTTTGAGGATTAATATAGAAGAACTTCCTAGAATTTTGGTATTGTAGAGATTTTGTGAGTTTTCCAAGCAATACATCTCTGTCTAGATACGAGCAGGTAGAGGCTGCCCTGGCACAGATGTACCTAGGGGAAAAACCCAAAAACACCGCTTTGAGCTAGACTTGAACAGGAACTGGTGCACGATAACGGGCCTTGCTACACTCTTGGTTACGACACTCCCAGGGGATATGCTTAGGATAACTCTCATTTTCATTACAAATCATTATGAAGGGTTTATGAGTATATACTTCCTCAAAGAAAACATTTTTATGATTATGGATTATATCCATAAATAGTTCAATTTATGTTAAGTGTTTTATAAGTATGGGATTATGTATTTTGATTCATAAACTGATCTAGTTTATGCCATTGTTTAGAAATGGCACCAAGTGGAAGAAATGGAAACCGTATCAATGCACGAACTCCATGTAGGGATTTCCCTCCTGCTTAAGATAATTATAGTGGAGCTGGTGATGCAACTGGTGCCGATCAGCTAATCACTATACTGGGACAACTCACTCAAGTTATGAAAAATAACCTTACCCGTATGGAGAATCCTGATCTACAGCATGGAGGATCAATGTTAGATTGATTAATGAGGACACAACCACCAAAGTTCAATGGGAGTACAAATCCCTTAGTTTCTGAGCAATGGATAAATTCTCTAGAGAAAATATTTCAGGATTTGGGGAGCAGTGAAAGGGAAAAAGTTATCATGGCAGTTTACCGCCTCACTGGAGATGCTGATCAATGGTGGTCATTGATTCAAAACATGAAGGAAGATGATGAAGTATCAAATATGGAATGGAGGGAGTTCAAAGATCTATTTTTAGAAAAATACATTCCTCGCGACCATCGAGCTAATATGGAAAGGCAATTTCTGAGTTTGAGATAGAAGGAGGATGAGAATGTCACAAAGTAAGAGGCTAACTTTACAAGGTTATCAAGGTATGCTGGAGATTATATACGTAACCCAATAAGTAAGATTGATCATTTCTTTGATGCGTTAAAACCATTTCTCTGTCGAGCATTAGTCTCACAATCCTTTTCATCGTATGAAGACATTGTCTCATGTGCTATCAAGACCAAAAAGGAATTCTCTAAGTCTTATAAATTTAAAGCAAAGCAAGAGAAGAAGAGACCTGCTGATAAATCTGGGAATGGAAATAAGGGGAAGAAGGGAAAGGTTGAATATCCATCTTGTGGTAAATGCAGGAAGAACCATCCTGGTACTTGCATGAAGGGAATGGGCGTCTGTTACAAATGTGGTGAAAAATGCCACCAAGCTCGTGATTGCAAAGGGAAGAAGGAAGATACCAATGTTCAGTGCTAAAATTGCAGGGAGATGGGGAATTATGCCAATGAATGGCCTAAGCGTTAGGAGAACTTACCTCAGAAAAGGACAAGGGATCAAGGCCAAGCTTATGCTATCACTACTACTGAGGTAGAAGCTCCGAAAGACGTGGTGGCAGGTAATTTAATTATTTCCTCAAGTTTAGAAAATGCATTATTTGATTCTGGATCATCGTATTGTTTCATATCATCCCAGTTTGCTAAGAAAATTAGATATTTCCAATTTTATTTAACAAGGGTGTTGTCAGTTAAAACTCTTAAGGGAAGTATCATTGCAACAAAGTTTTTCGAATCAGTCCCCATTAGAGCACATAAATGTTCTTTATCTGCTGATCTCATCGTCATACCTATGATTGAGTTTGACATAATCCTCGGTATGGACTGGCTTTTGGACTATGATGCGAAGATTTATTGTAAGAAGAAAGAGGTTACGATTCTTGATGATAATGATAAGGAACACATTATCTTTAGAGCAGAATCATCACCACCTAATTCTTATTTAGATCCACCCCCAATAGCTCAACTAAATTAAATTATTGGGGAGGAAGAGAATGAAATAACTGTGGGTGAGGAAAGGAATGTTCAAATAGAGAATGTACCTGTTGTGAAAGAATTTGTAGATGTATTTCAGGAAGATTTACCTGGACATCCTCCAGAATGAGAAGTTGAGTTTTCCATTTATTTGATTCCTTGATTAAGGCCTATATCGAATACCCCTTATAGAATGGCCCCTGTAGAATTAGTTGAACTAAAGAAACAACTAGAGGAATTGAGTAATAAGTGATTTATTCGCCCTAGTGTTTCTCCATGGGGATCCCCTGTTCTTTTTGTTAAAAAGAAAGATGGATCTTTGAGGTTATGTATCGACTACAGGGAGATCAATGATATAACAATAAATAACAAGTATCCCCTACCACGCATTGATGATTTATTTGACCAACTGCATGGAGCTCAATACTATTCAAAGATTGACCTTCGATCTGGATACCATCAGTTGTGTGTGAAGAAGGAAGACATTCCGAAGACAACATTTCGAACCAGGTACGGGCATTACGAGTTTACTATAATGCCGTTTGGATTGACTAATGCACCCTCTGTATTCATGGATCTGATGAATATAGTTTTCAAGCAGTATCTCGATGAATTTTTGGTGGTATTTATTGATGATATCTTAGTATACTCTAAAAGATACGAAGATCATGAAAATCACTTGCGCATTATCTTGAAGACTCTGAGGCGGCAAGAATTATATGGAATGTTTAGCAAGTGTGAATTCTGGCTTCATGAGACTTCTTTTCTTGGCCATATTGTCTCTAAATATGGAATCTCTGTTGATCCTTCTAAGACCAAGGCAATCCAAGAATGGCCATCACCTATGAGTATAACTGAGGTACGCGGTTTTATTGGTTTGGCAGGTTATTATCGACGTTTCGTCCAGAATTTTGCCCGATTGGCTAACCCATTAACGAAGCTCACACGTAAAGGGGTTAAATTTGTTTGGACAAAAGAGTGTGAAGAATGTTTCGAAGAACTGAAGAGAAGATTAGTCAATTCTCGTATATTGACTCTACCATCGGGGAATGATGGGTTCTTTATTTATAGTGATGCATCAAAGAAAGGACTTGGTTGTGTCCTTATGCAGAATGATAGAGTTATTTCCTATGCATCACGACAGTTGAAAATTCATGAACAAAACTATCCTACTCATGATCTCAAATTAGCAGCTGTGATCTTTTCTTTGAAGATATGGAGGCACTACCTCTATGGTGAAAAATGTGAGATTTATACTAATCACAAGAGTTTGAAGTATATCATCTCACAAAAAGAACTCAACATGAGGCAAAGGAGATGGCTTGAATTACTCAAGGATTATGATTGCACGATACACTACCACCCGGGGGAAGAAAACAAGGTGGCAGATGATTTGAGTAGAAAAGACCATGGAGTTTTGAACAATATGATAATTGAAAGGGATCCAATTTTCATGGATCTAGTGAAGAATGACATGGGAATAACCAGGGAAGGTGAAACATCAATGCTTTTTCAAATGGTTGCCAAACCATCTTTACTAGAAATGATTAAGAGTTCTCAGACCGATGATGAAGAATTTCAAAAGAAGATTAAAGCTGTGAATGATGGGAGATTGAAAGACTTTGTGTATGAAGATGGAATTTTGAAATTCGGGAAGAGACTTTGTGTTCCCGATATACCTGATCTAAAAAGGGAATTGTTGGATGATGCTCATAGTTCCAATTTCTCTATACACTATGGGAGCACCAAAATGTATAGTTATTTGAAGGAACATTTTTGGTTGGACAACATGAAGAGGGAGATTGCTGATTTTGTGTCAAGATGTATGGTTTGTCAAAAAGTGAAAGCTGGAAGGCAACAGCCTGGAGGATTCATGCAACCTCTTCCCATACCTGAGTGGAAATGGGACAATATTATGATGGACTTTGTCATGGGGCTACCAAAGACTCCTAGAAGGAACGATGAAATATGCGTTATTTTTGATCGTCTTAGCAAGTCAGCACATTTTCTTGCTATAAGAGAAGATCTACCCCTGGAACGTCTAGAAATACTATATATTAATGAAGTTGTAAGACTTCATGGAGTACCCCTATCGATTGTTTCTGATTGTGATCCCCGTTTTACATCAAGATTCTGGAAAAGTCTTCAGAAATCCCTGGATACTGAACTTCATTTGAGCACTTCTTACCATCCTCAGACAGACGGACAATCAGAACGGACTATTCAAACCTTAGAAGACATGTTGAGATCTTTCTCACATGAAATTCAGGGTATGTGGGATCAATATTTACCTCTTTTAGAATTTTACGATAACAATAGATTCCATTCGAGTATTCAGATGGCACCATATGAAGAGTTATACGGGAAGAGATGTCGTACACCAACCTGTTGGGATGACGTTGGTGAAAGAAAACTTGTAGGCCCAGAACTGGTGGAGGAAACTATGGAAAATGTGAAGGTAATCCAAAATCACTTCAAAGCAGCTCAAAGTAGGCAGAAGAGCTATGCCGATAATCGAAGGGAGGATTTGGAATTTCAAGTCGGTGATCATGTTTTCCTGAAGGTATCTCCATGGAAGGGAGTCATATGTTTTGGTAAGAAAGGTAAATTGAGTCCTAGGTACATCGGAACTTTCAAAATTCTAGAACGAATTGGGGTTGTAGCTTACTGATTGGCAATGCCGCCAAGTCTCTCCAAAGTTCACGATGTGTTCCACGTATATCTATTGAGGAAATACATGCCTGACCCAACGCATGTACTCACCTATGAAGAATTAGAACTGGAACCCGATCTGTCTTATTGTGAAGAGCCCGTCAAGATTCTTGATACGAGAGAACAAGTGCTGAGAAACCGGACGACGCGTCTGGTAAAAGTTTTGTGGAGAAACCATAAGATGGAAGAGGCAACATGGGAACCTGAGGAACATATGATGAAGAACCACCCGAGTCTTTTCATGCGGTAGTATTCTAGAAATTTCTAGGACGAAATTATTTGAAATAGGGGAGAATGTAACACCCCAAGCTTCTACGGTACGCTTGTCTTTAAATAATGTGATAGCGTGTGTTGTACGCAACACCGAGTTCTAACACACCATAACCAATCAAACTAGCCGTTATGAATAGTAATACCTACTTTTTGAAAATATATATATTTTATATTTTAAAATGGACTTCATTTCTGGATTCGGAATATCGAATTTATCCTATGGTGAAATTTTGGTACTTTTCGGATAACTTTCATATTTTGATGAATAGTGAAAATTACTAAATTTTAATTAAAAACAACTTTTTTAATCAAAATAATTAATAGTGATAAATTATGAATTTGAGTGGTTTTAAAGTATATTTTGAATATATTTTTACCATTTAATATAATGTTGGTCATTGGACATAATTTTACAATTAAACCGAACATAAACAAGTGTCAATCTTTTGATAGTTATTATCTCTTAAAAACACGCTTTTTGTTATGACAACGGGAATTAATTTTAAATTAATTTCTGCCACTTCTGTGTTTTGAATTTATAAAAATAGATTCCATATTTGGAATCAGGATGTCCAAATTGTGTAAATATGTAACTTTTATTTTTAGACATTTTGAATAATTACTGCGGTAAATATTTTATTTACCATGGCTAAGGGTAAATCCGGTAAATAAGGGTTAAATAAAATAATATTATAATAAAACTAAATTACCCTAAAACGTGTCCTAGACTTATTTTTTGATACATGTTCGACCATAGGCATATTTGGGTCTATTTTGGGACTCCATGGTGCCACTTGTAGGTGATAGGGACACTTTTTTTTAATTAAGTTAAAATGAATACAAAAATGACACAAGCATATATCATTTAGAAAAACAATTTTTACATAGGGTTATATATGTTGGATTTTAGATTATAAATATTCATTAGAAATATAAAAAGATATCCTACATAATTATATTTTATTTATAATTTTTAGACTTTAAATAATTTAATTTATTTATGACACAATGATGATGAATTAATTACTATAATAGTGAAAAATTAAAATAATTGATATTATAAATACCCAAATAAATATAATATGAAACTTTTAATGAATTAAACTAATTTTATAGGGTAATAAGATATATTAGGATTGATTTAATTGACTTTTTTAGAAGTAATAAATCTGTTATGAGTTTCACAAAAATCAACTATTGAATAGTGTCAAAATTGACAGAAAAGAGTTCTTAAAACAAATATTATATTATTAATTGATATTAAATTCCTAAGAATCTAAGGATCGGCCAAGAGACTTATATCATGATAGGGTCATCATTAATGGACCACTTTGGGGTCTCTAGGATGTATATAGTAAGTTTATTTACCATATTATATAAAAATACAAAGAGACATTGTAAAAGTGTAACTAATTAACATAAAGTTAATACTTAAAGATAAGGTTAATATAAATACCCAAACCTGTCTAAATTATATTGGTTGAGTTTTGTTAGACCCATCCCCACCATAAATATTAAATAATCAACTTCGGAGACATTATAAACCGAATATGAATTTATTATAAATTAATATTTCTAGCTTTTCCAAAGGTTCCCCTCACCCCTCTTATAAAAGGGCACTCCTCCTTCTCATTTATTCACACCATAAAAGCCTTTTTTTCGGCCAACCTCTGCCCAAATACTCTCCCAACATCCCTCACTACAACCTAGAGGCCTTAGTTGGATCAGAAAGCCAACCTACGGAGCCCTTTTTATCAAATCAAAAGGAAGAACCTGAAGAAGAGGTAATGTTTTCACCACCCCTTTTCAAGTTCCTTTCTTCTTCAACTTCTTCTTTCATTGTTATTACCATTATAAAATAATAACTCCAGTATCTTATATATACTGTGATGTTATTATAAATATGGTACAACCATATTCAGTATTCTATCCACCCTTTGAATAACATGTCACCATACGTGCGTACGTACGGCTTACCGTCTCCACGTCGTGGTGTAATTGTTATTCAATATATTATTAATTGGATGGGTATAATAATGATGTGTAACTCATGTAAATAATAAATATAACATGTTAATGATTCTTTATATATGATATACCATCCATTTATATATTATTTTAATATGAAAAGAATGATATTTTCGCTCGTGTGTACGTACGGACTACCGTCTCCACGAACGCGATGAGATTCATTCTCCATCCTATCCATTCAAGTATAATTATCATTTGATGATTTACAAAATGATTTTTAAGGACTTGATATCATTCTGTATATGAATAATATACAACCTATCCTTTACAAACATGTCTTACATAACAAAACATATAAAAGAAAACAAGTAAGTTAACACCCGAAACAACGATAATACTAAGATATTATTATCAAATCAATATTAAAAGATCATATATGATATCATATTAATGTATATGATTCTTGTATAATTTAATAACAATTATTTCACCATTATACAGGAGGTTAACCTACCCCAACCAAGGAAAAGTACAAGGTAAGGGTTTATTTCACAATCTCTTCATTATCTGAGGTTGTTTATACGTAATAATCTACTGGGATCTCTTTATCATCGACATCCATGTTTCTTAAAAATTTATTTCAAAACATTTTTACTATTTACAAGAATATGGGATAAAGTCATTTATACCCTTGTTTGACTTTTTATAAGTGGTTTATAAAGGAATATTTCTGTCATTTTCCAAACAAGGTGCTTTTTAACCTTTTCGACAGAATTAAGGTAAGAATGTTTTTTTTAACTTATACGGCGGGTGCGGCTATTTTCGGTCGTAATAAAATCTTTGAAACTTCCTTCACAAGTTTATAAGAATATTTTCAAAGAAAATGTTTTATTTTATAAATATATGACTCTTAAATGATTTCAAAATAGAAAAAGATATTTCTCTAGAAAGAGTTTTGATTTCATCTATGTCAACATCCTTTGATGGATTTTACGCTTATTTGAAGTTGATTTATTATGATACAAAACTTCTATATTGTATTGATGGTTTTGTGATATGTTTGACTGTGGATGTGCTATTTTTATACCATTCATAGTGTATGGTGAAAGTATTGACATTTCGTATGCTAGTTTTTATACGAATGTTTATGTAATGTTTAAACTGTTTCATATGGGAATGCATTGGACTTAATATGTGACGGGTGGAGCCCGCTATAGCTCCTCGATGCATTGGTAGGTCTCATTAGACAAACTAGTTTCTTGGGACAAGGCCTTGGCAAAATCTTATTTGTAGTCTTGGCATGAGGCCTTGGCTATGTGGTTATGATAGTCTGGCATTATGCATTCCATCATTATGAAAGTGGTTATTGATTTGGCATGTGATTATTAGATTAGTAGAATATCCATGCGAATAAGTAAATGGAATTATTTCATTTTATTTATGCCATACCATGTTGAAAGTTTAATTTTGAAAGGATTTTGTTTTAGTTATACATTGCCTTAAATGTTTATTCTTATTTATGAAAGTTTCTGCTATATTGTTATCCTTAATGGGCATTTGAGCTCACCCCTTTTGTATGTTTTATTTTTCCCAGGAAGTGAAAAAGTAAATTATGAATGACCTGCAGGGATATTATGTGGGGATATGAGTGTGGGTTATGGAGACAATATGTTTTTGTAGTAGTTTTTCATTTTATGATGTAATGTATGACTTATGAATATATCTAGTGTTTCCAAGGCTACTAAACCAATCGGTCTTTCGAGATTTGATCTTTCTTGTGATCATGCCAATGTTATGTAATAATGCACCGACTATGGGTAACTAGGGTCGGGGCGTTACAATGTTGTATATATTTTAATGAATCATTATCAATTTAAAAATAAATGAAAACACCTGGTTACATAATTATTGAATCATTGGAATAGGAATTAACTTCAAGGACTGTAGTATTATCAGTCATTAAAGTCTCATTAGACTTTCTTCAAGTGAATTATATTTTTTTGGAAATGTATTGGCGATCTCCACATAGAATATATAACAATCCATAAAATGGAGAAATAAAATTTTATTTTTCAAACCAACATATGGTTATAAATAAATGTGATGATAACTATGAACTATATTGAAAAACTAATTATATTATTAATTTTTTGATACATAACCCATGGGGATGTTTTGGTTAAATGAGGGTTAAAAAATCAATAATAGGATTAACATATACTTAAGGAATAAATATATTTTCTATGTTTTAATGGTTGATATCTCTAAATAAGTATTTGATTCTTTCATTTATAAAATTTTTATACCATTAGTCATTTTCACTTTTAATTTATAATTAAATCTATGAGGGTATTTTTTATTGAATGGGATAATATTCATCCCATAGATTTTATCATTTATTTCCTTTATAATATATCATGGGTTTGATAGCTTGTTTCACAAAAAAGAACAAAATAAAATGAGACCGTAAACATATGATGAATATTAATAAAACAATTAATGTTATAAAAATGACTAATTAATAATAATATATTACTCAACTAAATATCAATAACTTAGAGAATACAAAATTAATATGATTTAATATAAAAATTAAAATTTTTTCTCTCAAATAATTTTTTAAACTCTTGATATTTTTTCATAAATAATAAAATAATAAAATTTAATGATACTAAAATATTTAAACTAATATATTAACATTATTTAAATTTTAAATAGATATCTAATGATACCAAAAACACATTAAAAGATCATTTTTAATAAAATTTGTTTCATCATATAATGTATTTTAATGTAAAATATAATTTTATAAATTCTAGTATTTTTTTATGTAATGTAATTTTTTGTATTTATTATTTCAAAATTATTTTGGGATATAATTTTTATATTTTTTCCGAAAATGATAAATTTTGGGTTGAATAGGGATAAAATGGAATTTTCAAATACTATCACTTTTATGAAATTGTAATTATACAATAATTATTCAAAATTTTAGAAAAAATATTTAAAAAAAACTAATATTAACAAATTATAACCTAACACTTAAAATTAAAATTTTGAATTTACCGAAAACATGTTTTAAATTTTTATACCTAAGTAATTTCATACTTTTATACATACTAATTTTGATTTGTTTCATTTAACTTATTATCCATAAAATTTATTTCCATTCTAGATTACATTAAATCTCCCTAACCATTAATTTTTTAATAATGAACCTATAAATTTTGATATATATAACCAAAATTGATATTTTTTCTTAATAATAATTTTTATATAAAAATATATTCTTTAACAATAATAGGTGATACATGTCTTCTGAAGTAATATTTATGTTATATTATATCACTAGAACAAATAATATTGAAAAAAAGTATATGTTATAACTAATTCTTTGAAAATATTTAGAAAGGTCCATTTTATTTTAAAGAATTATTAGTAAATTACATATGTAAAAATTTCATTGGTAAAAATTTTTCATACAAATGATAACATAATGGAATTGTAAAGGTGGAAAATATAATAGTAAAATAGTCCAAAAAATAATAAAATATTCCCAAAAGTATGTTCGAGGATTTACACTGCATTAAACTTCTCTGACTACATTATTGATTATTTTTAGATCCACGTGACCTTTTAATACTGATTTTATCGTCTATAGTATTATAAAAATTTCAATCCTCAATATTATATAAATATCTATAACCACTACTCTTATCTCACACCCCATACCTCATAGATTCAAATATAAAATATATAAAGAAATACACAATTAATTTATCCATTTCATAGTGGGTTTTTATTACAAAAATGTAACCTCTTAAAGACTTAATCCAATTTTCAAAGGATATCTACCAATGATTGACGTAAAGTTTCCAATTACACTTTTTTTTCAATTCATTTCATTTCCTTATTTTTCTATGTCCTCTAAATTTATTAAATATTTTTTAATAGATACAACATTATCAAAGGTATATTGAAATATTTTTTTGTTATGACGGTAATTTTTTTTACCTTCCTTCTAACAATTTTAAAAAACAAAACGTCGCTTGGGTTTTGTGTTGACTAACACCTTCATAAGTGATGCGATCAATTTTTTCATAATCATATAACATGGATGGTCTGAGGGGGTATTTAATTAAAAAATATAATATTTAAAATTCTACTATGTTCTTAAAAATATATAATAAAATTCTTACCATATTTCCATTTTATGGTAAATGATAACACATATCATGTATATATGCACACAATAACCTCCAGGAAGAAACAGATTTTTTGATCTGAAATTTAATTATTTATCAAAATTATTTAAAATATTATTAAAAACCACATAAAAAGATAAATAATAACATTATAATTTTTTAATAACTATATTTTTCTAAATTAATCAAATTCATAACCATACTCACCCATCATTTATAGAATATTATGGTTTTGGATGGTTTAGCAGTAAAATGAACTATGATATAAATTTATAATATGTATTTCTATGAAAAAAACTAATATTATTATTAGCTATTAATTATAGAATAATAACTAGTTTAATTTTTTGGAATGGTTGTATATTTTTTTATGTTACTATTCATATATCATCCCTTGTTCATTAAAAACTCACTAAAAAAATATCATCATCAACTCAGTTATCATGATCCATGCCTATAGTTTCAATAAAATAAATATGGGTATGTATAAAAAAATTAAATAATTTTTAAACACTATTTATTCTAGAAATGATAAACATTGTGAAAACCAGCTATTTTTGATCCACTAAATTAATAATATTATTAATGTAAAGTTCCAAATGCAACACTAACCCCAAATGAGTCGTCCCATATTATATTAATATTATAAATAAATTATAATAGTAATAAAATATCAATTAATTAAATATAGAGTAATAAATTATATCTTTTAACAATCATTGTGTAAATGATTCATATGATTCAATCATTTATAATCATAAAAATATTTATATTAAGACTAAATTTAATAAAAAAATAAAATATGAATAAAAGGATAATATATTAAATTATATTATATTAAAAAATATATTACAATTCACTAAATTAGAGATTGGAATGAAATAATAAAAATAACATTTGATGAAATAAATATTAACATTCAATAAAAGTATCTATACATAATTTTTAAATTATAATTTAAAAGATAAATTTAAAAATTGTGAAATTTGAATTTTTTAAAAGTAACATAATTTTTTAATTTTATATTTGAATATTTCATTATGTTTTATATAGTATTATTTTCTTAAATAATTGAATTTTACTCAAATATTAAAAAAATTATTTTGATAATTAAATAACACATGAAAAAATGATGCTAAAACCAGTTAATATAAATTATATGTATTTATCAAGTATACATCACCATTTAAAATTAATATGTTATACTTATAAATCATACAATTAACATTTTGGAAATAGAAGTAATATTTTACTATAAAAATAGTATTTGTTCACTAATATTAAAAATCAATATTCAAAACATTTAATAACTATATTTTTCAAAATGAATTTCATACATTATATCTATATGATCACGTTATTGAAAAAGTTATATTTAATTATTGGTCATTAATGAATGATAAATAGTATTAATGTTAATGACTATGATAATGGTAAAACTACTATTTTAAAACAATTATTTTATTAATCTTGAGTAATTTATATATAATCTAATTAATTAATCTACATCAAAAATTTAATGTTATAACATTTTTATGGATATATATAAATATATAATCCTTCAATAAACTAATAATAAATACTTAATATTATTAAATAAACAAAATACTAATTTTCATTCTACAAAAAATATTTTCAATATATTAAATAATGTAATTTACTGATAATGATTTTTAATTTATAAATTTAACTGATTTACATTCCTTCTAGATAAATTTATAGAATCCCAAAAAAAATTAAGAGGGGTTATATTATTTATATAATTTAAATCACATAATTCTTACTTAAAAACAGTTTAAATATGTAAAAACAAAAAAAATGGTAAAATTTAAAAATCCAATCATAAATGACAAGAAATATCATCAATACATGTTTTTATAAATAGGATTTTCGGAACATATCCCACAAACCCTCTATTATTTCTCATGATTAGAAAATATTTTCCATTAAAATTTGTCATTAAATTATTGAAAAGTAATCAGGGTTCACAAAATTTCAATTTTATTATCCTATAAATAAGGACACTTTTACACCTTCCTTTTAGACTCATTCCTTAATATTTTCTATTAATAAAATTCAAATTTCAGACCCAAAAAATTCTTTCTCATTTACATAATTCTCTAGTCTCAATTAATTATCCTAATCGTGTCATTTCCATAGATGGTATTAAGACAATGTCAAGGTCCCTACATGAGTATTACTTAATGCATATCCTTTACTTATAAATTATAACATCCAATCATATCCTTAATAAAGCAATATAATGAGTTAAATATAAATTTCATAGTGATTTTGTATTATATTAATGGAAAAATGTAACTTAGTTCTTCTTTTCCACCCAAAAAATCAAAAGAACATTGACCATGTGTTTGTAATGAATATCAAATACACAAAGCAATGTGGTTGGTATTCCATCACCATTTAAAGGGAAATATCACTATACCAGATGGAGAAGGATGGTGAGGCCCATATATAAGGGTGGTATTAACGTAATGAGCCTAGATGATACTTTTCACTACTCACATGAAATTATTTCTTGAGAGATCAGGGAAGAGCACACTATTTCGGATAAAATACTGGCCTATAAATGCATCGAGAACATCGAATATGTTAGTTCTCATGATTCCACATTTTGGTACATGATTTACCAACTCATCCCGACCCTCTGACATCACTCCCAATGGATAGTGGGTGAAGGTGACATATTATTTATGAATAAAAACTAGGTGGTTTCTATGATTGGAATCATTAGGGTTCCCTATCCCATTGGTTTCTTTTAGAGAGGATTGTTAGCATCCACGATTTATCAAATTCATTCTGGATGAGAATATATAAGAGGTGTTTGATCTCATTGGAATTAATTTTTATCTAGAAAAAATTGTGTTTACTCCTTCCCACTAAGGTATTTTGGCAACAAGGACACTCGAAGGATATCAATGCTCATGAGCAGTGTAATATTTGGAATAACATGATCTAGTGCAATAAAATTCCTAAAAATTTTACCTTTATAACATAGATGATAAAGAAACCATGATGTTCAAATAAATCAAAATGTTAAAAAGAAGGAATCAATCTAGGTTATATATTCAACTACTATGACACCCACTATGAAGAAATCGTTATCCACCTATTCTTTTTGGGAGAAAGGGAACTAGTTGATTGTAATTTCTTTCGTCAATTCACTTCCCTCTCCTACCAGGATATCTATAGAGTCCCATTTTTTGAGAATATGTTTCATGAAATTAATTCTATGGACCTAGAAACAAATGGGTAGATATATTATTATGAGATTAGGATTTTATTTCATTTAGAAGGCTAGGAATAAGGGTAAGTGTGAGGGAATTATATCCATAGAAATATCCATCATCGCGTGAACAAGGTATCTCCTCATCGATGTGGTTAGTGGTATAAATAACTAATGTGATTCTACCTCTATAAGATCATTTTAGGTGAGTGCATCTCCAAGTCTATCTACTAATGCTATGTTTCAGGGCTAATGGGTTTACTGTAAACTACCTTTAATTGGTTTCAAACTCAATTTATATGGTTTGTACATTTATAGATTCATGCGAGGTGAAGGGGTTGTCTGAAACTACTAGTTGAGTATCTTACATTCATTTACTTGCTACTATGGACATGCAGGCTCTATCCAGGAAGAGGAAAAATTCTTTTACATGTGGATGAACCTATCTGGCATGGAGAAAATTTCCTTTACCATGGTAGAAAATGATTTAATGATCATTCATGAATCTATTAACGGAAAAGGATACACTCCCTGTTCAATATCCTAGACCATAAAAAATGTAGATCCATATTCAACAAAAACATTATGGTGGTCCATACATAGCAGGAAGGAAACATGGAAGCAAATCATATTGCTATTATGGCAGTGGCAGATCAAGGATTTAACATCACTTTCTTCCCCAACACCCATTTCATTAAACTCGAGGTGGATAATTTGATTAGAGGGCATGCACATGGTCTTCATTAATTTAGTCCTCCCTAGGCATTATTATGTTGTTTGTTCCCTATTGTGGTTTTTTATTTTTCCTTCTTATTAAATATATTTGGATGATTATGATCACAATTTAATTAAGTAACTTAAATTCATATATTGGACTACCTTTCCGAATTTGGGTCTAATTTTTAACGAAATTTATAACACTATAAATGTTATGATATTAGAATAATGAAGTATATAAAATTATAAAAATATATTGATTATGATGATTTTCTAAAAAAAACATGTATCCATTTTTAGTATACTAAGATAGATACATAGAAAATGATTAAGACAACATTTATAACAAACATTAAAAAGTATGTAAAAAATAAATACAATGAGATAATAAACGGTCCTTTTTATTTTATATATATATAATTTTCATTTCAAAATAGAAATATAGTAAACTAAAATGACTATTCTAGAATTTGGGGGAATCTATAGAGAGAATTGTGAATAAAATAAGGGAATGTTATCTGAAATTCCATTCCATGAGATATATTTGTATTGTAATTTTTTAGATTATATGGTTTATATAGTACCTATTTACTATATTTAGCCATTAAATATATTACATTCATGTAAATATAAGTTCAAATTAACTTCATAACTCATTGCATGGGTTTCAATGTAATTTTTACTTGATCCTTTTTAGTTTAATCAACTCAAATTATTTATCGTTGAGTCATAATGTTTCTTCACTATTATGATATTTTAAGACTATTTTTTTATAATATTAATCTTAACAAATTAATTTTATATTATTATCAATTGATGTTACTTATTTACATTTCTATCATATTTATTAATGACATTTTTTCTTGAATAATGTTGTGGTGTTGAGAAGAATAAAGAAATTCATATTAACAAATAATCTCTTCATCATCCATATTTTCTATCATACCATATTTATCCTATATATTTAATATTTAAAATAAGGATTTTTTCTAAGGTATTGATAATTATTTTTAGCTATTTTCAAATGGAAAATATAATAATATTTTTTATATGTGGGATTTTAATAATGAAATTTTATAATATGTGAAAATTATTTTCCATCCTTTCAAAATAAACCGAATTATCTTCCTCCTCAAATTTTCTCAATAGTAATTTTATGTCTTTACAAGACTACAAAAATGAATATTTTATAAAATTTAATGTTATAATAAATCTATAATATTTTCTACCAAACATTTTTGAAAATTGCATTTAAATTGAAACTCTTGAAGTTTACACTTAGACATTCATTCTATAAATAATAATTGAAAACTATTTTTAAAAGGATTCCACAGGAAAATATTTCCAATAATATATAATGTTATCATTCCAAATATTTTAATTAATAAAAATTAATTTTTTTTCTCATTATTTTATTAGTTTTAAATAAAATATTTTTCTTGAAAAATTATCACTTTTATCCTTATATTTAATATAAAATTAAACTACTATTCATAAAGTATTTACAAACTACACATTTATTCTTTTCCTAAATTTTGAAGAATGATAAAATTTAAATATTTATAAAATTAATGATATAAAATGACCTTTTTATTTACAAATCATATTGTATATATAAATATAAAATTATTATAAATACTTTCCTCTCTAATTATCTTATTTTTTATTACTCAGATTGATGGGTGTTGACCTAGTTACCCATATTTCAAATGATCAGGGATGTTTCAGATAAAATATATAAACATTATATATATACTGCAAATACCATGTATTATCCTAGGTGAATTATATTTACCTAGATAGTCACGTAATATTTATGTATTACCATATTTATTATATGGTTTTATCATGTTTATTGATGTAATTTTGAATATTTTCTTCATAAGATAAAATTTCAAACAGATATGAAAAATATTTTATTTCCCACGCATTCTTCGTAATAAATAACTGATAATAGAATTAATACAAAATGATTCTAACTACTAGTACCTATATTTATTTATGATTCATATTTAGTGTTTATATCTCATGATCTCAAAGGGTACATGATATGATTAATCATAAGAAAAACGGTAAATATAAAGATTTATTCAAATTGGTATTTAAAAAAGTATTTATGTTATTTAAAATGATACATTATAGGGTTTATAAAATTAAAATAGTAAAATATAGTTTTAAATCTAGTATAAATAGATCACGGAATGATTTATTATAATATAAATGTTATATGAGGGGTTTTGTTTGAAATCCAATCTTTATACCATATAATTAATCTAAACCCCAGAAGCACTTGAGAGGATTTATCCAAAATATAATTGGTAATGAAAGGTTTTATCAAAATGAAAATGGTACATAAAAATATTATCCCAAGACCAAGGGTATATGAGAAGATTATCCCAGTCCTATGAAACTATATGGTTAATTATTTGGTGCCTATTAGGTGATGAATTTCTTGACGGGTGGCCATCGAAAATGATTTCAATGATTATTTTTGTGTGATGATTTTATAAATCTTGAGTTATTATATATGTTTTATTGGTTATTATTTTATTATGCAACCATATTATATCCATATTGTCATCTTTTTCTCATTAATTAAATTATATTGTTATCACTAATTTTTACCAGTATTGAGAATTTGATCTCACACATTTTTTATATTTCCAAAAGAGAAATTCTTGAAACTAGCATGAGATTGTCTCTCATCACACCTTTATTTTTTTATAATTTTTTTGAATATGACATGCACAATGTATTTTATTCTTATTTATGTGAACTCATTTTTAATTCTACGTTGCCTTTATTTTAACTAAATTTTTTAGGAAAGGGATTTGCTCGGCTACTGAACCTTATAGCTCTAAATACATGTATAACATATATGAAGTATATAGGGGTGTGAAACCCTCATATATCTAAAATAATACTTTTATATTTGATAGTATATGTGACACAAAACACTGAGATTAAATAATTTATGAAGTACAATGTATTAAATTTCATCTCTTTGTTGCTTACAGAACATAAAAAATGAATCTACCGTTATAACCATGCTGTTAAATTGGATGATATTTATAATAATAACTAAATTATGAAAATATGGGTTATGAATTGATTATAAATAAAATATGAATCAATTAAATGATATATATTAGATTTTTTAAAAACTATATTTTCTGTGAAAGTCGGTTTAGTATCTCTTTGTGTACATAATTTAAAATTAATTTCTAATAATTTTTTAAAAATTATTTGATAAAATTATTTCTTTGAAATTTCAATAACATTATTTTCATAGTGTAATTTTTTTAGATTTTTCTAAAAAATCCATTTTCGATGAATTTGGGAAAATATTAAAAAAACTAATTTTTTCTTTTTTTAATTCATAAAAAGATAAATTAAATTTTAAATTGATTTAAAGTAAAATAAGTTCAAATATATTACAATTTAACAATTTTATGCAATTAAAATCATTTTAATATTTAATTTTGATATAAAATCATTATAATTATATAAAAAATTTCTATTTAAAAAACTAATTTCTTATCGTGTCTCTATGGATGATTTTAAATTATATATTTCTTCACATATATGAGAAGAGTAAATAAATTTAGATTGAAATTTTGAAATCATAATATTTAATATTATCTAATATGGTCAACTATTTTATTTAAATAAATAGTATTAAAGAAATTCAATTTTATTTACAAAAGTCATTGTAAACAATAGTTTGATGAGTGTTAATCTAAGAATATATGGGTTAAAATGGTCTAAAATCATTTCAAAAATATGTTGGATGGAAATATTATTCCATTTTCTAATCTAATGATATATAATACACCATTTTGTTCCCTTTTTATGTAATAAATGTGGGTACACCATTTTATTTTCAAATAGTAAAAGTGTTCCACTCTCCTCACATTTAAAAGTCCATCACATATCCTCTCTAATTTAGAGATTTAGACAATTTTTCTGTCTAATAATGGAAAAAATAACAACCAAAATTATCTTATATCATTTTAAAATCCTTATTTTGTTTATAAATTAATCCTTGGATTTAATTAGTGAAAATATCATGTGGTATCCAAAGGAAAGGGTAACGTTATCCATCAAGCATTTTTTTCCTCCACCACCTTTAATTCTTAATGATCCATGATGGTATAATAACATCTGTGACTACAATGAATCTAGTATCCAAAATATAGGGTCTTAATTTATTTCATTTTTATAGACACATGGATTTAATTTCAAATAGACTAAGAATTTTAGATGTTTAGGAAAATAAGATACATACATGATAATAATTTTATCTTGGTAGTATATAAAAAACAATAATATATAAAAAATCAAAAGTACATAATCTTCGAAAAATCCATTAATTATTTCTTCTTCATATCCTGGGGAATGGGAAAAAAGGAAAACATGAAATTATCATTAATTGTTATGTAAAACAGAAAATATGATAAATCAATAAGAATAATCATCATGGAAAGTTAAATAATATAAAACACATTCAATTTAATCAAGAAAATGAGAATGGAATTAATCTAAAGATAATATAAGAAGAAAATATCTCAGGGATAATAATAATAAAAAAGTATAATTAAAGAAAATTATAAATTAATGAAGTAAATTTTTCATAGGAACATGATTTTTTTACCATCAATATCTATCATTAATATAGTTTAAAAATATATGTTAAAAACCCATTGGATTTAGCCATCTGATTCATCTCATGGGACTACCTATGAATCAATAGGATTTCTATAACCATGAACCAACCCTGTATTTTATGTGAAATTCATCCACATATATTAAAAAATAAAATTTAATTGATAAAAAATCTCACTATCATAAAATATTTTTTCTTGTATAAAGGGTACAGAATTATCAATATTTCCCATGTTAATCTAATTATATATATTATAAAAACCATATGTAAAAATAGGAGTTTCTTTTTCAATAATCATGTAAATACCTCATTAATATGTATAATTTAGATAAATTTCAATTCCAATGATAAATTATCATCAAAAAGTGATTGTTTGACTATAATGTTAACAATCATTAAAAGAAAGTGAGCCCGAACAATAACTTTTACCCCATGATACTTTTCTAGCCAAATATCATCATATTAAATAATAAAAAATGAATATTAAGATATTATGTGTTTTTAATAAATCTTGATATTACATATTGAAGGTCATTATATAAACCACAAAAATGAATCACAGAAAATAACATTAAATATGCCTCAATTCTAAGAAATTGAGATGAAATCCCTTAACATAAGCTTCCTTTTGGACGAGAATTACATAACCTTGTATATAGTGAATTTAAATATATTTTTAAGTAATATAAGAACTATATTAATACATATATTATCATATATTATCTTTAAAATATATATTATCTCTTATTCATTAATAATCGTTCATTATATTCATTGTTTCATGTTTTAACTGCCTTGTTATCTTGTTCATATATTATCATAAATGTTTTGGTTCTTGTGAATTTTATATAGTTTCAACAACTAAAGATTAATATTAAATAAAATATTATCATAATTATATTTTATTTATACTATTAAGGACAATCATGAGTTATGTTTTGCTGAAATGGATTACGTTAAGATATTGGAGATGGTATGCCATACATACGCACGAGTAACATTTCCATATTCCAATGATAAATATGAAATGAAGGAAAGTAATATATTATAATAAAATAATTATAATTTTTCAATAAAAAACATATTTACATAAATTAATATTATTATATATTTCATCTACGGTGTTTGTTGAGGAAAAAAGTTTCACATCATTTCATGTAGGTGATATTCCATACGTACACAATCAAGTTTTTCATCTGTAATTGAGTTATATGTTAAGAATAAAAATTATATATATGATATTTTAAGAATTAATAATATTTCATTAATATCATAATTATTTAATTTTATCACTTATTATAATTATATTTATTTTTTAACCCAACTCATGAAAATAATTTTTGAAAGATAAATCACATTGGTTCATGAGGTAGTAGTCCTCCTTACACAATAGGGACATTATCATATTTCTGGAAGAATAAAAACTCAAAAGTTATTTATTATAAATAGACTCAAGTGGTATAATTATTTCCTATATATCATATATACTCTTTATATCCATCTTTATAGCCAACCGTTGGCAGAGGCAAAAGAAAAACTAGATAACATTGATTCACAAGGTGTTATTCCACCGTATATAAGAATTATGATTTCATTACAAATTTAATGAGTGTGGGGTCTGTTTTAAGACATAAAATTAACATAAAAACATCTCATTATATAGAATATACTATGTTTATTATACTAGTATGGTTAAATAAATTTTTAAAAATTATGAGTATGAAATTTAATAAAAAAGCTCGTTTAAGAATGTTACATATTCTTCAGGTATCTTCATTAGGTTTTCACCAAAGGGTTTCTATGTTAGATTCATCCAAAAATCTGGAATATAAGATATGGGGAGTAGAATTTGGAAGTGATTTAGGAAGGTACTGGATGAACCATATGAGTTTGAATATGTTTAGAAGAGTGCAGAGGGGTGGCATATTATCATAAAAAATGATGTTAATAGGAAATCTTTTTTTTCAATATCATTTTACATGAGTTGATGATTTCTTTAATCTAAATTAATATAAGTAAATATAATGACCTGATATTTTATGATTTCATAGGAGAAATATATTCCATTTGTTATTCTTTTGTGAATTCCCAATTCATATCCTACTCCATGAGATGAATATCCAGATTCATTTTCCACCTAAAGCATTAGAAATAAATTTTAAATAATTATAAGATCTATAAAATAGTGAAAATATATTCCTACTATATTTACCTAAGACAAAATGGATATAAAAAAGAATTACAAAATTATTTAACATTCTACGTAATTCATTTCATAAATAGATTATCGTAAGTATCTTATAAAATAAGTTTTTACCAACTTTAAGATGATGTTTACTATATCAACAATATATACCCAAGAAAATATAATGTGGCTAATAATTTCACATTAAATATATGTGAAAATTATGGTAATGGTTTCCATTGAAACATGTTAATTACCATAAATATAAAAAATTCTTTTTGAAAACATGCATGGGTTCTTATTACTTAATCAAAGCACGGATTATTAGATATATTCCTTAAATCCATAAATGATGTAAACATCATTAGTGAAATAATTCGTGGTTATGTTTACATCAAAAATGTGTTTTTTTAATAAATTAAATATTTTGCAGAATAATTTTTCTTGGTCATGGGTACCATTCACTATACACATTAAACTCTTTAATGAAAAACTAATAAAGTAGAATCCTTATTATTTTAAAAATTATCATAACCATGATATTATTAATAAAATACTAAAATGACATAATTATTGAATCCAAACGTGGAAATATTAATCACTAATCTTTATTTATATTAATATAATAATCTTAACTGATAATATTAGCTTAATTTGATGAATATTTCTTTTCCAATTAGGTAATTTATTTTTATAGCATCCCATCACCTAATAGTTGAAGGATTGATCATTAGAAAAAAATTCTGACCATAAAATGATGATTATGTTTATCTTTCTCTCCACACTTTTAGGAATCTCCCATTCCCATTCTTCAAGTACTAGGGTTTTTGTTTCCAAAATGATCCAATGCAGGGAAATAATTATTTACTTTCTTCCCTTGATGCTTCTTTTTCACTACCATTATATTATTCTTTTAATTATTCTTGAACCCATAATAATTTTAGAATTTCGTCACTATCTTTTTAGTACATGATATTAGGTTCTCATATATTTGGAATATTTTAGAGACTAGTTTTATTTAAAATATTTTGTTATAATCATAAAATAAAATATCATTCATACACATTGAAAAACAAGTTTTGATTTGGTTCCCATTAATTTCACTAAGATCCATTTTTTAATTATGGAATACACTTATATTATATAGTATCATTATAAAACATGATGTATAATCCCAAAACTAATGAAATAGTGTATATAAATTGAAAATTTTATGCATATGTAATCTCATAATCATAAAAATGGTTTTGTTAGGGATATCACTATTTTGAAATCCTTTATAGTAATTTTTAAATAAAATTTTATTTATCCTTTGAAGACCCCCTAAGAGTATCAAACATTATGTGTAGTAACTCTCCCATTCATGCACCGGTTGATGATCGTTTAAACCTCAATGTGACATTTTCAATGTTACTACTCTTATTTACACCTTTAATAGAACCATTTTAACATATAATATCCATACGTGGATTTATTTCAAGGAAGAAACATATAATAACTTTATCACCAAAACATTAGGACGTTCTATAATAATTATCCTCAAATTATATCATAGGTATATTTCCCGTAATTTATGTTTTACTATATATAAGTCCCCTGATTTACACTAGAATTTATATGACACCAACAATAATGAACTTTATAAAACTAAACTAGAGTGGATGCAATACATTATTACATTAGAATAGATACAAGGAATCCTATTCAAAAGGAAAAATATCTTTAGAAGTTTTGAAGAATGAGATTCATAAATAAAACCCATTTCACATTATGAATTTAAAATAAATGAAAGTACAATAACAAGAACAAAATCCATTAAAAATGATACTAATATTTCTCCTCCGTATCCTAGTTAATGGAATAAATAAGGCTGATATCACATTCTCAATATGTGATATGCACAATGGAATCTCTCATGGATTAAAGAAGATAATCAATATTGAAATAAGAATAATAGAACATGCATTCCTTTTAAATAACTCGAATGAGAATAAAATTAATACATGGATAATAACATTGATAAAGATAAGAGATAATAAAACTAATTGAATTATAAATAAAAAAATGATTAATTATTTGACATCATTTTCTTAGGAGCATGATACTTTTACAGTTATGATATATCTGCAAATAATTTTAAAACTATTGTGTAAACACATTTCATTTGGCTTCTTGATTAGTCTCATGAGAACCCTAATACATCGAGGGGATATCTAAGACTTATCCCCACCCATGTAATTAATTTCCAAATAACTCTTCATGTATCAAATACTTGATATAATTTATAAATAATGTTCCTTATCATCGTGTATTTATATTGAGTAAATTATACGAAGTTATCAATATTATTCTAATTAATCAAATTACATAAAAAGTAAATACAGTACGTAGAAATAGGACATGGTTCTGAAAATAATCATATACATCAAATAAGAATAATAATATATAGTATAAATGTAATTTATAATGAAAATGATCACAAGAAATTGATAGTTTCAGGAGAAAGTAAACAGTTTTAATAGAAAGTGAGATTGCAGAATAACTTTTACCACTTGGTAATTTTCAAGTAAAATAATATTGCATTAAATAATTTAAATATAATATTTAAATACCATGAAATATGAATATATTATTATATTACATGTAAATGGGAATTAAATACACCATATAAATGAAATTAGGTTTATAAGATTAAAATATACATCAATGAATGAAATTTGAAATGAAGTACCTTACCACACACTTCCAATTAATTGAATTTTATTTAACCTACTATATATAGGTTTTAAACATGTTATTAAATTATAAAATAAAAATATTAAAATTTATAAAACCATATATGATCCTTTCATAATATCTGGTCATTCATTTATTAATAATATTTCATTATTTTTATTATTTCAGGTGTTTATACCCTGGTTTTCACATTCTGGCCTTTTGCAGAAATTTTCAGTTCTTAGTCATATTATACAATTTCATAATCACCATAATAATAATAATTACCAAATTTTCATAACTAGTCATCTATTATGATTTTATTATCAGCCACAATTTTTTTTTGAGAAATTACTTATATTATGATCATGGAGATGAGATTCCATAAGTATACATGAGTAGTGTTTCCATCTTCCAGTGATCATTATGGAAAAAATATATGTAAAATATTATCATTAAATAATGAAAATAATTTGATATGTATCATATTATATAATTAAATATAATTATATACATCGTTCATTTTTGGTTTCTAGGAAAATAGAGTCACATTGCTTCATGAAGGCTGTAGTCCACACATTCTTTAACGACTTTATCATATTACATTAATTAAAAAGTTTAGAAATGAAATGATATTTCATTTATTTTAAATGTTTTAATTATTTAATTAATATCATAATTATTTCATTTATATCAAATATAATCATTATCTTTATCCTTATCCTTATAATCTTCCTTGTAATGCATTAGTGAAATATGTATCACATTGCTTTGCAACTTGGTAGCCCAAATTACACCCAAGCGACGTTATCATATATCATTTGGAATGGAAATTAAAAGGGTATATATGATATTATTAATAAATTGGTTTAATTAATTTATAAATATTTTTTATTTACTTTATATCCCTGATAATACCGAACCGTGAGAGAAAGTATGTGAAAAAATGACATCATTTCATGAGGAAGTTGTCCCCCGTACACAGGAGTGATGATATAGTAACCAATTTGATGGAAGAGGGGGTATTTTAGGTCTTGCACATAATATTTAAAAAAAATATTTAGTTTTAGATAATGACTTTATTATATCATCATGGATTGTTAATAATTTATGTAGGTGGAGGAAGAAATTAAAAAAAAACCCTTAAAGAATATTGTTACATTTTCTTCAGGTATCCTCCTTAAAATTCACCCAAATGCTCCCTATGTTATATTTCTACCCAAAATAAGACATATATTATGGGAGGAGTTATTTTGGGATGTTAATTGGGATGGTATGTTATAAAAAGGGTATTTATGGTGTTAAAATATTGGCGAGGGGCTGGCCTTTTATATGTGCGGTGAGTGGCACAATTGTTATCTTTGGAAAGAAAATGGTGTAACCAGATTTTTCATATACCAAAATGGTACCAAATGAAGAATTTTAGATAATTTAAAATTATAACATCTAAATATGTTCGTAAAATATATTTATAAAATTTTTAGGTAAATATAAACCCAGTTTATTTAGTTTAACCTCTAGTAAAACCAATCTTACCGTAACATCGTTAAATAATTTTTTTTGACAATACATTATAGTGAAAAATTCAGCCGACCTTATTATTTATTATAAATTAATATTAATAAAAAGAAAGAAATATAATTTTCAAAATATAATAAATAGTAGTGAAATAACTTAATATTAAATTAATCCCGTAGAGCTGAAAAAACTCAGATATTCAAAGAGAAATTTTCCCAAAGATGACAATTTTATTTACCAAAATTATATATTTTAATTATTCCAATAAACTAGATTTGAAAAATTCATATAAAATTGAACTAATTATTATATATAAAAATTTATTAAAATAATTTTACATTATAAATAATATAAAATAAAATGTGGGTTTTTTATTAAAATGTATTAATATTTTATATTTATTAATAAATAATTTTTTTAATAATGCCATTAATTCACCCAATTATTTATTTAATATTTAGATTTCAAATATGAATCTTATTTGGTCAAATATAATTTTTATATTTTATTAAAAAATAATTTTAAATATTATTTCCAAAGCCCGAATATACCGTCATTAATAACTAATTCTGTTTTTTTAAATTTATTTAAAATAATTATTAATTTATTTATAATAAATAGATAACCATATTTTTAATAATTAGTTTTTACAATTAATATTATCAAAATTAGCAGCTAGAGTATAACTAAAATATTAATTTTTTATATTTTAATAATATGCTACGTTTTTTTAATCTTGGTGTTGCATGTAACAGAAGCTAAAACCAGTGTTGTGTGTAATAAAAGATAATCATAATTTTTAATGTAAAATAATATTTTTAATAAATTGATTTTTTTACATATAAAAATATCATATTCTCTAAGGGAATTATATTTTTAATATTATTGGTTTTGTGTGTCACACACGCTATTGAATTTAATTTTTTAAAATTAGAATTTTTAGTGTTACATCGTCATTATCTTCCACCAAATAAGATGTTTCCATTTTAAGGGAATTACTGACAAAAATATCAATCTCAATATAATGGGTTAAAAATCGTCATTCTATTTTACGGAGGACTACCATCTTGCGAACTGATGTCATTTTTTTTTCCATTTTCACCTATCATAGTTAGTTGGGATGATGGATCTTGGGTATTTACATGTTTTTTATAAAATAATAACACATATAGAGTTTTTATATAATATATATATTTTTTAATAAACATTTCATATGGGTTATGATAACTTCACTTGAGTGTACATCACATTACCACCTCTCGAAGAGATGTAATTCATTTATCATTAATTATTTACATGAAAGGTAATAAGGATAGAATTAATGTATATATGTGATATAATGAAATAATTATTATATTAATGATATATTTATCATTCTAAAATGATAATATTTCATTTTAATTACGTTTTACTTTCTAAAATATGATGACATTGTTCATGTACAGGTGGACTACTACCATCATGAAATGATGTGGATCTATTTTCACAACCACACAATATGTATGGTATATATTAGTATATTTAATGAAATAATATTGTATTTATGATATTATAGAAATATTTTGAAGATAAAATACTACTTAACACCATTTAATTTTAAAAATTGAAAAATGGAAACATTACTAATGTGAATATATGCCCTACCCTCTCAATGATCGTAACACAATTCATTTACCCAAATCATATTTCATGAATGGTTTTAAAAGTATAATTAATTTATAAAGATGATAACACTATCATGATTATTATTCTATATATGATGTAAAGAAATAATGTTCATAGGAACTAAAACATTCATAAAAAATCATGAATGAGAAAACTCTACAATTAACACCCAAATTAATGAAAATATTTAAAAATATTGAAGTATATGTGATATTATGTTATGAAAGGATAATATATGATATTATAAATATTAGTACTGTACTAGAAAAAGAAATTATGATGTTTTAAATATATATATGACATGTTAAAGAATTTTTATGAACAATGAATCATGAAGTAAGAGACTTCATATCAATTTCCTTTCATTGAGGCATGATATATTATCATGTAAATAATTTAATTTTTATAATGTATATAGTTTAATGATGATTTATAATATAATGAATCATTAATAATTAATTGTATATTATAATTCAATTTCATTAATTTTACGCAAAGGTATTATAACATAATATTTTAAAAGAGGCAAACAAATTCATCACTTAATTTTTTCATTAGGTTATATTTCTTATTTGTTTTATTTTATATTAATGTATTATGTGTGTAAATAATTTTTAATATATCTTTTTTTATTCTTGAATTTATTTTCTGGATTTAAATTTGAAACACATAATTTATTCATTAATTATTCCACGCTTCGATGTTATGATTTTGTAATGGTTTTTTTAACAAATACTTTCTATCAAGAATGTTTATAATTAAGTTCTCATTGAATAAAATTATTTTACCATTTCAAAATAAACCAAATTTATTTTCCTATATTATGGTTATTCATTATAATTTATGTAATATTACCATTTCCAATCTATTTATTGAAAATAATTAAGAATAACTTTTTAATTAAATTTTACATTATTTCTCTCATCGGTCAGAAATCTATTTTTTACCAAAACCCTATTTTCTAAACCAGAAAAAAAAAATTCTTAATTGTTTTCAAAATGATTTAATTTTTTTTATATCTTTAAATTTTATAATTTTTTTTCAAATGAATCTACATGTTTTTTAATGAAATCAAATTTTACTTTTATCCTATGTCTGATAAGTATAATTATTTTATCATACTTGTTATATAAGGAATATCATACTGTTCAGACCAATCAACAATTTTAATCAATAATTTTCTATAAAAAGAATCAATGATTTTTTATGAAATTATTTTTGAAATGTGATTTTAAAAATTTATTTTTAAATTAAAAAGATATTTCCCCCAGAAAATTGTTTTAAATATTTTTTATGGATGTTTTATTCATCATCAACAATGCTAATTTATTTTACTCATACTCCATTTGGGTTATATTGTATTAATACCACTAATATACTTTCTATTGATGTTGTATGATCATTTTGACCATGGGATGAATTAATAATAACTTATAAATAAATTTTTTATAGTCGTTAAAATTATATTGATATATTCAGTTTCTGGTGATTGTTGATCATTAAATTTCCCCTAATTATCCATATTATTTAACATGGATATGCTTTTTTTTCAACTTCATACCATTTATAAAAAATATTATTATACATTGAATGATATTTTTTATCTAGGGAAATATTGATAACTCTGTATTCCTTAGTGAGTATGGACAATTGAAAAAAGAATACATTCTTCTAGAAATAATAAAATTATTCTATATATTCAGATTTATTTAGTGATGAAGTATTTCCGAGGTTGATAATGTATGTCCCTATGATGCATTGTTATTAACATGAGTTTTATCTATAAGATATAATTAATAGTTTTAATATATCTTGAGAAATGTTCTAATGTTAGTGGCATCAAGATTCCTTATATCATACTATCCAATAATAAAGAGTTTCCATCATTGGTAATTCAATTTTTATTATTATCTTTGATATTTACATAATTATATTGTCCCTGGATGCATTAAATTATCAATTACTTATTAAATGGATGTTTTTTACATATTCACATTTCTTATTGACTATTCATTATCATGTCTGCAAATTCAAGTTATTTAAAGGGAATTTAAGTTGAATTATTTAACATACCATATTTACTTCATCTTATCTATTTAAGATTTATTATTTATTGATTAAATTTAATGTGTGTTAAGTTATTTTCATGAAATATTTCTTATACTTTATTGATTCATGATAGATTCTCCAGTACTTAACCCTTAATGCGAATTTGAGCTCACTAGAATACTATGATTGATATGGAAGGATTTAATTGATGGAATAAATTTTTTCTTGATAAAATTAGGTATTAATTTTTTATTTCAAATTTAACATTGGAATCATGTATGTATCATGTTTATCAAGACTACTAAAATTATCAGTATTTAATGATATTCTTCCTATTATCATATTCCAATGTAATAATGCATGACACTAGTTCTAGGTTATTGGGGTTGGGGTCGGTGTTGTTGGTATCATAGGAAGTTTAGTAGTAACCTTTAAAATGATATGTAGTATAACATAGATTTGGGAACATAAAGCTATAGTAAAAATGGAAAATAAGAATAGAATAACATCCAAATGTATTGGTTATGAAAATATTATGTTGTTTTTCTTTGGAATACATACCTGTTTTGATAAAAAAATGTGGATGTGGTTCTATAAAAGTTAAACATGGGTTATAACTCCAAACATGGCACATTTTACGTTAACAAATAATCAATTAGTACATGAAAAAGATTTTAATCGTGCACCAGATTTGACACTCTTGGTGAATATTCATAGGATAATTCAAAATATCATTATAAATCATTTATGATGTACTTGAATAGATGATGACAGTTAATGACCTAATTTATACCTAAGGTGTCATAGGTTAAATAAATAGTTATATGATTTAAAAATACTAGATATGATTATAGTGTTTTATAAATATGATTATTTTTTGTCAATGTATAATTTTTTTAATAAATTGAAGGAACCCAAAGGAATCCAATTAAAATTGAATATATAGGAAAATTCGGTGAATATAAGCAACCAAATTAGATGTGGAAATGAGTGAATTATATTTTAATTGTAAATAATCAGTTATTCTATAATATAATTAAAAAACTATAACTATACACTCTCTCATACTAATAAAATAAGGAAAAGATAGAGTTTTTTATGATTTCGATTGGTGGAGACCGTGGAGGAAATAATTTTTGATTTCCATCATGAATGAATTGTTGAAGGAGATTACCAAGAATGTTTCTCAATAGAATTAGAAAATTATTTATTTGTGAAATGGATGGTCATAAACCAATGAATTTTGAAATAAATTAGAATAACTATATGGTTGAAAAAATTCACATAATAGTGATCTATTTATTATTCATTTTCTAAAATGTGGGGAACATTTTAATTTTTCAAATACATTCCATATTTTTATGGTTAATACCTACACAAAAGAAGAATCTATTTAAAAATAAAAATGATGATCGATTTATGTATTATGAATCAAGAATTAAATTTTAGATGTATTCTACCAATGGTATTTTAGATATAAGAATCCTATAATATATATGTGTTGAGTTAAATTTTAGAATCTTTGGTTTTTTCTTAAAATGAAGGGTTATGAATAAAACAACTATTTTATGAGTTTAAGATTGATCATATATTAAAAATATTGAAAATACCATTTTAGGTTTTCTTTTATGTGATTATACTATTTTTAAGGATAAATTGGGAGAAATTTAGTGAAATAATATGTTTTATTGGAAATATTATTTGAGGAATAATGATTTTATAGTATATAGAAAAAATAATAAAGGTATTGATAACCATTAGGGTTAAATTGATCATTATGATAATTATACTAATAGTCATATAATATTTTATGTAACTGTAAAATAAAATTTAGTTGTATTGAAAAGCAAAATAAAAAATAAATTTAATGAATTATTTTATTTCAATAATGTACACAAAATTTTTTATAATAATTATATTAATATAGGTTAAAAAAATGAAAACCCATATGCAGAGTGAAAACCCCTAACATCAAGAAAGGCCACGAGGCATAAACTCATTACAGAAGGATGATAAGGTTATAGGACCTACCACATAACTACCTGATTTCATGGTTAATATATACCTATTTTTTGTCAATCATTTAAGTGAATAAATATTATTGATGAAATAGTGGTGTTAATGTTGACATTTATAGATTACTATATCATATTGAAAACATGTGTTAACCATAGTGGTCTTGAAAAATAGTTAGGAAAAAATAGAAATACTTGTCACTATTTTACAGATCTTGAGATCCACTAGAACTAAATTTTAGTGCTTCATGTATAAAAATAATTCATTTTTAGTTATTTATTCATTTTTGTAAGAGATGAATTTGAAATTGATCTAAAAATAACCATGGGGTGAAATCCTTCACATTAAAAAATATCACTTATATATATTTCCTTAAATCCTCAGATAATACAATAATTTTGCAACTCTTGGGAATGTATCTCGAAAGAAAATTATTATCAAATTACCTTCATATATTTTGAATCAAAATAACTTTTGAATCATTTTAGAGTTATGTATATGAGTTTTTTATATTTAATTGATCATTCACAATCTTATGATCAATGTTCTGTGATATTATCTATAATTAAATGAAATTTTATTCAATGTCCATATATTTTAATATCACAATTGTTAGTCTACATATACTATTATTTATGTTTTATTTCATATAACCATTTTATATACCTTTATCTCCTTTTAATATTATTTTTATTTACTCTTTTTACAATGTGGGTTTTCACAAAAATAATTTCAAAATATCAAACACTCGATTACCGAAATCAATATTAAATTTTGATGATTCATTTTATTTAGGGTGTGGAAAATATAACACCCCCGAATTCTAAATTAATAATATTTTGTTCGATAGCATATGTGTCACACAACACCAAGAATAAACAACCCAAAAAAATATTTAATTAAATTTAATCACTTCGATAGCATATGAAAAAGGTATGTCTAAGTCTAAATGAACCATAATATAGTATAACATTATAAAATAGATGTTAAATTAATTGTTATTAATAGTACTAAATAACCAGTAATTTATAGTATCTTATTGATTACAACTAAGAAAACATTTAAAATAAAATGAAATATTATCTTAAAAATTGTTTTTTATAAATGTGGTTATAGTCCTTCTTTTTAAACATAATTTGAAAATACTAATTTCCACCTTTATAGAATTTATAAGATAAAATTGACTTCTATTTGGAAATTATAATAGCAAAATTATCTTAGGGTAAATTGTTGGGCATTATCTTGGAAAATTTCAATTTTTATGAATATTGAAAAATAATGTATTTTAAATGAAAATTTCATATTCATTTTACTGAATGATGTTTATGTTGTTTTACTATGTTTTGTTTATTAATTTTTCCTTATTTTTTTAAACAAATAATCTTTTATATTATTGATATAAAAAATTTGTAATGTTTAGATCAATCAATCTTTGATATAATACTTTCTTGTTGCATCTAAGAGATTAATTTTAAATTATTTTATTTCTGATTATGTGATATTAATTTGGAATAATTGATTTCATTTATGTAATCAAACTAATTTGTTTGATCTAATAAGTTCATCTAAATTTTTTACCATAATTGAATGTAAAAATAGAAAACAATATCTAACATGGCTAAGGAAAAAATGGGTTGTCATGTTGTTAAACTTAGATGATAAGGGTTAAAATAACCTAAATACATGTCTAAAACCTATTTTATGCCCATATATAAACTATATCAAGTATAATTAGCATTAAAACATTATTTTGACCCTTTTTTAATGTGAAAACATGGGTACACGTTTTTCTTTTAAAAAATTATAATTGTGCCAATAACCTCACTTATAAATGTCTGCCCAAATCCTCTAATAATAAAACCATAAATCCAAAATGGATTAGATAATAACTTATAATTTTTTTTTGTAAGAGTGGATACTCAAGAGGGGGGGGGGTGAATTGAGTTTCAATTAAAATTTTTGTTAAAAATATTTCTCTTAAAATCCCCCAATTTAAAAAAAAGTTAATCTGTAGTGAGTCTATACAGAGTGTAAAGGTTCAATTATTTTCTCAAAGAATGATTAGGTCTCAGTTAACTTAATTTGAAGATTAAATTAACTTTTGAAACAAACTTACTAGTTTACAATAAGTACACACACTTCTTAATTTAACTATCAAATTAGCTTTAAAATAGTTTTGTATTTCAAAGTAATAGGCAGCAGAATATATAAAATATATATGTAATACTTATAAACTAAAAATAAAATCACAAAAATATTAACCAAGAGGTTCAGTCTTAAGCCGAGACTTAGTCCTCTCAACAATTTATATAAATTGATCCACACCCTGGATTGGGGGTAAACAACAGTACACTACTGTCCAGGTAAAAATTCCTCTACCACAGTTCTTCGTGGAAAAAACAAACAACAGCTCACAGGCTGTTCAGGTCTTACTCGACCTCTACAGCTATCCTCAGTGGGAAACACAAGAGTTATGGAGTTTGAGTAAGGATTTAAGAATCCCCCATTTTAGCGCAGGAGACAGTGTGGGTGTAAAAAAAAGGGGATACACACAATGCTCAAAATGTAATGAAAGAATCACTAAGAGAAGTATGATTGAGTTTATAAATTCTTTAGTGATTAGGAGTGTAGCTCTAGACTCATTTGTTTTATCAGAAAATCTTTTGAATCCTTCACTGGTTTTTCTCAAAAAACAGAGTGTCTTTTTCTTCTTTGATTCTTGGTCCAGCTTAGTAGCCTGAGTGCATGAAATTTTTGTTGTAGTTCTTCACTCAAGATGAACCTTATGTTATCCTCTAGAATAATTTTCTTCATGTATGTCCAATATTCTTGGAGTATGGACGTATATTAGAGAAAACAAAATTCTCCACATTTGAGTTCTTGTTCATCTCTTTCTCTTTTCACCCTTCGTGTGTCTTCTTTTTTTCTTTCAAGGAGTGTCATATGCATCATATATCATTCCCTTTCTTTTTCAGTGTTCTCTTTCCATTACTTTATAGCTTTCAGCTTTGGCAGAAAAGAATATTCACCTTTTGCATGGGTACTAGGTACAGTTCCCTAAAATGCAGCATAAATCATTAAATAACATTAACAACATTAAAACCATAAAATATAACCGTTAGCTAGATAAATAAATAGTATGGAGAGTTTAGGGTTAGACCGGTTGGTCATTCATTAGTATAATTCTATTGGTAGACATGCACGGTGGAATTTCTGTCGTAGAACCTTCCATCAGTAGCTCTTTTGAACTTGCATCTGTAGCTCATATACTGGTGACTTTAGTTCCATCGGTAGCTCTTGTTATCAGTAGTTGTCTCTCTATTGGTAGCTTGTTGCATCATTAGTATATTAGTAGGCATATACTATCAGCAGACTTCTACCACTAGCTCGATATATCGGTGACTATACTTGTATCAGTAACTATCTGTGAACTGGCTCTATCGGTAGACTTCTGTCTATCGGTAGCTCCGGTCTGTTCTGTATCGGTATCTCGGTAGACTGGTTCTCTCGGTAGACTTCCTCATATCGGTATCTCTGGTTTGTTTGTTGGTAGCTCTGTACATATCGGTGACCTTTGTGTATCGGTGACTCTGTCTATCAGTTGACTGTGTCTATTGGTAGACTGAGTAATGGTAGCTCTAGCTAAAATGAAGACCAGTAACTTAATACTTATCTGTTTCATACACAACATATCCGAATGGATTATAATTACTCAGAACTTATATAAACATGGATAAACAAAGATTAAACTATTTCAGTGTTTATTTTAATATTATTATCATCTTGAGCACAGATTTAAGGAATTAATATATAGAAAAGAATTAGATTGAGATTATCAAAGTATATGAAATCATAATTGGGATTATCAAAACTGGTGTGGTCAACAATCTCCCCCCTTTTGATAATCACAACTTATGATATTATCATTAAAAAAATATTAGAGGATATATAATTAAGATCAATTTTCTCAGAGAAAATAGTATGATATAAAAAATAATTTATCAAAGATAGAATTAAATGTATCAGAGATAAAAAAAATCCATGATATCAAAGGTAAAAATTTTGTGGTATAAGAGAATATCAGACAACTAAATGAAATGATATCAGAGGATGAGAGTAAAGGCACTGGTATTAGAAGATGAAATTCAGAGTTATCAAAGAGGCAAAGCATGAAAACTCTTAGATAAAATAACTCCCCATTTCATTAATATCTCTCCCTATTTTGATACTTAGAGAGTATTTACCCTCTATTGTAAAATATTTCTCCCCCTTTGTGATAATAAGAAAGTGATAAATAATAAAGAAAAGTGGAAAAAATAGAAAAAATAACTTGTATTAAATTTGAAAAAAGGTACAAAGACAAAATCAAAATACATAGGATTCCTATCAAACAGTCCAGCTACTGGATCAATCCACATCCGCAATGTGAGATTTGCCTTTGGGGTCAAAAGAGGGTTCTTCTGGTAAGGATTCTAGTAAAGGCTTAGGAATTCTTGAAAAGACCATAGGAGGCTGAGAAACTGACATTGTGCCTGGCCTGTATTGAGGAGTCCTTTTTGTGATCATAGGGGTGGGGCTTCGAATGGATTGGACATGAGTCATCTAAATTGGGGAAGCAGTATAGGTAGAGGAAGGCAAAGCAGGAGGGACAATTACTGGCCTAGCATCAACATGCAGAAAAGGAAGCAACAGTTTTCTGAAATCCATAACGATTCCTCCTCCTTTCTCCATAACTGATATGAAGTTATCCTTGTTCTCCATAAACTTGTCCAAAGATGGAGTCAATTATCTTACGTTGCTAACTTTTTCTTGAAATGCTTGATTGAAAGGTCTAAGTCTCATATTCTCAATCAGAAGCATAAAATGACTGGTCATTTGGGTATTTGTGTAAATTTTGGAGAAATATGATTCCACCTTTTCTTTCAATTCATTTTGAGAGGCAGAGGCTTCTCTCATGTAGTCTTGTACTATCTTCATAATTTATCTGGCTGAATCTCTGGTAGAATGAACAAATCTGCTCAGTTCATATGAGTCCACAGACCCACTGGTTGAGGTAGAACCAAGCTCCTCTTTCATCATAGCTCGAATTTGATTCAAATCCATCAAAATTTTAGATGCAAGAGAACCAATAGATAAAGATATAGTCTCTTTGAGTCTTTTGGTCAAACCACTGATAATATTTTGAACATCGGATTCCTGGGTTTTAATATGATCTTCCATAGATGTTTTGAAACCTTCAAATACTGAAACCATCTGACTTAAAAAAATCTTAACATAAGCTAAGTCCTTATCTCCTTGGGATTTTGAGCTCATGTAAGAGTCTAAATAAAAAACAGATTCCTTTAGAGCTTCAAGATCTACTTCAAGTCTAGAAACATAAGACTGGCATTCTTTAACTTCTTCAACTATTTCTCCCATAAAAGTTAATATATTGCATGCAAGAGATAGTTCAAATGATCTTTCTAGCATAACCATTTCTTCAGAAAAACTGTGCATCATCTCAGAAACTAAGGCACAAAAATATTCTTTCATCTCATCCCTTAAGATATCCATATTAGTCTGGGTAACCAAATTAGCAGGTGCAACGACTTAAGATGCTATTTTAGAGGCTAAAATGACCACAATGTCAGTTATAATTGATTGAATTTAAGATAGCATAGAAACTTCCATTTTCTTTACCTCTTCTAAAAAACATTCCTTAAGTTTTTTCTTTGATTATCAAGGTCATGCATTCTGTCCACATCTTTAGGAAATAACTCGGAATTGACATCATAAGTAATCATAGGTCTATTGTGTGATGCCTCATTATCTGAATCTGAATAGTCTAAACCACATACTAAAAACCCAGGGTCTTCTGCCCAATCATTAAAATGAACAACCACTTTGACACTTCCATACATAGATCGATGCCCCCCCTCAATGTTTTCATCCTCAATTAAGATGATAAAATTCTCAGCAACATTCACAGCAGCATCCTCAGCAGGTCTTTCATCATGAGTAGAATCTTCCACTATAATTTCCATTACTGCAGCAGTAGGAGGGTCTTCTGGATTAGGTAAGGATATGTCAACTTCATTTGATTCCTCAGTAGGTACTAAAGATTGTCTAATCACTAGACTCGGGCTCAAATCAGCTGACAACGATGCTTCACTTTCATGAACAACATCTGCATTTTCTACAGCAGCCACTTCAACAACCTCTAAAGCAGCTTCTTCCTTATATTATATATGTTGAACTAGATTTTCAGGAGCTGGGCTAGGATGAAAGTCAGGGTCTCCTCCTTCATCCATAGAGGACTCTTCCTCTTCTGAATCATCACTGTATTCTAGCTCCTCTTCATCAGGTCCCAGACCCGGATCCCTCAGATCCTTTGGTCTTGAAGGATGTGTCACAGGTTTGAACTTGTCATACACCCTCTGGTTATCATTGAACCATTCTCCTCTCCAAGGGTTCCAATTTATTTTCATGTACATACAAACTATAGTTGTGATACAGAATTTATTCTTCACTACCACTATCTCATCTTGTGACTCAGGAACACCTTTTACCTTGATCATCATAGAGATTAACTTAGAAAAGAATATGAAATTTGTCTTTGATTTCGGTCTTGTCATATCTTCGATCCGGAGCATCATAAATCTTCACAAATTAACCATTACACAATGTCTTAAGAGGTGTAGGATATAGATATCCTGATATCTCAAATTGGTAAAGTCTCCTCTCCCCGGTATCAAGACATGTTGAACAAATTTGAACGACAATCTTTTCTCTCCATCCATTTCTGTAGAAAATACTTGTCTTTGACTTCCATCACATGTTATCTCTTCCAAAGCAGTATCATAATAAAAAATGTCACAAGTAGGTGGCATGGCTCTCGTGACATATCCAAATACTCCTTCATGAGGAACATTCAAGCACTCATCCCTTTCAACAGATGAGAAAGACATATCCTTTCCATTCACAAAAGATGTTACTCGATTTTCATTCTCCAATTCTTCAAAGGTTACAAAATCGTAAAAATGTTTAACTAATTTTGGAATGTAAGGTCCATTGTGGTTTGAAAAAAACTCTACCCATTTTTATCTTCAAGAACATCGAGCACTATTGACCTGGTAGGCAGCATCCATTCTACATACAATTTCTTTTTAATCAATATAAATCGATTTTGTAGATGAGGATTCATTGGTCGTCTCCCAGAACTGGTTCTAGCAACCCTTCCACTATAACTTGCTTCTTTCTTAGTCCTTTTCTTCTTTGTTTTCAACTCAACAGAGTCATCTTTGACTGTATGAAGTTTGGTTTTTACCATCATTATTTCTAAGGATTTTGGGTTCTCTATGGATTCAGGAGCTAAGGTTTTAGGGTTAAGGTTTGAGGCTCATTGGATTTTGAAGTATCTTGGACTTTAATTTTATCATTTAGGAATCATAAAATAAATAAACAAAATTAAATAAAGTAAAAATGAATCAGATTCTAGTGACATACAGATGTATTAAAATAGCGCACATCAGTGAGAATTTTCTATCAGTGAGGTTTTACATCGGTGAGGTTTTCTATCAGTGTGGTTTTAAATCGGTGAGGTTTTCTATCAGTGAGGTTACATCGGTGAGGTTTTCTATCAGTGAGGTTACATCGGTGAGGCTTTCTATCAGTGAGTTTACATCGGTAAGTATTTCACATCAGTGATAATTTTACATCGGTGAGAATATATACTGATTGGGGCTAAACATTCCTAACTCGGGTCTAATGTATATTAACGTATCCGAACTCAAAGGTTTAGTGAAAATGTCTGTTAATTGATGTTCTGTGCCTATAAACTCAAGAGTAATATCACCCTTTTGGTATTGATCTCTCAAGAAATGGTGCCTTACATCAATTTGTTTGGTCCTAGAGTGAACACAGGGTTCTTCGAGATATTTATTGCACTATTATAGTCACATTTTATTGACATGCGGCTAAAGTCATATCCATAGCCCAAAAGAGTGTGTTTCATCCACAGAATTTGTGCACAACAACTACCAGCAACTATGTACTCTACATTGGCAGTGGATAATTCTGTAGAATTATGTTTCTTACTACACCAAGATAATAAGGACTTTCCTAATAAATGAAATGTTCTTGATTTGATTTTTCTATCCAACTTGCAACCAGAAAAATCAGCATCTGAATAACTCATTAACTCAAAGGGTTGTCCTTTTGGGTAAAACAATCAAAAGCTTACAGTATGATTAAGATTATTAAAAATTATTTTAACAGCAATTAAATTTGATTCTTTTGGATTAGCTTGAAATCTTTCACACATACACAAACTAAAAATATTATATGGTCGACTAACAGTAAGGTAATGTAAGCATCCAATCATACCTCTGTAATTGGTTTGATGCACTGGTTTCCCAGTTTCATCTGCATCCAATTTACAAATAGTACTCATAGGAGTTTCACTTTCCTTAATAATATCCAAACCAAAACGTTTTAAAAGATCCTTTTTAAATTTATTTTGATTCAAAACAATACCATTTTCATTTTGAAACACTTGAAATCTAAGTAAATATTTAATTTCACCCATTAAACTCATTTCAAATTCATTTTTAATTTTCTTTTAAAAATAAGTACATAAAGAATGTTTAGAATATCCAAAAATAATATCATCAACATAGATTTAAATTATTAAAACATATTTAGAAATTATTTTAATAAAAAGAGTTGGATCAACAATCCCTTTAGTAAAACTTTTTGAAATAAGAAAATTACTACGACTATCATACCAAGATCTTGGATCTTGTATTAAACCATATAGTGCTTTATAAATCATAAAAACTTGTTTTGAAAAATTAGGATTAGTAAATCCTGGTGGATGTTCAACAAAAACATCTTCAACAATAAAACCATTTAGAAAAGTACTTTTGACATCCATTTGATATAACATGAAATTCAGATGAGCAACATATGCAAGTAAGATCCTAATGGTTTCTAATATGGATATAGGTTCCAGGGTTTACTCATAGTCTATACCTTCTTCTTGAATATATCGTTGTGCAAATAGTCTGGCTTTGTTTCTAAATATGTTTCCAGACTCGTCAACTTTGTTTCTAAAAACCCATTTTCTGCCTATTGTTAAAGTGTCCTTAGGCATGTCAACTAATTCCCAGACATTGTTTATTTCAAATTGATTTAACTCTTCATTCATATCCATTACGCAAAATTCATCATTGATAGAATCATTGATATTTTTAGGTTCTAGCTCTCACAAAAAGGCTTGATGTTCAACCTGGTTTCCTAGAGAAGATCTAGTCTGTGTCCCTCTATCAAGATTACCAACAACCACATCCAAAGATGATTCTTTAGAATTCTTGTTGATCTAGTAAAGGTAGGACTTGAAAATTCAGGTTCTTCTATATGGTCGGATTCCATAGCAGCAGATTCTAGAATATGTCCAGAACTGGATGTTTTTACAGCAGGTTCTTTATATTTATCATTAAGGAACAGAATACTCAAATCTTCCTCAAGATATTCCAGAGAGGTTTTAGCCTCATGCGGATCAATGTCATCAAAATTGATGTGAACAGATTCTTCCACAAATTTGGTTCTTTTATTAAAGACTCAATAGGCTTTTCTAGTTAAAGAATAACCAAGAAAAATTCCTTCATCTCTCTTAGACGAAAACATGTCCAGATTATCCTTTGTATTAAAAATAAAAACTTTGCAGCCAAATACTCTAAAGTAACTAACTTTAGGTTTTCTATTATACCACAACTCATATGGGTTCTTCTTAAGAACTGGTCTAATTAAGACTCTATTAATAATATAACAAGCTGTATTCACAACATTAGCCTAAAAGTAAATAGGCAAGTCATATTCATTAATCATGGTTCTAGCTATTTCTTGAAGGGTAATTTTCTTTCTTTCTACTACACTATTCTACTGAGGTGTTCTAGGAGAAGAAAAGTTGTGACTATAGCCATTGTGTGAACATTAATATTCAAATTCATGATTTTCAAACTCCCGGCCATGATCAATACTTAATGTTTTAATCTTATATCCACTAATATTTTCATCAGATTTGGAGTATTTAACTATGTAAGTACAAGCATCACTATTGTGAGCTAAGAAGTAAACCCAAATATTTCTAGAAAAGTCATCTACAAGAATATAGAAAAAGTTCTTCCCATTTAAACTTAAAACTCTTGATGGTACAAATAATTCCTTTTGAACCAACTCGATAGGTTGAGAAGTTGAAACTTCTTTCGTTTATTTAAAAGAAACATTATGGTGCTTTCCCTTTTGATAGGGATTACACACTTTTTCATTTGGGAATCATGTTTAGTTAGGTCTCTAACTAATTTCTTCCTATTTAGTTTTCTAAGTGAATAGATGTTGCAATGTCCTAATCTTCTGTTCCAAATCCAATAATCTTTAGGAAAAACATTTAAACAAGTAACATTTTTTTAGCTAAGGAATTTAAATAAACTTCATAAACATTATCATTTATTAAAGAATAAAATACTAAAACATTTTTAGAATTAAAAACATTACAAGAATAATTTTTAAACTTCATATTAAATCCATCATCACATAAATGAGAAATACTTAACGGGTTATATTTATGTCCATCAAAAAATAAAACATTAGAAATTGAAACTGAATCAGTGTTACCAATTTGGCCTAGGCCGATGATCTTTCCTTTAGAATTATCACCATGGTGACATGGCCTCCATCAACCTTTATTAAACATTTGAAGAATAAATAATCTCAAAAATATTTCTTGAACATCCACTATCCAAGATCTATAACTTCTTGTGAGAACTCTTTAAGCATGTTTCCTACAAAACAGATTTTGATTGGAAATGATTATGGTACCTAGATATTCTTTGGTCCCGAAAGGTTAGCAATGAGAGCATTAGGTACCCATATTTTCCTTATGGGTCTCATATAATTTATATAATTTATATATTTTTAAAGATAATCTTTATTTGACCTAGAACCATATGAATAACTGGTTGAAGCTTATGAATTTCCAGAACTAGAGTAAGCAGAATTTTGTCCAGTCATAGGAATAAATCGATTTTTAGTGAACTATCTCTGTCCATGTTGGTATCCAAAACCAATAGTGTATTTAGGTGGAACATGTTCACCTAACAATTGAGGAAGTGTGTCTTTTCCATTTGTAAACTACTATAAGTCTTTTCTATGTTTCTCATTTGACATTTTTAGTTCTGTATTTTCCATTAACAGTTGAGCATTCTTAACATTTTCAATAGTAAGTTTGGTATTAACAGTAATAGTGTGAGCATGTTGTTTCTTTAATGATTTGTATTTATCCTTAAGTTCATTGCATGTCTCCTCCTACATATTGCAGTATTCAAATAATTCCTTACCAGTCATGTTTTTAGAATCAGAATCAGATTCTACATCATCTTCAGAATAATAGGAATTTAAAACAAGAGTATCTAAAGTTACCTCAGATGTGTTGGTCATGAAACACATTTTGGCATTATTCTTCATAGAATCAGAATCTTTAGATTCACTTTTTCTGTCTTCAGATGCACTCCAGGTAGCCTTCATAGCTTTCTTGAACTTTTTTTCCTTATAATCATATTTCTTTTTGACATTTAATTTTGGACAATCAGCCTTGATGTATCCTTTCCTTTTACACTCATAGAAGACTCTTTCATCATTAATGTCAGCTTTCTTCCAGTCCTTCTTCCAGTGTCCCTTGTTGTCCTACATTCCTTTGTAGTTATATTTCCTGATGAATTTCTTCTTCCTGTAAAACTTCTTCAATCTCGTGGCTATTTGAGCCATCTCAGCATCACTATCTAAATCAGAATCTTCACCGGTTGAACTCTCAGTAGTATTTTCATTTTCTACTTGTATTTACTCTTAGAGGTAGTGGAATTGAAAGCTATGGATTTTCTCTTAGGTTCATCATCTTCATCCTTATTCACTATGTGTTCTTCCTCATACATCATTAATTTACCAATAAGCTCCTTTACTGGCAGTGCTCCAATGTCACATGACTCTCTAATTGAGACAGAGGTGCCTCTCCATCATTCCGGAAGACATCTTAGTATCCTCATAATTTGTTCCTTAGTAGGAACATCTTTTCCAAGTGAATTAATTGTATTGACAATCTCATTAAACTTGAGATACATAACAGAAATAGGTTCATCATTTCTCATTTTAAAATTGTCATATTTAATAATATAAGTATTCAATCTCATTTCTTTAACATTGGTTGTTCCTTCATGAGAAACACCCAATTTATCCCATATTTCAAAGGCAGTTTTACCAGAAGAAATTCTATTAAACTCTTCATCTCATAAAGCACAGTATAGGGCATTCATATCTTTACAGTTATTATTGTAAGAAGTCTTTGTAGGTTCATCCCAAGTAGTTCTTTCAGTTTCTGGAATTTTATATTGAGACTCTATAGCATTCCAAATATCAAAAACCATACTTTCTAAATGAATTATCATTTTCAATTACCACTAGGAATACTTTGTGCCATTGAAGAAAGGTGGCTGGTTAGTAGCAGCACCCTCTAGTATATTATCCATAACTAGATTTTAGAAAATAGTTTTAAAGAGATAAAAATATAGAACTAACAGAAATTTAAGATCTATAATGATGCAACTAAAATCACAGATGAAAAACAGAGTATTTCAAAAATCCTTGAACAAGAACAATCCTCTGATACCAAATGTTGGTTGCAGTGGATACTCAAGAGGGGGGTGAATTGAGATCCAATTAAAATTTCTGTTAAAAATATTTCTCTTAAAATCCCCCAATTTAAAAACAATGTTAAACTGTAGTGAATCTATATAGAGTGTAATGGTTCAATTAGTATCTCAATGATTTATTAGGTCTCAGTTAACTTAATTTGAATATTAAATTATCTTTTGAAGATAAATTACTAGTTTACAATAAGTACAAACACTTGCTAATTTAAATATCAATGTAGCATTAAAATAGTTTTGTATTTCAAAGTAATAGGTAGAGGAATATGTAAATTATATATGTAATACTTATAGACATGAAATAAAAGAACATAAAAGTTAACCAAGAGGTTTAGTTTCAAGCCGAGACATAGTCCTCTCAACAATTTAAATAAATTAATCCACACCCTGGATCAGGGGTAAACAACTGTACACTACTGTCTAGATACAAAGACCTCTACCAAAATTCTTCATGGGAAAGAAACGACAGATCACAGGCTGTTCAGGTCTTACTTGACCTTTACCACCATCCATAGTGGGAAGCAAAAGATTTATGGAGTTTGAGTGAGGATTTAAGAATCCTCCAGTTTAGCGTAGGAGACAGTGTGTGTGTAAAATAAATAGGATTCACACACTACTCAAAAATGTAAAGAATGAATCACTAAGAGAAGTATGATTGAGTATAAAATGATTTAGTGATTAACAGTGTAGCTCTGGACTCGTTTGGTTTATCAGAAAAGCTTCTGAGACCTTCTCTGGTTTTTCTCAGAAAACAGAGTGTCGTTTTCTTCTTTGATTCTTGGTCCATCTTAGCAGCCTGAGTGCATGAAATGTTTGTCAAAATTCTTCACTCAAGATGCAGCTTGTGTTCTCCTCTAGAATATGTTTATTCATGTATGTCAATGATTCTTGGAGTATGGATGTAGATTAGAGAAAACTAAATGCTCCACCTTTGAATTCTTGTTCAACTCTTTCGCTTTTCACCATTCATGTGTCTTCTTTTTTTATTTTAAGGAGTGTCATATGCATTATATATCTTTATCTTACTTTTTCAGTGTTCTATTTCCATCACATTATAGCTTTTAGCTTCGACAGAAAAGAATAATCGCCTTTTTCATGGGTACTAGGTACGGTTCCCTGGCATGCAACCGAAATCATTAAATAACATTAACTGCATTAAAACCATAAAATGTAACCGTTAGCTAAATAAATAAATAGTATGAAGAGTATTGTGTATGAATGGTTGGTCAAGCATTAGTAGTGTTCTATTGGTAGACGAGCACGGTGGACTTTGTGTCGTAGAACCTACCCTCAGTAGCTCTTTTGAACTTGCTTTGATAGCTCATATACCTGTGACTTTAGTTCCATTGGTAGCTCTTGTTATCGGAAGCTGTATCTCCATGGGTAGCTCATTGCATTAGTAGTCTATTGGTAGACTTATACTATCATCATACTTCTATCAGTAGCTCGATATGTCGGTGATTATACTTGTATCGGTTACTATCTGTGAACTAGCTCTATCGGTAGACTTATGTCAATCGATAGCTCTGGTCCGTTCTGTATCGGTAGCTCGGTAGACTGGTTCTATCAGTAGATTTCCTCATATTGGTAGCTCTAGTCTGTCTGTCGGTAGCTCTGTACATATCGGTTACCTTAGTTTATCAGTGACTCTGTCTATCGGAAGTCTAAGTCTATCGGTAGACTGGGTACTGGTAGTTCTAGCCAAAACGCAGACCAGTAACTTAATACTTATCTGTTTCATACACAACATATCCGAATGGTTTATAATTACATCAAAATTTATATAAACTTGGATAAACAATGATTAAACTATCTCAGGGATTTTTTTAATATTATTATCATCTTGGGCACAGATTGAATGAATTAATATATAGAAAAGCATTAGATTCGGATTTTGAAAATATATGAAAGCTTAATTGGGATTATCAAAACATGTGAGGTTAACAAAAATAATATTACAATGCTATTAATATCATCCTAAAATGATATGTTTGGTCTGAAATCCATCTTTGAAAGGATTTGGTGTAAACCAAAAGAGATTACTCGAGGAAGAGGTAATGTTACTCATATATTATTATCAAAACATAATTATATAGTATTATTAGTATAATAAATATACTGATATATTTTAATGTTCTTTAAATAACCCAAAATCATCCCAACATCTATTAAATGTTGTATTAAATCATCATCTTTTTTATGGTGGACAACAAACTCATGAACTAATATCATTCTCTTATTACATTACCAACACACATGGTTGGGTAAGATGATGAATTTAAATTATAGATATAATATTTATAAAATAAATATAACTCTTGAGAAATAATATCTAATATTCATTTTTAATTTCTCATATTTAAGGGGTATTATAATGTAAGCCATTTGTATGATGTATGTCCTCCTCGCAAAGCGATGCGATTTGTTTTTCATTAATACATTATATAAAACGTAATAATACTATATTTAATGAAAATATGTGTTAAAAGTAAAATAATTATTATATTCATTACATATTTATTATATTGGAATGTTAATATATCATTTTATTCCATTTTCACTAACTAAATTAATATCATGTTGTTTGGGTCTGTGTCGACTACAACCTTCAAGAAATGATGTGACTCTCTTTTCATCACCAAACGACACATATTTTTTATATAAGTATTTTTAAATAAGTTTAATTATATTTATGATATAATGATAAATTTGGAAATTAAAACTATTAGTTACCTCCTTTATATATTTATCAATTAAAAATGAAAACATTACTCTTGTGTACCAAAGACCTACTTTCTTCATGATCATTGCATTCTTTATTTCTCAAATACATCATTCATGTTTTTTTATTAAAAGTAATGTTTATTTATAAATATGGAAACAATTTCATTATTATTATATATATATATCGTGAAATAACATAAAATTCACAAGAAAAAGGAAATTCATAAGAAATCATGAATGAGAAAATAGGGAGATTGACAAACAAAACAATGAAAATAATTAATTATTGTTAACGAATGAGTGATAAGATGTTATAAAATGATCATATGTGATATTATAAACATTAATATAATTATATAAAAATTAAACAACTAATCTAAAAAACTATACATGGGGTTAAATCACATTCCACCAAAACGAAGTGTGAGGTAAGGGACTGAGTCCCAATTTTCCTTCATTGAGGCATCTTATAACGTTATCATATTATTTCTTTTATATGGAAAATATAATGCACAAATGATATATAATATAATTATTACATAATAATTAATTTTATTTTAAGGTTTCAATTTTAATTATTTCATCCAAATATATATGTTTTGTGTTGAATGATAACAAGTGGTAAAGAATATCGAAACTCAATTTTTTTCATTAGGATACAATAATTTTTCATTTTGTTTGGAATAATAACGTAATATTTCTAAATAATTTGGACTATATTAATTTTGTTAAAAGTTTTTGTAGGTTTATTTACATTTTATTTAAATAATATTTTCGTTGATTTATCCTCCCTGAAATTCTATGATCTCTGTAAGTGTATATTTCAAAAAAAATTTAATCAAGGTTATTTACACATGAGTATAATTTGAATGAAGTTATGGAAAATAATCTATTAAACACCGTTAATTATTTTCTATTATGCTCATACATGATTAATTCATGTAATTGTACAATTTTCACTCTTTTTGTCATAAAATAATTGATAAAATGATATTTATAAAAATATAACATTATTTATATGTTTGGTTAAAATTTGTATTATACCAACAACTTGTTTTCTAAAACTGTTTTCAAAAAGCATTTGAACCCATTTAAAAATTCGTTATTAATGAATTATTGACTGATTTTTTTTTGAATATTTTTTAATGTAATATAGATGTTGTTTTCCGACAAAGTATTGTTTGGACATTAAATCATCATTTAAAATATTTAAAAAATATTTTTCCAATTCTTCATGATATATTATTTTAAAGAAGTTTTTTTTTCAAAATTTAATGCAAATTTTCATAAATATTTTGTCAAATATATTTTTATTGTATATCTAGTCATCAATGACAACAACCCATTATTTTACTTATTATCCATAAGGGATATGTTGTATTGATAGCATCATTATTCATTATGTGGTCATATTATTATCATTTTATCCAAGGAAATTAATGACATTCACTTTTAGGATTAATTTTTTATAGTAAATAAATTTCCAATGAAAAAATAAATTTACTTTGATCATTGAATGCTATATTTCCCCTAAATATTCATATTATTTATCATGGATATTTTTATTTTTTAAACCATATATCATATCTTTGTTTGGTATTCTATATTGAATTTTATTTGTTCATATATGGGAATATTCATCAAGTGGTATTCATTAATGAATAAAAATATTTGATAAAGAAGCAAATTATTCTTGAATTAAATTGATTATTGGAAAATAAAGACAACATTATATATACAGATATAGGTGGCATCTAGTTATATATATCGCCTCAATGCATCAGTAGTAAAATGAGGTGAATACAAAAATATAGAATTAAATTTCATTGACCATGAAATTAAAAACATTAATATGAATGACCTTGATGGTATAAGTATCATGATGTATTAGATCATTATTTACAATAATTAGTCATTTCCTTCATTGAGAATTCATTTATTATTTTTATCCATGAGTTTTTCACCATGAAAATATTTATGGATTCATTTAATTCTCTATTATGGATTATATGGAATGAGTTTTCTATTATTTAACATTAGATATTTATTATGGTTTTTGTTTTCATGATAGTTATATTATTTAAATTTCATGTGTGTTCAATTATTTACCATCCCATATTTATTTCATCATATATAATTATGGTAGAGGAATTTTTGATTTAATATCATGTCTGTTAAATTAATTTCAATTCCATATTGATAATTATTTAATAATTCATTGTATAGTCCACTATACATAAACCAGACAGATCATTTGAGAACAACCTTATTGTTTTCCCTTTTCATCGTTGTCGCATATCTGTATTTATTTTTTTGTATTTTTATTTTTTATTTTTGTACTATCATTCTCCCTTAGGTTTGCTTTTTGATTTTGGAGAAAAATGGAGGATTATGGGTGGGTAGAACTATGCGCACGGTTGCGCACAGTTAGTGTCAACTGTGCACCCAACCCAGGTAATAGTGGGGTAGGAGACAAAACATACTCCATGGCCACCGAATGACCATGTGTCTTGAACTCGGTAACCATTCACTCTAGAAAGACCGTGTTCATAGTTGCTGCACAGTTTAATAAACCGTGCTGACTAACCGTTAGTAATGTCCATCTCATTATAAATTGAAATTTTACCACTTCCTATTCAGGATTTAAACTCTATTATACAAAAATTATTCCCCACTAAGGATTCCCATACATAGAAGGCCTCCAGGATCACTCAAGCTCTCTTGGACACTAATTTTTAATGGGGATTTAATGCGGAAACATCAAAACACTTCATGTAAGTGGATTTATTGATTTTTTTTCTTCCTTATTTATAGGGTGTCTTCCCTGTTTATTGGGGATCTATTTTTACATCATTTAGGGTTTCATCCATAGGGTGTAATATTGAGTTTTTTGTACTATATTTAGGATTTGTGTTCATTTTTTATTTCTGGTGCTGTGGTAGTCATGTATTTGGACATTCACACCAATGTTTCGGCATTTTGACACCAATTGTAGGTGGTTCAATGTATAGAAATTATGTAGTGAATTTATTTTTATTTGTTGAGTAATTTAGCATGTTCCTTGATTGTTTTGGGTGGTGTGAAACTGATTTTTGATTGGATTAAATATGCATTTTATTTTAAAATGTGATTAGTATATGAAATTGGGTGTGTTTTTTATGTAAAACCTTGTTATGTCACTTGGTTGTGTTTTATAATTTGGGAAATTAGATTATTAAAATATGTAAGGGATGAGAATCAATTTTTAATATGAAGTTAGTGTGAAAATTATTTTAAAAGATGGATTTGGGTGTTTTTTGTGTAAAATCAGTGTAGTGTTTCTTGAAATTATTTAAGTGAATTATTAAAATAAATAAGAGTTTATGTACATATTTGAAAAAGGTTTTGGTGTGTATATGATTTTATAAAGAAATTTTTTAATTCATGTGGTGGAAAGTGATATATAATCTTTTTTCTGTTGATTAAATATATAATTGGTGTTTTTTGACACGTGAAACATGATTGAGCACAAAATGGAAACCTGAGTATCTCGGTGGATGAACTAGGACAAGTATTCTAGTGATTAAGAAGTGGATACAGACAGGTTTCACATAGAGGGTGTGATGATGAAAATACAAACTAAAATTTGATGATGATTTGAGACCACAAGAATTTTGGATTTGTCTCCTGTATAGTGTATTGGGAAAAAGAATGATATTGGTCATGGTTTCTATACTACATTTCACCATGATATGAGGTACCTAGGGTACTATTTCAAGCTGGTGCCAAGTTGTATATACTATGACTAGTGCACATTGCCTATATCACATTTACTATAAGTATACTATATGTTTGATTAGTAATTTTAAAATCATGTGTGTTTTCATTATAGTGTCTTTCATTATTGTTGTTTCTCAATTAGATTTTTTTTCATTAATAGTGATACAAGCATTTCCTCTTTAAAAAAATTGGATGCTATTTTTCATGTAATGTTTATAGCATTTAATATTGTATTGGGTGGAATCCTACTGGGCATAGGCTCACACCATACTTACTCATTTGGGTGTAAATAGAATTGTTAATGTTTGACATAGGTATGGGAATGGCATTTGGAGATGGTGGATAGGGTTAATAGAGGTTGTTATTTGTGACATGTTGTGGACATGTCTTGAGTAAGTTTCCCCCATTTATTATGGTGGTTTTTTTGATATATTTTTGGTTCAATTTCGTTGTAGACTTGTTTATTTTTGACTTAATCTCTGTAAATCAAATATAAAAATTGTTTAAGGTTTCTTTGGATATAATTTTAATGATTTTTTTGTTAATTACTATTGGTTCTTTAATTCATAGAATCTTGGGTAAATCATTCCCACAATTTATTTATGATTCTCAAGCACATGAGCCAGCTAGTTGGGATAGGGAATGCCCTTTGGGCCATCCCACAAACCAATTCAATTGTTAGATTGGATGATGACCCATATTGATTGTTGAAAAAATGGCATCATAGACAGTTTTAGCTATTTGGGTCATTTTATATGGGATTCATCTTGATAGATAGGATCACGGACTATCGGGGCTCAAAGTTCTGGTTCTAAATAGGTTTCTTGGCCGACACACCTCGTGAAGGAGCTCAAGATAGCTTGGGATGTTTCAATTATTATTTGAAAACTATTCTTGGAAGGATGTGCAAGCTACAAACAGGAAATGGACAACGAGTGGGGGTGAATTCGTTTGGTCAATTCGTGTTGTGATATGTTTGATTTCATTTATATTATTTGTTATTACTAAAATAATTCTGTACAATTATACTAATGTTTTATCATATGACTATTTATATTTGTAGATATCTCCCTTGAAACCATGGGAGGATTTCATAGAGAGTTCTCCCACACCACTTGATCATAGGTTGTTGGATGCTATGGTATGAGATGTATATGATTTGGGAATGAGAGCAGGTCCTGCTCCTACTTTTGTTAGGGATGAATAATCTAGTACTAAGAAGAAAAAAACCCTAATGTTTCTCAATAACGATCCTTCTACATTATGTGGTAGCACATAGCCTCAGGAAGAGTAGGAGTGGCTTGAGAAAATTGAGCACCTATTTGAGTTTCTTGATACACATGAGGAAGTCAAAATAAAATGTACATCGTTCGTGCAAGATGGTCCAAATAGGGTTTGGTGGGACTTAGTGCTTCATGCTAGAAAGTATGAATATATGAATTGGAAGGACATCAAGGATATCATCAATGACTAATACTATCCTAAGGTCTTGTTCAATTCCAAAGACAAAGAGTTTATAGATCCTATTTAGAGTGACCAGTTAGTGACAAAGTATGCAAAACCTCTTTGCCGAGGTAGTCCGATATGCACCATAAATTGTATCCAATGTGTAGATGATGTCTCAATATTTTGAAATGGATTTTTAGCTATAGATCAATTCTTAGATATTTCTATTCAAGATGAAGACCTATCTTCAGGTAGTTTATTGAGCTTGAATTGTGGAGGTTGAAAACAAGATAAGGTCCTGTTTCACTTAGGAAATGTATGTGATGGAAAGTGGAATGTCATCTTTGAATAATAGTAAGCATGATGAGAATTTGAATAAGGCAGGTGGTAGTTTAGGCCATCCTTCTAGGTATCCATCATCTTTTTCTTCTAGTTTAAGGTCTATCATGTTCCATTAAGGTGTGATGATATGGCACATCCAAACTGCATGTACATATCATCCTATGACTTGTCATCAAAGTTGGGTTATGGGGAACTTGTAGTGTTTTTAAGGGTAATGCGCACATACCAAAGTTCAGGAGGATAAGTGGATTCTAGGGGAGTATCAATTCATTTAGGGCCATCTAGGAATATGAGATCTCAATTTAGAGTTCATGGTGGCAGTATTTGGTCATCTTCAGGGCCGAACCTATTCAGGGTAGAACCACAAGTGATAAATCATTCTATGGAAAAGACAAAACATGTTCCTGTTATGGATCAGGAACCAGTGGGACAAGAATCACGGCCCATGATAATCTGAGGTACCAATATGGTTGTATCTTAGATAGCAGATGTCTTACTTGATACTGGTTCATCTGTTTCGTTAATCTCTACACATATTTTGAATCTTTTTAATTTTCCAACTGAGAAGATTTATTTTTCAATGTATCTGGTAACATCATTGTGTAAGTAGAAGGAGAAGGGTTTCAGATTTCTGTCTATTGTGCTCTTAGTGTTAGGTTTCAATATGGATTAATATTTCTTGTTGTTCGATATAGACCTTTTCAATGTAATCCTTATAATATATTTTATAGTGCACTTCCAAGTGCATCTCAATTTCTTTTAGTGACTGGTGGGTTTTATAGCACCTAATGTAAGTCCTCATGTATTTATTGGGGAATGAGATCAATGGTCAGGTCGATCAGGAACTTCACATGTAGAGTTTAGAAATATTATCTTTTAGTTATCAATGCCTGTACTGGAAGACGATGGTATTTCATCAGCGGGTGGATTACTTCATAAGGTGGATGAGTTCACAGAGGTATCTCAAAATGATTTTTCAGAATTACCCCAATAGAGGGACGTTGATTTATAGATTAATTTGGTGCTGAGAATGCATTCAATATCTCTTCCCTCATATTTTATGACCCCCATAGAGATATGGAAATTAAATATATAAATGTATTATTTGGAATCCAAAGGGTTTGTTTGACCGAGTGTTTATACATGGGCCACTTTTATTCTATTCCCTAAAAGGCCAAAAATATCTCCAGTTGTGCATCAACTACCAGAAGTTAAATAAGGTAACCGTTAAGAATAAGTATCATTTTCCACGAATTGATGGTATTTTTATCAACTGAAGGGTAAAAGTGGTTTTCCAATATAGATTTATGTTTTGGTTGCCACTATGTCAGGGTGAGAGTGGAAGATATCCCCACGTCTTCTTTCTAAGGAAGGCATGTTCACTTTGAGTATTTGGTTATTCCTTTCAGATTGAACAATTATCTATTAGTTTTTATGGAACTCAGGAATATGGTGTTACTCTTATATATCGACTCCGTATTTGCAGTATTAATGGATTATATCCTTGATTATTATGGATATAAGATAGATAATGGTCATGACTTGCTGATTGTTTTGGGAATAATGAAGGATCATCACCTTTATTAAAAGTTTTTGAAGGACACCTTTTGGATTAGGGAGGTTTATTTTCTGGGTCATGTGATCTCAAAGTAGGTGATTTTGGTGGACCATAAGAAGATTAGTGCAGAAATTATTGGGAGCAGCAAATGAATTTGTTCAAGATTAGGAATTTTCTTTGTATTTTAGGTTATTAAAAATGGTTTGTTTGGGATTTCTCCTAGCTTGCCTCTTCCATGACTATAACACTAGGACGTTTTTATATAATATTTTCTTTAAATAATATTTATTCTTTAGTAACTTAATTTTCACACAATCATGAGTTTAAATGAACCATGAGACACCATGAATATAAAATTACCATTATAGCCTAGCTGATAGGTTAATTGCAATAATTTTAACTTAATTAGGAAAATGCCTTTGGAATTCAATGGCTATCAATTATTTATGAAAAATAAAAATAAATTATATATTAGTATTTATAAGTGAATTAATTTTCATAATGAAATAAATTATAAATATATGTGTTATGTACAAAATAATTTTTTATAGTCATCCTATTGATATTTTAGCTATAGGGTATGAATAAAACCCTATTTGATGTATACAAACCCATATTTTAATGTTTAATTTCACACCGTTGAATAGTGAACCCATTTTAAATTATGATTTTGAAAAATTAATAAATTTTATATAAGAACATAAACATGTTATTTTAAAATGGTATATAAAAATTTTCTTTGGATGAATTCCTAAAATTTTTCAAATAACTTTCATGTTTTGATTAATAGTAAAAGTATGGAAAATTTTAATTGAAAATAATATTATTCATTGAAATAATTTATATGGTTAAATTATATTACTGAATATTTTAGAAGAATAAATAGAATATATTTTAACCATTTAATATAATTTAGGTTATTTGAATTAATTTTAAATTAAATTCATATGTAAAAACATTCCTATCTTTTGCAGAATTTTATGTTTTAAAACCTCGTATCTAATTTTAACAATAAGAGTAATTTTAAATTAATTACTACAACTTATGTGTTTTGAATTTTAAAAATTTTATTCCATATTTGGATTCAATAGGTCCAAATCCTGTAATTGGGATTATTTTATTTTTGGGCTATATGTATAGTATCTTTGGCAATTATTTTTTTCACCATGGTTAAAGATAAATTGTATACATAAAGGTAACAATAATAATTTAAAAATACCATAAAATCTTACAAAATATAATTGGAGGACTAAATTTAACCCTTATCACTTTTTGTTCAAAATGGAATCACTCAATTTCTACTTACCCAATAATATAACCTGAATATAATAAAACCAATGAATGGGAAAAAATGTCACAATCTCATTTTATATAAGTATATTAATTTTAATATTTGGATAAATTGGAGATAATATAGACTATATATATTATATATAAATATATAAGCATCACCTACATCATATATATTTATTTTCATTTTTAGAGATTATATAATTATCATTAATGGTGACACAATAGTGGTGTAGAAATTATTTTATTAATAGAAAAATAAAACAAAATTGTTTAAAAAAAATTTAAAATAAATATCATATGAACTAATTAATGTCTTCAAAGAATTTTATAGGTTACTATTAAATGATAATATTTTATTTAAAATTTTAGTTTGAATTTATCTTCTCTTTGAATTTAATTTATAGTCAAATAAATGAATAGCGTTAAAATCGACACTATTGAAATTTTATATAAAAAATTTTTACTAGATTATTTAAAAATTATATAACTATTTAAAAATTAAAAAGTTATTATTATAAAATCTAAATTTTCATAAAATATCCATTTATGGTCAATTAAAACCATATAATTAAATTTTATTAACGATTATATATTTATAATGTTATTACCACAATTAAAATTAAATTAAATAACTATGTTTAAATTAAACAAATGTGGTTCAAATTGACAAAATAAATAGACCAAAATTTATTAGCTCATGATATTACGACCATATATAATCTCATCTTCAAAATTAAACCATATTTGTAGGTTTTTGTGTAAAGTTATATTTTATTATATATTATTATTTATGGAGTTTCAAAATGTTCTCCTCACCTCAATTATAAAATCGCATGTCTTACCTCAACTATTCAATTCATTTTTATCCTTTATGCTCAAAAATCTCATGTTCCTTTACTTAAAAACTTACCTATTTTAATTCTAGAGATTCTGGTCATCTTCATTGACCAACTCTAGTGCTCTAAAAGATATTTAGAGGAAGCACGTCGGGGAATATGTAATCTCTTCAACCAATTATTTATAACTTCACTATTCATATAATTCATATTAATGAGTTTTTTAATTATAAATTAACTAAAAAAGTGTCACTAATATAAAGATATGTTATTATAAATATTAAACAACCATATCCCTCCTTCTATCCATCATATGAAAAATAAAACCCCCACGCATGCATACGTACAGATTACCATCTCCACGCCATGGTGTATTTTGTTTTTCACCGCCACCTTAATTGGAAGGGAATAATGATGAAAATAATGACTATATTTTATTATTATAACATGTTACTAATTCTAAAATATAATAAATCATATACTTCAATACAGTTCAACAATTTTGGGGAATGATATCATTTCTTGTGTGTAGGTATGACCTACCATCTCCACGATGCGATGCGATTCATTCTAAATGATATTAATTTGACTATGGTTATATACATTAATTTAATGACTAAATATGATATAAATTATACTAATATCATTCATTAAATTATATAACTATAACCTAAGACTTGAAGCATTAACTTATCCAAGAAATCATTCATAAGAACGTAAAGAAGTTAATATATGAATAAAGAGTGACAATGAAATTTTACTAACAAATGGATGATAATATAATAATATTTTATAACATAAAAATAATTATGACTTTTTAATATGTCAATAAATTCATTTAAATCGTTATACTTGGGGTTTGGATACATAAGAAGGATATCAGACTTAAGGTAAGGGATAATTTTTCAATCTCATTATTATCTGAGATTGTTTACTTTTAAGTATTTACTAGGGTGTATTTATCATTAATTTCCATGTTTCATAGATATATAACATTATTCATATTCTTATAATATTGTTTAAAGTGAGTTTTACCCATTGGTAAATTTTTATTAAATGGTACCAACAGAATATTTCATTTATATGAGGTACATTTGGACTTTTCCTCCAAGAGTACAAGAATAATGTTTTTTCACTTGTACAACATGAAGGTATTTTTATGTGTTCATAATTCCTTATTTCTATTAAGCTTACCGTATAATATTTCATGTTTATCTTCACATTAAATGATTTCTTCTAAATTTATATGGAATTTTGATGAAGGAAAAGTATTTTGAAGAAAAATGGATATTTTCCATAGGAATTAATTTCAAGTGTATTATCAAAATTACCATCCATAAATGATAAAACTCTTTAAATGGGGTTATAAATATAACCCTATTGTTACAATGATTTTATTATGTTAATGAAATAATTTTTTATGAAATTTAGTTGTTTTTTATCAATTATGATGTAATGATGTTTAATAATCCCATTTTATTTCATGGGTTATGCGATGGTGAATGTTTTTATGTTTTTGTGGCACACATAATAATGGTTTAATTATGAGATAGGTGGGACCTATATCTCCCTCCAATGAATTGGTTAATGGTTTATATCACCTGATATAGACATGAAAGAAATGAAAATTAAATCAGATTCAATAATACATGGTTGTAATGAGGAGTGAACTCAGTTTAATAATAGAATTTGTCTACTATGATGGTCTTGGGAATTAGACTTGACTAGTATGAAATGATTTTATATGATTATATGTTAATTCAATGAAATTTAATGTATTATGTTTTGACTATTGGAATTTTATTTCAGTTTTTTGATTTATCCCATGACATGATATTCTGATCTTTTATATGAAGGATTATATTTTCAAATGTTATATTCTTGTGATTATGATATGATTCATACTACCTTGTTCACCCTTACGAGGCATTTTATCTCACCCTATCATATGTTTATTTTCCCTATGTCATGAAAAATAGTATAATTTATATATTTCAAAAAAAGAGTCTTGTTTTCAAGTAATAAACATGAGACATTGTAGATGTTTTATAAACCAATTGTTTATGTTTACCAGTTTTTAAATACACTGAACATATACATTCCTTGTGTGATTTTTGTTATGTTATGTAATAAATATTATTAAATGTGGTTGTAATATCTACATGTAAATTATTGTATATTATAGTTGGTATTAGAGAAAATGTACAGTTAACCATTAGAAATTAGAATGAGTTAACCTTAGTAAGAACCACAAGGATATTTATAAGTATTGGTTAAAAATCCTATCCTAGTGTTTTAGATATGTTCATGAATAATATAGGATAAAACCTAATGTGTCCTAAATTGACATTTTATTCTTGAATTATGTGTTTTTTCCAATTATTATTAGTGTTTCTAAGACTATGTTTCTTGGTTTTAGTCAATTGATGGAACCCGAAAGAAAGCACATAAATGGTGAATGTGATGGGAAATGCAATGATTGTCTCTAGGAGCAACCAAATGTTAAGGGAGCTGGAATGAAAAATCTCGTAGCCATGCCCACACAACGTTGTAAAGCTATGAATCATTCTGGACAATGAAATGATAAAATGAGGGAGAAACATTCTGTTGAATACTTCATGATGTATCCTAAACCTTCATTCATAGGGTCTTCTAAACCATTATTGTATGAACAATAGGTTAGTACCGTAGAAAATATATTTTTACTTCTAAAATGTTTTGAATATGATAAAGTCATCTTAGTGGTGTATCGTTTGGAAGGTGAAGCTGATTAATGGTAGAATATTATCAACAATATGAGGCAAAGAGATGAAATTCCGTCCATGGAATAGAAAAATTTCCATAACCGATTTTTCAAGAAGTATTTTACTCAGATTATTCAAAAAAATATGAAAAAGGAGTTCTGTGAAATTAGGAAAAATGATGATAAAACCATTGGTACCGATGATGAAAATTTTACGAGACATTTAAGGTACACTTCTGGAATTATTATCCAACATGAGAATAATTTTGATCGATTATTTAGTTTCTTAAACCAAGCCCTTAATGGGAATTATCCATAAGAGACTTCAATAGAAAAAAGTAAATTGTTTGATGTGATCTCAAGTTTGAGATAGATGTTAGAGTAACCCATCAGTTTGATGGCCTTGATATGAAGAGAAAAATGAAATTCCAAGGAAAATCCAAAGACCAAACTAAAAAGATGATGAGTTTTACCTTATGAACAAAGTGTGGAAGGAAACATGTATGGAATTGTCTTAAAGAGACATGTAAATGTTTTATGTGTTGAAAAGAAGGTCATCAGGTAGTTGAATGTTGAAGTGGTGGAAAAAATATTTCTAAAAATGGGAACAAAGAAAAGGCTACATAGAATGCACCTCCTACACTTCAATACTACAAGTGCAAGGAAATTGATAATTATGCCAATATGTTCCCTAATCCAAGGGTTAATGATGATTATTAATGTCAAAAATCTATTAAGGCCAAAGACAAAGTAAAGTCACCGGAAATCACTATTGACAATGTTGAGTATGTTAATGAAGTAGTGAAAGGTACACCTACCATCCACTATAAAGTATAAAATGTTTAATTTGATTCTTGAGCAACCAAATCTTTTATTTATAAATAACTTTATAAGGGTATCACTATATTACCTCAAAAATTATATGTTGAGTTTGCTGTGACAACTCCTAATAGAATAAAGGTCGCATAAAAAGTCAGTAATTCTTCTCTAGTTGAATTTTGTGGGAATGTTCTTTCTGAAAATCGTATGATGCATCCTATAGTGGAATTCCATGTGATTCTTTTTATGGATTAGCTTTCCATATGTGGATCTCATATCAATTTTTAAGGAAGGGAAGTCACATTTCATATTCTAGATCAATCTATGATCATCTATCGATGCAAAGACGAACATATTCATCTAGTAGAAATTTATTCCATGTTATAGGACTTTATTCCTATAAAAGAAGGTTTTTTTATCTCAAATGGTTGGGGAGAAACTCATAATTAAGAATACAACCATTATATGAGAGTTTGATTATGTCTTTCTAGAGTATTTTCCAGGTCTTCCACAAAAGCGTTAAATTTAGTTTTCAATAGAACTCATATCAGGTGCTATGGCTATTTCAAAGTAACCTTATAGAATGTCCCCAACTGAGTTGAAGGAATTGAAGAATCAACTCCCAGAGAATATTGATAAGGGATTTGTAAGACCTAGTGTATCACCTTAGGGAGAACCTGTTCTATTTGTTAAGAAGAATGTTGGACCAATAAGACTCTACATTGATTATCAATAACATAAAATGATCACTATTAAGAACAAATATCCTATTACCAACATTGATGACTTATTTGACTAACTACACAGAGCTCAATTCATTACCAAGATTGATCTTCATTCAGAATATCATGAATTAAGGGTCAAAAAGGAGGATATAAAAAGGAAATAATTTCTTACAAGTTATGGACAGTATGAATTTATTGTGATTCCTTTTGTTGTTACTAATGTATCCCACCATATTCATTGATCTAGTGAATATAGTCCTTATAGAAAATCATTATCATCTTGTGTTAGGCATTATAGAGGGTATTCTTGTCTATTCAATGAATAAGGAAGAACATGAAGATCACATGAGAATTGTGCTGAAGACCCTGAGAAAAGAGAATATTAATGCCCAATTTTCCAAGTATGAATTTTGGCATCAAAAAGTTTTGTTTCTTGGGTCACATAATCTAATGAAAGGGAATATTTGTGGATCAATTAAAAAGAGAGGTTATTGGAAGATGATCGAGACAAACAATAGTAACTATGATTTACAGTTTTCATGGTTTGGATGGATATTATCAATGTTTTGGGAATGATTTTTTAGGTCTATCTAATAAACTCACCATGTTGACTTAGAATGGAGATAATATTATTTGGATGGAGGAATGTGAAGAGAATTCAATGAACTAATAAGAAGTTTAGCGGGTGAACATGTGATTGCACTACCTTGTAGTGGAGAAAGGTTTATCATCTTCAGTGATGTAACCAAGAAGGCGTTGGGATGTGTTCTCATGAAAAATGCAATGGTGATAGATTAAGCCACATGGTAGTTGAAAAACCATGAGAAAAATCACCCAACTCATGATTTGGAGTTACCTATGGTAATTGTTTCATTAAAGATATAGAGGCGCTATCTATATGGTTAAAGGTGTGATATTTATATTGATCATAAAAGTTGGAAGTATATTTTTTACATAAAATGTGATGAATATGCACCAAATAATATGGATTGAGTTTATTAAAGATTATGACTACTCAATAAATTACCACAATGGGAAAGAAAACAAGGTGGAATATGCATTAATTCAATAAGACCATGATATCCTATCCATGATGAGGATAAAAAAAGAACCAATATTTATGGATTTGAAAAGGATGGTCATTGAAATTTTAAAAAATTGGGGGAAATCATATCTTTTTCAAATAAATGTTCAAAAACAAATACATTTAATGATTCATGAGGCACAAAATAAAGATATAGAGCTACCAAAGAATGGGATAAATGTTCCTGAATTCAACCATGATTGTAATGAAATAATAAGGTTCAAGAACATGGTTTGTTATCCTCCCATATAAGAATTAAAGAAGGGGATATTGGATGAGTCTCATATTTCTTCATTATCTGTAAACCCTAGAAGCAAAAAGATGTAATGGGACATGGAAGAGTACCTTGGGTGGGATGGTATGAATAGATATGTCACCAAATATATCTCTCGATGCTTGGTTTGTAATCATTATAAAAATGAGAGACATAAGTCTAAGGGGATGTTAAAACTGTTACCCATACCAGAATTGAAATGGGAAAACAACATTATGGACGTTTTCATCGAACATCCCAAAACATCCAAAGGAAATAATGCTATCTGTCTTATAGTTGATCTCTTTATGAACTCAACGCACATAATTTCTATTAAAGATGATTTCTCTATTAATTTACTTTCCATGATATATGTTAAGGAATTGGTAAGATTGCATAGTGTACCACTTACCATTATATCTGATTGGGATATGAGGCTTACCTCGATGTTTTAAAAATGTATTCATCATGCTCTAGATACAGAGATATGTTTCAGCACTACTTATCATCCTCAGATGGATAGTTAGTTTGATAAGATAATTCAAACTCAGGAAGACTTGGTGAGATCTTTCTCTATCGATTTCAAAGGTGTTTTAGATCAAAACCTACCATTGGTGAAATTTTCTTATAATAATAGATTTCAGTATAGAATTCCGATAGATCCTTACGAATCCCTCTATAGAAAACGTGCAGAAACCCAACTTGCTGGGTTGAAGTTGGGGAAATGATACTAGGACCTAATCTTGTTGATGAAATGGTAGAAAAGGTCAAGCCTATTCAAAAACAAAAAATATCAACCCAGAGTTGACAAAAATGTAATGATGAAAACTGAAGAAAATACATATTGTTTAAAGTGGGATATAAGGTTTTTATACAAATATCTTATGGGAAGAGAGTAATGATATTTTAAATACTGTAAAGTTGAGCCATTGGTATATCAGTCCTTTTGAAATTCTATATTGTGTTGGGAATGTTGCTTACAAATTTGAACTTCCACTGAATATTTCTCAAGTTCATAATGTGTTCAATGAATTTCTCCTCAAAAATTAAATAATCGATCCCTCACATGTACTAATCTCAGAAGTCATACAGTTGTAGCAATATATTTTCTATGAAGAACAATTGATAGAGATTCTGGATCATAAAGAAAATATTCTATGAAACAAGTCCACACTCTTGGTTAAAGTTTTATGGAGGAACCACCAATTTGATAAAGATACATGGGATCTTGAGGATATAATTAGGGATATTTATCCTCATATTTTTGTTTCTAAGTGATAATTTCATGGGTGAAATTTAGTTTAAGGGGGTAGAATGGAGCGCATGAATGTTTTTATGTAATATTTTATTTAAATAATTTTTTCCTTCATTAGATTGATTAGCATGAAATTGTGTGTATAAAATAACTTCAATTTTTATTGGTTATAAAATTACTATAATATACTTGCTGTTAGTTTAGCGGAAAAAATTATAACCAACTTATGAAAATGCCCTGTTAATTCATTGGCCAATAATTATTTACAAAAAATATAAATCAATTAGGTATTTGTATTTTTGAGAGAATTACTTTTGGAAATGGAATTAATGAGATATATATGTGTTATATACTATATAAAATATTTTTTATATTCATCCAATGTATATTTTAGTCATAGGATATGAATAGAATCATATTTTAATTATAAAAACCAATTTTTTAAAAGTTTAATTTTACACCATTGAATTGTGAACCCATTTTAAATTAATATTTTAAATAATTAATATTTTTTATATGAAAACAGAAACATGTTATTTTTATGTGGATATAAAAATTTACATTGGAAATTTTTTTGATATTTTTCTAATAACTTTCATGTTTTGATGATTAATAAAAATAAGATAAATTTTAATTGAAAATAACTTTTTTAATTGAAATAATTTATATTGATATATTATACTATTGAATGTTTTAAAAGTATTTGTAGAATATATTTTTACCAATTACTATAATTTAGGTTATTGGATTTAATTTTAAATTAAATTCAGATGTAAAAACATTTCAATCTTTTTTTAATATTTTAACATTTAAAACTCATTTTCTCATTTCAACATTAGGATTAATTTTAAATTAATTAATGAAACTTATGTGATTTTAATTTTGAAAAATAGATTCCATATTTGGAATCAGTAGGTCCAAATTATGTAAATAGATTTATTTTATTTTTTGGTAATATGAACAGTAAATTTTTTACTTATTTTTTATTACCATAGTTGAAGATAATTTATTTAATTAATGGTAAAAATAATATTATAAAATTAACTTACCACCTGTAAAAATTCTATTGTATGTCTTAATTCAATATTTATAATTTTTTTTGAAATGTAATCCCTTAATGGCCACTTGCCAACAAATATGACATGACTATAACATAAACTAATGAATGTGAAAATATGTCACAGTCTCATTTTATATAAGTATATTAATATTAATATATGGATAATTGGGAGATAATATTGACTATAAATCGTATATGATGAATCTAATAAAATTATATATATCATTGAAATTTATTTATAATTTTTAGAGATTAAATAATTACCATTAATGATAAAACAACAGTGATGTATAAATTATGTTATTACCAGAAATACTAGAGAAATGGTTTAGAAATATTACACAAAATATCTTATGAACTGATTAATGTGATATAAAAATTTTCTAGGTGACTATGACATGTTTTCAGTTTATTAAAAAAATTAGAAATTATCTTTAGTGTCGATTTTATTTAATGTCATACAAATTAATAGTGTCAAAATTGACTCTATTGATATTTTATTAAAATAACATTTTATTATATTATTTAAAAATTTCAGAAATATTTAAAAATTAAAAATTGGTTATTATAAGGTCTAATATGTCATAAAATATCCATTTATGGTCAATTAACACCTTATAGGTAAATATTTATAACCATTAAATATTTAGAATGTTATTACCATAATAAAAATTAAATAGAATAGCTAAGTTTCAATTAAAAGGAAATGGTTTAAATGGAAAAAATTAATTATCCAAAATATATTTAATGAGGGAATTAAAACCCTTCCTAATATCATCTTAGAAATTGTTACATTTTGGAGGTTTTTGGGTAGGTTTTGATTATATTTTGAATTATTATTTATTGAGTTTCCAAAAGTACCCCTCACGTAAATTATAGAAGGGAACCTCCTCCTTCATCAGTTAACTTAATTATTATCCTTCATGCTAAAAAATAACCTTCCCTTTTTCCTTGTCAACTTACCTATTTTTATCCTCGTGGTTCTGGTCATATTCAAATACCAACTCTAGTTCTCTAAGAACAGATTTAGAGGAAGCACGTCAACGAAGATGTAATCTCTTCTATCAGTTCATTCAAAATTTATTTTCCTTGTACTTCATCTTCATTAGTTGTTTCATTATAAAATAATATCATCAATATCACTCATATAATGATATGTTATTATAAATATGAAACAAACATATTTTTCCTTATTACATCCTTTGAAAAATGAAATTTCTGTGTGTGCGTACATATGACTTACTGTCTCCATGTCGTAGTGTAATCAGTTTTTCAACACCGCCTTAAAAGGATGGGTATAATGATGGAAATAATAAATATACACGATTATTATAATTTTTTTATAATTTGGAATAACTATACACTATCCACTTGAATACCATTCAACAATTTTGGGAATGATATCATATCTCATGCGTACGTATGGCCTACCATCTCCACGATGCGATGAGATTCATTCTATATGATCTTAATTGAACATGATTATATACACAAATTTAATTAATAAATATGGTATATATCTTAATATTATCATTATGTGAATTATTTAATAACAACCAAATAAGTGGAACATGAATTTATCCGAAAAGTCTTTCATAAGATAATAAAGCACTTAATAGCCCAATATCGAGTGACAATGAAATGTACTAAAAAACTGATGATAATACAATAAAATATGATATCATTAAAATGATTATGATTCTATAATAAGTCAATAACAATTTTAAATCATTATATAGGAGGGTTGGATACATATGAATAATATCAGACCTAAGGAAAGGAATAATTTTGCAATCTAATTATTATCAAAGATAATTTATTAGTTAGTATTTACTGGGGTATATTTATCATTCATATTAATTTTTACATAATATATAATATTATTAATATTCTTCTAGTATTTTTTAAATTGAGTTTTACCCATTGTTATTTTTTTTAAATTGTATGGAAGGAATATTTCATTACTACGAAGTATTTTTTTTACTTTTCCAACAAGGTTATGAGAAGAATGTTTTTAATCTTTTAAAAAATGAATGGATTTTTACACCTTCATAATGTCTTATTTCCTTTAATATTTCCCTAAAATAGTACTAGGTTATTTTCACATAAAATTATTTCTTCTAAAATTACATGTTATTTTGAGTAAGGAAAACATTTTTGAAGAAGAAATTTTATTTTCCTCAAGAATTAATTTCAAGTGTTTTCTAAAAATTACGTTCCATATAAGATGACACTCTTTAAATGGAGTAATATTTCTAAAACTATTGTTACAATGATTTTATTGTGTTTATTAAGTAAGGTCATTTAGGAACCCCATTGGTTCTATATCAATTATTATGGAATAGTGTTTAAGAAACCCATTTAATTTTATGGGTTATTCTATGGTGAATGTTTTTATGTTTTTAGTGGAAAACATAAGAATTTTTTTATTATGGGAAGGGATGGAACTATATATCTCCTAAATTAATTGGGTAAATATTTATATCTCAAGAGAAATACCTAACTGGAATAGCCAGTAAATCAAGTTAAATAATACAGGGCCTGAACAAGGAGTGAACTCAGTTCAGTAATGGACTTTTCTAGCTTTTATGATCTTGGAAATGAGACTTGACTAAAAGAAATGATTTTATATGATTACGTGTTTGTGTCACAAAATTTCAGGTCTTTTTTTAATACTATTGTAATTATATTTCACTTTTATGATTTATACCAGGACATGATATTTTTGATTTATTATATGTAGGATAAGATTTTCAAATGTTATGTTTTTTTATTAGGATATGATTAATATTTCAATTGTTTACGCTTACTAAGAATTTTATCTCACCCTTTCATATGTTTCTTTTCCTTAATACAAGAAGAAGTTTATTGTGTAGGATATGTCGAATGGTTTTTATTTTTTTAGAAAATAAGCTGGAGAAAATGTTGGTGTTTTATGAACCATTTTTTATGTTTCTCAGTTTCTAAAGACAAAAAACCTTTACTGTCTTGTCGTGGTTTTTGTTATATTATGTAATACATATTATTCAATGTGGAAGTAAAATCTACATGTAAATTGTGGGACGTTATAATTACCATACTCACCTGGAAAGGGGTAAATTTTGAATAAAGCCATGTATGCTAGGTAGCCTTTGAGGCGTTGAAGAGGTGGTTGACTACCACACCTATACTGATAATTCCATAATCGGAGAACAATTTTTTATTATTATCATGCTTTGGGTATGGTTATTGGGTGTATAATCATGAAATATGGTTGTTTCCATTGGAAATGGGGATAACCTCATTGATTTAAGGATCAAACATTCCAAGCGGGTTCTAACGGGTTTGTTTGTATAACCAGAAACATCTAATGATTCTATATCGATTTGGACCTACATTCCAAAGGTAGGTGCTCACTAGTTCTGGACTGATGAGGCTTAATAATTTTCATTGGTTGAGAGGATGGGAGGTCGGACTCATCACACCTTTTTGGAGGGAATTATTGTCTACTCCGGGACTCTATTTATAGATTTAAATTATCTTCGTGAATCCTTATTACATTACCAAGTATGAAAATGAGCTTTCCTTTAGATCTGACAATCAATAATTAGTATGAATAAAATATAGAGAATCCTTTATATATATTTTAGGTTCTTCATCGATAAGGAATCATATGTATTTGTTAGATATTCTTAGTCAATGGTATCCTTTGACACATTATATAGAAATATCTTGGTCGTTATGATAACCATACTGGCTTTAAACCCACTCAGTGATGCACTTGATGTTTATTTTAATTCAGAAGGACATATAATATTTCTGAGATGGGATCGTACCCGCAAATGGGATACCTAATTTTTTGTTTCCTCTCGAAATGGGGATGACCTCATTAATATAAGGTTCAAACATTCCAAGTCGTTTCTAACATGTTTGTTCGTAGAACCGGAAACATCCAATGATTCTTTATCCATTTGGACCTTCTTTCCAAAGGTAGGTGCCCACTAATTCTAGACTGATGAGGCTTATGAATTTGCATTGGTCGAGAGGATGGGTGGTCGGAATCATCACACCTTTTTGGGGGGAATTAATGTCTACTACATGACTCTCTTTATTGATTGAAGTTATGTTCGTAAATCCTTTTTACAGTACCAACTATGAAAATGAGCATTCCTTTAGTTATGACAATCAAAAATTAGTATTAATAAAATTTAGAGAATCTTTTATATGTATTATAGGTTCTTCATCGATAGAGAATCATCTGTATTTGTTAGAGATTCATAGTCAATCGTATCCTTCGACACATTGTATAGAAATATCTTGGTCATTATGATTACCATACTGGTTTTAAAGCCACGCAGCGTGGCACATGAAGTTTATTGTCTTCCAGAAGGATATCTATTATTTTAGAGAAGGGATCGTACCCACAGATGTGTTACCTACGTATCCATTGTTTCAGAAAAGGAATCACAACCCATGTAGTACGAGTAAAGAAGTATGAGGTTTATGCATGATTATTGGCTCCAAGAAAGATGTTATAATTACTTTTACACTCTAAGATCATGTGAGTCATACTCAGTGAGAGAAATAAGAGGTATTGGTAAATCCAGACAATTGTTCCATTAAACATTCAATTATTAGAAATGATGTGGGGCTTATGTATGTATGACTGCTTTGATAGATGGAGATTATGATTTACATCAGGGAAGAAACCCGAGAACAAGGTCCATAAAGGTATATGTGCTTTTTGGGGATTTGGATAATCTAACATGGGGCTTATTCCTGAGGAGGATGCCCAAATTAAGAGGGGACTTATGTTTCTACTGAGAATGAAGCCAAAGTAAAAAAGTAAATTAAGACTCGTTAATTGAAATAATGACTGGGGCATATTCTTAAAGAAGAGGCCCAGGTTAAATGGAATTACTACTGGGGATTACTCCTAAAAAAGAATCCCAGGTTAATGAAATTTGGATTTTGGGAATTTGGGGCTTACTCCTAAGGAGGATACCCATATTAAAAAAATTATGGTTGGGGCTTACACCTGAGGAGGATTTCCAATATTAATGGAACATAAAGACTGGGATTTACTCTTGAAAAGGAGGCCCAGGCAAGGGGACTGGGAGATTACTCCAAATGAGGATTCCCAAATTAAGAGAACTTGGATTGGGGCTTACTCCTGAAAAGGAGTCCCAAATTAAGAATTCTCTCATCTTAAAGGATGGGGTTGAAATAATGAAATCTATAATCTTAGTGTCTTAAAGATATGTAAATCAATTGGTTTTGAGAGATGTTCCATAGAATTCCTTTCAGATAATGAAGCCAACAAGTAATCCATGCCAAATGAAATTACTTTAAATAAGGTTTTGAAGGCTGGATCTTGAATATAAGAGGATAATAGGCACAAGAGAGGTGAAATATGTAGGAGAAGCACCCAAAAGAAAATTGGGCTCGTAGGTCCTACGTGGGCGCATGAGTTCTGGTCGAACAAGTATAATTGCGCGACATATGGGTACTTGTGGGATGGTCCACCCTTAGGGTAATACATGTGAAAGACTTGGTTCAAGCCCTTAGTATTATCCATAGAGGATTCCTAAAGAGTGTCACACAACTTTTGTTAAAGTGGTAAGTAGGTTCACAAGTGTGGCCATTTCCCTTAAGGGATGGCCACATAGGTGCACATGTGTTGACGAGTTTCAACATTTAGGCCTTGTTTCCCCTATTTAGACATTCCATTCTATGTAAGAAATTATATTAGATGAGTTCGGAACACTTTCAGAAGAGACTTGGGTGACCAAAGCTCAAATATGAGTTTGGAATTTTTCCATCCTAAAATGGGTGGACCACCAGGGGTATTTATATTCCAGGGAAGACCCTGGGTGAAAAATCAAAGAGGGCACGCAAGTCACATGCACAATCATTGGGCGGCACGCAAGTGTACTTGCACGACCTTGGTGGAACTTGCACGAACCATGTGAAAATGAATCTTTGTTCATGCCTTTGTCAATTTTTGATGTTTCTTCAAAGGATGAATCACTTTGGGTTCAAGGTATTTTCCCTTTTTATTCGTTTAGACTATATGACGGAAAGTAGCATCAACAAAATTCTTCCCTCAGAGTTGGATCTGAAAGAAAGAGGATGTGAATCTGACGTGAACCAGAAAACTAAGGAATTTTGGCGCACAAGTGTTGAGCGTGCAGATGGAGGCGCGCAAGTGAGAGTCGCGCAGGCATCAGCATGAAGGGTTGTGCGCGCTGGCTTTAGGCATGCAGGGTTGAGTCCTAGACTATATATATGTGGCCATTCCTCATAAAAAGAACTGAATATTAATGTTCTTTCTCTCTCTATGCTAGTTTCTCTGTTTTTCCGCAGTTTCATTGTTGTCACACTATTGTAGAGGTATTTGGACATTGCGCGGAAATACCTTCCCTCCAAAACTTGCGCGACACACTGATACTTGAGCTCCAATATTGGGAATTACACACCTTAATGACTTAGCCATTTTTTAGTTTTCTTCACAAAACATATGAATAAACAACTTACTTAAGTGTTAATTATTCAGCTTTTGAGCAGATTAAATGGGTCCTACGAAAATCGAAACAGCTGATGAACTGGCTAGCATGAATGTTGATGATATGATGAGCATCATTTTCCATGATTATTATACTGTATGTGACACCACTCTTTAATATTTGGAAAATTACCTGAAGAAGTACCATCACGACTTCCCACGGAGCATTTATCTACCTCTGTATAGCTATGGTCATATGTGAGAAGTCACCGTTCCAGAGGCAAAGAACTATATCCCAAAGTATTGGTTTCAGAACTACACCAATTTTGCTTCAGAAAATATCTCAAGTGGAGAAACATTTGTAAATGCTAGAACAGTGGAGAAGGCCTACATAATGCATCATATCCCATGTACCTCAGATCTGAAACCACACAAGCTTGTTCTGTAATGACATTGTTATCCCTCAATCTATCGAACCTCTCAGATGGATCAATCTAAAGGCTGGAAGAAGAGTTGGGAATTTCTCCTAGGAGGAGGTGAGAATCCAACTTGGATGTGGGCATAATGGGTGCGACAAACCTATGCAGAGTTTTTTGAGGATCTAAAATTAGTTGTAATATATGAAGCCGTCTGGGCTGAGCAAACCTATATTTACAGAAATAATGACTTTGTGCCAGATAAAATCATCCATTAGAGCCCAAAAACCAATTCTATCCATTTTAATCATGGAGAAGTAGGAATCAGTATGTGGGATATCAACAAGATCTTAGGGGCTCTAATTTTGGGTGATATGTATGATGAATTCATCCCCCCAAGGTGATGTGGAATGATTAAAGGAAGACCCCGGCTTTTGCTCGGGAATTATTGAAAATCATTCAAAATCTCAAGAGTTCAGATACCTCCTCAACTCATTCTTGAAATGACATTCATCCAGAGGAGTGGATGAATATGTTTCATACCAAGAAACAGGACAAGGAGATGATGGAGAAGGGATCGAAGGAGAAGGGATCGAATGGGAAGGGGCCCAAGGAGAAGGGTCCCACTCGTCTTACCACCTACCCCTAAAAAGGGAAGAGGAGTGCTCCAGGAACATTCTGGCTGACACTAGAAGAAGGAGAATTTGAGAAGTGGGGATACAAGGTAAATCATAGAATCCCAAAGAAGACTCATCGGGCAGGCATCGTGGCCTTGTGGCTCAGTGCTTATCTTTTTCTAGTCAGAGACTCGAAAGGAGGCGTCAGGCCAGACACCTTTTTTGTTTCAGCCAAGTTGGCTGAGGGAAAAATGGTTGGGTTTCATACCCCCATATTAGCAAATATTCATAGGATACTACTCCATGTCTTCATGCATATGTCTCCTTTGAGAATAGTGGGACCATTCCATGTTTTATGGGGATGAATCGGCACTCACTTTTGGACATATAATTTACATAATGGAGTACAGATCCCCGGATGTTCTTTCAGGCCATCAGTGCAGGAATTCTCTTGAATTGCTCCAGTAGCTCTCAATTCATATGACATAAATGTGAGGCTGAGCATGTATAAGGAATTAAATTTCATTCCTTATAGAAATCCGCCAATCGGGCAGTTTTTTGATGATGGAACAACCATCCTGGAATTAAGGGCATACATGTTGGCCTGTAGAGATGGTGTCCTGGTCACCATGATTGAAAGATAGATTATATATGATGCCTTTGCTCCATATTGATTTGAGCATCAATTTAAATGTTTGTAGTAGACTGTTGTATCTCCCCTAGTGCATGTCAGGTCAGAGCAACATCCGATGGTTGCCCGACAACTATGGTTGCTGACATCAAGGGAGAATACCAGGTCATTATTTGATCTACCAGTTGATAAAGCGGCAAATAACTTGACTACATGGTACACCAAGAACTTGACAGCATCATACCCTGAAGGGGTACTGAATCACCCGATTTATCATGTGGGGAAAAGGAAAAATACCATAAAGAAAGAAACCCTTAATCTGGAAGGTGAATCTTCTATAACACCAGAAGATGATTCATTGGAATATCAAGATGGGGATGATGAGGAACAACATGTCGCAAAGCTGACTCGTGCCATATATATTCCCCCTGTTAGAATCAAGAGACCAACTCTATCGACTCTTAGTGAGTTACTTCATTTAAGGAACTTTAATCAACATTACTTTATATATCAACATGTCTTATTTTCATATTCTCTATTTGTAGTTGAAGGAGCTGGGAAGAAGCTGTAGTCCAAGATTTTAGGACCTTCCTCATAGGATTCTGGTACGTAGACTGAATATCTACGACCATAGGTTGTCCAGGCATGGCAAAGTTTATACTGCGATGCTGAAACTTCCTGGTTGGAATGGTGCGAGGGGCTACAAATCCCTGGAATAGGGAATCTTCTGGCCTCTATAGATATCTATTACAAGGATAACCCTGATGAAGTGTGGGATTACATTAAACAGCTATAAATGCTCATATATTCCACCGACGATTCCATTCATGTCACCAAGCATGTGAAGGAAATGATAGATCATGGCATCCCTAAGGGGATTGGTGCTTCCGGTGATGAGTAGTGGCACGATTACATGGATCTGGAATATGTATGTCTCTTTCCACATTTCCATTGCAACTTTATTTAAGTCAATGATTTTTTATTCAAGGAAATTATTTTCTTTATCCTACAGCTTGTAAAGAAAGGAACTACTGAAGTTCCTTCACCATAGTATAGACCTGGTGGTACTGCCATTAGGGCTAATGCTGAATCTCCTCGCGAGTTGAGTGAAATATCTCCAGGACACCATGCCCTAGATGCGTAGTTGGATATGGATTTCCATTCTCCAATTCATGTACCTGTGAAGGAGACTGTAGACACTCCCACGAAAACAAAGATACAAAGTCATCAAAGGAAGAAGTCCACAACTAAACGCTTCATCAGTAGTGGTAAGTCCTTCGGAATATCATGAGTCTTAACCCATGAAAAGGTTACTCATAAATTTTGGGATGGTAGGGGATTCATAAATTTCCCCTATGAGGGAGAATCTTAACCTTCCTCTAAGAACAACGGAGGGTGCTGGTGAACAATCACAATTTCAAGATAACTTGGCTGCTCCAGGAGAAGAGCCATCATCTGTTCCCAGTATCCCTCCTGCTGCTGTTGCAAGTAGAGAAGAGCCTGCTTCTGATATGTTAACAACGCTTCATAAAATGTTGAATGAATCATCAACGAATTTATATTCTGTGATACTTTAGGTTCAACCCATGCTCTAGATCTCTTGGCGGCCATTGCAAATGACGATACTACTTTATCTGAAAAATATTTCCAGGGTCAAAGGCCGCAAAATGATGGTCACCAAGATTACATATCAATGCTCCCACTGGTGAGATTAACCAGGATTCTGAGATTACATTGGATTAAATGATGGAACTTGGCGCATATTTTGATGATTTTTTAGATCATGTTAAATTACCATGTAATTTAGATGATTATGGATGTGAGTGTTATCCTTCGTCCAATTAAAAATAAATTATTATTAAATCACTAATCATGATCAGTTTAAATGTGCAGTTCTATCTGAGCAAGTTGGTGAACTGCCAATGCCTGAAGGGGGTACAAAATACCCTACTATTGTAGAGACATTAGGTCAAGTGGAGGTTAACCTGGTAGAGCATCCTGAAACTCTTCCAAAAAATCCAGTTGATGCTAGGATGGACAAGGAGGAGCCTTCTCACGTTACTGATCTACCATTGGGTAAGAGATAACAATTTTTTTTGTGAGTGTACTTAATTTTCAAAACAACCAATCAACATTTGTTATCCTGTGAAACTAACCAAATATTTCAATTGATTATGCAAGGCCATCAATTTCAGTGGCTAGATATGAAGGTGAATCCTCAGCCTCTGCCCCAACAATAATAGAGAGTGAAGAAACACAGGTCACGGGGGAAGGAGCAGAACAAGGCACTTACCTAAGTGAATTAATCCCGAATTATAATCCCCACTATGACAGTGATGCTGAGTCAGACCCGGAAGTAAAAATGGCACTCCAATTTTCACGACGCAAGACATGGCAGAACATATGCAAGATCATATCTGAAGTGCCTTTAGAGGATCTGTCATCGAAGATCCCGCGACTTTCATCCCTGTTTGTCATGCTGGGACATGGCGGTTTTGGATATCAAGAGATACATTCCATTGTGAAACAAGTCATCTTATGGAGGGAGTAGAAGCACAATTTCCATCTCGATTTGTCCAGGGTGAGGATATCAGTCAACATCAACAAATTTGAGGCTAATGTGTCCCGATATGAGGATGATCACCATACCAAGTTGTAGGATATGAAGCATAAGATCAAAGAGAAATTCGTCAAGCAGATTCACCTTCAGAAACAGTTAGATGTTGTTACTGGGGAACGTGACCGTATTAACAATTTATTGGAAGGAGTTCAAATGAATGGTATGAAAGCCATTGCAGATGCTATGAAAGCACTCCATCAAGCTGAAAAGAGTGAAGCTGGTCGAGTGCATGAGCTTCAAGTGGCTATTGATAAAGCTCAGGACGCTGTAAATCAAATGAAGATTTATGTTGACAACCTTTTGTAATTCTTGGAAAAGAGAAGAGACTCCAATCTATGGATGTCATTCTAACTTTTGTGTACCAAATGAGAAAAAACACTTTCTTCTTTGATCATTTGTGAATGCCTTCATTTTCAACATGCTTAAAATTTTACCTAATCTAGTGTGCCTAGTAAGAATAGTTTGATTTTTTTCTAGGATTATATAAAATAACCCTATAAACTTTTAATCTTTTAATTGCTCCATATTACCTAAATCATAAAAAATGTATGTTTATTGAGATGGAACTTGACTTTTGTTCATAGTTCCATTGTCTTTTGTGGGTAGTTTAAATTCATGCACATCGGACATAAAAAGGCTAATGTTTAAGGTCGAAATAACTTTGACCATATGGATTAAAATTTTCTCAATTATTTGATAATTTATCTGTAACCATATTACCATATTCATGTATGAGGGAAAATATGTAAATGTTGACTTAAGAAATTTTGAATTCGAGGAATGATATGAAAAATCACTAAAAATGAATCAGAAGAATTAGTTCCCAAGAATGAAGTTACCACTATTTAACAAACCCGTTAGGGGGTAGAATTATACAGGGCCACATAAGGGAATTGGCTGCATAGTCAAATAATAGCATCTTTTGGCTGACAAGTCTATTATGTAGACTATTTATACAAGGCCTCCTAAGGACACATGCTGGATAGTTAGGAAAAAGATCTCTCAGAAATTTACTTTTCTATTGCTAAAAATATAGTGGAAGATTATGGGGATTCAAATTTTCAAAAGCATATAGTTTGTTGTATGAAGAGAGGTATTTTAATATGGAAAAGATATTTCCAAACACGATTGTCTAAGAACAAGATGAATGTAACTCCTAAAAAGGTCTGACCCAAACTTAGGGAAGGAAAGTATAAACCATAGACTTGAATACTTTTAGATCATGAAAAAGAATATGGGACAGATATGTTTAGGATGACCATTTTTTGTGGATCCCTACATTTTTTCATTAAGACAACTAAGGGAAAAAAAGATTTTATTCCAATGAATGAAGTTACCACTATTTGAAAAACCCGTTAGGGGATTGAATTATGTAGGGCCTCCTAAGGAAATTGGCTACATAGTCAAATAATAATATCTTTTGGCTAACACGTCTATTATGTAGACCATTTATGCAAGGCCACATAAGAGAAAGTGTTGCATGGTCATGCCAAAGAACTCTAAAATATTGGACATTTTGGGGCCAGAAGTAAAGAAAAGTGTTATGGAGATCTGGAAGTATTTATGGTTAGGAGTATGACACATGAAAATGGGTATTGTTCAATGCATGAAAGAGATACATAGATCAATGCTAACCATAATCATGTTGTGGCTGGGTCCTGAATTGAGATGATGGACATCACTACGTATCCCATAAGGATGGGAATCAAGCCATACATAGTTCATGAAATACAGTTTAATGTCATGTGGGATGAAAGTATGGGAAATCTTAGTTTAGGGTCATACAACTCAGACCATAATAATGAATACATAGGGTGTGTGTTCACAGGGTCTTTTCAGCCAGGGGATTGAAAGTAAAATTTCTGGTTAGGCTCAAAGACATGGGGCTGGATTCTAGGGATGATCAAACATTCTTACTTATCCCATAAGGATGGGAATCAAGAAGCACATAGTTCTAGAAATACCCTCTGTATAGATTTGGTTCGTACAAGTGAAGGGTGAAGGGGACTTTAGTGCAATGATGGATTGAGCCAAGATAAGAGGTTCGGGTAATGCCAGGTATACACGTAGTCTTTGGAATATAACATGATTGATGATCAATGTAAATAATGATTCCTTCTCAGGTGAGGGTATCAAAAAATGTTTTAGTTTATTGTCGTACAGGAAAAAAAGATATACAGTTTTACATCATATAACAAGGAAAAAGGTGAACCAATGTGAAGAGATTGGTTTTGGGCTTGAACCCCAGGAGGTTGCCTACGTACCAAGCCTGGAAAGCAATGATTAAAGTACGCGTAGTTCAATTAGTGAATGAATTAGTGATCAAGCTGTTCTTGGGGAAAACGACCTAAAAAATGGTGTTGGGACTTACACATGGTTAGTGGCCCAGAGAAGGTTTTATGGTTGAAGTTAACTCTAAGCTCTAGTGAGTCATACTCGGTGTGAGAAACAAGAGCTAGAAAAAACCTTAACGAATCACAGTTTAATGTCATGTAGGACATATTAAAGGACTATGTAGTTTAAATACTTGCAGTGTGGACTATTGGTGCTGCACAGTTTAGTGTCATGTAGCATGTACAAAATACAGTTTAACATCATGTAGGACGTATTAAGGGACTTTGTTCAGTTTTACGTCATGTAAGACGAATGAGCAGTACAATTTAATGTCACTTAGGACAAATATATGGACACAATTTAACGTCATGTTGGATATAAGGTTGCTGTATAGTTTAGCGTCCTATAGATAAGATGATGAGGACAATATTGTTTAACGTCTTGTTGGGCGAAATGGGTATTGTGCAGTTTAATGTCATACAGTAAGGACAAAAAAGACACAGTTTAACATCATGTTGGATGTATTAGGGAATTTTTCACAGTTTAACGTCATTTTGGATGATGGTGCGAACAGTTTGAGGTCATATACATGGACCAGAGATAATGAATTTTAACGTCATGTTGGAAGATGGTGCGAACAGTTTAAGGAAATATGCATGGACCATAGATTATGCAGTTTAACGTCTTGCTGAACGTAAGTGAATTCATGTACAGTTTAGTATCATGTAGTTAGGACGTCACAGTTTAACGACATGTTGGATGTAATTGCCAATAGTTCAAGGTCATATGCATGGACCGCTGATGATGCAGTTTAATCTCTTGCTGGATGAAAAAGTATTTGTGTTACACAAAATACTTCTTTATAAATCTAGCATTGGTTGTATTAGTGATGAGTTCTCCATTCATTTAGATTAAAGAATAATCTCCTTTGGAGTAGACCTTAACTAATGAATAAGGTCCTTTCCATTATGGTTCTAGATTGGGAGGTTTCTATCCATGTATCATTAGAGTTATGATAAATAATACCAATTCTCGCTGAACTAATGAATGAAGACGAACATTTTTGTTGAAATATCATGCTATTCGATTCTGATAGAATTCCAAGTGGTGCAGGGTGAACAATCTTTCCTCATCTAACCATTCCAATTCATCCATGCGCTTTTGAGATTGTTCATTTGTAAATGAATGATCATAAATGGCTACTCTGAGTGAGCGTAACGGAACCTCAATGGGAAAGTCTTCTTTAATTCCATATACCAATGAATATGGAGTTGACCGTGTTGCTGTGCGGGTGGTGGTTCGATAAGATCATAAAGCATGAATGATTTGATCAGGCCATGATTTATTATCTTTATCAACCATCTTTTGCAGTATATTTGAAAGACTCTTATTGAAATCTTCTATCTGGACATTGGCTGTTGCATGATACTGAGATGAACGATTGGATTTGATGTTGTATTCTTGATACAACTTCATCAACTTGGATGAACAGAAGTTTGTTCCATTGTCCGTCAGTATGGTATGAGGGACACCAAATTTGGTAATGATGTTAAACTTGAGGAAGCTAAAAATTCATTTAGAACTAACTTTTTTGAGGGGTATTTCCTCTTCCCATTTGGAAAAGAAGTCAGTAGCAGTAAGAATGTACTTAAACTTTTTGGATGTAGATGAAGGATAAGGTCCCACTACATCCATGCATTATGTGAAAAATGACCACGATTATTTAGTTGTTTGAAGCAACTCTGGGGGTTGATGAATGAATTTGGCATGTACTTACCAAGAATGACACTTCTTTGTGAAATCAACACAATCTTGTATCATTGAAGGATAAAAGTATCCAAGCCTTCAAACTTAATCTGATAGTCTATGTCCAGACTGATGGGAACCACAGACTCCTGCATGCACTTCTTTCATGACATCCATTTTTTCTTCACCATCAATGCATCTGAAGAAAATTCCATCAAAACCAATTTTGAAGATAATTTTTCCTAGGTGATCAGGGTTGTCATAAAGAGTAAAAATGACCACACGTCTCCAGACTTGTTCTTTCCCGTATTTATCCGGTGGAAGTGTTCCGTTTTGAAGGTATTACCTAATAGGTGTCATCCATCATATAGTATGACCATATAGTTCGGGAATGGGACTAATTTCATTGATATACTCTTTTATACTATGAACATAAGGTGAAATTGTACGATGGTGGGAAATACTGATGGTTGTCTCGTCCCGATTTGGATCTGCCAGAGCTGTAGCTATATTAGCCAGTGCATCAGCTTGGGTATTTTGTGAACGCGGGACATATGAAAATGTCGGTTCTATAGGAAATTCCACCATTAAATATCTGATGTAATCATAAAAAGGGATTAGTTCTTCTTTTCTGATTTCATAATCCCCAATTACATGTTTGATTACCATTTCTGAATCACCTTTCACCTTTAAGTGATTCACTTGTGCTTGAATCGCCAAATCCAAGCCTATGATGAGAGCTTGTTATTCCACTTCATTATTTGTACCACCTCTCAACAATGAAAAGGAATAGGGTAACACAACCTTTTCTAGAGAAATGAGCACAATTCCTAACCCAACTTTGTTGAATTTTTTATTTTCCATTTTCCTCCCTGTGGGACTTCTGGAAGCCCCATCAAAGTACATTTCCCATGTTTGAATACTATCTTGAATAAAGAATACTTACTCATTAGGAAGTTCAATATCTGAAGATGTATCTTCTACTGAAGGATGTTCAATAAGGAAATCAGCTAGAGCTTGGCCCTTTATTGCCTTTTGAGACACATATTGAATATGAAATTGATGCAAAATAACTGCCCATCTTGCCAGACGTCCTGTAAGCATTGGATGAATAAGGATGAATTTTAGCGGGTTATTGCAAGATAAAAATTGGACCTTGTGATGTTTTAGGTAGTGTCTCAACTTCTGAACTGCAAAGATTAATGCTGGGCAGCACTTCTCAATTTTTGAATATCGGGTTTCTGCTTCAAGCATTGTCTGACTGAGATAGTATAGGCTGTTTTCATTCCCAACAGCATTCTTCTGAGCAAGAAAGGCACCCAATGATCGCTCTAGAGTTGTCACATAGAGGATAAGTGGACTTACTTCAATATAAGGCATTAACACTAGTGGAATCAAGAGATACTTTTTGAGAATATCGAATGCTTCTTAACATTCTTCAGTCCATTGGTATGTGAATCCTTTCTTCATCCATTTGGTGAAGGGTAAACTTTTGCCTACCAAATTGGCTATGAAATGCCGAATATAGGCCAAGTGTCCTTGAAGTCCTCTCAATTCCATTAATTTTCAATGAGGTGACATACCAAGGATTGACATTGTCTTCTCTGGATCGACCTCGATACTACGATGGCGTACAACATAGCTGAGAAATTTTCCTGAGGTTACCCCAAAAGAACATTTTAAGGGGTTCATCTTCAAATTATGTTGCTGAAGTTTGTGGAATATGATTTCCAAATCAGCCAAGTGATTAGAACGTTGTTTGGATTTAACCACCAAATTTTCCACATAACAGTCAACAGACTTCCCTAAAAAGGGTTTGAAGATAAGATGCATGTCATGCTGATATGGTGTGCCTGCATTCTTCAGGCCAAAGGGCATTACCCGATAGTAAAACACACCCTGAGGGGATCTGAAGGCTGTAGACTCTTCATCTTCTGGAGCCATTAATATTTTATTATATCCATAATATCTATCCATGAAGGAAAGTGCTTCATTTCCAGTTGTTGCATCAATTAATAGATCTGTTATCGGAACTAGAAAATCAACCTTAGGACAATGCCGATTAAGATCTATAAAATCAATAAAAACATTAATTTTCCCATTCTTCTTTTTTTACTATGAAAATATTATCCAACCATTTGGGATATTGAACTTCTCGAATGAAGTTAGATTAGATAAGCTTATCCACTTCAGCCTCAATTTTGGAAGCATAGGTTTGGTGTGTTCTTCTAGCGGCATGTTTGAATCCTCAATTTTCATCTGGAAAACCCAAACAATGAGTGGAAACATCAGGATCAAGACCTAGCATCTCTGTAAAGTTCGAAGGAAATATTTCCAAATTTTTCATTAAAAAATAAATATAAATCTCTTGCTCTTCAAGAGTCATGGACACACTAATTAAAGTGGGGCGTGGATCTTCTTATGTACCCAGATTTATTTCTCTGAGTTCATCCACTGTGTTAGAGATACCCTCTTCAAATTCTAGAAGAGCATCACTGAGATCGTCCTCTTCTTATTCAACATGTGTTATTTCTTTGATTTCTACCTTCATAGTAGATGATGAAGTAGAATTTCCATGATTAGAAGAGATGTTAAAATTTGAACATATTGAAGAAGAATCTTCAATTTCTGACCCGATTGATGATGAAGGGTCTTCCTTGGGTAATATGGAGGAGATGATGGATTGGGAATCAACATCATCGTTCACCTATAACATTAATATAACTACTTATGGCCTGATTGGAGAAGTATAGACTTGCTGGGTTTTAGTGGATGAAATGAAGAATTCCCCATTTGATCTTTCATCATTGCTTGGGGAATCACCAATTTCTCCCTGGATGTCTGGCTTGATTTCCGTAATTGACATTATGGAAGTTTCCATAATAGTATTTTGATTTGGGTCTATCCTGTCAATTTGAATGATAGGAAACACATAATCTATACTCGCATGTGTGAATGGGTTTACTGGAATCTTTTCCAAACCATATAAGCATTAACTTTGGTAATCTCCCTTGATATGGATTTCTCCCTTCCCTTCATCTGATAGAATTCTGCCTCAATATATTGAGATTCACATGTCTTGAACGGGGACTTATCACCATTAAATGTCCCAATTTGACCATCAAAACACTATTTGAGACATTGATTGTATGATGAAGGGATAGCCGCATGTTGATGTAGCCAGGGTCTTCTAAGCAAGATGTTGAAGGCTGAATGTTGATCAACAACCATGAAATATGAATTGGATACAAGACCTCCAAAATGAGTTCTGAGTGTAATCTCCCCCAGTGGTTCTTGTTCATTTTTATCATATCCTTATAACATCAAAGTAGAAGGAGATAAATTAGATTCTGTGATGCCCAATCGACGAAGTGTACGAATGGGGATGTGCTTGACTCGTGAACCATTATCAATGAAGACTCATCAGACATCTACACCATTGACCTTGCCAGATAAGTACAAAGGTCTAATATATCCATGCACAAAATCATCTTCATCGTCATCATTAAAATATATAACTGCATGGAATTCTGCTGGATTATTTTCTACATTGTAGGCTTCAGCTGTGGTAATTTCAGTTTCAAACTCCTGAGGACTCGACCAAGACTCGATGAGTTCCTCCCGTAGGTTCTTTGAAAAATTTAATGCATCCAAAATTAATAACATGGCCGGTATTTGTGCCATGTGGTTCAATAAATCATACTTTTGATTCAAATGACTTTGTTTCCAAACAGGAACATGTGGTTTCACATGTGTCTTAGAAGTTGATGCTTTGGAATTTGATGCATCTAGTACCGAGATAGGAGTTGGTAATACTCATAGATTTGGAAGATTAGACCGATTATGTCTATTTTATTCTTGAGAGGAAGATGATTGAACCTCCAATCGATCTTCCAGAATAATTGTGCTCGGAGTGAGTCTGCTATTGGTGGATGAATTTTCATGTTCTTGTTGAGACCGTTGAAGGGCTCTGCCATGAGTTTCTAGTTCATACATAGTTCAAGCAAGTGTATAATTGGAATAGTTTCCTCTAAAAGATCAATGTGTTCCCCTGTTCCCTGAGCCTCTAGAAATCCCTCTGATTCCTCTGTTTCATACAGGGAATTCTGGCGCATCAAAATCGAAACTGTGATTGGCATATAATTCTATTATGTGAATCATGTTAACAGAACCAAAGATCAACTCTTCGTTTAATGAAGCCTCTGCATGATTAGCTAGTTTATGCAATTCTGTGTGGTGGGACAGTGCTCGTGGCTTCGATGTAGATGGAATAAAATCTACCAGAGTCAAAGACAACTTAGGATTTGACATGATTTCATCTTCTTCTGATTGTTCCTATTTCATTCGATTATACCGCCCTTTTGTGGATTTTCCCTCTGTTGAAGAGTATTTTTCTATAGCATTCATGGTAGAAAACACAATTGGTTTCTTCAATTGCATTCAAAAGATGGCATGAGTCCGATTGATTGTTTTTCTAACCATCCAATCATAATATTTTGCATATTTTTGTTCTTGACTTCTTGCCGCTCTCCTTCTTCCTCTGGATCTGTAATAGTAACAAATGCTATTTGTGCTGGAGAACCTTTAATTTTGAGTTGTCCCAAGTCGACCATTTTTTGCAGGAGCTCCTTGAAGACAAAAAAGTACTGAATGGGATGCCCCTACTTCTCAGAAAATGGTCAATAGTTGGGATGGTCTTCATCTCCTTCCTTTTTTGGTCTTTGGGGCCTTGGCAATTGAACCAAATTATTTTCTAGAGCCAAAATGAACTAAGCAGGGACTTTTTCATTTCAGAAAGATTACACTTTTCTCTTTAGATCCTCAAATTGTTTCTGTCTTTGATCATCATGACGAAACGGCCTCTGTTTTTAACGCTCAAGAGGCAGAGCCCTTCGGGAAGATGAAGGTTTTGAAGTAGAAGTAGGTACAGGTGCTTGTTTGAGAAAAACTACAGTAGTCTCTGCTTTAACCATTATCATTCCTAGAGTTGATGGAATTACTTGAGTTTTGTCCTTAGTCTTTATAAGAGAATCTTTAATCTATTGAGTGATTGAAGTATGGTCTTAAATCCCTCCTTTGTATTTCATAGAGATCAATGGTGTGTGTAGCTCATCACGTAAATTTTCCACATTGATTGGCATTAATTCTTCTTGAATGAGTGATAAGCTAAGGAAATATGTTAATCCCTTCTAATGATAAATGAAATCCAAAACACTTTCATTCTCCCTTTGCTTACAGTTTTTAAGATAAAAAACTATTGTCTTTGGAAATGTTGAGCTAAATTGAAGAAGGAGTCGTTGGTGGAGATCCTCCCCTCCAGTAATTGACCGGGATTGATATCTTGTGTACCAGACAAAGGAAGACCCTTGTGATGATTGTACAAAACAATAGAGCATAACTGCATCAGGTTGTGGAGGGGTTCCCATCATAGGATTGCAATGAGAAAAAAATGTGTTAATTGTTGCCCTGGGTCTCCTGAACCATTAAATATTCAGAATGTGGTACTTTCCAAATTTGATGGGGGGGGAATTACATCAACCCATTCAGGGTAAGATCTCTTTTCTGGTTGAATTTGAGCATGCTTTCCCTCCATAGCTTCCAACCGGGTTGTTAATGACTCAATAGTTGTTATTAACATTTGAGAAACATCTGGTTGAGTTTGTACCTGAGTAGGTTCAATGAATGGATCTTGGATAGGTGTGGAAACCAGGACTGCCACTGATGGTAGTATTGCTGGTTGTTGTTTCACCTGCCCCATAGGATTAGACCTGTGAGGGTGTATTGATAAAGGAGGATATTTCTGATCTATCTCAGTAGCCGCAACAAATTCCCTTGAATGACTGACTCCAGCACGCTTAGGAGGAATACTTCCATGAAGTAGTTCCACATTAAACCTCCTCAACTCTTTAATTTCATCCTCTCATTGTGCAAATCTTTTCTCTAGTGAGAGTGACTGAACTTCTCTAGATAATGGGTATGTAACATGATTCAATCCTTTCACCTTATTGGACACATTTCGGACAGTGGGAAGTGGGTTACTTGAAGGATTACCTAGATTCTGGGTAAGCCTTCGATTTCATGTATTCACACCTTCTTCATTTGTGTCTGTGCATACAACTTCATGTGCAAGAGATTCCTCATCTGATTCATCTGAGTGAGCCTCATCTCGGGGATCAGCAACAACGGCATTGATGACATTGATTGATGCATAATGCATTGCATCCCTTCTATCGACATTTCAACGAAATTGTCTTCTTTTATGTCCTTGATAAGACATTTACTTTTGTTGATTAGATCGCTCGAGAACTTATTTCCAAAACATAATGTGGAGGAAATATCTTGATAACTCGACTCTTCGTTCCTCTTTTGGATTCATCCATAATCGAGAGAATACTGACTTTCTTTTGAGGGAGATATTGAGGATTTGAAAAAGACATCAGTCCTGTGGACTGGGGCTATTATCGCTTTCCCTGCTGAACTCCTCGAATCCTATTTGTTGATTCTGAGGGTTGGGTTAAAAGAGTACCTGGTCTGGCAAGCTGGGGTGGTTCTTGAGCTGTTATATCTGAGACCTTCTTAAAAAATAACCTGATCTTAAGGACTTTTGTCCGGAAATTTGATAGATGCATCAACCTACATCAACTCCTACGACCCGGCTCAAAAGACCATTGGATGATTTCTGACACTTCTATCACTTGAAGATGTGCTTGATCAAAATGAGAGGCCTATTCGATATTCTTTTTTTCATTATTCAAGAGTAATTCAACAAATTGTTCTCAATATTCTAGATTTTGAGAAGAACTAGTTGAGGCCTGTTATTGAGCGAGCCATTGACTACAAACAAATCCAATTAGCTGTGGTTTATCATGGGAAATAACATTGCGTGAGACCATTTTCTGTGGTCTTTGCTGACTGGAGTGTACAGTGAAGTTCAGTGCTCCATGAACACCCCATCCCCTGATATGAATACCAGATGGGGCATTGGCAATTAATTGGTGCAATCTTCTTAGTGTTCCAAGGCATGAACGCAAAAGATCTCTCTGCTTATTTTCAGCCTTCGGATATCAAGAAACAGAGAGAGATGCCAAATCAATTTCGCGTTGTAACCCTTCTATTATCTTCACATGATTTTCATATTCATCATAAGATAATATTTTATTTTTCTACTAACAAAGAGTTTTCCAAATGTTGAGACGAATATCATGAATTCCATCTTCCATCAACATCTCTGGAATATGATACTGAGAATCATCCAAAGGCCAAAACATAACTGGCACTTCACATTTCACCAATTTTTTTCTAATATTCATTAATTCTTCTTTATCATCCAATGAAGATTCATATAACTAATTAGACCAGAGATGGTGCTTCCTTGTTGCTTCATCAGATTCAACAATATTGGTAGAGAATTTACTGATCAAACTAGAAGATGAATGACCTAGGGGTGGTTCAGAGAATGACCTACACCCCAGTCTATATTCTGATTGAAAAAGTATTTCACCTGCTATTGGTAAAGCATCAGACATGACTATATTCATATTTGCAAATGCCTCAAAATAAGAGGGTTTTCTCTTCACTACATTATCCATTGGTGCATTTTCCAGGAAATGTGAATTACTAATGTGAATAGGACATTCCCAACTAAATTTGTCATCATGGGGTGGACCACCATGGTGGGTTACATCAAAAGATGAAACATTTTTCTCCTTGGTCTTTTGGCCACACAGAGGGTTCTTTAGGCTCTAATCTGAAGATGAAACTACGAGATCGACCGAATTGTCATGAAGCAAGCCTTCATGAGGATGTGTCTGATGCAGACCTTCAGAATTAATGTTCCCACTATTGGGAAATAAGAATGTAGAATCTTGATTTGCAACAAATAATTTCCTGAGTTAATCAAGAACTCCAGCATCGAGTAAGGCATTATTACAGATTGTACCTTTATTTCATGACTATTCTAGGCGGGTCTTCTTCTTAGACCCCTTTTTACTCACTTTAGGAACCACTTGTTGACGAAAGTGGTCATTATGGGTAGGTGTATGTTCCTGATCATGATAAATGATCAGATTTGGTTGATTATCTCCACTCAAATCAGGTGTATGTGTCTGACTTGGTTATCTGTATGATGTGGAGGAGTATGCCCCACAACCCTCTTTGACTAGAACAGAGGTGTGTGTCTGTTCTGTAGTGAACTGCAGATGTGTCACTCCACTAGTAGGGATAGATTTTCATTTCTTTCCCTGCGATGCTGCTGAAGTTGTTATGATTTTCTAGCAGGCATCCAGAATATGAGCAGGGATTTTCATCTTCTCTTTCACTATTGATATAATATGCTTGGTGATTTCAGTAGGCAGAACAAAAATGTATGTCCAATCCGTTATTGGAGTATGTGTGTGTTACTACTCTTGTCCTCCTTTTCCTGTAAGTGAATTCTGACAGTACTCATGTGTGGGGGGAGAGAGTTGAGCATGCCTCCTGTTTGTCGCCAGAGCATTCCAACCGACTTCTCCGAATGCTACCAAACGAGGCTGTTGGTAGGCCAGATCAATACTAGTAGGTGTATGTGCCTTCTGATTGAACTGCGCTGAACGTGGTTTATGAACTTCCTTCAATATTGACAGAAGAGGTTGCTGGCAGGACTGATGAGTGTAAGCAGGTGTATGTGCCTGTCTACCAGTTGTCAACACATTGGGTTGGTGGGCTCAATAATATGTAGACAGACGAGACTGCAGACATGTTGATGATTAATAAATAGGTGTATATTCCTATCTATATTACTCCTCTGGAATTTCTTGGCAGGATTGGTGTGCTACTGCCAGATGAGTCTGCTGGACATCAGAGTAAAAACGGACGGGTGTGTGTGCCTGCTCATTGCTTGCCACCAAGTTAGGTTGGTAGACCTCTCTGGAAATGACAATGATAAAAACCTTCTCACTGTTAACTGGTTGTTTCCTTTAGTTTTCCGTCTTGCCTGCTCGGGTTCGAGGAACATGAACCAAATGTATGGATATGATACCCTCATCATGTTGAGGATGCACTGCCCCACGAGTCCGACGGTGAATGTTGGTGGGAGCCCTCGGGAAGGACTCTTGTTTCCTTGAATTAAGGAATTTAGTGGCCTTCTCATTCACCTCCGCAGAATATGAGAGTGAATGGTTGTTGCGTTCTGGGGATAATGACCCAAAACAGTTAAAGATGGGTGTTAGCACTACCTGCTTCTTGATCGATGTCCATTGTTGTCTGGATGACCAGGGTGAGTTGTTCACTTGGAGGGATTTTCAAGCATCTTCCAGAGTTGGAATAGTACCATGTTGATGGTACTCTTTAACCAGTGCATTTGATACTCAGCGTTGATGACATAAGTAGGTGATGTCACCCTCATAGCAGACGAAGATCCAAAATGAGTAGCAGCAGATGCATTCATAGTAGAGGTTTTCATAGAAGAGGCATTCACAGACGTGAACTTAATAAAATCCATTCTTATAATGCATAAGATCTTGGAAAAGTGTTTCTATTTGATGTAACAAATATAATCAAGATAAGTTTGGCTGCTACATCTTTTGGATGAGCAAATATGCTATTTATTTTTTTGTTGTCCCTCTCATTGAGTATTAAATAGGGGCCTAACAAATAAGTAAAACATCATTTTAACTTGGTTAAAGATTCATGTCTGGTTCACCATTTTTTGTTTCCTCTAGAAATTGGGATGACCTCATTAATTTAAGGTTCAAACATTCCAAGCTGTTTCTAATAGGTTTGTCTGTAGATATGGAAACATCCAATGATTCTATATCCATTTGGGCCAACATTCCAAAGGTCGGTTCTCACTATTTCTGGACTAATGAGGCTTAAGAATTTTCATTGGTTGAGAGGATGGGAGGTCAGACTCATCACACCTTTTTGGGGGGAATTATTGTTTACTCTAGGACTCTCTTTATAGAATTAAGGTATGTTCTGGACTAATGAGGCTTAAGAATTTTCATTCGTTGGCATGTCTGTATTTGGTCCGTCATCACAGGGCTTCTCGAGGGCGCATAAACCCGAGGCATCCCACATCAAACACGGGGAATATGTACAATCTGAGGATTTCCTCAGCTTACCATGTTTAACACGAGGTATGTTGCGAATTTAACGTCTTGCGGAGATGGATCGTGTTGAAGGACCCATAGCGGGAACACCAATGTTGGGGCCAGCACGTGGGCGGCTTCCCAGATGTCATGGAGTGGGATGGGGTGGCATGATATCACCGGGATGAGGTGGCCTGGGTAAGGATCAGGATGGATGGTGGAGTGAAACATGGGGCTTACGCTCTGAGATGGCCCAAGAGGGGGAGTGCAATTTAACATCATGCGAGACGAGGGATTTGGGGCTTATGATATGGGACGTCCCATGGTGGGTATGGGGCTTAAGCTCTGAGACAACCCATGGAATGTCAGGGAACCGACGTGGAAAGGTCGGGACGACCGGGTGGTGGGATTGAACCTCGTGGAGGCTTCTACGTACCGTGCGTTAGCACAGATCAATTTCCACGTAGTTCGCTGGGATGGGTATTATGCTCTGAGGCGGCCCATGAAGGATGTCATGGTCGATTCACGCTCTAAGCCCACATGAGTCATTCTCGGTGTGAGAAACAAGAGGCAGCAGGGACCAGACGATCACGTCCTAAAGTTTGTGTCCGTGAGAAGTGGAATGGGGCTTACGCTCTGAGGTGGCCCAAATAGGAAACAGGGGCTTACGCGTGGTTTGCGGCCCTTGGTACCGAGGCTTACTCTAGGGTGGAGGCCTGTGGTGCTTCAAAGCACAATGGGAAAGGGACTCCATTGGCCTTGGCAAGGGTAAGTACGGAGATGCATGGGTGCAGTCATCCATTGAGAGGCTAGGGGATTATGCTCTGAGGCGGCCCTTCCCCCACGGACAAAACGCCACTCCGACGAGAAGGATATCATTACATGTGAGGAAGAGTTCATTCCCATGGAGATGAGTGGGCATAAAGAAAGCCCGAGCTGGGGGGACCCTGCATGCGAAGCACAGGGTCGGACTATAGTTTAACATCATGTGTTAAGGACGAGGTGCTTAACAGTTTAACATCCCGCAGCTTGGACGAGGTGGGTTCACTCCACACCCCTAGGGATTACATGCCCAAAACCCTCTACCCCTTGTGGGAGGGAAGGCATCGACAAGGCCGTCGTGAAGGGGGCCGCAGGGTGAACCATCGAGGGATCCACGTTAGAGTGGCTATGTGAAGAAGCAATAGTCATTAGCATGCCTATGCGGAGAAGCATAAGGAAAAGAAACGCAACGGGAAACACCGCCCATGGGACCTTGATATTACTTCGCACGAGCCTGGAAGGCCATACAATTAAACAACGCATGGAGTGCATGCCCGACAGGGGAGACATCAAGTGCTGGTGCAGAGAGGCAGCCAAGGGGGTGTCAAGGTGAAGGGTCCCAGGCTTTGCGCGCAAACAAAAAGATTTACGCGCAAAACACCGGGACGACGCACAATTGGGGCAAGGGAATTGCACGCCGAGAGGGAATGGCGCGCAATGTTTTGCGCACGCGGCAGGGTATTGCGCGCACGAGTCACAGATTGCGTGCAAGGATGGAACCTGGGGGAGGAGGCAAATTCACTTAAGCCGGTGGAGTTGCACACAAAGGCGAACTCCGGAGCAAGGTTGCATGAAAAAGAGAATTACCTAGAAGTCATATTGCGTGGGGGGGATTCGAATTGTGCGCATGAGAGACAATTCGAATTCCGCAACCCCCAAACCGAACGGGGTCACCTTCTATTTATAGGTGCATCCAGTGCGGAATCCAGGCGGCACAAGAAATTTTCCGCACCAGGAACCGTCGCTGTGCAAAAGCCCACTGCGCAGAACTGGGGCGCGCAAAGATTGCACGCCTCATCGGCTCGATTAAGAGAATCCCATAGGTACTTCGCGTGCAGAAAATTTTTTCGGGCAGACCCTCCTTTAATTCATGCACCACATCCTAGGCCTCCGGATCGGGCCTCTGATTCTGAATATGACTTCACTTCGCAATTTCGAAACTTTTTCTGGTAGTTACGGACTTTTTCAGCATCTAAAAATGCCCCCCTTGGAATTGGATCAGCAAGAGGACACAAAGATCTGATTCTAAGGGAAACGCCGAAATGCCAAAGTGCTAAGTTTCCTCGGAAAGTTGCGCGCACAATTCGACAGCGGCGCGCAAACAGACGGACTCGCACAGAATCCTCTTTCCGTACGGCGCGGAACCCAGGCCTTGCCATTAAAAAGGGGCGCTGGGTCTCAAATCCGTACATCCGCTTTTCCATGCGATAAGATCGTCACTCTCGTGCGCGAAATCGCGACCACAGCTACGCGTAAAAACGCTCTGGCAGCGCGAAATTCCTTTCGAAACATGGACGTGTTTTCGCGCTTGCTCGGGACCTTCCGCGCTTCACGTGCTGATTGCATGCCATTCTCCAGGATTTCACGCAACTCCTTCAGATTTCACCCAAAACTCTCCGATTCCGCGCACTGCATCCTGATTTCGCCCAACTCTCGAAAAAAACGAGATGACTGCAAAACGAGTTGATGAGGGGGAAGCCGCTGCTCATTGGTATGAAATGGAGGAAAACAAGGAGGTTTATGGTGCCACGGTGATTGTCTCCAACAATCTGACAATGTTCAATCTACTAACTCCGGCCCAGAAGACGATCCCCTTGTCTGACAACCTCCTGCTCTGGAATTTTGGCATACGGGAGGAGGTGACACTGCTGGGCATCGAGGTGGAAACACCACGGTCTTGGGTGACTCAGGAGGACGAACATCCTCGCTACAACATCACCAACAACGACCATCCTACCTGGGAAACCAAACATATAGACGTATATGTCCTGAACCTGAGGAGTAGGACCATTACCGGGGATGAGCATGTCGCAGAGGATTCTCTGGCCCTCTATGCGAGCACGTTCCATCAGAGTGTCACAGATGAAACGAAGGGCTGGCTGAAGGATTGGGACCTGCGTTCCGGGGGAAACTTCACCATCGAATGGGCCTGAGCGTTTTGGGTTCGCCATACCTGTGACCAGTTCGGGGATGAACTGCGGTATATTGGACTGTTCGAGGTGGTATGGACATCGCAGTTCCACTTCCACTGCCAACCTGAACTCGGGCCGGAGCTACTCACCTGGTGGTCTCCCGACACCAACACATTCCACCTTCATCATGGGGAAGTATGCATCAGTATTTGGGACGTTCAATGCATCGGAGGTATACCACTGGAGGGCTACCAATACGACGAGTTTGTTCCTCCAAAGAGTACCTGGGGATACAGGTCGTGAACGCCTATGCGGATGTGGAACCTACTGGAGCTGGCCAAAGAGAGGCTGGGGGTCAAGGACTTCTTGAAGGAAATTTCCTACAAGGGCTGGTTCAGCCTGTTCCTTGAGAAGGATATGGCCGTCAAGATGACGAGATGACACAAACGGTGCCAAAACACAGCTTAGAGGATAATGGAAGGGTCATACTAGAGGACCCTGGAGGAGGGGAAACACCAATCATGGGGATACCACATAATTGAGGCTCAGGAGCCGAACGTTCGGTGTGCTGGGTTCCTTGCCGTCTTCCTGAGCGGGTGGCTCCTGCTGGTGTGGGACACAAGGATGGGCGTCCGTCCAGGAACACTGGTGATGGCGGGCTCCATGGCCGCCAACAAACTGTCCAACTTGGGCGTCCCCATCCTGGCCAAGCTGTACGCTATCTTGGGATGAATCTCATGAGGGGGGTCACCATGTATAGTATGTGGTCCCTTCAAGATATTCCACGGCTGGTTGGCGGCTCATCTCGGTGGGTACACCTTCCCAAACTCCGTCCATCCTCCGGGCAATGGTCTGCGACCGTCCTTTCTAAACATCACAGGGGTCGTGCCATTGACGCTCAATGAGGAGGGCATGAGAATCCGCATTGGCAACCATGGAGACTTCAACTTCATCCCATTCCCCACCCCAGTCGGCCAGAGGGTGGACAATGGGCGAGGCTCTCTAGAACAGCAGGAATACTTCCAGATCATTCGGGGCGGGGTGCTAGTGGCTCGGATCGATGGGAAGGTGATCTGCGAGCCTTACGCGCCATCCCAATTCGCAAGGCAGTTTGGATGCCTCCAACGAATGTTGAAGAAGGTATTCACGGTTGTCTGGTAGGAAGAGAATCCATGCGTCATGCGCCAAAAGTGGTTGATGTTTACCACCTTCGGCTCTGGAGATTTCGTTACTCTTCCTACTAATGGGGTCGATGCCGGCCGAGCAACCGAATATGCCAAACACTGGACCATTGCGTACCATGAGGGTCTATTATGCAAGCGCGTCCGGCAACCCGAGGTTACTCACACGGAAACCGGGCAACACGAAAGAAGGCACCATGTCGTTGGAAGGGGGGAACCAAGGGCGTGTCAGGCAGCGAGGCCTGCACAAGCTGGGACTTCGGTAGTGAGAACATCACATGGTTCTGCCACGTCCTCGTTACCCGCAAGGGGGTCACGTGAGGCAGCCAGGGAACTGTCCGGGAAGCAGATAAGATACCTGCTCGAACCTTCCCAAGATGCACTTTTCCCGACACTCTGGTCGGCATGGATGACCATGCGGCAATATCTGAGCGTTGAAGCCACCTGGGAGAAGATAGTGAAAATGGGATCCACCTGCCAGAGGTTGGTCTCGTTCGCATTACCGACCAAGTAATATTCCATCAGCGGCATGATTATCTAACAGCCATGGACTCATACGCACGCCAAAGGGGTCGTCATGCGGAGCCACCTTTCTTAGTGAAAGTGATGCTCGACCAGGAGCAGGATCCAGAAGCGATGCTGCCGGGAGAAGGAGACAGTGACAAGGATTTAGAGGGGAAAGAGGAAACCAGAGAGGACGAAGGCAAATGAGAAGATGACGAAGAATAGCTCGAAGGTGAGGGGTCGCAAGGGGCGACCTACCAATGGAGTCTCCGAGAGAGCGGTGAGATTGCCGGCTGTGATCTCAACATAACTGAGATACTCGAGGTCTGGCTATATCTTCATTCACTTTCCTTATTCGTCTATTCTCCTTTTCAACTTCTCACCCACTTCCCCATCTCACTCAGGATAAATTGAGCATTGGACGGGCGTCCCCACCAGAGGAAGGAGGAGAGGAACCGGTGGGACATGATGGGGATCCGACACCCATCATTGAATTAACAAGAGAAGAGGGGTCTCCCCTTACGGTGACTCGTGTAGCAGCCAGAACACTAGAGACCGATGCTCTAGATTCATGTAAGGCTCACGCTTCACTACTGGTGCTTGGCATCGAAAGGTCCCAACTGACCAGCGTATGCCTTGCGCAGTGATCTCAACACTGGAGGCACGTCAGGCTGCGGAGCCTGGGCCGTCCACGAGTGGACCAGTGGCGGACATACCACCTCATTCAGAACCTGCTCCGTACACTAAGTCGGGCCCGACAATTGATGAACAGGGGGCGGCGAACATCGGCGATGAAGATCCTGGGGCGAGGTCAGAAGCTGGTGGAGGAATCATCGCTGTTGGGGCGAGATAAGAAGGTCGCCCAGACGTCGAGGATCCTATTCCTCACGAAGGTGTCCCTGTGGTGGATCCTGCTGCTAATCTGCTGGCTGACTTCCCCATATACCATCCTGCAGACCCTGAGGAGATAGCATACTCAGACTCAGAGGTAGCCGAGGAGAGCCGGATGACGCGGTGCAAATGGTGGAAATGTATCCAGCGCTTTCTCAGACAACCCCAGTCAGATTAGCGGAGGTGGATGGGATCACTTCAGACGTGGCTACACATCATGTGTGCCAGATGGGCTGTCGCTTAGCGCCTTCATCATACGGTCCGTGATTACATGGGCGAGAAGATACCCGAGAGCAGCCGGAGCACCGACGTTGCCCAGTGCCGAGAACGATCGGCGAGCTCCTAAGCGTTACTTAGGGTGGACCAGGAAGTCCGGAACCTCGAAGGGAAGGCGGCAGATAAGGAGGCCTTCATCGCCACATGCTCTGAGCTTGTGGAGCAGCTGACGGGCCAGTTGGCTGACACGTAGGAACAACTGATGGAGGCGAGTCACCAGATGACCTTACTTCAAACCGAGCGGTCTAAGGAAAAAGCTAGGGTTGGTGAGCTGCGGTCTGCAGTGGTTGATGAGGAGAGAGTCTTCATGGTGCGAGAAGAAGTCTTGGAGGCTACCAGCCAAAGGGTAGCAGCTCTGGAAAGATTGCTTCATCACACTGATTCCTAAGGGCTTTGTTTTGGCCATCTCATGAACTTCTTGATTGTACTGCTCGTCATCTCAATCCAATACATTGCCAAATCTATTCATTTTTACCCTTGGTTTAATACTATCAACCATATTTTCAAAACGAATAACAACTCATCCCTAGGCACTTGTGGGTCACGCCCAACGCAAGAAGCAAAGGATGCTAATGCCATCATTTCGTCCAACCATGGGGCATTGATCAAACCTCAGGCATCCGAAATTGGGCCTGGGTTACTGAGGAGACCCCAGACCGATTAATGTGTCAGCTTCTAAATGTGCTCTGACACATGAGAGGGGAAATTCCGGGGCCATTGAAATCCATCCAAACATAGGGAGATGGAGAGGAAGGGTGAATCACGCTGCCCAAATTCGGAACACAATGGGGCGCGACGATGGAGGATAACTGTCAACCATGGAGGAAACACATCATCCACATCGTGCTGGCCTGGAATGGGGACAATAAATGAGGGCTGACCACTGACCATGTTCGCAACACGGGGCCTAACTCAAATATTTCTGGTCAGTTTTCCGGAATGTTGTCTCAGGACAGTAGGCAGACCATAGGTCTGTCATCCATACTGTTAGGGGGTCCCATCAAACATGACCAGTCCTCCGGAATGTTGGCCCAGGACAGTAGGCGGACCATAGGTCGAGCATCCATACTATTAGGGGGTCCCTCCAGATGTGATCAGTCTTTCGGAACGTTGACCTAGGACAGTAGGCGGACCATAGGTCGAGCATCCATACTATTAGGGGGTCCTGTCAAACATGAAAGGAAATGAGGATCCGAATAAAGGGGAACACAAAGCGTGGATGGTGGAGTGGTGGTTTGTTCGAACAGAGTCCAACACTCCCGAAATTGTGCCACCATGGTGAAGGCACATTAGGCTGACATACCAACCTGATCATGGTTCATCCTAATTTTCAGGCAGGACCTCTTTGGAGAGAGAACTGATGCTTCCCATTATCACTATGGGGCATCCCGAACTTATTCGGGGTAGATGTCACGAACACACCTCTTCATATGAAGTCGGGCCGAGGGTCCGACAATAAGGAGGAACGGGGTTCGGTAATCCTTAGGGCTGGACCCAAAACAAAATGTCCGGGCATTCCTACGTATCTCAATAGGATTAGAATCAAGCCGTACATAGTTCTTGAAGGGAAGTTTAACGTCATGCTGGATGAAATACAGTTTAACGTCATGTGGGACGAGGGGCGCGTCTCATCTGGGGATAGGCGCGACACGACGAGTAACCCGCCGTGCATGAGGACATAAACCCAAACCACACCGTTCAATCCCACAAGATATACCGAGTCCTAGAAATCCAATGAAATGATCTTAGTTTTAGGTCTTAGAACTCAGACCAAACTGCAGAAAGAAACATTAGAGGCACATGGTGGAGTAACTCAAACACATGGAATGAATGTGAATATGGGGTGTGTACGGTATGGTGAACAACCTGACATGAATGAGGACATAATCCCATATCACACCGCACAACCCCCTTGGGAAAGGTTTCAGGTCATGGGACCAAAAGTGAAAGTTAGGCTGGGCCCGCAGGGAAGCCCGGGTGCTCCAACGTATCTCATAAGGATGATAATCAAGCCATACGTAGTTCTTGAGTGGTAGCGTCCTATTTTAAGGTCTTAGAACTCAGACCCTGAATGGGTAAGAGGATAAAGGGACACATGGAAAGGTGGTTACAAAACCCGATGTGAATGAGGACCTAAGTCTTACTTACCATGTGTTCTCTGGGGAAATGCTCGAGTCTAGGGAATGAACGTGGAGGTTAGGCTGGGCCCGCCGGAAGTGCCCGGGTGCTCTTACGTATCACAAAAGGATGAGAATCAAGCCATACGTAGTTCTTGAGTGGTACCGTCCTAACGGCGCGTAGCTGGGATGATATCATCACAGTTTATGGTCTTGTGGTTGTACCATGCAGCAATGTTTAAGGTCATAAGGTTTGGAACGTCACACAGTTTAAGGTCATATGGTTTGGACCGTCACACAGTTTAAGGTCATAAGGTTTGCACCGTCAAACAGTTTAAGGTGATATGGTTTGGACCGTCACACAGTTTAAGGTCATAAGGTTTGGACCGTCACACAGTTTAAGGTCATAAGGTTTGGACCGTGACACAGTTTAATGTCATAAGGTTTGGACCATCACACAGTTTAAGGTCATATGGTTTGGACCATCACACAGTTTAAGGTCATAAGGTTTGGACCCTCACATAGTTTAAGGTCATAAGGTTTGGACCGAGGGGAACACGCACGATGCGATACCATCAATGCGCGCGATCCCGAGAGGGGAGCCTCAGACCAAGGGGCCGGTGAGGGTCCATCCAGAGGAGAGAGACAGGGGATGCTAGCTCCAAGCTATGCTGGGCCCAAAACGCAATGTCTGGGAGACTCCTCGTTTCCCAGGGGGATGAGGGTCAAGCTTCACACAACCTGCAATGAATAGACCCAAGCACATACTCTACTGATCAGATTGCGGGAGCCCCGAGAGACACCGTTATGCAGCTTGGTCTGTCTGACGTGTGGGGGCATACTGAGGGTTAGTACAAGGAGTGTCGAGATTCCACCTTGACACGGTGGGGCAGAACATGACATGAATCATGCCACCAACATTCAGGGCCCAGGGAAGCTGGCGTGATGACTGAGGATTACTGCTGACCATGTTCGCAACACAGCATCCTTTCGTGTTAGCCATGGGGACAAACAAATGAGCATCAACCGCTGACCATGTTCACAACGCGGGATTTGTATCAATTTGTTGTCTGAAAACCTCCGGGGCGTTGGCCTGTGACTGTAGGAGATCCCTTGGGTGTTGTATCCATCCCGTTCTTTGGGGTCCCTCCGGGTGTGAAGGATGACGGGGGACCAAATGAAGGGGAACACAAAGCTTGGCCAGTGGACGAAACTTGACTAAGTCGAATCTGGCACTCCAAGTCCTAGACCAGAGTACCCTGAACACATTAGCAGACCACTGGAAAGGGTTAGAGGGCTCAGTCTAGGAGTGGCCAAAAGATGGCGGATCCCCTGGCTAAAGAGGGGGCGTAATTCCAAACAACCTGGCAATCGGGAGATCATGGGATCTCCTAAGAGATGGGGCCGGACCTACATCTGGGTGTTCAGGCGGTCCTACGTATCACATAAGTATGGGAATCAAGCCAAACATAGTTCTTAAAGGGAAGTTTAACTTCATGCTGGATGAAATACAGATCGTAGTTTTAGGTCTTAGAACTCGGACCCAAGAGGATCAGGAAAAATACCGTTTGAGGAACCTAGCGTTGCTGGGAGGAGTGACACGCTCACCATCCATAGTCACCATGGAATATGCACCATTGGGATAGATCTTATGGACAATAAAAGGCCCCTCCCACTTCGGCTCCAACTTGGGTGGTTTCCTGCTGGGAATCATTGGTGCTCTGAGAGCCAGCACCAGGTCACCTTGTAGGAAGGAGCGGAGGAGAACCTTCTTATTGAAAGCTCGAGCCATCCTACTATGATGCCTCTCGAAATTGTGTAAAGCGTGAAGCCTACTTCCATCCAGCGCTTCCAATTCGTCTAGGTGGACTTCGGCAACTCTATATGGCACTTGTTGTTCGTAGACCGCCATGCGCAATGAGGGAAGCTGGATCCCGATGGGCAGGAAGACCACCGCTCCGTATACTAGGGAATACGGAGTCACCTGGCTGGAGTTATGAGTCATCATCCTATAAACCCAGAGGGCGTTGGGGAGCTTGTTCGGCCAAATTTTCTTGTTCTTACCAACCATGTTTTGCAAAATGTTAGAGAGGGTTTTGTTATATGCCTCAATCTGTCCATTCGCCTGCACATGATAGCACGAGGTGTGGTTAAAGCGAATGTTGTACTTGGCGTACAATTTTTTCAGCTCGACCGCTCAGAAGTTGGTTCCGTTATCCGTGAGAATAGTGTGAGGTATTCCAAACCAGTAAATGATATTGGAGCTCATGAAGTCTGTGATAGAACAAGCCTTGACTTCCTTGAGCGGGATTACCTCTGCCCACTTTGAGAAGAAATCTGCAGCGGTTAAGATCAACTGGCACTGGTAGGCCGTCGCCAGCGGGTAAGTCCCTACGACATCCAACCCCTAGACTGCAAAGGGCCAAGAATACATAGTAGTATGGAGATGCTCTGGTGGCTGATGCACAAAGTTAGCATGAACTTGGCACGCATGACACCTCTTGGCATAATCGATGCAGTCGTGGATCATGGAGGGCCAGATGTATCCCAGCCTCCGAATCTGGTGAGACAATCGCGACCCGGCCTGGTGGGCACCACAGGAACCAGCATGCACATCTTGCATGACCTGTGGGATCTCTACTTCATGAAGACAACAGAGGAGAACACCATCAATACCGTGCCTGTAAAGGAGCTGCTCACGGCTGGGACCACTCTCAAGGTTGAACTGTGGTGCGCGGCGTCAGATTCACTCGCGCTCGTCTTGGTCCAACGGAAGAATGCTTTACTGGAGATATTAAACCAAAGGTGTCCTCAATTTGGGATATATCTCGATCACCATGCCTGAAGCCCCCGAGGGTCCTGACGTAGGGGCACCAGCGGTGAGATGGTTCACTCGCAGGCCATGATCGCCCTCTGGGATAACCGGAGAAATGACTCTCCAGTGCGCCACGTTGATGATTAGGTCATCTTGTTCAGGCTTCGAAAGTGATGCAGACAGGCTGGCCAAAGTATCTTCTCGACAATTCTGCGACCGGGGAATGTGAACGACATCTGGTAGGGAGGGGAACTTATCCATTAGATGGAGGGTGCACTCCAACAACGGCATGAGTTCTGGATTCCTGACAGCATAGTCCCCATTAATCTGCTTGATGACTAGCTCAGAGTCCCCTTTAACATTCAGATGGCGTATGTTAACCTCCAGAGCCAACTCGAGGCCAGTGATGAGGGCGTGATATTCTGCCTCATTGTTGGTGCAGCCTTCTGACAACAAGAATGAATATGGCAGAACGGCATGCCCCGCGGTGATGAAGACGATAACCATGCCCACCCTGTTAAGACTAGGATCGTTGAGCCTTCTATCGGTGGGGCTTCGGGAGGCGCCGTCAATGTGCATCTACCAGCATGGGATGGCATGATCGACTGAGAGGATTGCCTCATCAGGAAAGCCCAAATCCAGTGGCTGGTCCGCAGAGGTTGGGTTGGCAGCTAAGAAGTCTTCCAACGCCTGTCCTTTGACGGCCTTCTAATGTACGAACCTGATGTCGAACTGCTAGAGGATCACCGCCCAGCGTGCCAATCGGCCGGTCAATATAGGTAGATTGAGGATGTATTTCAACGGGTCTACTCGAGAGACCAGCTGTACCTCGTGGTGCTGCAAGTAGTGCCGCAATTTCTGTATGGCGAATACGAGCACTAGGAAGCTCTTCTCGATGGGAGAATATATAATTTTCACATCGAGGAGCATGCGGCTGAGGTATTACAGGCTATTCTATGTTCCCTCGCTGTTCTTCTAGACGAGAAGGGCGCTGCGGGATTGCTTTAGGGAGGTCACGTAAAGGACTAGAGGCTTTCCGGGAATGGGTGGCGTCAGGACCGGAGGTTGGTGCGGATACCACTTGATTTCCTCAAAAGCGATCTGACACTCTTCATCCCACCCATATGCGGTTCCATTATTCATGAGGTGATAAAAGGGATTACACTTGCCGGCCAGATTCGCAATGAATCGGTGTATATAGGCTAAGTAGCCTTGGAGGCCTTGAAGCTCTCGAATATTATTCGGTGGATGCATCTGACTGATGGCCTTGATCTTCTCTGGACCAATATCGATGCCTCGATACCTAACAATGAAGCCAAGAAACATTCTAGAGGTGACCCCGAAGGAACACTTCAACAGGTTCATCATCAAGTGGCGAGAACGGAGGAAACCGAACACTTTCTCAAGGTCTTTGAGATGGTCCTGGTGCTGACGATACTTAACCACCAGGTCGTCTACGTAGCACTCCACCAGTGTCCTGAGGATCGGCTTGAATATGCAGTGCATAGCCCGCTGATAGGTGGCACCCGCATTCTTCAGGCCGAAGGGCATAACCTGGTAGCAAAAAGTACCCTGGGGGGCCCTGAGGCAGTGAACTCTTCATCCATAGGGGCTATCCGGATCTGGTTGTACCCGAAGTACCCATCCATGAAGGAGAGGGCTTGGATTCCGGCCGTTGCATCGATCAACAGCTCTGTCACGGGAAGTGGAAAGTCACCCTTCAGATAGTGGCGATTAAGATCGTGGAAGTCGATGCAGACCCTGATCTGCCCGTTCTTCTTCTTCACGGGCACAATGTTGGCTAGGCACCTGGGGTACTGTACTTCCTTGATGAAGTTGACCTTGATGAGCTTATCAACTTCGGCCTCAACCATGGAACCATGGGAGGGGTGCATTTTTATGGGAGGCTGCTTGAAACCGCGATGGTTTGCTGGGAGACCAAGACGGTGGATGACTACCTGGGGATCTAGTCCCGTCATCTCGTCATAACTCCAGGCAAACACATCACGGTGGTCTCCGAGAAAGTCTATGTACTGGTTTCATTCCTCGGGGGGCATAGCGGTGCTGACCAATGTGGGTCTCGGGTCCGCCTCGCTACCGAGGTTCACCTACACTAACTCGTCGACCGTGGTGGAGACGCCCTCCTCAAAAGAAGAAGGAGCATCTTCCATGTCTTCTTCTCCGCTCGTGGAAGGATCGTCCATTGGGGGATTCGTTTCTGGGCTTCTCGACCCCGATGGGGAGCTGGCGCTGGCTTGGGCAGCAGAGGTCATCACGACGAGTGACTCATGCACCGTGGAGACCATGGAGACGAAGGCGGTTGATCCAATCCCATCTGGCCTTCGGCCCAAGGGGACACGCTTTACGACATCAAAGTAGTGATGATGCGTTGGCTTGATCCGGTCGATTATAGCCCGATGAAACAGACACGTATGACGCACTACCGTTGCCATGATCCTAACGCCCCGATATCGTACAGGGGTAGGAGGCTCGGGGATCACCTGAGCCTGGTTGGTGTAAGAGTACGTGGTGATTTCCCACCATCACTTAGACCCGTAAATATGCCTTCCTCTAGTAACCGAGACAACAAAGCACTCTACCATATCGAGAGTCGTGGCCTCCAACCGATGGATTGGGAAGACATATGCGTCATTCAAACCTGCCCTGGGATCATTCGTGACAGCGGCGGGCTCAACCTCACATGTAAGGATTTTCTTGTCCTTGATTTTGTAATAGTCAGCGTTCAGGTAACATGATTCACAAGAGGTAAACAGAGATGCATCTCCTTGGAGCACGCCCACTCTCCCCTTAAGGGAGTATTTGAGGCACTGATGATACAATTAGGGGACTGATGCGTGAAAGTGGAGCCACGACCTTCCCATCAACACGTTGTAGGCGGCGTCCTAAGAGAAAACCATGAATTCGGTATTGTCAATTAGGCTGCCGAACTGGGTCATCAGACGAATCATTCCGAGTAGAATTTTCTAGGTCCTATCTTACCCCTGGATCTTGAGGTCGGAGGGAGTTAAATCATCCTCAGAAAACCCCAGTTTTTGCAGTGTCCGAGTTGGGATCAGGTTAACCCTGGAACCCGTATCAACAAGACAGTGACAGACTTCCACACCATTGAACTGTCCAGGGATGTATAGTGGGCGGACGTGCCCCTGTATGGGAATGTATTCATCTTCACTGGAAAATGAGATAACTTCCTGACATTAGGCATCCTCAATCACCTCGGTGTGGAAGGCTTCCGTGGCCGCTACCTCCGTTTCGAACTGGAGGGGGCTCCTTAGAGCCTCGGAGAGCACCTCACACATTTCAGATGACAGGAGAAGGGCCTGAAGGATAGAAATCCATGCTGGAATGTCGGCTAGATGCTTTAGGACATCATACTTTCACGCCAAACATGAGAGTCTGCTTACATGAGGTCGCTCTGCGATTGGTGGCATGATGGGCCCTACTGGCACGACCGGGGACTGACTGGTACTAGGCACGTCGCGCTGTTCAATAGCTGAAGCCCGAGAGGATGCTGTCGCGCTAGGACTGGAAGGCCGTAGTCGGTTGGTGGCAGGGAAGGGTTGGTTGTGACACGGGCAAGGTGGTTCCACACGATCCAGCAACACAAACGGTGGGGGAAGCAAACCCGTTGACACCGGAAGAGGGAGCCGCGAGTGCTGCTCTATGTACTGGGCTTACTGTTTGGTCTCGGTAGCGTGAATGACCTATCTAGAAGTGACGACTGCCGTGCCATGGGGATTTGCGTAGCCACAGCTCCATCGATGTTGGCGATGGCTAGGGACATTTGGGAGGTCCACCTGACGTTCCTCATCGTCGGGAGTCAAAAAGGGATTTACCAAATCTACGGTGATAACCGAAGCGTACCCCGGGCTTTCACTTGAGGAGCCATCCACTACCGGACGGGGTCTCGGAGGGATCCCCATTTCTGGGGGCATGAAATCACCAAGCATACCGGAATATGACGACAATTGCATGGCACAATCTTTCTTCTTGCGCCACCGCCTGCTCTTCTGGGAAGAAGTAGGCTGGGACGACGATGCCAGAGCGGTGCTAACAGACTCCGAGGGCTCTGGCTGACTCAGGCAGGCATGGATGATGTCATGAGCACTGGTGACCATCCTGCGGGCCATCCAGTCATTATACTTTCGGGACCCGCGGTCGGAAACCTGTTCCCACTCATCCCCGTTGTGATTGCTTCCATCTGATCTCATGAAGACACCTGCCACCTGTGCCAGGGCTGGGCCCAACCTGACTATGTTGAAGTCAATCTGGTCATAGATCCAGTCCTTTACCACATAGAATTGCTGGATGGTGTGTCACATGATCCGGTGATAAGGGCAGTAGTTAGGGTGATCAGTGAGACACGCCTCTTCTGGCTTTCGGCACTCAGGAATCCGCACGATCCTCTGTTCCAAGGCGCTACGGAAATAACTGGGGACCTGGGCCTCGCCAAACGAGTAAGTCCGATTCCTTCTGTCTGGAAAGGGGCTCCTGGGGGCTGACCATAACTAGGGGCCAGAGGAGCAGGCCGAGGAGGCGGAGCCAGATTACCTCGCCTAGGTTGTGGTGGTGTGTTACGCTGAGGCGCCTGTCGAATTTGAGGCGGTCGCTGTTGAGACAGAGGCTGTGCCCGTGGGGGTGGCACCCTATGAGCCTACTGAGCTGGCCTTACTGGAAGCAACTCTAGATGTCTAGGGGCCTCTATCTGGGCTATAGCACCGATCTCGGCTCTGGCGGCTCTCATTGCAGAGATTACAGGAGGCAGCGGGTGTGCAAGACTGGCCTGTTGCAGGGCTTCTTCGAGGCACCGAGCCTTGTCCGGGAAGTCCCGGAACCCTCCAGGGTAATTCTGCATGATCGGAGAAGGAACCAACTCTGCCTTCACGTTCCTGACACATATCATCAGTAATTTCTCTTGAGTCGGCGACATGTCAAGGGAGTACGTGAGCCCCTTCCACCAGGCGATGAAGTCCCCGACTCGCTCGTCGGGCAGTTTCTTGCACCTGAAGAGGTCTACAATTTTTATCTTCCGGGTTGTGGAACTTAACTGGTAGATGAATTTCAAGAGAAGGTCCTCCCAACTAGCCACAGATCCAACTGGGAGCTGGCTGTACCAGGCGAAGGCTGGCCCTTCTAGTGTCTGAACGAAGCATTGGAGCATGGTAGCCTTCTGTTGCGCCGGAGTCCCTAACATAGGCCCGCACCTCGAGTTGAAGTGGTCCAAGTGTTGTGGCGGGTCTCTGGTCCCATTAAAGGGGGCGAAAGTGGGGTTCCCAAATCCCGGCGGGGCCGACATAGCATCCACCCATGCTGGGTATGGCTTACCGTCCGGTGGGATTGCCACGTGCCGAGTTTCTAGGGCCTCCAAGCGAGCGATGAGTACTTCCATAAGGTAATCCAGATGTGGATTCCTGTCCTAATGGGGATCTCTAACCACAAGCGCGTTTCCAGGATCTTCGATATGGTAGTCATGCTCAGCGGCTCGCGGGGCGGCTGGCGGAGCGACTCTCGGGATGGCGGGAGGAAACCGAGAAGGGTCCCCTAGGTGGTCCCACCGCTCGGGAGGGTTCGGGGAAACATATCACGCCCTCTTTCCATCGGTTCCAGCGTCTCCCCTATCGGTGAACCCAACATAGTCACGGATGCCCAGTGGAATCTCGACAAGGGGTAGATGCTCCTGCCCCTGCTGTCCTGGTCTAGGGTTACCGTAGTCAGGTCGCCGCTCTGCAATGCGTTCGGCTAATAGCTCATCAACCAGCCTATTTTGCTCAGCATGCTGTTGGCATAGCGTGTCCTTCTCGGTATCTTCCTCTACCTTCTGAACCGAGGCTGATGGGTTGCCGAGTTTGACAGACCCGACAAGCTCTTTACCCTTTCCGATGTTTCGGCTCAGTGTCTATGCCTCTGTGGGTACAGGGAGACCTAGGAGGTTCCTCTGTTGGCGACTAATCCTCCCAGATGGGTCCAGTATTGTCATTTCCACAGGGGGTGAGTCCCGGTTGAGGGGCTCCACACCGTTTCCCTCATCTAAAAGGTCATCCATGTTGACTACCACTACACTCGGCGACATTCCCTCAGGGCCTCACAGTGAATCGGGCTGTCGGCGGATCGCACCAAAAAGAAGGGCAGCGTACTGCCCCCATCCTCGGACGTGCATGTGAGGGGTGGTTTCCTCAATAACTTTGCTGAGTACTTGGAAACTCTGAACGCATTGTTGCTGGAGGGCCCCGTGGTGGTCCAGCGACTCAGGGTTCCGAACTGCAGGGAGTGCTTCTAGGTCGACCCGACGACACTACTCACCGATCTCCTCGAGATGCGCTTGGCTCCCGGGATAAGGCGCTAGCTGATGATGAAGGCGGGAGTGAGTCACCCAAAGGTTCTGGAAAAAGCATTCAAACTCTCTCGGGGTGAGTGACTCTGGCACATCAAAATCTGATTCTGCGACCGGCCAAAACTTCAAAGGGAAGTTGCCCGCTGCAAGAACGGTCCAGAAGCTCCACGACTCCAGTTCAGGGTCCGAACGTTGTCGATCCTACTCGTCCATCGAGGATAGTTAGGGAACTGGGAATGGTGATGAGGCAGGCCATTGGGTCGGTGGGCTGGCCAGCTGGGAATACGGCGAACATTCCGATTGGTCGCCGATCCCCGGGTCATCCTCTAGGGGTTGCAGTGCCCTGGCTGCCACATCGCGATAGGATGTGCCGACGAATGGGCCTCCTATCATAGCGTCAGTACTTTCTGAGGGTGTTTCACTTCGCGGCTCTTCCTTCGGTCCCCAGAAAGGTTACCCACCCTTCCTGAAAGGGGCGGAAGGTGCTTCCGGGGAGGCCAGTGGCAACTGTGGGTTTGACCCCTGGGGGTATGCCAAGTAATCATCCTCCTGGATATACCTTCGAAGGGAGGATGTAATCATACGGATCTCTCATTCGGGGAGTACGAGACTGACATTCCATATACCCATCCCTGCCCTCAACTCAAAGGGTTGGGGGAAGGGTCCATCGTCGAGTCGTACTCCGCCTCAGAATCCGAGAAACAGACTGGTTTAATTTCTGTCCGGACTCCCCTGACATTCCTCTTATGGCGACGACGCCCGGACTTCCTGTCCCTGGGTAGCTCTTCAGGGCAACGATGATTTCCGTCAAGGGGTCCCCTGGCCATAATAGGGCTGGGGAAGAGGGGATTGAAGACCGGGGTGCGAGAAGCACTAGGACATATGTCGAAAGGGACATGGGGAGGACCTCCATGTGAGTGAGCAACCCGATACACAATAGATCCATACTCGCGGCCGATAGAAGGGGGAGTGACCTCATACCCCATGCAGTGGGCACTGGAAAGAATCATACCCGGAGCATAGCCATCGCGAAGAATCCTTTGGATTTATAGATAAATGGCATGGAACGATCCTTCATGGTGGGTGGCACTACTGCGGATTGGTCCGCAGTGGCCATTGCCAGTGCCCGTGACCGGGAGATTCGTCCCAAATTTTCTGCAGGGCAGTCGGGGTTTCGATCCCAGTCGGGCATGTGGCTGCCCCTGCTCAATGTGTGAGGGGATCTGGTAAAAGGAGTCAGTAGTGGCTTAGGCCACAGTGGTTTCTGATGTTGATGCCCCAGGACAGGCATTCTCTCCCGCTCACGCCTGACGCTGGCGTCGTGTCAGCTGGGTTGGAGCCGGTAGTGCGGGCATGAAGTTTTCTTGCTCCTCGGCTCGGGGAGCTGGGCGGCGACATCGACGCAGCCTGGCGGGGGTCCTGGCCGTTAACCCCTTGGACGGGTCTCCGATCGGGTGGACCCGGACATCCCCCACCTCATTGGCGTAGGGGAGGGATGTGTCAAGGCGCTCCAGGGATAGGATCCCGAAGCGGTTGAATGTTGGAGTGGGGAGTTGAGGCTCCATGCGCGGCCCTTGAGGGTGGCGATGGTGGTGAGGTACAACAGCCTCTAAATCCAAACGGGCCATGACCCTAGTGGGGATGATCCCTTCCTCATCATACATACGAACCAGGTCATTGATCACCCTCTACTGGATGATTTCTGACGGGGAGAGGGGGCGTGAGCACCCGACTACTACGACGGTCATTGTTGGAGAGACAGTGGAAAGGGCGGGACCACACGGAGTGGTTGCGTTGGTACTGCCCCTGCCCCTACGCCGGTGGGCAGGTGGCAATTGAGCTCTAAAGGCAGTGATCTGATTCCTGGAAGCAGGGAGATGAACCCATTAGCATCAATAGGACAAGTGATCAACAACCAAGGCCCAGCGTCATTCCGTCTTCCATATTCGGCGAGAGGGATCCATGCTGACGACGTCGCAGAAGGGAGTGGTCAGCATCGTGACGACCTCGACCCCTGGCGGGTTTCACGTCCCAGTGAGGGTTACCCGGACCTGGTGACATGCTAATCTTCCGACACCCCAACCGCTACCATTCCCTATATTGACGATAAGAGCATTCACGTCGGGTTCACCATTTTTTGTGGCTCCGATGCTTTCTCCGGGGCACACACATCCGTCTGTGGGGAGGACGCAGTGCTTGTTACCCCCCATTCTCGCTTTCCAAAGGTGGGCGGCATCTTTTCCTTGTTCAGGAACGTCTTCTCCTTGATCAAAACTGGGATGATGGGATGTCGGTTCTTCCTTCCGTGGTTTCCTCCTCGGAGCTCGTCACCTAGTCTGGGTCTACCTCATAGATTTAAGTTGTGCTCGTGAATCTCATTCCTGGTGCCATATCTACATGGATGCTAGTTAATTATGCTGATTACATCGAGACGCTCCAAGGGGCCATGTCGGGGCAGCAACCTTCAGTGAGGAGAATGGTCACGTTGGGGTTTCATTGGCATGTCTGTCTTTGGGCCCTCATCACAGGGATTCTCAAGGGCGCGGAATCCTGAGGCATCCCACATCAAACGCAAGGAATATGTACCATCTAAGGTTTTCATCAGCTTCCCATGCTTAACACGGGGTATGTCGTGAGTTTAACGTCTTTCAGAGACGGTTCGGGTTGAAGGAAACCTAGGGGAACACCGATGATGGGGCCAGCACGTGGGCGGCTTCCCAGATGTCATGGAGTGGGATGGGGTGGCATGATCTCACAGGGATGTGGTGGCCCGGGTAAGGATTAGGATGGATGGTGGAGTAAAACATGTGGCTTACTCTCTGAGACGACCCAAGAGGGGGAGTGCAGTTTAATGTTATGCAGGATGAGGTATTTGGGGCTTACGCTCTGAGACGACCCATGGTGGGTATGGGGATTACGCTCCGAGACGGTCCATGGTGGGTCAGGGAACCGACGTGGTCAGGTCAAGACGACCGGGTGGGGGGATTGAACCTCATGGAGTCCTCCTACATACTGTGCGTTAACACGGATCAAAGTCCACTTAGTTTGCTGGGATGGGGCTCACGCTCTGAGGCGGCCCACGGAGGATGTCATGTTCGATGTGCGCTCTAAGCCCATGTGAGTCATGCTCGGTGTGAGAAACGGGAGGCAGCAGGGACCAGATGATCACGTCGCAAAGGGTGCGTCTGTGAGAAGCGGAATGGTGCTTACGCTCTGAGGCAGCCCAAATAAGAAACAGGGACTTATGTGTGGTTAGCAGCCCTTGGTGTCGGGGCTTACTCCAGGGTGGAGGCCCATTGTTCGACAAAGAACAGTGGGAAAGAGACTCTACTGGCCTTGGCAGGGGGAAGTACGACGATGCATGGGTGTCGTCATCTGTTGAGAGGCTAGGGGCTCACGCTCTGAGGTGGCCCTTCTCCCGTGGACAAAATTCCACTCCGACAAGGAGGATCTCATTTCATATGAGGAAGAGACCATTCCTGTGGAGACGAGTGGGCGTAAAGAATGCCCGAGCTGGGGGGACCCTGCATGTGAAGCACAGGGTCGGACCACAGTTTAACGTCAGGTGTTAAGGACGAGGTGCTTAGCAGTTTAACGTCCTGCATATTGGACGAGGTGGGTTTGCTGCACACCCCTAGGGCTTACATGCCCAACGCTCTCTACCCCTTGTGGGAGGGAAGGCATCGGCAAGGCCGTCGTGAAGGGGGACCGTAGGGTGATCCATCGAGGGGTCCACGTTAGCGTGGCTATGCGAAGAAGCAATAGCTGTTAGCATGCCCATGCGGAGAAGCATAATGCAAAGCAACACAACGGGAAACACCGCCCAAGGGACGTTGATGTTACTTCGTACGATCCTGGAAGGCTGTACAGGAAAAAAACGCATGGCGCACATGCATGGCAGGGGAGACATCAGGTGCCGGTGCAGAGAGGCTGCCAAGGGGGTGTCAAGGTGAAGGGTCCTGGGCTTTGTGCGCAAAAAATAAGATTTGTGAGCAAAACACCGGGACAACACGCAATTGGAGAAATGGAATTGCGCGCTGAGAGGGAATGGCGTGCAAAGTTTTGCGCGTGAGGCAGGGTATTGTGCACACGAGACACGGATTGCGCGCAAGGAAGAAACCTGGGGGAGGGGGAAAATTAACTTTTGTCGGTGGATTTGCACGCAAAGGTAAACTCTAGGGCAAGGTTGCACGAAAAATGGAGTTACTTAGAAGTCATCTTGCACGCAGGGGGAGCCGAATTGCGCGCACGATATCTGATTCGAATTCCGCAACCCCCAAACCGAACGAGGTCACCTTCTATTTATAGGCGCGTCCGGCGCGGAATCCAGGCGGCGCGCAAAATTTTCCGCGTCGGGAACCGTCACCGTGCAAAATCCCGCCGCACAGAACCAGGGAGCACAAAGATTGCACGCCTCATCGTCTCTATTACTCAAAACCCAAAGGTACTTCGCGCGCAGAACAAATTTTCGCACGGATCCTCCTTTATTTCTCACACCACATCCCGGGCCTCTGGATTGGGCCTTTGATTCCGAATATGACTTTGCTTCACCATTTCAATACGTCCCCTGGGAGTTACGGACTTTTTTGGCATCTACAAGAAGTCTATTCCATTTTCTATTTCCTTTCTAAGTATGGGAATGATGTTAATGATACATTAGAGAAAACATTATGGGTTAGGAAATAATATTCATTTTTATTTTCTGATCAAGCTTTAAGCTGACTTTCTGAGGGTGGAATATTTTTGTGGTATGAAGAATCATCCCATCTATATCAATAGTTTTTATGTATGTTACCTATTTTTTTGATATATATTTATCCCATAGGTTCCATTTTGAATTTTGGAGAAAAATGGTGGTTTTGGGTTGGAAGACTAAGGCACACGGTAGGCACACTATTCGGGAAACCCGTGTACCCAACCCAGGTAATCGTGTGGTAGGAGAGAGAACCTACTGCCCGATCACCACATGAATTTGTACCTCGGACCATGTAACCATGAAATCATGACATAGAATATACATACTTTCCTCATGGTATATTAATAAATTTTGACTAACCATTCACAAATGTATAAATCATTAAAAATTGAAATTTTACCGTTTTACCTTTCTGGATATAAACCCTATTCATCCCATATTATTCCTCACTTAATATTTTCATCTACATAGTGAATCCATGATCCCTAAATAAACCTTGTAAATCCAATTTTGAATGGGATTTAGTGGGGAAACTTCAAAATTCTTCATGTAAATGGATTTATCTCCTATTTGTTCTTTAATTTTTTGGGGTTTTTCTATCTTTCATGAGGTTATATTATTTCTGCAGCTAGGGTTTCTTCCCTAGGGGTTACTCTAGGTTGTTTTGGGTTGATCATGATTATTAAAGTTTGTTTTTTATTTATTGTCGGGTGGTTGAGTTGTGGTTAGAGATTCACAATTATTTTTGGTATTTTGACACCAATGGTTTGTGGTCCCTTGTAATGATTTTTTTTGGTTAATGGATTTTTTTTATTGATTAATTTAGCATGTTCCTTGATTATTGTGAGTGGTGTGAGAGTTTTATTTGCAAATAGGGTCATAATCATATGTGGTGAGGATCAATGATTCAAGTAGAGAAGTATGAGAAGATGAGATTTAAGGACTTCGAGAAATCTTTAATGGACATTATTCTCTAGAGGACTTGGCTTATTCTAAATCCCGTGAGTAAACATAATTTCTTCAAGGGGACCATTCATTGATGAAATATGAAAAACCCATTTCCAAGCTAGTCTTATATGCCCCTAAAATAGTCTTCAATAAATATATTAAGGTTCATAACATTGAAAGGGGTTTTTAGACAGAGATATAATCTTAGTTATTCTTGTTCAAGATCAAGATAAATATTGAGGAAGTTGATCATGATTTTATAGTGGAGGTTGACCATAAGGGTTGGTCTGGTATCTTTATGAATGTACCAATGATGGGAAGTGGTAGTTCATCAGAGAATAAGAGGAAGTGAGGTGAGAAGGGGAAGAAGGGAAGTGGTAGTTCATTCCATCCTTCCAAGAATTCATCATCAGTTTATTCTAATGTAGGGCCTATCATATGCCATTAACGTGGGAGGATGGGGAACATCCAACCTACCTCTATAACTCCTCCTAATACCTATCTGGAATGTGGGGTTATTTGGATCTTGTAGAATTTTTGTAGGGAGACTCACCAATACCTGAGTGAAGCAAAATATGTGGCTTCCAAGGGAGTTTCAGTCCAGTCAGGCCCCTCCGAGAGGATTGGATCTTGGTTTGGTGGTTATTGAAACAAGAATGGTTCATTTTCAGCGAAGATAATGTTTAGGGAAGAGATGCACACAAGAATATTTTCTGAAGAATATACAAGGCATCTTCATGTTGTGGATCATGCACTAGTTGCACAGGATAATTTTCCCTTGACAGTTTGAGGTACCATTCTGATTTAAAAATCAATAGAAGTAGCTGTTTTTCATACTGGTGCATCAGTTTAAGTGATCTATACACAACAGGTGACACTTTTCAAATTTCCTACTAATATGATGTATTTTGAAATTTATTTAGTAATGTAGTTGTGTAATAAGAAGGTATAGGATTTCATGTTCCCATTTTGTGTGGTATTTGTGTTTGGGTTCGAGATAGATTGGGATTTATTGGACTAGGATATGGACCATTTCTAAGTAATCCTCAATATGGATTGTCTTTAGTGATTCATGAACATATCAATTTTTATATGATTTGGGAGAGTTTCATGGAACCTGGTGGGTGTCCTCAGGTGTTTCTTGTGGATTGTGATCCTTGGTCATCTCATACAGGACATCCGATCCTAGAGTTTGGAAATCTTGTTTTTCAGCTATCGTTAGTCATGATGGAGGAAGATGGTGGTTCTCATGTAGGTGTACTACCTCCTATGGTGGATGAGTTCCCATAGGTATTCCAAGATGATTTATTAGGAAAACACTTATAGTGGGACATCGAGTTCTTTATTTCTTTGGCACAAGGAATGAAACTAATATCACTTCCCTAATATCATTTATCCTCCACTAAGATAAGGGAATTAAATATATAGCTATACTATTTGGAATAAAAAGGGTTAAATTACCTGCGAATCTCACCATGGACCAATATGGTTTTATTCTTGAATAAGGATGACGAATCCCTCCAGTTGTGAATCGACTACCATAAGTTAAAGAAGATAAACCTTAATAATAATTACCATTTTAAATATATTGATGAATTGTTTGACCAACTGATGGGGAAAGTGGATTTATAAGATAGAATCATAGACGGGTTACCACCAAATCATGATGATAGAGGAAGATATCGTGAAGATAGATTTTTGATGCACGTATGGTCACGTTGAGTATTTGGTCATGCCTTTTGGATTCACTAATGATTCAACAGTTTTTATGGAACTCATGAATATGTCGTTCCACTAGTATCTCGATTCCTTCATTTTGGTATTAGTGAATGAAATCCTAGTATATTCTGGGTCCACTAATGAGCATTATCATCACTTGAGGATCATTTCAACAACATTGAGGGATCATTATCTTTTTTATTATTCTTTCAAATTGAACTTTTTGGATCATAGAGGTGAAGTTTCTGGGTCTTGTGATTTTTCTGCAAGGGGTTTTGGTGGGACCAAATAAGATTAGTGTAATTATTTCATGGGAGTAAATGAATAATTTGTTCGAGATTTTGAGTTTTCTTTGGCTATAAGATTATTACAAACGTTTTTTGGGGATTTCTCTTAGCTTTATTTATTAATTACTTCAATCACTGTGTAATTTATGATGTTTGAATAGATCCTAGAGTGCCACGAAACCATTTAAGAGTTTATGTGGTGGTTGACTAAGTCACAGATGTTGTTACACCCTGAATCTGGGAAAGGCTATGTAAATTATTGGGATTCTTCAAGTATAGGCCTCATGTGTGTGATCTGGAATGATGATCATATAGTTGCAGATGGTTCATTCTAACTTGGACCGCATGAAAAGAACATCCCAACCCTTGACATGGAATTAGTAACAGTGATTAATTCCATAAAGACTTGTCATAATTATCTATTTGGGGATAAATTTATTGTCTATTCTGATAATACAAACATACCCTACATTTTCACCCAAAAATATTTGGACTTGAGGTCGCGCCATTATATCATGTATTTATAGGGGTTTGATTTTGATATCATTTATACCCCAAGAAAGGGTAATGTAGGGGATAACGCCTTGAGTAGAAAAGTGCTAGTGTAGGCTCTGAGTAAGTCTAGCAATGAGTGGACCTTGATGGGGTTCTTTTCCCAGATGTACATGGAGGCCACAGAGCATATTGGAGTTGTGTTCATTGAAAACATTCAGTTGAATCTTTCTTTTATAGTGTAGATTCAGCAGGAGAAGCCTAGTGATGATAAATGTTAGTGGTTTATGTAGTTTCCTCATGGTGGGGAGACATCTTCTGATTATTATTCATCTCCCCAGGGAATCATGTCTTTTAAGGACCGGTTTGTGGTTCTGTTGTCTCTAAAGATGGTTGTGATGAAGGTTTTCCATGATTAACGATGATCCATTCATCATGGAGATACCAATATGTATTATGATGTGATTCCATTGTTCTGGTGGCTGAGCATGAGGTGATACATTGTTTCTTTCGTAATTAGGAGCTATATATGTTGGTAGGTAAAGGGAGTGCATTAAAGGCCCTATGGTTTTCTTTAAACACTACCAATTTTTACATGGAAGTGGGATGAAGTTTCAATAGATTTCATTTTTGGATTTCCTTTTACAACTGGGGGAAGGAATTCCATTTGGGAGGTAATAAATTGTTTGAGAAAATCATCCCATTTCCTTATGATTGAAAATTTAGGTAAGGTGGACGAGTTGTACCGATTGTATGTTCAAGAGGTGGTAAGGGTTACTGGTGTGTTGTTAAAAATAATTTGAGATAGAGACCCCCATTATACCTCTTGATTCTATTTTTTCCTTAAAAATTTACTAGGGGCATAGACTAAGATTAGTATGGAATACCATCCAAAAATAGATTTTCAGATGGAGTGGGAAAATCATATTCTCAGAGACATGCTTTGTGCATATGTTTTAGATTTCGGAGGATCGTGGGACAACCATTTGTGGTTGGTTGAAGTTTCCTAAAATAATAGTAACCAATATTCAATTAGAATAGATCCATTTACGGTTCTTTATGGTCAGTCATGTCGGTCCATTTTTTTTGACTGAGGTATGAGAGACCTATCTTTTTGGACAGATACTTGTACAAGGGACATATGTGAATGTCATGTTAATCTTCTAGTGGATATTGATTTCACAGAGACACCATAAATCTTTTGTTGATCAGAGGCATCCATATTTGGAGTTTTCTATTGGTGACTAAGTGTACTTGAATGTGGATCTCGTCTTGGGTCATCGTCATTTGGGATAGTAAGGAACACTAATTTTTTGGTACGTGAGTATTTTTTAGATCACCAAGCGGATTTGAAAGCTATAATACAAGTTATCTTTTTATTCCAAGTTGAAATTAATTCATGAAATATTTTATGTATCCCAATTGAAGAAGTATAATCCAAATCTGTCCCATGTGTTTAATTAGGAAGAGTTCGGGATAGAGCCCAATTTATTAGTGTTTTAATGGCAGGTGTAGATAGTGTATTCCCAAGAGAGGGTGATTTGGTGGAATACTATTCAATTGGTTAGTGTATTTTGTAAGAATATGAATAGTGTTCATGAGACATGGGATGGGAGTTCATTGGTTCAGAAAGAGTATCAGTTTTTATTTTCAGATCAATCATTGAGTTGACATTCTGATGGCCGAAAATTTTCATGGTGGGGTGTATTGTCACACGTGAATTTTTTTCAGGTATCTTTCATTTGTATTTTTTCTATCATTCAACACTAAGTTTACTTACATTTTTTTAAGAAAATAGAGCCTTTTGAGTCAAAAGACCATGTTGCACAGTTATCACATTGTTAGTGTAAACCATCCACCCAACATCGGTAATCATGTGGTAGGATAAAAACCTACCGCACAGCCACTACACAATCACGATCCTTAGCCCAAGTAACTATCCACAATGTCCAGGTCATTAAAAACTAAAAATTTACAATTTTTTCTCTATTTATTTTTACCATATTCCTTCCACCTTCTTCCGAACTTGGTATTTTTAAACAAAAAAGGCCTATATTCTCCCTCAAGCTCCATTGAACACCCATTATAAAGGAAATTTAGTGGGGAAACTTCAAAAATCTTCAAGAAAGTGAATAATATCATTTTACTTATTTATTTTATATGGTTTATTCCCAATTTCACGAGTTTCTATTTTTCCAGCATCTAGGGTTTCATCCCTAGGGTTTAATCATGGGGTTTGTGGTTAAATATTCATTATTGGGGTTTGTTTTCCTCACTTTTTGCACGGTTGAATAGTAATTAGATATTTTCCCCAATTTTTTTTCATTTTGAATCCAAATGAATGTGGTTCCCTATATCGACATTATTTTGGTGAATTTATTTTTCATTCATGAATAATTTATCATTTTACTTGAATATTTTTCGTGGTGCAAAAGTTGTTTTAGATAGTATTTAACATTCATTTGATTTTAAAATTGTATTTATTTGTGAAATTTGGTGTCTTCCTTATGTAAAACCATGTTATGTCACTTTTATATGTTTTATAAATTGTTCAATTAGTTTATTAAATTTGTTAAGGTCCAAAAACCTAATTTAATATGGTGTTTGTGTGTGGTTGATTTTAATAATGTTTTTAGGGAATTTTTTTTGTACATTCCAGGTTGGGTTTCTTGAAATTTCTTCATAAATTTTTTATTTAAATTATTAAATTGTGTAAGAGATGAAGAACATATTTGGAGAATGTTTTAGTGTGTGTATGATTCTAAAATGGAATTTGGGCGTGCTAGTGGTGTCTAGTGATATGTAATTACTTTTTTGTTTACTGAAATTTAAAATTGTTGTTATTTGATATGTGAAACTTGATTGAGCACAAAAGAGAATCCTGTGTATCAAGGTGGGTGAATTAGGACTAGTATGTTAGTTATTCAGAAGTGGATATGACCCAATTTCACTAAACTTTTGTGCTATGAAATCACTATTTAAAAATGGATGATGATTTGAGACCATTATAATTTTGGATTTTTCTCCTCTCTAGTGGATCATGCCTGAGAAATGTTTCTATCATGGTTTCTAGACCCCATTTCACTGAGATACGAGGTAATTAGGATCCCATAGTTTTATAGTTGCTAGGGGTATTTCAAGTTACTAGTTCTCTTTTGATATATTGAATTTTTCATCGACATATGATATTTGTTTATGGTAATTTCGTAATTAATTATGCTTTCATTAAAGTCACTTTCATTAATGTTTTTCCCATTTAATAAGTTTTAAATTTTTACTAGTATTTCATTTTTATATAAACTTGAAATATATTTACATTCAATTTTTTATAGCATGAAATTTAATTTTAGGTGGCATCCTAATAGGATTAGGGTCACACCCTAATTACACCGTTTATTGTATGTAGACTTGGTAATGTATGGAATAAGTAATGGAAATTCCTTTTGAGATGGTGGATCAGGTTACTAGAGGTTCGTCATTGTGCGGTGGTGTTGGGATGGCTTGAGGGTGGTGCCCCTATCCATGTGGTGGGTTTTTATATACTTGTGGTCCCTTTTGGTTGTAATATTTTTTTTGACTTAATCCTTGTAACTAAATACTAAAACATGGTTACTGTTTGATTGGTTTTAAATTTTTATAGTTTTTTTATTATTATTGGATGTTTAATGCATATAAATTCAGGTAAATTATTTCCACTCTTTATTTATGACACCCAGTAACTTGTTCCCGCATTTAGGGATTGGGAAAACTCTTCAGGACTTCCACAAACAATGTTATGTGCTATTTTGGATGAACACCCATCATGGTTTGTGACACCAAAATTCTAAGAAGTGTATGATGATTGGTATTCTATGAAATTATAGGGGAAATGCGTTATTCATTAAAAAATTAGGTTGTAAATTAAATTTTCAAAAATAACATTGGAATTTTTTGTATCTAGTCTATAAATACTATATTACCATTCTATCATTCAATATTATATTCCTTGTATCCTTTACCAATTTAATAAATTATGACAATTGCTTCAGTTTACTATGGTCAAGGTCTATATAAAGATAGTCTAGAGGGTTTTTATTGTGGAAACATTTTTACATGTATTAATAATTAAATATCTTATGTATCTTGTCCTGAATGATACTAAACTAAATATTTCTATGAGTTATGTGATATTTTGAAGAGATATAATAGTAATTTGTAATTTTCCATATCAGGTTTGGATAATCTCACTTGGTATGATCTATAATTTCTAAAATTATGTTTTTTCCCATAAGACGTTGTAGTGTGGGTCATGGGCACACCAATAGGTATTAAAGAAGAGCTTAGTAAGTTATGGGTACTTTTTCAGTAATTTATTATTAGTATAAGAGAATATTAGTAAACACCCATAGATGATTCTCTAGGATAAGAATATATATATGATAAAAAAATAAAATATTTATATGGTATAGATGATGGGGTTCCCATAAAAATTACATACCCTTTTGGATGAGATACTCTATAAGAAAATGAATTTGTTATTTCTCATTTTATTTAACAGACCATACTAATTATTTTGAGTTTAATGTTTACTAATTAGTTGGGAGAATATAACATGAAAATTACCATGTATAACCCTATAATGAAAAAATTGCCATTGGTTGAATTGAATATACCATATGATTTAACGGAATGTGCTATATGGGTATACATTTTTATATTTATGTTTTTATATTCAAATTTTTGATGTTATCATGTCTATTTAGATTATATTATTTTTTTGAAATTGGATAAAGAAAATGAAGGTTTGAATAATATTTATTTGGAAACAACTATGTCTATTATAGAAAAAGGGAGAAAATGTAAGAGGTTTATATTTTTTATATATAATTTTTATAATGGATAAATTAAAGTTCTAATTATTTTATAAGGTAGTGGGTATGATATCTTAATAGAAATAAAATAATGATACGATTAGATATTTTTATCAATGAGCTATATTTATTAATGATATTGTGGTATATTATATTTTTAAGGATTATGCAAAACATATGTGTATTGTTATATGGTAATACTGTTTTAATTGTTTGGAAACATATATTAAATGGTATCAATATCAATGAAAAGTTACTATATAACATGGTGACATTTTTATAGATATACATTGATAGAATCATGATCGAGTGATGGATATATTTTTTGGATAAATGAATTTTTGTACTTTTGAAAAATGAGTTAGATAACTTTTTTAAACATGTAATTGAATATATATATATAATAAAAAAAATTATCATGGATATTTTTCTTGATGTTTTTGAAATTATTTCAATTATGTGATTCTGAAAAATGAGTGACCATATTAACTGATTGTTAGTACCAGTTGTCATTAAATATAGTGTTAATATAATGAATAATATATATTTTTCAATGGTTTAATCACTTGGATAGTTATTTTTTCTGAAGGTATGTTGTTTTGAATATATGATTACACTATTTACATACATGAATATATAAATGTACAAAAGATTTATCTTGTTTATAGAATGATAAGTAATAGATTATAGCCTAAGAATTTAAATATGATTACATATTATAATTCATATCCAAAATAAAAAATATCTTAAAATACTCTAGAATACATTCATTAGTGATAAATAAAAAATATTTCATCAATTTTTTTAAGCATGGTAAAATATATTTACATGAGTTTTTTGACCCTTTCAATTAACACTATTTTCAATACATTGATTGATATGTAAGAATAATATATAAAACATCCTAGACATATTATATAAGAATTGAAAAAAAATAATTTGAATGAATCCAATAGGAATGTAAAATATAATAATAATATTAATTTATATAAATTTATAGGATAAATAATTAATGGATTTAATTATTTTTTCTCAAATAACGGTTTAATGTGTTAATAAAAAAATCTACCTCAAATAATCAATTAATATGTAAATATATGACATTTAAATATATTAAATAATATATTAACATTATTTCAATTTCCAATTGACATAAAATAATATAAAAAATGTTTAAAACACTGAATTTTAATAAAGAATTTATATAATATTTTAAATATTAATTTAAATGGTAAATTTTTATATTTTAAAATATTAATTATAAATAATTATCTTTATTTTTTAAATTAAAAATAGAAATATTTTCTAATGGTTTATTTTGGAGATTTTTGAAAAATAAATTATTTTAGTTTAATAGTAAAAAAATTATATTTTACTAATACTATAACTTGAGATTAATTTTTTCTGAAATAATTTTATATAAATGAATTTTTTATTATTTTAAATAATCCATTTCAAAATACTATTTTATATTTATAAATCTAATGATTTACGTTTTGGAAACTTATATAATATTTTACTAAGAGAACTCTTTTAATTTTTATATTCTAAAAAATAGTTTATATCACTTAGTGAAAGAAATTTATCAAAATATATTTCTCATTTTGGATTAAAATGATCATATAATTTAAGACGTACAATTATATATATTTTTTAAAATTATGATTACTTTGATTAATGTTAATGACCCTGATAATGGTAAAATTGTTATTTTCAATGAATTCTCAAATTATTATTGAATAATTTTTATCTAATCAAATAATTTAATCTCTTATAAAAATTTATTTTGGTATAAATTTAACTCATATATATAAATATATTATCAAAAATTAATTGGTAAAAAATAATAAATAATATTATGAACGCATAATGGTAAATCCAACATGTTTAGGACAATAGTTTTCCTATAAATGAAAAGAATAAATTTATAAATAATGATTATTATTAATTAGATATTTAATTGGATTAATTATAAGGAAAATTTTTCTTCAGAACAGAAAAATTTATAAATATGGGTTATTTTATATTTTCAAAAAAATGTACGTCAAAAACATAAATACTTGTTTCCCATGTAAAAATATAAATAAAAATATGTAAAAAACAAATTGAAAATGAAATAAAATGTTTTTAAAACATGCATTAAAACAAAAAATAGATTATTGATAAATTTTTTACTACCCTATAATATATTATTACTCATTTTTGTACCATTTAAAGATGTTGATGTTCATTTGACTATTGAAAAATAATGTGAGTCCACAATAGGGCCTTTAAATTCAAATATAAAGAGGGAGTTTTCCACCCCTTAATTACACACCTAGTTGTTATGATTTCATAATAAAAATATCCCATTTTGATCCTCATTGATTATTATCAAATGTTCATCTACCCCTTGTCTCCATTTTGGTTTTTAATCCTTTAATTTCCAACAATGCCTTTACAGAAAAGTTCAAGGTCTTGACATGAGTATTACATAAACATTATATATTTATTATTAATTATTCAATTCCAAAAATATTCTTATCATAATAATATAATTAATTGTATTTAATTATAATTTATATGTTGAACTATATTAATGTTAATCCCTTATTTATTTATTTATTCTTATCCTCTTTGAAAAATAGAATAACACTGATCATATGATTTTTAAAATGTTGCCTCCAGAAATAAATATGATTTATCTTCTATAACTACTTAAAATAGATGACTTTAAAATTTTAATTAAGTTAATAAATTATTTTTATGAAACTATTTATATTATATAAATTTAATATTTAACATTTTATAAGTTATATGATTAATCAACATTTATAGTGAACAAAAAACCTAAAATGAACATATTGGAGTGGATTTATATATAAGTATAGATTTTAATCAATTATATATAACAATATAAACTTTATAATAATATAATAATATATTAAATTCAACACTATAAATTATTAATTTTAAGATTATAATCTATAACATCATTTACAATTGTCAACATACCAAAATAGTTACTTAGAAATTGACCTACCCACCTCATATAACCAATATAGGAAAAAATATGATATATAAATATAATATGATACTAAAAGGTTGTAAGTAATTTATGTATATAATAGTTTGGTTCCTAATAAGGCATATTATAACCTAAATATTATTATCTAGGATGTTAGTCATATGTTCATAACATATCAGTATTAAATTAAGGGATTTCTATCTTAAATACCATTTTTAGACATGTTTTTGTTATTCAAACATTTTTATTTATATTATATGCATGTTTCCAAATTAACTCATTACCTAAGGAAATTTTCTTTATTAATTGTATAATAAGTTCAATTTTGCTCACTCTCTAATTTAAGGGGTTTAAATAAAAATTTTACCCATTCTATAAAAGTCATGTCGGCTCATATTCATTCTCCTTGAGTCACAAATTAGATACTTCATCATGTTTTCATAATACCCTTATATCATGAAATTCATTCAATTTTATCCTATTTTCAATTTTACCAAGATATTTTCAATCTTTACATTGATATCATCTTACTTTATAAAATAATATATCAAATAAATATTTGAGATTTGATAAAACAAGTATCATTCATTTCAATAAACAATTTCCTCCATGCCCATATTTTACATACCAATAATATTACCCTTTATTTTTGGGAACTATAATTTAGACTATTTTATATGAATCCTAATTTTTTTACCAATTTTTAAACAAGAAATACTATAACTGTTTACGATGTGGGTTTCTAACAATGACCTTTCAAAATATTAAAAAAAAGTTCCCAAAATTTAATAAAAAAATGTTTCATCTTCATGTAAAAATATTTTTATACAAAAACAATGTAATCTTTAAGACTCTATTAATGGATCATTAATAGAAATTAATTTTTTATTTTATCTCATATTTTTTAAATATATATTCTTTGGATGTAAATTTTCAAAAAAAAAGAATAAATATTCTATTATAATTTCTTTATAAAAAATAAAATAATAAAGTTTTAAAACATTTACACAAGAATTGATTTACTATAATTTTGAATGTGATTTACACAGTTTTATTGTTTTGGGAATAAATTATCTTTCCCAGATTCGATGAGTTTTGTTTAAAATTGTTTTGATTGAAAATGTTTCATTTTCTGCATGTTACTGTATGAAAAATTATACTATTATTATCAAAGTATTCATTAACTACCCATTGATTCTATACCTATGTTTTAAAAAATGAATAATGATAACACTTTGTATGAGAAATGACTAACATCTACATTTTTATTACCTAAAAATCATCAGAATATAAAAATTATTTCCTCCCAATTCATTTCATATATGAATAAACCATGTTTGAATCCTTTAACTTATAGGTGTTCACATAGTTAAACATATTTCAATTGAACATCTAAGTGATGAATAATCCATTTAACCCATATAAATATAGTCTAAATACCATGTTTTATCTTAATATACTTGTATTTACCAATATAGTTATTTAATGTCATTCGATATCAATTTATATTTTTTGAGATTAAAATTTTATTAGTGGAATTATGAATGATTTCCTTATTTTATTTAATATTAAAGGGATATTGACCCCATTTTAATTCAATGATTCCATATGATAAATAGTTTATTATGTAAGTTATTTGTCTGGTTAATGATTGGTGGGTTTCTACTTCACTTTCCAATTTAATTATATTTTTTATATCACATGAGCTTCAAAGGCTACACATGAGGATTTAACCTAAGACCAAATGGTTCATGGGAGAATTTATTGTAATCCAAATATTATGTGATATGATTTATCCTAATAAAAATGGTGAGATAGATGAAATATAAAAAAACTAATGATTCATAAGAGAATTTATCTCAAATGAAAATCATACATGAAAATACTTATACTATGTGAAATGGTACATGAGTTGATTTATACAGAATCTAAATAGTACATGAGAGGATGTATCAAAATATAAATCATACAAAGGGGGATTATCAAAAGATGATGTATGTTAAATCGGATTATCCAAAGAACAATATCACACATGGGTGATTAGCCCATGTCTACTACATAATGATTATTATGGTGGGTAGTGTTGACATTTGATATTTTGGTTTATTATTTCATAGTGTGTTATGAATAATTATTTATGATCTATTATTTTGGTTATGAATTTGTTATGTATTTTAATTATACACAAATGATCATATTATTATATTTTTTTATCATTGATTGTTACCTCATATTCTTACCATTATTGATATTTTTTGAAACATATTTATTTTTTTCTTTTCGAAAAGTTAATAAGATATGTATAACCAGTAGGAAGTATAAAAAAAGAGTTTATAGGTGTTATATTTTTTAGAAATGTTTACTTGTATTACCAGATAATGTTATTATGATTCTAATCATTAAAAAATAAAAACCAAATGTTTCTAGGGGTTTTATTACATTACTATTAAATGAAATTACAATTTTAAATTGATACATTTTTAGTTTAAACAATATTCCTTGGTATAAAATTTAATTTTTAAAATTATATTTTTTTGGTACTAGACATAGGATTTCAATATTGGGACACCTAAAACATGGGATTACATAATGTGGTTGGTCATCTCTATTATGAAATTATTTTGGAAGAATATAAATCAATAACCCCCAATAAATAAAAAAATACATTTTATATCTATTGAATGTATGTTGAATGATTTAAATTAATGAGTATAAATGGTAATCGATATGAATTAGTTTTATAAATTTTAATTAATATGGTTATTGATAGTATACATGATATTAAACAACTCTCACAATATATGTGAGTAATGGTAAGGTGTTTGTTAACTCAATATACTTTCATTGAGTAATATTTATTCTTCTTGACCATAATACTTATATGTAGGGAAAATTATACCTTGTGTTTATATTAAAATATAATACATATTTCTTTAAGATTTACATTTAACCCTTATAAACTAAATTTAAAATTATTCTTCAAATATGTGATAATTATTTGGGGTTTTGTTCCAAACATATTTCCTTGCTTTATAAATGTTCATAATTGAATTAAAAAAAACTAAAATATAGATTTATGAAATTCTATGATGATATATAAACACATTCCAAATTATTTTTTGTGGAATTATATTTTTGGATTTATATTTTTAAAAAATATGATTATGATATGAATAATTCTCATTCTCTCTAAATGATTTCTTTATATTACATATCCATATTCACTATTCCCATTAATTTTATCCTCAATTATTTTCTAAATTAAAAAAATTATTATTTCTATTGATCACAAAGACTCACATAGACTATTTTTAAAACTGATATATTGAACTTTTAATTTTAAGGGTTTTAACCAATTGTATTTTACAATATTAATATAATTTTCCTTCCGAGTTCATATTTTTATCTTTGACTCCCCATTTCCAAATGAAAAAATTTATATATATTTCAATGTTACATTATTTTTATTTATTTGTAAAATGTTTTTAACTGGATTAGCATGTTACCTTTTTGAAAAACACTTTTTACTGTAAATAATAATATAATCTATTTATGACATTGTTATGATTTTTTTTCTATAAACTCTTTTAAATTGTTTTTATCAATGTATCGTATTGATATCCAAAAATATCAATATCTCCTGAAATTTGGATTCATTATTCACCCCCTAATTTCATTTATGAAATAATCATTCTCGATGATTAAATCTTTGGTTTCAACCATACTACTAATGATATCCCATTATGTGATACCATTTGAAAATTATTTGTAAAAAATATTATGTCCATGAGATTTTTTATGGGTAGTATGACTGATATATTAATAAATAAATATCTATTAATTTTAATGGGAGTGGAATTATATCTCCCTCTAATTCAGAGGTTATGATTTCTATCTCATGAGACAAAAATGCATGTTCACCTTGGGGTTGATCACAATTTATGGTGTGGGGTTCATGTGATTTATCACATCTTAAAGAATATACATCATGGATTTTTCAGAAAATAATTCATTATAATAGTTGGATGGACAAGAAAATAATTAATTCGAATCACGGGTTCCTAAAACCATAAGTAAAGAGAATCATGGTTTTTCTCACATCAAAAATCATAGGCATCAGGGTTTTGTTTACAACATAATGCAATGGAATCATGATTTTTTTCAAAACATAATGTGGGGATTTCATTGGTTTTTTTAAAAAATAAATCATACGAATCATGGGTTTTCTAAAAACATAATGTTTAGGAATCATGGATTTTCCCACAATGTTATAAATAGTTACTCTTATAATTTTCCAAAAATTCCTTATTATTCCATGTATCATTAAAATTTCATATACCTATGTCCCACACATATTATTATTCTCTAGGGATAATGATTATTGTCTCAAACTCTTTTATCATGGTATATGTTTGTTTATTTTACATTTTTTCCCACAATCCTGACTTATAGATGAAAATTATTGCTATATTTTATTTCTAGTAATATATTTCTCCCATGGTCATGTTTTATAATATTATTTAGAATAAAAAATTGATAAAATAATGATATGTAATCCATTTATAAGAATTTAATCTCACCCCTTCACCTATGATTCCTTTTCATAGCATATAATGAAAAGTATAACCTTTGAGGAGTTTATAAGTGAGTGTAGTATGGTTTATTTGTGGTGAAATATAGAAAACTACCTTAAAATATGTTAATTATATAGATGATCATTAGTTTTTCTAAGTATTTAATTATATTGATTGAGTATACATTTTGAGATAGAATATTTATCTTTTGTAAATTATATAAAAGAAATAAATTTTTATCTTGGTCCATCATATCTTGAACTAGATATAATGATTAATGAAATTGTTATTCATACAAAATCTAGGGGTATGGGTTTGGGAATCGTCAAGAATTGAATTAACGATTTCTAAAGCCTAGAAACTAGATAATGTGCCTCAATTTTAGAATATAGGTAATAATATTTTATAAATAATATTTATAAATAGATACTAAAAACTATGTGATAATCCAACACAGTGAGCCAGTACATTAAGATTCCATGTATAACAAAATAAATAATTTTAAATTTAAAATCAAACATTATTTATCATTACTCATGAATAATTAATCATCTAATTAAACATTTAACATGAGATAAAGGATATAAGGAAATTAATTTAGAAAAAATAAGATAAAAGTGATCTAGTTTTGGGGGGTACATCAACATTCCATTGTAAACAATAAACACCAAAATATGAAACTGATAATATCATCATGAACTAAGGTTGACCTCTAACTTCATTTCCAAAACCAAATATACAATGAACCAAATAGAATGAATGGAAAATTATATTCTTCAAAAGAACCTAGACCTGAACTTATAATATCCACTATGTCTAAAGAAAACCATCCATATAGGTAGGGTGTGATCAATACTTTCCCGTAAAGAGGCATCAAAAAAATACCCTACGATATTCTTTTTAAAATAAACTATTTAATTATTTTTTTAAATACACTTTGTGAAAGAAATATAATTCTGAATTATATTAGACAAATCCACATAAAAAACAAAAACACACCACTTAGAACAAAAACAATAATATTTGAATAAAATTTATGATTTCTATGAAATTCTCATAAAAATTATTTTTAATGAAAGTATTGTAATGAATTAAAACCCATTAGATATTTATATAGAGATTTAATACTATTTTACCAATTCAGTAATGAATTTATTTTATGAATCATATTTTTTTTAAAGGAATATAAAAAGATGACATAATGTTTACTTATATTGAATTCCCATAGATAAGATATATATATACCACAACACATAAAAATAAATACTAGATGTGAATGAAGGTAGAAAATAATAGCATACACTCGTGTAAAATATTGAAAACAAAATTTAAACAATAATATGATCCACTCAAATAATGGAATTGGGACAAAATAAAAACAATTACAGAATCCAATCAAATAAATGAAAGATAACCCCCCATCAAGGGAGTATCCCTTGGGAACTAAGATTATGATACACCATGATCCAGAAAAATTATTATTTGTATATAAATTCATATCTAATTACACATTGGATCATTAGGTAGATAATAGTCAATGTGTACATGGTAAACTGGTATCTCCATCATATCCAACTATTCATATATCTCTATGGAGTTCATCATTAATTCATAGTACTAAAATATCATATAATTCAGTTTAGTATTCCAATTATTTGTTTAACACATTTATAGGGGGATTGGATCAATTCCATACATGTATTTCTCATAGGTCCCTAGCTAATAACATAAGGATCACATTATTAAACAAAAATATGTGAGAAATATAAATCATAAATCAACTACATAACAACTTAATGAAATAAAAAATGCATTCCTCAAAACCATTAATTTGAATGTAAAATAAAAATTAATGGGATTAAAAACCATATAACCATTAATATTGTTCCAGATGTCCCTTTTGATACATTTTTATTATAATATAATGAAATTCTATTCAATCCATTCCAAATGGGCCTTAAATATTTATCCTAACATTAAAACATTAATCCCACCATTTTTAGAATGTAGATATCAGTAATTTAAAACATTTTTGACACACATAATATATAATCTAAACATTTCTTATGGTGTCATCACATATTATATAAATCCAACCAATGAAAAAGAAACAAAAAATTACAGCATTAAAATATTAGGTCATTTACAGTCACTACAATTAAATTGGTTCCTTAATATAGGAAATCATAACAATTTATTCATTTTTTAAAAAATTACATTTCATTGAGTGACATAAATATTCCTACATTTTTTAGATTATATTAAAAATGAGTTAAAGAATTTACACAGACACCTATATTTCAATTAAACTATTTCTATAAATATATAATTGAAAGATAAATTAGATAATACATAGATGTAACCATGTTAAGTAAGAATTTTTTTTAAAACTAAGATAAAAAAATTGTCATTAAAAAGAAGAAGGTATATAATATTCAAGACCCAAAAGCATGTCAAATACACATCGTCAAATAGGATCTCCTACCAAGTATTTTCATGGATGTTATGAAACCGTAAAATAATTGAATAGGAGAAACAAAAATTGAAATTTTGTACCCAAAATATGAATAAACTCAATATTAAGTGAAAATATCCATGTAGGGTTTACCCATTATGTAACTGTGGAAGAATAATGAATATAGAATAAGAAGAAAGTAAAAATATTTATAAAAAAGGCATGATCATGATATATTTTACTCTCGATCAAAGAATATAACATTAAATTATGGTTTATGGGAGGATAGGATTCCCTTAAAAATTTTAGGTCTATATATTTTAATTGTGAAAATGGTTATCTTGTAGGTTTATTTTAATATGGGAAGAAAAAAATTAAAAAAATTAAAAAATCGGAAGAATCTCCCTCAAACATGATCTAACAGACCATGGAGTGTCAACCCTTCTTCATACGATCATTTTAATGACTCACATGTGGAACCACACATATAGGTAATAAAAAAAATTCACGACCCTCTGGCTATCACGATGATGCCTCCCTCATCTATGGTGAAAGAAACCTACCTAGATAATCTCTATGATGAATTCTCTCCAAAGAACCACACTATGACACTGACCACACAATCTATGGAGGTATTTTCATCTTTGATAATATTTCAAAATTTAAATACACCAATTTAATGAAAAAATAAAATTTTATGACCATACCTATGGCATGGAAACCTTCCAAATGTTGTGGTTCTTCCCCTTATTCGATATTCATATACATTATTACTTTTTGTTACTAGGGTTTCCATTGTTAAAACAAAACAATTTTACTTTTTTCAATATATCTCTTAAATTTTTTTACATTATCATATTCAAATAATTGTGTGGTTCCTTATTTATGGATGGGAACAATATATCAAGAATTAATATATTCATGGTCTAGTATTTTACCCATGAGGATTCCTAAATTTAATAGTAGTTTTTATACATGAATTTATTTGAGACATTAAAATATCTGATTTCTCAAAAAATATATCATATCATGTTTCCCCTTTAAAATGAAATTATATTTAATCATCCAAAACCAAATAATAATCTATACATAATATCACCTTAAACCCCTTAGTAGTGTTTTCTACTACATATTGCATAAAAAATTCAAAAACTATAAAAAACATAATACAATTACAACACATGAATATAAGTTATAATATAATAAAATAAACAAAGATCAAACTAAAAATGAAAAATAAATAAATGAAAAATTAAATAAGTGAAAAAATAAATGGAATGTGTTGTTGGGGTTTAAAAATTATCACCACAATATTGAATAATACTCCTCAAAATACATAAAATATTTAATTGAACAACAAAATCATCCATGTATAGAATATATGTAGAGATTTATCATTAATAAAAACAAATTGTGATGAAATTTTTCTTAGAAAGTTTTAAAATTATGTGAATCATCACATTAGATAAACTCTTCAAATCCACAATATTTAAAAAAAATCCTAAAATTAGTGATCAAAATGTCAGGATAAAAATTTTTCATCCCCAAATTTATTGATTAAACTATCATGGAAGGATTCAAAATGAATACATCCAATGCTGAATAACTATGAGTCATGTAATAATCCCCATAGATATAGTGATAATTTAGTACAACCACTTAATATACACATTAAATAACACATGAAAACAAATATTAAATCCTCCAAATAACATCAAATATTAGGAATCCAAAAGAACTATGGAACATACTAAGTATCTAAAAAACTTAATAAGAAATGAAATATAATAATATATATATTAAAAAAGAGAAACATCTAAAATATGATTCATTAGTATACAATCTTATTTAACGCTATAATAGAAAAAATTCAAATAATTTTCATTGATGATTTTTTCAACCAATATAATGGTGATTTTTATGAAAATTTTAAATATACGGACAATAAATTCACATGGTAACCACATAATAAGAGTAAAAATTACAACATATTCATAAGATAAATAATAAAAAATGATAATATCATCTTAAATCATGATACAAGTTAGTCTTTCAAACATTATAAGATTCAAACATTCCATAAGTCATTTTTATTTATCTAAAAGGTATTTTTTAAATAAAAAATATTAAAATAAATAATAATAGGAATAATAAATAAACACGACACCATAAACATCTCTCATCATCAAACCAATAATAAAAGCACCTATTTTTGGAAAATCACCTAAAATGTATATCATAATAACATACATTTTTATTTGAGTCATAAAGAAAAATATAAAAATAGTTTTTCAATATCATAAATCTTTTATTGAAATTATTTTTAAATTCAAATAATATATCTCATTTGAAATAATATCATTGAACTACTATATTAATGTTAAATCAAAACTTTTAGCATTTGAAATTTTATAACTCAAAATAATGTACTATGATCCAACCTTTTAAGGTCATCTAATCATAAAAAAATTCGTTATTTTCTAATAAATACACATCTACCGGAACTGAAATAAAATTATAAAATTTAATAGTGTTTAAAAATATTAAATGTGTAAGTTTATGAAAATGGTATGGATTCATGGGTCACAAAACCATTAAATAACTGTTAAATTTCTATTAGACTCTACTTAGAATATTTTCCATATGCTGAAGATTGTTTTTTTCAAAACGTGTGTATAATTTTTTGGTTCTAGTTTGAATGTAATTATATCATTGAAACAAAAAACCATCTAATTAACACAAATACCATAAATTGAATTTTAATCATAAAAAATAGAGATCAAAATAATTATATAATAAATAAAGAGTGAATTTAAAATTCTGGATTCCCAATAAAACTACCCATGGTGACTTTAGGTTTTAATTTTGAATAATCAAGAAAACGTTTCTCCAAACATAATGTTAATGTTTGGAATATGTTTTATTAACATACTGTTACTACCTAAATTACTACATGATATAAATATATTACATTTTTATGAAAAAAGTTGATTCTCTTTACTTGAAACCACATCCATTATATGGAATGTTTTAATGGATGTTCTAATCCCCACAGATGAACAATATGTTTCTAGGCATGATTGAAATTGTACATGGAAATGTTTCTCCTCTATAATATGATGAAATTGGTTTCCAAAAATAATTAAAAATCTAGAACAATGTTCCTATATGTTGGGATGTAATCCTTAAATAAATAAATTGTTTTAAATTTTAAACCATCCTATAATCTCATAACCCATGTAAAAATAATCATCAAAATAATCATTTGATGTACTATAATATAGATAAAACAACGATAAATAAAAATCACATTATTCACTAAAGGATGAAATGGATTAAACATACAAAACCAAAAATTATATTTTATTTACAAAAATACAAAAAAAATCCATGTGACCCATTTTCACCCACTAACATCATTACTAAAACCATATACATGATAATCCATGATGAACGAGTCAAAAAAAACGTATGTTCCCAAGAACCAATATCTAATCATTCATAAGCCATTAAACTACAAATATATTGTGATATAAGTATTGTGGGTTTAATTTTTCCCAATAATATGTCACTAATAAAAATATCTATGTGATTCCTTTAATAATCTATTCTACTCATTCTTATTTGAAATTCATTTTATTAATTGAATAAATTTTAAAAATATTAGTAAGTTAAACCACCTAATAGAATAGAAAATTTCTTCTCAAAATTGAACTATATTATTACATGATGTTTAATGATTTATGGGATATTAAATTATGAACCCTTCCTAAATTAATTATATAAATTCCATTAAAACCATAACATATGTTTAATTGAGTTAAATCCTTTATTTTTGAAATTAACTTAAAAAATTATTTGATAACCTAGTTTAGAATAAAAGATAAGTTGAATGAATAATAAATACATAATGTTTACTTAATTAAAATTACCATATATATATATACACTATACCACATGGAAATGAAAACCAAATTAAATGAAGATAAATAATATTAACAAAAATTTATTCAAAACAAAGTTAACTGAATGTTAAAAAAATTTATAATAAATTATTGTTAATATAAAGTATTATAATAAAAAATATCATCCTCTTAAAAAAATTGTAAGGTAAACTTACATAATTGGTCTATCATTAGTGAACTATGGTTTATGTACAATATGATACTAGTATATTCTTATATACAAATCGAATCATTTCTAGTAGAATTTTGGGAAACCAGGGAGAGAATAATCAATACTTAGTGGACAATGTGTTGTATCTATGATATCTAACAACATGCTAGCCTCTAAAGATTTTATTTTCAATTTAATGTGGAAAAATGTCATACCTATAAGATAAGTGTCACAATTAGTTATTTAATTATAGGATAAAGAGAGAATATAATCTCTTATAATGTACATATCCAAGGCCTTTACCAATATACCATGTTTTTCCTTGATTTTTCAACTATAGGTGACTGATATGAATCATGAAATCAACCACATAAAATCTACCAGAAATATAAAATAATTCTTCATATCACCTCCATGAAACAATCACTAAAAGAAAAAAGTTTTCAAGAATATCATAATTCAAATGGAAACAAGTATTCCACATATAAATAATTCTAAATGTTTAATATATTGATATGGGGGACAAAATCAAAACCACTTTAATATAGTAAAAATTAGTCATTTTAATACATCAATTAAAAATAAAAACATAATTATTTAAAATTATTTCCAAATAAGACTTATCACTATAGAATAAGGTTAGATACATATAATTCCTTTATTGAACCAAATACGGCTCAATAAATTGGAAAAAACTATTTTAAACAATAATTAAATTAAACTAAGTGATAATAATGTCTAACACAAATAAGATGTGACCAAAACATATTGTATGATATCATAACATATTATAGAAATGAAATAAATTTGTTGGAATCATTAACATATAGAAAGAAAACACAATAGTTCCTTAAAAAATAATTCATTTTAAATAGATCCATAAAATTAGGAGTAAAAATGTAATTTATACGTTTTTAATCCTTGAAAATGTTATTAATGTTCATGGATTTGTAAATCCCTCCTTGTATGTTTTTTCAAGGTATAGAGGTGTCGAGGGGGTTCTTATATTGCTTTCCATTCATAAATTATTGTTGTCTTCATGTGTTCTAATTATTATCTTTTTAATAGTATTATTTTTCATATAATATCTTGATTTGATGTGTGGTTGTATATTGGTTCATGAGATATCTTGATTATTCATTTGGAAGTTGATTTATTCATAAGGACGATCATTTATTTATGAAATTATTCATTTTTTCATGTGCGTTATCTTGTTTTCATATTGATGTTCCTTAATTTTCTAGTGCACTTAATCATTTTATAGTGTGGTTGATCTATTGTTAATTTGCTCAACCCATAACATAATCACATGTTTTTTCTTATTTTCAGTTGACCCATAATGTGTTTGATGGCATGTTCATGAGGTTGACCTTCATAGATGTTTTTTACTTTGAAAGATTGATTTAGGTAGTTTCATCTCATGGTTAATACATATGTTTTGTTATCCTAATAAGAAGATATGAATTCTAGTTTCTGCAGAATGACTTTACAAATCGCTTTCATAGAAAATATAGAAATAAATACATTAAATATGTGATTTAAAACACCAATTAGTTAATATGGGTTATATATATTAATTAAATAAAAATTGGATTCATAACATAGTAAATAAGTTGTAACATAATTGGATTAAATGAAAAGAAAATAATGTTGATTTATAATGCGTATTGATTTGTTTTTTATATACATGAGCATGTCATATCTACTTTCCTAAAAATGGGAGATCATTCTGCATGTTTATTCATCATTCATTCACTAAAGTCCCATTCAACAAAAAAAATTCATTATTAGTGTCTTGTGAAACATTTTTAAATATTTTTAATTTCATTTTATGAGTTTCCCATCCTGTGTGAAACCCTATTTTTCAGTTTTACTTATTTAGTGAAATCATGAAAGATTATTTGAAGGTAGGTGATTTGACCCTTCTATTTTTTTATTTTTTTATTTAATAATAATTTATTTTCTTTAGGTAACTATATTTCATTAAACATAAAAATAAATAATATATACATAAAAAAATAATTAGTTTTTAATAATCAATAAATGTATTAAGATAATATCACATTTTCATGTAATATGTTTTTTTCTTAATAATTTATAATTAATTAAAGTTTAATATTCTTTCTATGTTATAAAATTAAATGTTTAAAACAAGATTTTTTGTTATAATGATATATTTTATTTGATTTCTATAAAATAACAACAATATTGATAATGATAATAACATAAAAAATACTTTTTAATTAATTTATAGTATGATATAAATTACTTCATGTCTAATTTTACAACAAGTGGTGCTAACTATATTTCATGGGAGTATTAATTAATTATATATTATTTGATTATTATTTTATGATTTTCTATTTTTTAATAATTTTTTATATTATAAAATTTATATGGAAATGTTATCACATGATATAGATATTTAATATTCCATGACGTGAAAATTTAATAACTAGTTGGGATTTTTTTATTGTACATATTTTACGATATTATAATTATAAAAATTGATATCAATTAGTTATGGTGTTATATAAATGTATATGTATTTTATTATATATCTAGTGATAAATTTTCATAACTCGAAATTCCATAAAAATCTAATAATATTACATTAATAGTGAAAGATACATGATAACTAATTGGGGTTCCTTATAAAAATAATTGATTTATTGTAATTAAGATTAGAACATATCCATATTTATTATAAATATTATTAGATAATTCCAATATGTTTTTTGACATGGGAAAATATATGAAGAGAAAAATAGATTATTCAGTATGTGAATTAATTTTTTTTGAATACAAAATATTTTGGGATGAATGAGCCCTCGATTATTTAAGATAAGTTGCTATTTTTTGATAAAAATTTCTTATCTTCCTTTACAAAAATGAGAATACCTAATAATAAATATGATTTAGTGGAAAATGAAATTTTTTTAATTATATTGATTCGAAAATATTATATTGATATTTGGAATTGTTGAGAACATTTGATTAGCAATGGGTTGTAGGATTGGGTTGTGGTGATTGTCTATTCTAATGATTGTGTGGTAGATAATACTACAAAAATTGTGTGGTAATGACCCCAGGGAGATCAAGAATAGTTCAATATGAGAATTTAACATTAACATAAGTTAGTAGATAGTGCTTTACTGTTCGAAGATAGAAATGAATCTTTTAATATAGATTCTAACAATGAGATATTGTTTTAATCTATGGCCAATATCTACATATAATTTGTGATAGATGAGGATGAATACCAGAATATAGTGAGATTTTAAAATGACATGTTAACTCATCAATTAATGATGATTATTCATAATAATATTATATTATGACATCATATGTGATAATATAAACATGAAAATTTAGGGTGCTTAAGGAAGTGGTTTTTGAAGATTTGAAAATAAATCACTAATATAATAATGTGATAATAATAATAAATTAATGATTAACTGGTTTATGCTAATAAACAATAATTTCATTATTGTTAAGATATATACCATAGTAATGGTAGTAAAGTGTCTTTCATGATGATAGTTGTATAAAAATATAAGGATATATAGTTTACCTTAGAGTGGTTTTTTGTGATAACTTCTATATTTTATAATTTTATACACATAAGTACAAAAATTTTGGGGAAAATTGAAAATTAAGTTTTATTGGGGTGATTTATCCATCATTTAGAAAATTTTGGAAATATTTTCTTGTCTTCTCTATCTACACCACTATCAATTTAGACATAGTTATGACTAGGGATATTTAGTGAATAATGAAAATACATTGTTTTGGCTAAATTCCCTTTTTATATACATTAAAAAAACATATGATTCATTGAATTTAATCTTGAATTAAAATATTTATTATTTAATTCAATATAATATAATTAAATTTATTTTAATGATCATTAAATATTATTTTTGCATAATTTTATTTTTGGGCTCAAAACAGAATTTTCTAAAAACTTTTTTCCTTTCTATTATATGAATTTGTATTAAATTTAATTTCATAATATTAAATTAATTTAATCCTAAAAATTGAATCAATATTTGGAATCATGTATTTAAAATTTGGTAAACAATTACCTTTTATTTTGTGAAATTTTGATTTGACACTAGAAATTTTGTTACAACGGTAAAGGGTAAATATGTTAATTAAAATTTGAATAAAATATTAAGGACCAAATAATTAAAAAAAACATAAATTAATAAAATTTAATGATTACATATATTCCATAATAATTTTAATGTTTAATATATGGATATATGATTCCATTTCCACCACTTTCCCACTGTATATTATTTTATATTAAGAAAGGTCAGCAATATCATTCTCTTTGGTTAATTATCAATAGATTTTTGTAATATGGACTCATAAATACATGTTCTATTATAAATATTAGTTTAAAATAAATAAAATAAATTTTCTAATCATGTTAATTTATTTTTATATTTTAATGAAGAAATAATTTCATTAACTGCTTATACAATAATGACAGAGTGGTTGTAAACCCATTAAAAACTGAATAAATTTATTTTGAAAACCCAGAAAAATATTTTATTAGTGAGTTATTATGTGATAGAAATTTTTATGTTGAATATGATAATTTAAGGTTATGTTAATGGATTTTATTTTAATTACCAATTTTTATTATCATATTTAATGTTACTTTAAATGAAAACATTCAGAATAAACATTCATAAAATATTCTAATAGATAATATTTTTTTAAATGATTTAAAATTAATATAAATATTATTATTGGGTAAATAAATGGGATATGTTTGAAAAAAATATGGTCTAATTATAGGTATTTCTTGTCATATAGTAACATTCATGACCCTTAATATGTGGAAAAACTATATATTATTTTAATTTTTAAAAGGGTTAGTCGTGGATTAAAACTAATAGATAAAGGTGGAAACACCAAAATGAAATATCCAATTTAATATTCTATGATTATATACACGCATACCCTTAATATCTTCAAATTATTTAGTTTTTACTACATCTATGTATTGAAATTTATATATATTAATTTATACATTAAAAAACTAAGAAGAATTTCCCTCCCCAAACTTATAATTGGACACCCACTATCCCAATTCATCACCACACATTGAGATATATATATATATACACTCTAAAAACATAACACATTTCTTGTAAAAATTATTATAAATGTTCTATATGTTCTTATCCTTTCAAAATTCCCTCCCCAGGTCCCCTACAAAGAGATATAATAATCACTGACCAAAATAGAGGTAAATATTTACCGACTCAATCATGTTTAATTATTATTATAATTATTATTAAAGTGATATAGTCATAATGAAATTATAAATATAGTATCAAAAATACTGTTAAATAAAATTATTATTATGTTAGAATAATACTCCATTTATGTTCCATCCTATAAAAAGTTAAAACATCATTCATCGGTATATACAGCTTACCAACTCCACAAAGTGGTGTAAATGCATTTATATTTCTTGTAAAAATCATAATTTACTAATATGGAAGTATTTAATATATATATATATATAATATTTATGAATTAATAATTCTTATATAATTAAAAAATAATATATTCCCTCTTACATACAAATTCATATGAGAATTATTCTCACAGTCGTGCGTAAGTGTGGACTGCCTCCACCACGAAGTGATGTGAATCCATTTTCATTTTGATTTTACATGGATGTTAATATGGTTAAATTTAATGAATTTATATGATATAAAAGATATAATAATAATTCTATAATATTTAATTATTCTTTTCCTCTATTTGAATTATTACCTTGAAAAAATAAAGTTCATATATATGTATGGCCTATCATATCAATAAAGAGTGTAATAAATTTTTCATTTGATGTAATTTATTAATCATTATAAATACTATTATATTGAATATATATTATATTTATATATTGTTTTTCGACCAGATGTAACAATGATAAATATGAAAGCATTGAGACTAATGAATTAAAACATACTTGAAAACAAGCACTTAACACCCTATATAATGATAATAATAAAATATTATTAACATATGGGTGATAAAATATTATTAATGGATCATATATGATATAATATATTTGAATATTGATCTTGAATTTTTTATACCAAATTTAAATTTATTATAAAGGATTTTAGAGCACCTATGGGGCATGTAGAATGTGATGTTAGGAGATTTCTTCGCAATTTCTGTTAATTTTAGAATATTTTAATATTATGAACCCAGTATCAATTATATAGTCAATATAATACCCATTTTGTGTATTTATTATAGTTATACATTGTAAATCAATTTTTTGAAAATATCCATAATCATTGTATCATGGATATGGTGATTTTCTAACATGTATATCATATATACGTATAAACTTTTACATTGAAAATTATCTTATTGACTGAGGAATTATTTATTAATCAATATTATATACTCAAGATAGATATTTTATAATATGGAATGTTATCTAAAATTTAAATTAAAAATTTTTATGAGGAATGCATTGTATTTACAGTGATGGTTGGGGCATATAATTATATTTCCCCTTGATGAATTGTTATATATCATGGGACGAATCAGTTAGCCAATTAAAATATGGCTATAACCATAGATCTATAAAGGTTTGGTGTAAGGTAAATATGGTATAGATATCATGAATTTTGATATCATTATTACCAATTGAATTCATTTATTTCCATTATAATTCAATTTTTATTATCCATGATATTTCATCATTAATATTATATATAGATTCATTTGTTTCTCATGTTATTGATTTTATCGAATTTGGTACTAATTATTTTCCTTAATATATTTATTATTCCTTATATAATCATGACAACTACCATTTTATATAACCCTTATAATGTACTTGAACTCTCCCTTAATGTTTTCATTTTTATAGTTTATGAAGAATAAATCATTTAATGAATTTCAAGGATGCATATAATTTTCATTTTCTACGTTTTACATTTTATTTCTACAATTATACATGAATTACAATAGTGACCCATACATTTCATATATTGATATTGTGTCTCAATAGATTAATATTCATTACATATTATAATTATCGATTACATAATAATATAGTTCTTCTTCATTTTGAAACATGGACATATAATCAACCAGTTCAAGAGATTTTGCCTTTAATTCCATCATATCTTGTACCTTTCATAGACATGTCATTTCTCCAACCATTATTCATAACATAGAGAATGTAAACATTATAATGGGTGAGAAAAAATTGTTATAATGGAAAACAAGGGAGATATCAATGATCCAATAACTATAAAATGATCATAAGTGTATGATTACATTATATTAACATTTCGAGATCATTCCCTATGTATCATAGATCATAAAATTGTTCTATAGAATAAATGTTTTAGTTCTAAATACATTTATCATAGATGAATAGATGTACCTGATCCATGAGAGAATAAAATTAGAATATATCATATGATTATAGAAAAAAAATAATCATAACAAATCCTTTTCATAGAAGTCAAGGCTCGTTTCCAATACTATTAGAGTGAAATGGGTTCACTTCCTAATCCATTTTATTAATTTTGGTTTACTCCTAAGACTACCATAGTGGGAAATGTCCATAAATCAAACTAATGAAATGTTGAGCTATCCTAATGGTTACAAACCATTAGGATATCCCACGGTGGCATTTTGATAGGCTATCCTTTTGGTTGTATGAATTGTTAGCATGGTATGTATTTTATTTTCCTAGTAGTAATGGTTTCCAGAGAATAATTATTATAGGGTTTTTAAAATTTCATTTTCCCAATGGTTCTTCTTGATTTATTGGGATTTTATTTTCCCAACTGTTCAAAAACATTGGCATAGACTTATCCCAATGGTAATAATAATTTGTATAGGGATATTCAAATCCTTACAAACCATTTGTAAAGGCCTATCCCAATAGTTTATCTTGAACCATTGGGATATATATATACCGCCATTTCTAGAACCTATGGTATAGTCACAAAAACTCCACATAATTCTTGCACCTAAAATGTTTCTCCTATAATTATCCTATAATAAACCACCTATAAAAGATACCAACATCATCCCAATACATGAAAAAATAAATCCACACCTACACCAAAAAAATATATTTTCAACCATATAATCAATCATTTTTTAGTTCTAAAAAATTAAACATCATATTAATATGATTCCATTTTGATATGAGTGGATATATAATTAAACTCTAATAATAAATACTCTTAAATAAAACTATAATTAAATTCATAAATTAAGGAATGAGTAGAATTTGAACCGCTTATGACAATACAGTGAAATATTAGTGAAGATAAAAAATCACAAAAACCCAATATTAACATGATTCTATTAATTCCAAAATACCACAATAAAGATGTATAAAAAATTATTATAATAAAATAAATATAATGAAAGAACCTAAAAGTGAAAATAAATATACCTTCATTAGATAGACTTACAGAACTACCTAAAATGAACCAACACATACATAATAGATCTACACCATGAAAAAAAACTACAAAACTAACACATAAAAAATAAAACTACGAAACTCCCCAAAATTCAATACACCTTCATACAAAACATCAAATACAATGCTCCTATAATATCACCAGCAAATAAAAATAGAAAATAATATGATTAAAACATAAAAACATCCTCAATAATAGAGAACAGAACATATCAAAATTTATTCATTTAACCAATGATAAAAAACATAAAAAAATATCACTCATATATTTAGTCACACGAAATTAACAAACATCAAATTTCATTCATATGTGTAAAAAATGAAATAGTTTAATAAATACCACATAACCACCATTATAATCAATTTAATAATCATCCTCATCCTCATACTCATTGTTGTCCCATTTCTCATCCCCATCCTCACCCTTGTCCTCATCCTCACCCCTGGCCTCCACCTCAACCTCATCCTCAGCCATAGCCTCAGCCTCATCATCAGCCTATTCATCACTATTATCCTCACTGTTTCCATAAAAAAGAATGAAATTATCTATACCATCATTGGGGATAATTCTTGGTGTAATATATAATTAACACTTCGATGACATATTTTCATCACAAGTTCCAGTGGTCTCTGGTGGGAGTGATGGACATAAAAAATTCATCATTTTCATAAATTCAAATTTACCCATTTTGGGCCATTTTTCTAGTTGTGTGACCATTATTCGGCCTTTTCATTCTTATCCTTAGCCAATGGTACCTGTTCATCAACCTTTCCCTACTTGGGGATACTAAAATTAGTACCTGAAGTGGGGAAATACCTCTTCAGAACTATACTCTTCCTAGGATGGCATCACACTTTTCCATGGTTATCATCTCCCAAAACATGATGTTAGAGATCATTTGGACAGAATTTGACCGGTTCTTGGGAATAAAGGTCCTCCAAAGAATTATTTCTAAATATAAATATATTATTAATTTTATAAATAGATATTAAAATCTGAAATCAACCATGTATGATATGAAATATGTGGCTATGTTAGTTTGTTAACAAAAACATATCTTTTATTTTCATCTCAATAAAAACAATATAACTCAAGCACTCGTCCTTCAAAATTTAATATGTACCTCCATAATGAAATTGAATATAGGAATCCATAATTTAATATAGGAAACCATTAATTAAATTCAAAAATAATATCAATACGTAATTAATTTAAAATCAAGATGAAAATAAAACATATGATGGATGAATTACTGTTAGCCTTACCCAATTTGGTTTTTTATGATTGGATTTCTATACTATTTTTTAATTCAGTTTAGTATATGATTTCACAATTTAGTTCTGATCTGGTTGAGTTTGTTAGGAAAATGTAGTTCGATTTTATTTAATTCAATTCAAATTTATTGGGTTATATTTTATTTGTTTCAATTAAAATCTAGGAAATCCAAATTTATTTATTAATTTTTCAATAGTATGATTAAATTATATATAATTTTATTCGGTGTTGATTGTTTCGATAATATTTTGTCCTATTTGTTATAGGTTAGTTTTAGTATTTTCAAAAAAAATTATTCCATTATCGTCAATTTAATTCAGTTTACATCTACATGAATTTTTGTATTGTTGTATTTTTGGTACCCTTATGGTAAGGTATTCCTAGGATAGTTTACTTTAGATAAGTTCAATTTAATTATGTTTAATTTAATTTAATATTATTCACATCCAGTTGATTTTGTTTAATTCATAGAGGGTTCATTTAGTTGTATTTATGTTAATTAAAGTGAAATAAATTTGTTTAAAATCTATTTTCTTTATATAGGTTTGATTTAATTCTATTCAGTTTAATTTATTATAGTTTAGTGTGGGTTGGGTAGATATTAAATCTCCATTTCTCTACCAAAACATTAGAAATTGAATGAATTATGCATGAAACAATATAATGTTAAAGTCATAAATAAAAATTATAAATGACTATCATTCTTGCTTCCTCTCGTGGCCCGAAATCATTGTCCGACCCAAGGTGTATAGGTATTTCATAACATCAATGTTATATTAATTTTTTACTAATGAATTCAAAAAAAAATAATAAAAAATAAATTATTAATGAAAAATATGAATATTTTCATTTAAAAGCCACAAATTTTTTTAATACCATGAAATTGATACTCTTCTAATGAGTAATCAGTTGATCATAATGTTATACTGGACAATAATCCATGATTGGTATTCCCTCTAAATCCATGCAAACTTTAGATCGCCATCCAATATACATCTCATTTTATAGGCTATCCACATATCACCTAATCCCATTACCCATGATGTCTTCACACCCTCACCATTGAGAAAAGAAAAAAGATGTTGTCCTGAAGATATTAATTCATATAAATAAACAAATAATATTACATTAAACCCAACACATTCTTTACCCATATTTATTCCTAATAGTTATCCTTGATGTTGTTTGGGAGGCGTATCCAAGAAAGTGGGCTGCTAGGAATTATGTTGGAGTATTTGTAATGTGTCTAAAAAAACCTCTTACATTCCCATTTTATTTTTTCAATCATTTGGTAGTGTTTATTGTAGTCCAGCATCATCTTCATGTGACGGTTCCACGCAGCATGCATGAATGTACACCCGAAACACCAATTAGTATATCTAGCTATTACAGAAGAAACAAATATTATATCAATAAACTTCTAATGAAAATTAACTATGTTAAAAATATTTATTAGGGTTCTATATATATACCAATGGTAGTATGATCAATGGGAACCATTGGATCTATATGCACTGAAGGAACATCACCTTTTATAAATGTAGTGGGTCCTAGTGTATGCTCTACTAGCTCAGAATATGTAGGAGTTAGAGTCAAAGAAGAAGGAATGTAGAAGCTCTAAGGGTTTAAAGTCGAAGTAATATGAGATGGCAGGGATGGATGTCCAGATGAATGATATATATAAGGTTTAGGAATCATCATCAAATATGGGAAAGATAGGTGAGAAGGATCATGTGTAAATGCTGTTGAAAACATGGTTAGCCTAAATAATCCATGTGTCCTTAAAGACACTATGAAATCATTATTCTTGGTTGATGGAACATTATTGGGAGGGATAAGGTCAAATCTAGTACACTGACTGTAGTTCCTATCTCTAGTACCACCCCCTTATACCGCTCTCTTCAGTACTTGGTCCACTTGTCTTCTTGTAGAATAACTGGCTCCTAAGTGGTTGATCATGCATAAATGTTTAGAAAAAATTAGTTCCATTAAATTATATGTTATTAATATATATATATTAAATAAAATATTCAGAATAGGAAAAAATAGGGAAAAATCCATCCCAATCCTTTAAAAACACGTAACAGTGATAATTTTTCTTTACATCTCCTCAATAGGTTTGATTTCCTATATTTTAAAAACAGATATGGAATTAATTATAAATTTATAACTTTTGTGTTACCCAAACAATAAAATAGGTGATACATGACTGTATTATTGAATACCAATTATCAATAAAAATATAGTATGCATAGTTATTTAGAAAAAAAAATTAAATTTAGTGGTTAAATGATCAAAATAGTATAGATTTCATAAAATAATCAATACATAATAATTCTCTTGTTTAGCATAGATTTGATATATTTTTCTTCTATTTTCAATTCAATTCAATTAAATTTAGTTATCTAATTTGTATATTTTTTATTTTAACATCAGTTGGTTCCTTTTTTTCAATTGATTATGTCATTTTACAATTTTTTTTCTATTTGGACATATGGTTCAATTTCTTTTATTTATAACATCATTTGTTCTTTTATATTTGTCTTAATTCATTTGGTACATATTTTGGGTTAGGTAATTTTTTCATTTTTTGGTTGGGTCATTATTTATTGATGTCATGATTTTCATATAAATATGATTGATATAACTAATTGAATTCCTCTTGTTTTTTTTATAATTTAATTGTTTCATTTTTTTGGCTTCATAAGTTTGAATATAGTTTAATTCAATATTTTCAAACTAAACTCTATAAAAACTACAACTAATAAATATTCATAATGCATATTATGGTCAAGATGATAAATGAAATCTGTAATCAATAGTAAATCAATTTGTATAGTGTCATCCTTAACAATACAAGTCACGCTAAACCAAAAGAAATGAGAACATGGATGAATATTTCTATTTATTTCCCACCACAACATCAGGATCACAATCAACCCTCACAATTTAGATATTGGAATCATCATAAGTAATTAATGTATTGGGGCCAATCGAAGAAAGGATGATAACAATTCCTTTATCACTATCATAAAAAAAATTTCATGGAATTACTTCAATAATGACACAATATTTAGGTCTATGAATATCTTCGAAATAATAAAATTATTTCTCAATTGAATCCAATACATATTGTTTATATGTAGAAAGAGTATGAATCATGTAATTAAATCAAAATCAATAATCGTCAATAAATTTGTGTTGCATCATCATCAAATCAATCCATTGAAATTTAATTATAGAAAATCACCCATTAGAGTAATAATCTAATATTATTATTTTCTCAATGACCCCATTATAAGATACATTTTAAAATTTAAGTATACTATGTGATGAACATTAATAATAGCCTTTTGTAGCAGTTATCATAACACCTTGTAATGTACCAAGAATTCATTGAAATTTTGTTTTAAATTATATGGAATTATTTCAAGACAATGAACTCACAAAAAACATAATTCCATGGAATTTTGAGCCCGGAATAACTGTTTGAACCATTTTTATGTTTACATAAAAAATAACATATGATAGGTTTTGGAAACTTCTCAATGGGTACCTGAATTAAAAATCCAAGGGCACCATTGCTTCTAGAATGTTGAATTTACCTATGGTTGGACCTATCCATTACCTACATAGAGAGAGGGAAAACATTAATTTCATAAATTTTCAAATAATACAATAAAATAAATTTCTTAAGGAAAAATAAAATAAACTTTTAGTTTATTTTATTTGATTTTTAAATTTTATTAAAACATAACATTAACATTGATTTATAAATGAAACATCATAATGACGCAGCAACACAGCGTTGCAGAAACACTAAAATGTGTTTTCTCAATTTAATGGTTTAACCTAAGACCGATCATTGGCATGATCGGGGATTGCTATGAACATGAATATTTGGCATTGGTGAGTGATGATCGATGAATCACCTGAAACTTGGAGCACCATTCTCCCTCCATTCATTCATCCTTCGATGGATCACCAATAATAATTGCGGGTTATGAATCAAGAAATGATGAACAACAATAGTGTGATCTTCTCTAAGGAATGATCATACCATGAGGTATGGGTTCTATTATTTGTGATCCAATTTTTCCATTATTTTTCTCTAAATGATGACTGTGGATTAACTAACTAACACGAGAATCTGAAGATCATTCATTCATATAGAATGGGTTTAAAATTGCAGGGCTTGATGGGTAAGAACTTGGTAATTACTCTCTTTATAGTTTCTTTATAATGGGACGAACCGAGGGTGAACAAACAAGGCAATCATATATCCCTCAAGTGTTCTTTGTTCTCGCACTATACATGTCCAATCGTTCTTGACTGACTGATCCAAGTAATTTATTCAAACTCTCATAAGAGGTTATGAGAGTTCCCAAATTCCTAGATCAATGAAAAGATGACCTCAATCATGTAGAAAATAGAACAATGATAAGAGGATACCAAAGACACATGAAGATTGAAGAATAGAAAACTAGGGCAAGTCTGGTGGACCTCAGAAGAAACCACCAATGTGTTGTGGTAGTGGAGGACCCCAAAAAATTAGATTTTGGGTAAAGGACATGGACCGTTGGCAACAGACGGTGGTGGGGTCTTTGGTGGACAAGACATAGAACCACATCATATTGTCAGTGGGCTGCGGTCTAGCGGGACCATGGAAGCAGGGACCCACAGTGACTCGTGGGGTAGTCAAGTGGAAAAGCAGTTGCGTTGATAGAGAGTAGACATGATAGCCACCACTGCATCGGGGTTGGACTGGACCCGTAGCTGACCAACCCCGTTTTACAAAAACATCCATATTATCCAAACCATACGTTCGATTGATGAGATTTTTGCCAAGTTAGGACCCATGAAAAGAGATGACAGTTTTGAAATAATCCATGTGAGTTTTACATGAAGTTGAAAATAATATGGATTACATGATGAGTAGATTCTCCCAAAATCACACACGCTACAAGTGAGAATCGAATGACTGGCTCTAACGATAAAAAACTCACAAGAAAACCTTAGTGGCCTGATTCATGTGAAGATCTCAATTGCTCGATATACTAGTGTAGTGGACCTCAGTGGACAGGAAGATAATCAGACCTCAATGGACTGAAAAGCAAGTGGAACTTACCTCAATGACCTAATAGACAAGTGGACCTCAGTGGCCCAACAAACGAGCGAATCTCAGTGGCCCGAAAGACCATGGGACCTCAATGGCCTAAAAAAACTCAATGATGAACGACCCATAGTGCCCGGGTGGATGAGTGGACCTTAGTGCCATGGAAGACCTTAGTGACTCATCGGTGATAAGTCCCTCAACAATACAATATGTTAATATTTATGACTAATAATCATTCTTTCTATAATTCATGTTATAACTATGTGATATGACTCAATTAAATGTCTATTGACTATACATCTTATAGGATACATTTCATGTACATCATTGGTAGTATACTTTTTGTATACATTACTTCGTTGTATTACCTTTGTATTTTTGGGTCCTTAATAAGTATCGTGTTACTCACCCATACACAGGATCTGCCCGCATGTGTTGTGTCTTGTGCAGACAACATATGCCTTGATAGATATCTTGGTGGTTCATAACATGGTAGTGCCTAGAGATATTGGACAATCGAGGTGTACCCCTGTTGATTCTGGTAGCTACTCTTCACCCACTATTCATGTAGGGTTTTCTCCAAATATATTATCAGAGAACTTATACTTCCTTGTTTACATGTTTTATTTTTTTCGGTTTTGTATTTTGGCCCATTTTACTTACAACATGTACCTCTACTCTCAGTGATTATCTTAGTGTATGCTTATTTTCGTTTTCATTATTGTGGGCTAGGGTTTTGAGTGTTCATGTGTACTGTTACTCAGAAAATGCCTCCCACTTATAGGATAATGAATTTTAAACTAGTCTCCATCACCTATACTTTGGGGGTCATGCTTGCTGTAGTCGCGGCACGATCTCTATGGGATGGTTTTTGACAAATGGTTATGTTGTTTTCTAATGTTATTTTCCCATTCAGAGAAAAAAATATATACCCATTGATCACAATTAATTTTAGTCACAAACATTGATATTAGGACCAAAATACAATGATCTTTTTTAATCATAGATAGAGTCTATAGGAAAACTCAATATCTAGAATATAAATAAATATTAAACTTAATTAAATATTTATATTGTTAATTTATTACAGTAGTATTTATACCTTCAATTTTGTCTAAGAAAAAAAAAATTCTATGAAAAGTCTCTCTCTTTATCATAGATAAATAACGACTCTTTCTACAGATCATTTCTTTATGTTCTATTGAGATAAAAATATATGTTGTTTAAAAAATATTTAAAATTACATGAGATGAGATAATATATAAATGTTGAATTTACATACTTGATGTAATTATCAAACAAATCATAGTTACACTAAACTATGAGATGGGGAATCTCCCACTCTTAAAGGCATAATGTCCCCAATATATATGATCTAGCAATGAATCATTCTTAAGGAAATGATAGAAATATGGGTTCAATTTTATCATACTATTTTTATACATTTCTCATTGGTATTTTTATTTTCATAGTAAGATCAGAAAAATACATTGAGTTGAAATTCATACATTCTTTACCCATGTAACCACTCATGACAGAACCTTCATGATGTTTCCTATTATGGACAAAATAATTCATGTGTAAATATTTCATTCAGTTAGATAAATCCAATAAAAAGTAGTAGGTCCTTCGAGTTGTTGTTTTTATTTAGAATATGGACAGACAGATGTAACATGCTTGTGAAAAATGATGGTGGAACTATTTTATGAGACTCACAAAAATATAATGAATAATATTAAAAAATTTATTGCAATAAATACATATAAAATTTCTTAAGAAGGATGATCTCTAAAAAAATGACCCAACTATATAAATTAAACCCTTAAATTATTATAAAAAAGATGAAAAACTTTTATTGGACTCAAATCATGTAGAACGAATTGATAATCATGTGTCTCTAAATATTTCAACATCAAATCTCATATTTTGACCCATTTTGATATGTTTCTTGAATATACATCCAGAAATATAATAGTCTCTAGTATATCTACTTCATTTCCTTATGTGTCATCTTTTTATAAGAACACATAACATGCCATTTATTTTCATTGATATGCACATGATTCATTTCTGATCTGATACCCCAATCCACTAAGTCATTCCAAGATAGTAAATTATATTTTCTCTCTACCTATTCAATTAGTAGAATCAATAATAACATTTCACATATATTCTTTTCAATGATCATGACATAGATGAAATGACTAAACAAATTGTTTGACCAATAAGGAAACTCAAAGAAGATACTACTCTTCACCCAATTGTTACATGTTTCAGTGGAAAAATTATTCCTCTTTCAAGATTTTATTTGACCCTTACAAAATGAAAAAAATAAAATCTTGAAATTCATTATGAACATCAATTCCAGACAAATGCAGAGTTGGATTGTTGGGGTCTATGGTATATTAAAATATTCGATGATTATTTCTATATGGACAGTCCATAGGAATGAATCTTCGATGTCCCACAAAATAGAAACAACAGAGGTATTTCATTCGTCTAGATCATTTATTATAAATAAAGATAGTACACAATAGTTTTTTTCATGCAAGATATAGACATTATTTCATAAGAAAGAAAAATCATTGGTCATACACACAAGAACAACAAACATATGAAATATATATTTCAAGCATGCATCATATGTGTGCACACCCAAAACCCAAAGAATTTTCAATTCAATATTAACTCTTCCATGTTAATTTCAATAAAATTTCAAAGATAATAAGAGATATATATTGGTAAACTCATCAAAGTGAACGGTTTTTTCATACAAAACCATGGGATAAGGTAATAATTGTGTCTGAAATATGTCGATGTGTTGTGAGAAGTAATCATCTTCCCAGACGAATTATATCCATCACATCCAAACTCACATTATTCATGTCATCTATGAAATCCAAATATCATAAATGAAATCTATGATATAAAAAAAACAACTACTGAGTGAACCAACTCACCATTACCCTTATTTCTCTTTGTATAATGCCATCACATTTTTGTTGATATTTCATAAACCATGAAATGATTCTAAAGTTTGGGGATTAATGTAAGGTTCCTCATTAATTTCGGTGGGTCTATGGATGGTGGTCTATCATATTTTGTCTTCCATTGTAATGTGAAAGAGTTTATAGTATCATTTCATATGGTTATTTCCACCAAGAATAAGCTATAATTTTTTTTGCAAGCATGAGTATTGTTTTTTGGAAATAAATGTTCATCAAATAACTACATTTCCATAAAGTGGTTTTAGGGAATATCATAATCATCTGGAAGTAATTCATTATTGAATGTAATAATTTAACTAATGGTAGTATTAAAAATTCCATATATTTTTTTTAGAAAAAATCTGATTAAAAATTCTAGATATTTCATTTTTGCACATTGATTATATACTGGAGTTGTGGAATCATCATCAAAAGTTTTCACACTATCAACTTCCTCATTTACATTAGACTCATCATGTTTTCTCATATTAAAGTCTTCTTGGGTCGACATCCTTTCATTATCATGATGACGAATAAATGAAAACCAATTATATAGAAAATTCTCAAATCCAGTCCTCTCATTTTGATCATCAACATTTTGAGATTCAATTTTCTCCCCATTATAAAACCTCACATTGTAGTTATTTTGAAAAACATATTTGGATATATGATAGATAACTTTTTCATGGATCAAACAAGGTCTTTCAATAAAATTATAAAATGGGATGTGTATGTGATGACTCTATGAACCATTATAAAATGAAAAATATTAAAATCTACAATTTTTTTTAATTCACTTGAGAACCAATCAATCACATACAGTGGAACTCAATCCATCCAATAAAAAATGTTATAAGTAATTTTGAAAAAAATAGATAATATTGAAATTCAATAAAATTTATTTTTATTTAAACAAGAATTGTTCAATTTATATGAACCAATAATTAACACACAACTCTATTTGAGATTCATCATACAAAAGAAAAATAATAATATATGTATATATAATAATATAAATATAAAACCATGATATGGAATTCGATTAGAAATATAATTCCATGAAATTGGTTGGGTTTGGTTATTTTATTAGGATTGGGTTGGTGTATACATATTTGGGTATTACTAAAGATTGTTCAAGTCAGTTCATTTTCTACCAGTATTATATAATTTCCTTTATTTGGGTTAAATTTTTTCCCATTATTTTTATTTAAGTTCATTTTGATGAATTTTAGTGTATTTTATGTCTAATAAAGTCTAAAAGGGTGGAATAATTTCATATATATTCAATATAGTTGGTTTGTTCAGCTCATTTTGATTATGATATATATAGGATTTGTTTTAGTATGGTTTTAGTGTATAAATGGTTGAAAGGTTCGGTTTATTTTTATTTAAGACTATTTAGGTCAGTTTGGAACAATTTAGTTTTCTTAGGGTATGATCAATTCATTTCATTTTTGTTTATTTAGTAGGCCATCATAACAAGGAATAAATTGGTAGATTTTGTGAAACATAGTGGATGTGATGGAAAATCATTGTATAAATAAAGATGACTTCATGATTCATATGAGGAAAAAGTTTACCAAAATTATAAATTTATAAAATTCATTATATTACATAAATAATGAAATTTCTAATCAATGGAGACCATTAGGTGACAATATTTTTTTTACATATGGAATCAAAATTATAGTATTGGTGATTAATAATTTCATAGTATTATATTATTCTTATTGAAATATTATAAATAAGGTGTATCTTTAAAGTAGTTTATACACAATTGAAGACATATTTTTTATAGGGGCTTTTAGTTAAGGTAGCCATCTTGGAAAAAGTAATTTTTGTATATTTGTATTTGAATTTTTTTATTCCATTGATTGTTAATGAATTTCATATGGATAATATGGTTTTATATATGCTGTTATTTGAGTTTGAATTCCACTATATATGATTATTATGATAATCTATGATATATTAAAGGATATGATAGGATTACTGTTGAATGTATATTCATTTAATTTTAAGGATTATCCAATATGTGATTGAAATTTTCATACTCTTATACACTTTAATACTTCAGTATATTTGAGGAATTTTCTTCTCAAAACAATATCTAACATTTGTGTATTTTAAAATATAAAATAGCATACCCCTTACAATGAATCTTTTTAATAGAGAAGTATTATTTGACATATAAACATGATTTACCAGATTGATATATAATTATTTTTAATTAAAAAGGGTTACATTATTTTCCATTATAATAATATAAAATAATTTTCCATCACCTACTCATGTTATATTTAACTATTTAATATTTATAAAAAAATTTATCAATCAATTGTAGTTGAGGATGAGGTATATATTGTCTCTAAAGGTTAGGTAATTGAAACAAAACACTACATCGGTGGATGATTTCCTTATATCTGATCTATGAAACACCTCCAATATAAAACTATAATATTTCTTAATTATTTTATAATAAAACCGAAAATTTAATAACATGAATGAAAAATAATATTTTCATCAATTTATCAAGTATTATAGATCCAAAAAATTATTATATTTATTAAAATCATAATATATCATGTATATATCATTAAATAAATTGTCCATAATTATAAAAAGATCATAAAAATATTTTTCACTTTTGTTCTACTGGTAAAAACTTATTTTTTTGTAGTAAAATCGCCTCCAAAACACTGATATACAATGTTAAGTCCTCACATACATCTCTTGAGATCCACAATAGTCACTGAATGTCAATACTTGGTATGAATCAATTCCAACATCTGGGTGTGGTTGTCCCAACACTACACTCGAATAAGAAATATTTCATAAAACCATAAATCCCTCTCCTTTCCAAAGCACACTAGATATTTTCTAAATAATCAGTGTATATGAACATACTACAGGTAACAGTCAATTATATGTTACTGGGACATTTAAAAACTAACTACACAAACTTACATAAAATAACCATGATTTCTTCAGTTGTACTCTTTCATCTATTACCACACACTCTAAAATGATACCATACCCATAAAATATTTGATGTATTTGGAACATGAAAATTTAATATTCAGGGATATTCAATTAAAAACCGTAACAAATGCGATTGTAGTGGATGAAAAATGAAAATAAATCCAAAAATAATTCTAGGCATAAGATATGACTCAGTTATAGTTTATTGATTTTTAGTGGAAGGAAAATACTACTTCAAATAAGGATGGATCATTGGATGGGAAGAAGAATAATCAGATCAAAATTTGATTAGAAGATATTTTAGTGGATGTGAATGAAAAAATCCATTTAAATCTATGTATAAGTGACAACTCAGTTAAAAAATACCAATTAGAAGTGGAATTAAAAAATTTGATAAACTACGGTCAGAACGCCGGTGGGAAGAAGAGAAGTTTAGGTGGTAAGAGAGGATCCTGTTGTCGATTAGCGTAAAATAGGGCATATTTATTCAAGGTAAAATTGTGATGATCCAACCTAATAGTTTTTAAAACCCATTGGGAATAAATATTTGTTAACCTATCAGAACCGTTAAAAAAACTTGAAATAGAAGTCATATCCCAATGGTTTAATCAAACATTTAGGATACCCTATTTTAAACATTATGGGAGAGTATTTTGAGGATACCTATACTATCAGTTTCAAAAACCCATTGTGAAATCCAACCATTAAGTTGTATATACCAAGGGTTTATGAAAACCATTGGGATGGGTTGGAAAATCCCAACAGTTTAAGAAAACCATTGGGATATGAGGATTTACATTAACGTGAATTGGTTTTACCTCTTATTCTAATACTACTTTTCTAATTAGATATCAATATTTCCCCAAAAAATTGGAGGGAGATATTGGCCCCACCCATCCTTTGTTTAAAAATAACTATCGACCTTTGTAATAATATAACCACCATCATTTATTATAACATAACAACCATCCATATTTATAACATAATCTCTATCATTTGATATAGAATAACCCTTATACATGGTTAAAACATAACCACTATCACATAATCAAAATGATAACTATTTACTCCAAAATATCATAAAAACTTCATTATATCATCACATCATATCCTATTCGATGAATACAAATTTCAAAAACATTGAATCCATTCATCATATCATAACCCATGGAAAATAAATATTTTTTGTAAATATATAATAAACATAAAAAAGTAAACACTACTAAAAAGAGTAATAATGTTATTAATAGATCATATAACTAGTAAATAATAATTAAAATAAATTTTAGTAATTACATATTAAGATTATATTAAAATATCACGGAAATATTATATGGGGAAAAATAAATTTATATTTTCTAATTCACTATTATAATAAATGTATATCCAAAAAATTAAGGAAAATATATTCTTTAAAATTCAACATAATAACAATTAAATTAATATTTAAAAAATTTTGTGGTCACGATATAGGGAAATTATATTTATAATATATAAGATAAAAAAACATTACATTCAAATTTTATGTAAAAAGTGAACAACTACATTTTTCTAAAAATAACATGATGATTATTTTTAAACTATACGTTATAAATTGAAAAAAGGTTAAAAATGAATTTATTCGATAACATGATAAAATTATAATCTCTCTTTATATTTTATTTAGAATACATAGATATGGAAGAACATTTATTTTCAATTGAAGAGAATAATGAAGTTGATTTTCTTTAAAAACACAATTTCAATCTTTTGAGTACTTAAGGTGTGAAAACTGAGAGGAAACTTTTACTCCTCATTAAATAACCATATGAGAAGAAAAATGATGATTATCTTAAGGGGAAGATACTAATATTTTATTATGAAAACTTAATCATAAATAATTTTTATTACATAAAATAGAATATAATATAAAACCATTACTACTTAAGTATATTTTCAATCAAAAACCCCATGAAAGAAATATAATTATAATTATATGTAAATCCCCATAAAATTAATAATTACTATAGTTTAAAAAATCCATTGGAAATATATAACCCACATAAAACCAATAGTTGTGAATATGTATTATTTCACAAAAAATTAAAAGTGAGACGAAATCCTTTACCATGAGCTCCACTTCCTTTAATGGAAGTCTAACATAATTTATAATAAATTTAAACTTATTTTTATAATATATGAAATTAATGTATATAATTTTACTATAATATATATATATATATAAACATTATACATATATACTATCATTCATAATAGTTATAGATAATAATATCAATTACACCATTCATAAAGACAACATGGAATATGTACACATGAATGTTGTTTTCATTTTTAAATGGATTGTACAAAATATTGGTATATAATTAAAAAAACTCAAGAATAATTATTATATTATATATATCTGATATATTAATTAAATATTTCCCTATTACAATATAATATAATAGGATATGAAAAAATAACATTGCTTCATATAATTGGTAGTCCATACGTACACCTGAATGACAATATTTTTCTCAAACAATTTGGAAGTAAAAAGATTGATATGATGTTATAATTTTAGAAGTATAATTATTTAATTTGTATAATATATAAATATTATACCCACAATAATAAAAATACATTAAATTAGGTGATGGGAAATGAATTGTATCATAGTGTGGAGGTGGTAACAAAAAAAATGCACCACCGATATTTTTAATTCTCATTTCATAGGAGTGTGAATAAAGGTGGTTACATAATTACAATTTTTTTCAGTATATTTATCATGATGAATTTAATATTTTAAAGAGATTATAATATACATAGAGTAGGAAAAAGAAAAATTAAACATAATATGATTGATTATGGGGATTATGAATTTTTTAAAATAACTTCTTTAGATCCCCCATTAAGGGATCTATTGTTGGTATATAAGCAGTAAAAGAACCACTATAATGTTCCTAAGTGAGGGTAGAAGAGAACATAAAATATTTTTATTAAGAGAGAATTCTCATGGTTGTGTGAATGTGATAATGGATGCATTCCTATTTAAAAATGATAGGTGGGGTAATCTTGAAATTGATTAATAAATATATGTATATTAAATTCATTATCATGAAAATTGGACCCAAATGTACTCTTAATGATAAATGAATAAATTTTTATTACCATATAGAATCATCATTTTGTAATTTAAATATATTTTTTATTTTTATTCAATTTAATAAAATTTTATTCTCATCCAATTTCATTATTTCAAATTTAGAAACTATTATTTTTATTTCACTTAATAAGTATAAATAAAAAAGTTAAATTTGAATTAAATTATATAAAATAAAACCAACATTTAATTTAAATCTATATATTTCATGTAATAGATTAACTTAATAAAATTATATGTATTTTAATAATTTAAAAGTAATTTTTTTTATTAGTTGTATAAATAATGCATTGGTGTTGTATAAGAATTTATGGAATTATACAATTTCTTAAAAATAAAAAACCCTCAATATACTTTTTTTCAATAAATTCAGAATAAAAATAGTGAATCATTCATGAAATACTTTTTTCCCTATGTGGAAGTATAACATTTTTTTGAACTAAAATAGTGATATTTAGTATCTTTCATTTATTTGAATTTTATATAATTTTGTTTCAAGAAAAGTGTCCACTAAACAACTTGATTTTGATTCTAAGTGAATTAGGGTTGAATTAACATCATCTAAAAATAATTAGGCTAAACATTAAAAACAAGAGAGAGACATCCCTAAAAAGTTTGGAGTAGGGTGAGATTGTGAGCCTATGAGCGACTTCTCCTCTCCCATCTATAGTGACTAGGGTTTCCCTCTTCAGCCTTACTTCCCCTTCCCTCTCCAGCACAAATCGGTCTCGATCCAGCTTCCTTTGAATCATCTCAACATGGTGTGGCCTAGTCGGCTTCCTCCAGATCATCATGGAGTGATGAGACTTAGTCAGTCCTCTAAATCGTCTTGGTGTGACATGACTCGGCCAACTTCCTTCAGATCATCTCGGCCAGCCGTGGAATAGTGATGTAGCGATGCAGTGTGGTTTGAGATTGGTTCGGTGGTGTCTTAGGCTCTTGGTGATCTCATATCTCGGTGGAACTCTAGATTCATCTCGGTTTCGGTTGGCGACGACATGACAACATGCTACTCACATCGATAGGGCTCAGTCCGTGTGGGCGATGTGAAGTGGATCCAGCTTTGGTTCGATACAGATGGGTTAGGCTATACATTTGGCATGATTCCGGTGATGGGAGGAAACATATATAAGTGGCCCGAAGGGGGGAGGTAATGGTTTCTTGAGCTTTTTTGATGATTTGGCAGGTTTTAAGTTTTAGTGATGTTCTTATTTGGATCAGTTAGCTATTATTTTTATGATCTCTTGGTTATTCCTTTTTTTCTGAGTTGGATTTGGGGTTGCTCTGTTCTTCTAGTGTTGGTTCTGTGATGTGGGAAATGTTGGTCATGGGTTGAATGGTTTGAAATTTTGGTTGAGTTTTGTGATGTTTTGATGTGGCTTTAATCTGTTGGAATGAATATGCACTTGGACATGACCACATGTATTAGTCCACAGAAGGGGTTCTAGAGATAGTTGTTCATTATTGTAGTGTTTTACAGATTTTGATGTTTGAGAGGGTATGGTTCCAACCATTGGATCAGGCATGTTCTTTGATACATGACATTTTCTTATTGTTCATCCATGGAACTATGAAGAGCTTTACCATGATTTTATGACGGGGAAGGGTGCTCTATGTTGTCTGTTTGGTTTTTCACTCTTGACCTTCTATTATTGATTTGTTTTTAGTCCATTATATCTATTTGGGTTCTCCCCCTTATTCTCAAAAAAGGGGGATTGCTTAAAATTTAAAAAAGTATGGGATATAGGCCATTGGATGGATGAGGATAAAAATTATGTATATATCATTTAGTTTTAACTAGATTAACATAATGCACCCTTCATCAAGGTGATTAATAATACAATTTTTTATTCATATTTCAGAAAAATAAAAGGAATTATTTACCAATTTTAATCCTATTGATTAAAAATATGTAATTTATATTATAAATTTGAATATATATATGTGGGAAAACTAATTTTCAAATAATAAATAAATGAATGAAAAATACATATCAGGGAAATATTTTTTAGAATAAAACATGGTTTATAATTATAACATTCATGGGAAAATATAAAATAGATGTCAAAAATGTGTTTTCATATATAATATACACATTTCATTAAAATAAATCAAAAATGGATTTGAATTTAATTTTTTGATGATAGAAAATACATTACATGTAATAACCATATTTTTAGTAAAAGTAGTCATTTCATTTAAAATATTTTCATTTCCATTTATAATAAATTGATAAAGACCAATTTAATTTAACATGTAGCTACCTATTAATTTTTCATAATTTAGTTAGTCTTATTCAAACCTTCCAATCCAACAGCTTGGCGATATCTATCACATTATATACTAATTATTTAGTTATATGTCACATTTTATTTAAACTCATTGTTGCATGTAATGTAAATATTTATGAAATTATGTTCATTTTAAAATTAAAATTTAGTGAATCATTTGGGGGTTACATTCCTATCACCATAAAATAAAATTCACTCTTGAAATTCATCACTATGATAAAAATAAATGAGTATATATTGTGTTCATTTCATCCGTAAGTTCCAATTTATCATCTTCGAATTTTTTATTCCTATAATGAACATTCATAGGATAGTAGTCCTTTTTCAAAGAATATTATCTCTATGATATACGATTTAATGCAATTTTTCATTATTTTAATTTTTATTTCCATGTGGTAATAAATCTAACATTATAACATGTGATGGATATTCAATGATTATCCTTATGATAGGTACACGAAGAATATGATTACCCATAGAGAGGTTTGGTATAAGAACCAAGTGATACGGTTCTATCCCTACTTAAACAAGTATTTCAAATTGGAATATATACAGAGGGCTCAACATTTACTTATATATGAATCTCATTACATTATTCAATAGAGAAATTCATAGGATATCCTTCTCACTAACTTCAAATTTCAGATCATAATGATGATTGTCTACATAACATTTCATTCAAAACTATGTACCCTTGATTCTTAGTATAATTTCATTGATATTATTCAGCATTTTCCTCATCTAGATGATGTACCAAATGGACTTATTTCTCCAACATCATCCTAGAGTAGTAAAATTTCCACTTTTTTTTCAATAAACATCATAAGGATCTATATGGATGATTGAATTAAAGCTATTATTGTCTGAAAACATGTCTAGGTGATGTTTTTTATCTGATTTACCTTTAAAATCAAGACAAAAAGATCTCAATATATCCCCTAGGGTTTAAATTTTTCACAAATAATTATCATTACTCTAAGGATGATATATTGTTTTCAAACTCAACAATATATCCAAACCATGCTAAATACATCTACAAAACATTGAGTTAATCCTCAGATCCCGATTGTATAGAATTAAATATGGTACTCCATGAACCATACCACTTCCATTATATATCGTGAAAATATGAGTTATATATATATACTCATTAATGGTGATAAAATATTCTTACTTTATAAGAATATTGACTAAAACCCATATAACATTGTTTCCATTAGACATTTTGGGGAGTCCAAAATCAAAATCCATTATTATTTTTCCCATTTATTTTATTTTGTGGGTAATGGTTGTAACATCCCCATATAAAATTATATTTTATCCTTAACTTTCTAATATTCCATGAAACTGATATAAACTCTTTAGTATCTTTCTTCATTTCAATCCACTAGAAATAATCTCCAAATATATATATATATATATTCATATGTCCAAAAATAATTAATAATTATTAATTATTATTTTCACTTAATAGATCATTATTCAAATAGGGTATTAATGGGAAAAATACTCAGTTCATGATCATTATCACATTCAAGGATAAATATATAACCATTTTTCTCAATATTCTGAATCTATACACCATCTTTCATTCCATATTTTATATTCTCTTGGTATTATTGTGAAACGGTTCTTTGAGTAAGATATCATTTCCACCCCTACATCATGATTTAATGGAAAATCTAGTGAAAATACACCAATAATTGAACTTTTGTAGTCTGTATATTTCATATGAAAATTTTGTCATTTTCCACTTAAGGAATCATCCATACGATTCGATTTTCCTTGGTGATAATGTATTGAGAAATAATAACCATTAATAATATCCATACATATTTTATAGAAATGGTTCAACAATTTATATAACAATATACACAATAAACATTCTTTATTATAATAATTATATTACACCTTTATCTATAAATAAATTCTTCAATATCTCAATTAAAACATTACCACAGTTAACTATTCATCATAGTTTTGGTAATATTTCTCATCACAATCAATTTTAATCATCCATAAGCTATCACCTTATTATTATTCAATACAATGCATCCCAATCAATTTATTAATGCATTAATAAATATCACAAACCCTTAGATATTAAAGATTAATGTATAAACTTGTGCACTGACTAATCATCACATTAATTTCTTGATATTTTATTCACATTCATCTATCCAGAGGAACCGATCTCTTTTAAAATTTAACAAGGCTTGAGGATAATAATTTGAATATAAAATTGAAAAAAATAAACGATAATATCCTGTAAAAATAAAGAAAACTATGGATCATTTTCACATTGGTTAGTCAGGGAATATGTTAAATAATTATTTCCATTGAAGGATCTAGTGATATACCCTCACATGAGATTATATAAACCAATAATGACACATTATGAAGGCAAACAACACACATAATGGTTCTCCTTCTTTATGGTCATATTTAAAATTTTAATTGATCATAATTATCTTCCTTTCTTATTCAATATATAGAAATATCATATATAATGACAATAACACACTCATAAGGGAAATATAAAAATATTCAATACATTAAGTATCTAATTATTGTAAAATTGCATCAATATAAATTCAATGTGTCAATACCTTATATGGAATGACGACGTGGGAATTACCTCCTTCATGAACATCATCTAATGAAATCGAAAATGAAAATATATATTAGAAATTAATTAATATTTACTAAGTTGATGAAGCACTACATCAATATAGGGACAAGGATACTTATCCCTGATAGTGGTCTTATTATGTTCTTGATAAGAAATGTATATTATAATTTACCCATAAATAATAATATATAAAATGGACTAATACACACCGTAGATATTTAATTATCTGAATGAGTCCCTTGTCATGATTCTGATATATTTTTTTATCAATTCCAATATCTCAATCATTTCAATTCTATTGGCGTCCTTGAAATATGTGTATAACCAGGTATGCATTGTATCGAGAAATCAATGCCACAATTTAGTGGGAGACTGAGAATTCATATTGATAGAAATCAACAAAATCTTACAAAAATATGAATATATTAAATATTAAGACCTCCCCATCCATCTAATATAAAATCTAATATAAATATGAATCAAGATACATATAATAGATATAATTTCAATTATAATATCTTATTTATAATTTCAATAATATAAGAAAATATGTGGATTCATATTATCAAACATAGATTCTATCCCTCCAAAACTAATATGGGCTTTATTTATCAAAATCCAATCCATTCCTATGAAAACATCAAACTCATCCAAATAGAGAATAAGAATATTTTCAAGAAGCACATTAGTAATAACAGTAACTAGAGAATAATAATTTACTTAAGATATGATGATATTAACATTTGGGGTTTTCATGACTAATTCAACATTTATTAATTTTGGTGGTATTATGATACCAATAGAAAATTATTCTAATATCAATGAGTGGATATATCCATAATAAAAAAAGAGATTATCATTTATAGAGTAGAACGAATGTATTCAATTTTAAAATTCCTTATTTTACCCATTATCATATATAATTATAACATAATATTTTTCTTATTTTTTGGGTGGAATATTTTTTTATTGATCATAAACTTAAACATTTAGATTTTGGAACATGTTGGAATAATGACTAAATTTCCAAAATTTGATAAACTTGGGAGTGTGTGGCATGTTATATGGATAATTCTATCAATTCACATCATTATTTTCCTTATTCCATTTATTTTGGAATTCAATTTCCTAATCACAATACTTAAATCATTTGAAACATAAATCAGTTATGCAAAGATAATTTTCTACATATTTCATTCTACACATTGAGTATAAATGAAGTCACACCACCTGTCTACATAGTTTTTAAAATTTCCATTAAATTTCATCATTTATTTCATGTCAAAATCATGATATTGAATGATAACTCTAATCTTCATGTGTTCCCTGAGAGATCATTAAATTATTTATTCGTATAATCTTATGCACCTTATAGTTAATTCTATTATGATACATGGTTTTGAGAAACTGAATAATCCAACAAACTTATATTTATTTTGAGAGATAATTTCAGATGAATACATTCCATCTCTTGTAAATGTTTCCCCAAAGGAATCATGGGATTAATCATCCATCTATTTAATCTCATGAAATCTCCTCTCTATTTTTATGTGAAAAATATAAGGAAAGTACCTATTTTCCAATATGATCTTAGACACATACCACACCATAAAATTAATTTAACAATACTACCTCATGTTCAGGATATGAGTTCACTATTAAAATATTTCTTCTTCTAAATGATAAAATTTATCAATGAATTTTTCATGTTTCGGTTAATGGAGAATGGAAAATATCTTTTCTATGATACTAATCCATTTCATAGAAGCTAATTAACTAGATGAACTAATAATGAAGGTAGATGTTTATTCACTAAGGACTTAACAAAATTTTATTCCATCCAATTATAATTTGGATTATATATGTGATTCATAGAATGGGAATGTTTTGTGATAAAGAAATGTTAATTTTCATTCCATCTCCTTTAACATTTTTTTGTATACGAGGAAAATCATTTCATTTTCATTCAAATTCCACACTAACAGGATTCCTTTAGTGTCCAAAGTTTTTCTAAAAAAAATCACATAGTTCATCCAACTATAATGACAGTGTAAAACCATATAATCCTGAAAAATCATATATAGGTTGTCTAAATTGTGACACATTATTATTAACAATGTTAATCAATGATTTTTTCTTGCACATTAGGATATTATCATATATATTTAATTATCCACTGGTTCCTCAAAAATGTCTTGTCATCCTAGTTTTAAATTATTAACTAAACCGTTTGTTTATACCAAATATAATGAATTTTAATTTTACTATATACATATAACATCATAATAGTTAATATTAAATAAATAAAAAATTATTACCGCATGATAAAATATTTATAGTTCCTTAGGAAACATGGAAACATAAAAAAAAGTTTTTTAAGAGTCTCTAATTATTTTCATTGTAACATTAAAACTTCTTAGAAAAATCATTCCTAAAAAATTTCTTTATAACATAGGTAAAGGTAAAATAATAAAGGCTGAGCTCAAATTCTCAGTAAGGGTAAAAAAAAAGTGATATCAATGATCAAAAAAGGATATCATGAGTATAAAGGAATGAAAACTAGATTGTGACATTATAAATAATACCCTACATTTCATAGATCATAATAATGACTCATGGAATAAATAGAGGTAGTTTATAAGACATGGAAGAAAAATTAATTAAAGTATATGTTCTCTTAGAGTATAATATTAGCATAAGACATAAGTATGTTCCATACACATAATCATAGAAAATTATTTATTTAGACGTTAATTATTATTTCTAAGACTATAATTGTGGAATGGGTTCACATGCCCAAACATAATATTATAAATTTTTTGTTGCAATTACTATCATTAGGAAAAATTACCTCATGAAAATGGGTTTACTCCCATGTCTGTTACTATTTATCTCATAAGATATGAATCTTTTCCCATTGCATTGGATGGAGAGATAGATACATCATGTCCTTGGTTATTACATAATCTTCTTATTTGTATATAATTTTACCACCATTTGATAATTTATAAAATAAATATCTATTAAAAAATATTAATGAAAATTTATCATATCATCACATCATAACCATTTCCATGAAAATATGTTTCATAATCAATTTTTACATTCATTATAGTATAAACTATCTAAAATTATTGGGTTTTATTTATTTTTATTAAAAAATTAACTATTTTGATAAATATTATGAATGGTATAAATTGATCATTTATATAATAAAGATAAATCAACATCAAATAAATTTTTAATAAAAATAAATTAATTTGAAAGATCATGGAAATATTTATTATGGTAAATAACAAATACCTTTTGAAGATTACATTACAAATTCATTTATTTGAAAAACATTTTGTGAAAAAATTTCATAAAAATACTTTTTAAAGATGTTAATGTGTCAAAAAAATATTAATCACTCATTATGCAGTGAAATTTAATTCATGGAATATAATATAAGTGAAATCATTTTGTTTATATTTTAGTGAAATGATAAAAAGAAACTCATTTTTTAAAAATATAAAAATATTTCATATAATCCTTTTTATAAAATGTATTATAAGGATAAAAACGACATTAATCCATATTAGAATAATAATAAAAAATATCTTTAATTGTTATTGGAAAACATGTGTATAGAATAAAAAAAATTCAAACAAAAGGGATAAATGATGATGATCTACCCTAAAAAAATATTTTCAGTCTCTTAAGTTATTAAGGTAGAGAAATTGAAAGGAAACCCTAAAATATCAATAAATAAACTGAGGGGAAGAAAATAATTGTGTTTCTCAAGAGAAAGATGATAATATTTCATCAATAGAACATAATCAGAGTTAATCTTGATTAAACAATGAAATAGTTATATAGAACAATTACTGCATATGTAACTTTTGAATAATAATAGCTATAAAAGAAATAAATATATATAGAAATGTGAATACATATAAAATGAGTTATAATTATAATAAAATACATTCATGGGTAGTATATATACCTCATAAAATAATGAATTTTTGATGATAGATTTTTTCTCACAAAATTAAATGTGTGATGAAAATACCTTATATTGAGTTTGACATGAAACAAAGAACAATAAATTCATATATAATAAATTTAAATTTTTTATAAATCCATATAATAATTATGTACAAATAAATATTTTAATAATAATATTTTAAATTTATATTTTGAATAACTAAAAAAAATAAGAAATTGAAAAATGAATTAAACCATTTATTAAGACACTAAGTTGATCACAGGCATCAATGATGGTGTAATTTTTCCATGGATAGAAAAAAAGAATTGTAAATAATAAATCAAATTTCATTAATAATTATTAAAATATTTATATCATATATATTTATTAAATCTTTTCTTATTACAATATGAGAAAAATTAAAATGAAAAAAAATCACTTCTCTTTGTGGAAGTAGTAGTCCACATATATGCACAAATGTCATTATTAATTTCCAATTATTCGTGAGGTAAGAAGGTGGATATAATATTATCATTTAAAAAGTATAATTGTTTAATAAGTATCATATTTACCCATTAAAACCATAAAAAAACACATACACAAAATATGGTTTTGAGAAATACATTGTATCAATGTATGGGGATGGTAAGATGTGCCTACGTAAGAGGAATATTTTCTCCTAATATTTGAAAAAACGTGTGTGATTAATTTTTTTAATAATCATAATAATTTCAAAATATTATTAGGATAGTTAATTTAATATTTTATGATTAATATAAATATTTATACTCTGTAAAGGAACTAAAAATAAATTGATCGGTTTAGGGGATTACATCTTCTTTGAAATCAATCCTCTGGATCAACGCTTCTGGGATCTATGGTAAGTATTTTTGAAATACAATGTCCTATAAAATGTTTATAGGGGTGTGTATAATATATCATTGATATTTTTGGTACATGTATAGGGATGAATGTGAGTTTAATAAGGGATAATATGGGTGCCATTTTAGAATTGAGGGGAGGGTTAATCTAGGAATTTCGTAAAATATTAAAATACATTAAAGAATTTTTCAGAAAAAATGATTTAAAATGATCTATAATTGATAAGGTGAAAACATTATAGAGACTAATTTATCCACATTTTCATAAAATAATTTTTTTATTATTTTTTTGTAAGTTCATATTATATTTTCAATTAAATTATTATTATTTCTTACATCAAAACTATTCATTTATTTTTACAACAAAGAAATAATTACAAAGTTTAAATGAGAATATAATTATGTAACGTTACACAAATAATTCATATTCATATAAAACATTGGTTTCATCAACTAAGTAACTCAAAATTTAATAGTTTTTATATTTTAATCACATTTATTATGTTTGTTTATTAATTATAGAAATACTACATCAGTGTCACATATGCATTTAAGGTCACTATTATATAAATTATAAATAAATTAATATAATGAAAATATTTTTATTATTATCAATATGGACACTTATATTTATTCATAACATTCTTTTATCTTAATGTTGTCCTATTAAAAATATTTAAAATGATGTTATTGGTATTTTTTAACATTTAAATTCTAGTTATTGTATAGGCCATTATTATTTTCTAGTTACCATTATACTAATAAATTTTAATCATAATATATTATTGTTATAATTAAAATCATCAAATACAAATGGGGATGAAAAAGTAGGTAATTGTCACTTTTTTATAACCTAATTTAACTCAATTTTCCCATTACTCGTGTCTTAAATTTTACCATAGTTACAATTCATATTGACCATAAAATATTTATATTAAAAAAATATAAACCTCATGTTTTAAAATATAGAATTCATTATTTAAAAGTAAATTATTATAATTGGGAAAATTAATTTGAAATTAGAACACCGAATGTGAAAAACCAATTTTTAGATTTTTTTAATGCATCAAATATTTTATGTTCTTAAAACATATATATAAAAGTATTAAATGAATGTTAAAACGTTTTATTAAATATATAATATATAAATTTCATAAAAATTATTCAAAAATATTAATTTTTATTTATTTTTTATGATATAAATCAAATTGTTTGTACAAAAATATTTTTCCAGAAAAAATATTTTTTTATTTCCGCTGAATTTTATTTTCATTTATAATAAATTTTTCTCCAAAAAAATAAAATTATACATGTGTAAGCATAAGTATTTTATAATTTAGTTATTCCTTTTAAAACCCACAAATCCAAAGACCAGATAACAATTTTCACTTTTAATATTGATATATTAATATTTTATCTTGCATCATTTAAACTCGGTGTTGCACATTATATAAGCTATAAGGGAAATGAAATTTATTGGAAAATAATTTTTCATATAATTTTGGGGTGCTACAATAATGTATGTATTTTGTTCTCAAATACAACTGAATTTATTGATCCGTGGTGATGTGCAACCTTGATTCTATACCAATATCGTAACATCTTGTTACTAATCAGTCAGGCATGTCCTTAACCTCATCATGGATTATCTTTTTCATTGTCTATATAGGGTTGAGAATTAATTGGGAGGATACTTATAATGGTGAATTCCTAGATTTAGTGGAATCTCATCTTTAACCATGTATGAAACATTTCAGGTTTTTTATTTCTATTGATCCCATTAGTGGACCTGGGTTATATTATAATATTTTTTTGTTTAAATTTGTGTTTCTTCATGTATTCTTCTAGATATATTGTCTGATCTTGTTCATGAGTTCGATCCATTATTTTCTTTGGTGTGGTGGGGATTTTTTCTTGAGTTATGTGGTATTTACTCTTCATCACCGAACCTCTTTTATAATTCAACTGATTTTGAAATGTGTGGATTGGATTATATGGACTTGTTGTTAATGTTGATGTTGGGTATTCATTATTGGTCGATCCCATTTTGGGCATGTGTGACTTGGGTTTCACGGTATGTGGTTTCTTCTCTAGCCTATATTGATGAACCTTATTGTTATTTTATTATAAACTGAGTTATAAAAAGTAATTGGTATGATTGTTTTGTGGGTGTTGAAATATTCTTTAGGAAAAATGTGGTGTCTCTAGTTGTTGATTAATGTAATGAAAATGGGTATTTAAAAAGAAATTAAATATATTTTTGAAATGTTTTGAAAATAATTCTAATGAATTATAAAAATGAGAACATTGGATACATTGGTATCTTAGGTGGAAGGTCTATCCTGAGCCTATCGTCCATTACTTTTTGTGAATATGGGTTGTTTCTCATGAGGATTTCCTCTATTTCCTACTCTCTTTATTCTATGGGATTGATATTGACATTGTTGGGGGGGGGGGTGTTACTCATGGGGCATTCATATTTTTCCTAGGGAAGTGTTCTAGGAACCGGATAATACACTTTATTGATTGTGGTATGGAGAGTCTTCTAGTATGACCTATAGTGCTCCTTGGTTTTTATACATGTTCTTCTATTTTATCCCTTGGAATTGTTATTTTAGCATTGATGTGCATGTTTGTGCATTTGTAAAAATAATATGGTAATGGAGATTTGAAATTGATATACCTATATCTGTTTTAGAACTATGATAAATGGGAAATTTTTTACCACATTTTCTATAAAACTTTATTGCTTTTTCTTATGACAAATTTTATTTAAAATGAATATAAAAGAATTTTCATATATAGACTAATTATGTAAACATTTTCGGGATCCTATTGATTGGTTTAGCTTACAACATACACACCTCTTTGGTGGATGGAATTCCATTGTATGTCTTCTTATATTGATAATGGAAAGGAAATGTTGTGAGGTGGTGAGGTTTTGTGTCACAAGGGTTGGGTAGCCGGTGGTGATATGGTGGGAGTGTGTCCACTCCATCACATGGAGTAGTAGTATGTTTTTTGTCCTTTATAGTTAGACGAGTACTTTGATGATTTTGTTACATTTATAGTTGTTTCATTTATGCTTTGTTTTTATTGTTATAGAATATATTTATTAAATATATGTTGTCTCTTTATTTTACATGTGTATATTTTCCTCATATTTATAAAAGTTTTGAAAAATCATTTCCTCTAGTTTGTTGTTCGATGCATGGGTGCTTGTCACCAGTATGGGGGATTGAGAACACCTTTCGTGTATATGAAATATCCGGTCACATTCTAGTGTTATGGGTAACACATGTTGGATCATTATAAAAAATTCATCAGAGGAGGTTATCCCTTAGAGTTCTTCTATTGGTATGTTTGTTAGACTGGAGATAATAATTTTGAGAGTTGAGTTGTATGTTGATATCTGTGCCTATCCAGCATCTATCATGACAAGACTCATTTTTTCCAAATGAATTTGGGATATTTGTCTCTAGTGTTGTGTTTTGGTTGGGATTTCAATTTATACATATGGATTTTAGGGTTAAAAGAAGATTTACTTTGATGTTTGATCGTGTCTTCTATTTTAGTGTGTAGTAGTATGCCTCTATAAACTCTTCCATGAGTTCTCCAAGAACGAGTAGTTGATGCTCTACAAATGAATCTGTTGTTGAATTAGAATATCATCATGATTAATACACAAGAAGATCAAATTATTTACTAGGATGTTCCACAATACCATAATAAGGTTGTTGAGGTATAACCCGAATTTTGAAGAGAGAGATATTGGTCACGAGAATTGCTACACAAGAATCCACTTTAATTTAAATGAATGAATGAACCTCAAGAGGATTAGGACTGGATTGATAAGATCAGTAAAATATTATAATTCCTAGAGACACAATAGAATATCTTGGTGTTGTCTGTAGTGTTCAAGCATGAGCATTTTTGGTAAGAAATGTTGGGATTCCATGGTCCAGGAAGATTGAATATTGGACCTGAGTTGGATGGTTTTCAAATCCCAATTCTTCAAGATTTTTTTTCCTAAAGTCCCAAATATTAGATAAATAATTGGAGTTCCTGAATTTTCATTAGGACGAGCATTCAGGGTTGGAATACACGAATATTTTTAGTGATATTGTCTATTTTTCTCCAGATATAGTGAGGAATGACCATTTGAGAGATAATAAGTGCCTATAGTTTTTGTAATCAGATATCCAATCAAAGGTGTTTATAATAAATATTTATATCTATTCAAAGGTAATATGTATAGATATTATGGAATAGATGAATATTAAAGGTAAATTTTTTTCCACATGTTATCCTACATCTATTGACAGCTTCACTGGCATGCATTGGATGAATAGGATGTTGTGGGATTATCATTATAATGGTCAAGGTGGGTCTTAGTAGCGAGCCTCCTCGGCACCATATGCTACAAAAAGTAGTGTTCTTAAGAATTTCTATATGTGTGTCCATATTGGACACAAAAAGAACTTTTCCTATTACCCTAATGATGATCCATAAATGTGGATGAGTTTTTCATTTAAATATCATATTTTAGGAGAGGGCACTGCCTTGTTATAGTCAGGGTTCACCCTCTCCAGAGGCTACTGCAGTGTAGTAAAAAGTTGAAAATACTACATGGATATAGCCATAAGAATCATGAGTCATGTACTTTCATGAAGTAGATGTATTTTTGTATGAATTTGATGCAGGATTGGAAATAGTGAGTGGTAATGTCTTTATTGTATCTTTAATAGCGATTCGATTATCTAAAACTTGTGCTCTCACTCATTTTAATCAATATTTTTTTTATGCTATAACATCCTAAACTAATATTTCTTCTATAATATATCTTTGTAAAACTCAACGAAATGTGAGATTTAAGGTATTATAGTGTCCTTATTTTTCTATAATGGTTGAAAATACAATGTTATTCTGTGATTTTATTAGTCAACATTTCGATCTATTTGATTTCACTATCATTTTGGATTTCCTTGCCAATCATTGAGATATGATTGATTGTTATCATAGAAATTTATTGTTTATTTATTCTCAAGATATATCTCATTTGTTTTAGGGGAGTGAGACCCGATATTAGTGTTGGAACCACGGTCTTCTATGCCTGAATTGGAGTATGGTTTGTGCTTGTTGTCAATACTCAATGTATGTTCAGAATGTGTACTAGCAATGTGATCATACAGTTCATGCAAACAATAGTATTGAAGGTGGCGTCGTTTCCCAGTGTTTGCCAAATTTTTGGGCCTGAAAATTGACAAATGGAGAAAAGTGTTTTTGGAAAAGAGGCTTCTGCGTCGTGTTCTTGAAGTATTTGAAACTTGCGTGACATATGTTTTTCAAAATCAGAACATGGAAAAATGGCAAAGGGATAAGGACCGCTCATGTTTTTGGCTGGTCTCACAAGTGGCCTACACGCCGAGAAAATGACTTGCACGCCGATGACTATGAGGTTTGGAAACTTGCGCACCGGTTGTTCTTCATGATCATAACATCAAAATATGGCAATGGAATTAGGTCGTGCAAGTATTGGTGTGTTTGTCCAAGTGAGTAGCGCAACAGAGGCATGGGCGGTTGGAGCTGCGCGCCGGGACTGGCGCTCCGTGAGGAGACTTGCGAGCCACTGCGTAGGGGGTCTAGTTTTCCTAAAAATAGAGAACCATCCCTCCTCATTTGTAACAAAAATTCAAGAGTTAGAGATTTTTCAAGCTCTCGTCGCATAAGTGGTTGAGTCACGTAAGTGGTAGTTAGGTCAACCAAGTAGAGGTTGCATGCTGGTTGTTGGCTGCGCAACCTAGGCGGTTTGGGGGTTAAAGGTGCAGAGTCGCGCAAGTTTGGAGTTGAAGGAGGAAGTATCACACAAGTGTGTTGGTGTCACTTGCACTCCAATTTTGTACCGCACAAGTTCTTTGTGCGCCGTTCCTGAAACTTGCATGCCAGTCTTAGAGAAGCGCACCAGGTGAGGTTGTTGTATACTGGTCATTTTGAAGCTGCACGAAAACTAGAAGATTTCCTGATACCTTCGGTGAAAAGAAGGATTAGTATACGAGTTAAAATTTGGACTTCGACAGAGCATCTACATTCAACAGAGGATGCATTATTTTGTAATGATGAGGAGACCTCCACATTAATAAACTGATTGTGACTTCACAAAATGTAGTGAGCCAGGGGGAGTCAACGGGAGTGACCCGATGGAAGTAGTGAGCTATCCATAAACCTTTGTAAAGGCAGTGAGCCTAGGACATAATGACTGTTCCCGAACCATTGTATTTCAAAACAAGTGAAGATTAGTGGAATTTTTTACGACTGAAAATTTTTCACCGTATTCACCTTCGACGTAGCCCTTAGTGGTGAAATATATAAAAATTCCTCTGTCAACTCTTTGCATTTGAATGCTTCATTGCTGATCATATTATTCATAAAGGTTTAACTACTTCCTACTAACATTGGAAAAAGATCCTTGTTTTTAAAAGAAAAACTTATCACCTTGATTCACTCTTCCCCTCTCAGGGTGTCCCGGGGTCCTACAATTAGGTCATTATAGGATTGCTGGCCAAGATCTAAAGTGTTTTTTTCTACTATTTATATGGATTCAAGTGATATTTCTTTTATTTTTGATCATCCCTTTGTTGTTTAATAATTTCATAATGTTGTTCCAGATTAAATCTATGGTCATTACTCATATATAGATATAGAGTTTACGTTTAAACTAGTTTCAGGTATGTATCTAACATCAACACCATATAATCATATAGAACCAAAATATTTGAGAGAGCTAATGATTCTATAGGATGTCCTGCTGGAAAATTATTTTGTTCACCCTCGTGTTTTTCTTGGGTAGCTCTTACGATCTTTTTGAAGAAAGAAGGTAGTTCACTTTGTTTGTGTTCGTGATATCAGATGTTGATCCGGTTAATAGTTTAGAACACATATCCTTTACTGTGTGTGGTTGATTTTTCTGATCTATTAACGGGGGAAAAGTAGTTTTCAATTGTTGATCTTTGGTCGCGTTTTCATCATCTTCGAGTTTGACAGTATGATATAGAGAAGAAAACATTCAATGGATAGTATATCCACTATGAATATCTTGTGACACTTTGGGTATGATTAACTCTCATACAGTTTTTATATCTTTAATTAATATTATATTACATCAATATGTTGACACTTTTTTTGAAGTGTTTTTGGATGATATTCTGTTTTATTAAAAATATGAGTGTAAGAATTTGTAATGAATAAGCCTGGTTCTAGGAATTATGAGAAGTCACCATTTATATATATATATATTTAAAAATGTAGTCTCTAGATTATAGAAGTTATGTTTATTGGGATAAAATTTCAAAACATGGCTACAGATTGATTTAGAAAATGTAAAGGTTACCAATCCTTGAAGGAACCCCATAATGTATTTTTGATATGGAGCTTCCTTGGACAAACTGGTAACTAGAAACAGGTTTTTAGGATTTCACTAATCTAGAAAAAAATTTGACTACTTGTACTATTAATGGGATGAAATTAACATGTGATGCGAAGAGTTAGTCATATTTCCATGAACTGAAATGCGTTCTTATATCAGTAATTCTTATAATATTAACCATGTTAGTTATCGGTTACGTGGTGTTTTTTAATGCGTATGGATTTGTTTTGGGATTTATTATTATGAAGGATGAACAAGTTGTATTCTACATATCTCACCATCTTTAGTATCATGATAAGAATTACCGAACATGTGTTTTTAAATCTTTCTCTAATTATGTATGCTCTTAAATGTGGCCACACTATCTTTTTGGAGAGAGGTTCACAGACAATTCTGATTATAAAAAATTGATTTATATATTTTCCTAGAAGGAATTTAATAGTAGTGATTGATGATGTGTAAAATACATTCATACATTTGACTTTGATATCGCATATACCCTAGGGAAGATGAATGTCATTGTAGACGCTCATTGAAATAAAGCACGATCACATGCTATTCATGAATCGAAAAAGGTGTCGAACCATATAGAGATTTTTTCACAATTGTACCTTGATGCTAAGGATAATATTTCTGGTATGTTTTAGAAAAGTGTCCAGTTATCATCATATCTAATGGTATATGTTTATGAAATTCAGTAGCAGGATGATGAGGCCAGAAAATTTTAGGAAATACTTATTGTTGGGGAGACCATTTCTAGTTGGTTCTCTCTTCAGATGGTATGTTACACATTAGGAATAAGGTTATACTCCTATAATTTTTGAGGATTTTATTCATTCTTAATTATCATAACCCTTTCTGGGTCATCCATCCAGGCACTATGGAGATGTATTATGTCTTTAGATAATGATTTTGGTGCCCAGGTATGAGGCATGACATTGCATATTTTATATCCCACCTTTAAACCAACAAATAGATAAAGTAATAGAACTTTAAAACCTCTATTTTCAATCATAAAATCTTTCCGTATTACCATCCTAGTAAATTTAAAATAAAAAAGAAATAAAATTTCATAATGGAGGTTTTATCCCCGTCATACGGATCAACGATTTTTTTAATGTCCAATGGTTTGGGAGGTATGAAGGTGGATATGATTTTATCATTACAAAATTATAAATTTATAATTAGTGTCATATACAGCCATTAAATTCCTTATAATACCTATCCATAAAATATGGTTATGATAAATTAATTACATCGGTGTTTAGATATAGTAAGATGTACGTATACATGGGAGATATTTTCACATCCCTTTTGATACAAATAGGGTGAATAATGTTTGTTTTGTAATCATAATAAAATATAAATATGATATGGATACTAATGTATTTATTTTATTAATAAATAAAAAATTTATAGGATTCAAATGAATAATTAAAAATATATTTATCAGTTAAGGTGATCACATTTTCCTTAAAATCGACCCTTCGGATCTCCCCTTTATTGTTCTAAGGTCAGTATTTTTGAAAGACCACAACCAATAAATTTTTTCAAAGGGAGTGTATAATATATAATGGATATATTTTTTCAAAATATAGTGAACAAGGTGTTTTTATGAAGAGATAGGATGGGTGTTATTTTATAACTGAGTGTAGGGGATGCATTGGAATTTCATAGAAGATAAAAATATTTTAATGTCATTATGAGGGGAAATGGGTTAAAATGTTTTATAAATGAGAAAGGGAAACAATTTTATACAATATTTTATCTCTATACTCATATTTTAATATTTTTATAATTTTTATATAATTTTAAAAAATATTATTTTATTGGAATTTAATTATTTACAATATAGACACTATTCAAATTTTTAAATAATGAAAATAAATTCAAAGTTTAAATGAGAATAAAATTCATTAACATTGAAAAGATAATTCATACTAATATAGAAAATTATTTTCATGAACTAAATCAATCTACATACATTATTTTTTATATTTTTAATTTATTTAATATATATTTTATTAGTTGGAGAAATACTACTTCGGTATCTCAAATACAGTTATGGTCATTATTTTAAAAACTAGAAATAATGTAATATAATTAAAATATTATAATTAAGATCAATATACCCACATTTATTCATTTGTAACATTCTTTTATCCCAATATAGACCCATAATATATAATTTAAACTAAGAGACTGATATTTTTTAACATTCTCTAATTAAAAAAATATATAGGCCATTCATATGTTTATGTTACTATTAAAATAATAAGTTTCATTCATAGTATTATAAGGGTACAATTACCATCTTCCAATAAGAATAAGGATGGAAAATTAGGGCATTATCCCTACATTATAAGACAAATTAACTCATTTTACTTTTTACTGAGGTGATAAAGGTTGAAATAGTTACTATTCATATTGACCATATAATAAAAATGGTCATATTTAACAAATATAAACCTCATAGTATAAAATAAGAAATCCATTATTAAAAATTAGATTTTAATACATGGTAGGAATTAATATTAAAATAAGGGCACAACATGTGACAAAAACCTATTTTAGTAAAAATTTATTTTAAAGCATAAAAATGATTTATTTTTAACCCATGCATTTAAAAATATTAAATAAAACATTTTATTTAATATATAATATGTTACCATTATAAAAATTATTCACTAATAGTGATTAAATTTATCTTTTACTGTATAAAATACATTTTGTAAAAAAAATAGTATTTTATTAATATATTTTGTTCTTTCAAAAAAAATTTTATTTTCATTTATAATATATTGAAAACTAAAAAATCATAATTACACCTCTGTAACCATAAATATTTTGTAATTTAGTTAGTCTGATTAACATCCAAAAATATTGTGAATAGATTATGACTTTTACTATAATATTAATATATTAATATTTTATCATTGATCATTTAATCTTGGAGTTGCACATACTATAAGCATTTGATGAAATGAAATTTATTGGGAAAATTATTTCATATATTATCGGGTTGTTTTAATATGTATGTATATGGTTCTTAAATATTACTAAATTCAGTAATACTTAGTTATATGGTCTCTTGTATCTATAATAATGTAATAATATAACAAAAAAATTTGGGTTATTGTTGTTGGGTTTGTTATAGTTGGAATCAGAGAAAGAATTGTAGAAACTATGGATCATGCTTTTGAATAAACATAGATAACATGAGAATTATTATAATCCCATATATAATTTTATATTTTTTATCATTTAATGGTTTTATATTTTGTAGCTCAATATTTATTATGATTATGAGCTAACTCAATGTGTGACATTATAAAGTGATGGAACCTAGTGGGGAAAATTGAATCTATTTCTAAGGTCAGTCTATCGATTTACCCACAGGGAAATCCGATACACATGAATTTGAATTCTGTATAATCATGACTATATTAGGGAATTCGACCCATTATATGAATAATTACAATACATATATGGATAAAAATGATTTTCCTCAATATTTTACATCTTTGTTGGATGATTTCATTAGTTAAAAGCATCTCTTTTTTAGGGGATAAACTATTCTTGTGGATTTTGATAAATAGATCGAGTATCTTGAAAAGATATTTCTCACCAAAGGATACAATGAATAGTAAAAGGTTATACTATAATTGTATTATATTATAGGTGATGTAGATCAATTTTGGTCATTAATCCATAATACTAAGGAAGACAAAAAAATAGACCATATAGTTCATAGATATTTTAATGTAATATTTTTCAATTAATGATTTCCTTAAGGCAATAAACATATATGACTATAATTTTACTCATATTCGAAAAAAAGTAGAAGAAATTATTGAAGAGTGTGAGGCTACCATTAAAACATTATCCAATTATGATACCTATTATATATTTCATCCAAATAGAAACTTCTACCATTTAATTGAGGTTCTTGATCCAGATATATTAAGGCCACTGGTTCCTCAGAAGTAATCATTATATATTGAAATAATATCAAGATAATTCAGAATAGGGAATAAATTATCTCATTTATATTTGTTTATGTGAAATTAATATAAAAAGTGGTCATTTATTAATGAAGAAAAATTTAATGTGTCAAAAATGAATACATGATAATTGTACTTCTAATTATATTAAAATTGATGAATGAAATATCTGGGTAAATTGTTGAAGGGAATTAGATTGTGCTAAAAGTTTAGAGATAATGGTCATCTAGCTGGTGAATGTATGTGGAAGAAATAAATCAATCAAATTTAGTTATTCAAATATTAAAAAATCAAGATTTATTCACACCAATTCACCAAGAATTATAGAAACCTACATGAAAAGATGATTATGAGGGATGGAAAAGCCTATGTGATTTCTATAATAGAGGTGGATTTTACTAATGATTTGGGTGGAGGTAAATTAATCAAAGTCTCAAGTTTATCAATAAAATTATTTCACTTTGAATAAATACTCTAATATATATCATTGATGTTTCTCAAAATAATTATATATTTCCCAATTACTCTAATAGAGGTGATGAAAACCAAAATTTCAGGTGTTAATCTAATTGTAATAAAGATTATCCATTTATTTCTCATTATGACACATGATCATGAGTTTTTTTGTAATAAATCAGTTATTATTGTTTGATTTGGATAAAATATTATGTCTATGTTGGATTTAAAATACAATGAAAAAAATATTACCAATTGAAAGTTGATAAAATTAAAAATGAAGATGTTGATTTACTTATCATTAAATGAATGGATTCATCCTTATGGTCACATCTAAATCAACCAATATTAGATTTTTAAAATGATATTCAGTTGTAGTAATAGTATAAACAATATATATATGAAATATGGGATCTTAGAATTTATGATATACCGATTTTTTCGGGAAAAATTGCAGTATTTCTTAGTGAAATACCCATAAACCCCCCCGAATCTGAAGTTAGGTTTTCTATTGATTTATTCTTTGATGAAAGTACTATATGAAAGATCCCATATAGAATACAAGCAATATAATTAGTGGGGTTGGGAGAAAAAACTAAACGAGTTGGGTGAAATTTCATTTGTAAGTTATAGTTTTCCCCTAAGAGAGACCCTATTATTAACAATAAAAACAATGAAATATCTATAATGTTGTTTATTTATTATAGGGAAATCATTTATTTTATGATAAATAACATGTATCCACTACAAGACATTGAAGGATTATTTTATCATCATCATTGAGCTTAATTTTTATTTCAAATGCATATCATCAATCAATTATAATAATTTTCAAGAAAATAATGATGATATTGTTATGATATCATGCCCAAAAATGGTATAGAAATTATGAGTATATAGATATTCCATTTGGATTCACTAATTAACCCTGTATTTTTATGTATTTAATGATCACTGTATTCAAGAAATAATATGACATTTTTTTATATTATTTATTGATGATAAATTGGTGTAATCTAATTTATATGAAGAAGATTAATTTTTTAAAAATTATTCTATATATTCTTAAAATAAAGTATATATTTTTTAAATTTAGGAATTTTGAATAATGTATTTAGAATGATTATTTAAATGGACATATTTTTTCTAGAAACGGATTCAATATTGATAAAAAACTAAAATTAGTTAACTAATGTACTACACTGATTATAATAACTAAGTAATATTGTTTCATTAGTATAGTAGGTCACTATATATAATTTTCATAAAAATTAACATGATTGTGTGACATGTTATCCATTATTAAATGTAAATGTGCTATGTTAAAATAGAAAAAAGGAATGAGAATAATTTTTTTATGAATTGATGAAGAGAATGGAAAATTATCTAATTTGGACTCAACCATCAAGAAATAATGGACTTTTGATATAGATTAATTCATTAAATAAGGTAATGGGTTATATCTATATGTAAACTGATAATTTTATTTCATATTAATAAATGTAGTTATGTGACCATGAAAAGAACTAACTAACTCACGATATGGAGTTGGCAGGTGCAATATTTACATTGAAGTTACAACATCATTGTATCTTTTGTAAAATATATGATATTTACATAGAATATAAGAGCATAAATACATTTTATCATCATAAGACACTAGTATAGTGAAAAAGTGATGAATCTAGCTAGTAAAGGATTAATATTTCTCAACACACTGCAACCTAGGGAAGGACAACAAGTTATGAGATTTATTGAGAACGAATGATCATAATGCCTTTACTAAGATGAGGATATGAAATTATCATGTTCTCATAGATTTAATAATTCTATATATTTGAATTATTTAATATTTTTAAACATCACTAGCTTCTCAAATAATTAGATAACAGTAATTATTAGAAGAGATAAAAATTTCCCAAATTATTGATGAGAATTTTCAAAGAAACTATATAATCATGAATGATTAATTAACTATTGGTATCATATATGAAAAATATGTTTCATTTTTTTTATTCTACTGGTCCCATATATCCTGGATCTCAGAATGGCCCTATTTAGTGATCCTAATAGCTTCTATTTTAATAAACACCATTTTCGAATAAAGGAGTAAGGATATTAGATGAAACATTTCAAATGAGATAATATAAAGCCAAAAAATTTTGGTTAATTGTCATGATGTTTTTTTTAATAGGTGAAAGTTGTGAAACAAAATCTGAGAGGATTCATGAAGTGTTTATATATTTCTAAGTTGTAAAAGGATGACATTACTATGTAAATTTTCAATAGATTACCATAAAATCCTAAAATGAATTATGAAATATGAATTATTGTTCTTCACCTTACTATATAAGCACATTACATCATTATATTTATGATTTGAAATTTTTAATTATGCAAAAGTATCTATATTGAAAAAAAATTTAGAATTATTTTTGAACCTATTTCAATTGTGTCTAATAGTGACCTATGATTTAGTTCAAAATACTGGAAAATTATTTATAAGTATCTTGAAACTGAGCTTCATTTGAGAACATCCTAACACCCTAATATTAATGGATAGTCCAAAAGGACCATTAAAACCCTAGAAAACATGTGGAGTTTATTCTCACATGTTGTTTAAGGTTTTTGGGATCATTATTTATAAGGCCCCAGCCTTAAACCTTACTTAATATTGAATTAAATGAGTAATTCACATTGAGGATCTTTTCAGGTTTAGAGTTATAGAGAATTAGGACATAACTATTACATCTCAAAAGATTACAAAGTAGTCGCTTCTACTAAATTTCCATAAAATAAAAACTCTTTAAAAGAAACATGTATAGTTCCATGTTTTAGGTAGCATGACATTCCCTTGATCCCATCCTTGACCCTATTCCACGCTATGTCCTGTGAAAAAAATTTCAAAAACTTGGGATGAGCATAAGAAGCTCAGTAAGGGATACACAAAGAATGAAATCTGTTAGTTTTTCAAAAAAACAAGTAAACCATGAATACTTTATCAATGAAATACTTTTCACCTTCATGAAGTAGTAAAAAATTTTCATTGAAAAAAAAGTATCATTACTTACCTTTTTGTAACCAAAGGATTACCATAAAACCCATATAAAGAACACATAACATATATAAAGGTAACTTGGGACATAAACTTACTTAAGTGGAATAACCATATGGTCGACTTCCACACATATCACTTAATGGAATAGCCATACGGCCAATTTCCATACATACTTAATGGAATAGCCATACGACCGACTTCCATACCCAATGCATTGGAGGTTATAACGTAACCACCCGTCCTGGTATTCACGGCACCACCTGTCATATGGTTTATAACGTAACCACCCGTTAAAATGTCAAAGTACCAATATAAAATCATAAAACATAAAACCAATATAAAGGAATGATAACATTTCCACATCACAATATATCATAATAGAATCCTTTATCAAAACCATTTTCAAAACCATTTAAAACATTTAATAAAGAAATTTTTGAATCAAAGTGTCCCATACCACCTTGAAGCATAAAATTTTAAACCATTAATATCCATATAAATAAATCCTTAAAACCATTTTGAAAACATGGATATTAATAAGAACAAATAATTAAAACATTTAAAATTACATTTTGGTTAAAGGGGTTTTACCAAAATTAGAGACACTTGAATACAATAATTGAGGTGTAACATTTATTCAGAACTTTATAACATCATGAGAATAAATGGATTCATGATATAATACTCCAAAGGATAGTATATACACCATATAAGAGTGAATTGGTGCATAACAACAATGAACCCTCAATAGAAATGTCAAATGTGATGAAATACCTCATAAAGAAGGTATCTTTAAATTAAGGAAAAATCAATCTCAAAAATATGTGTGACAAATATAAATACACCCAATATAAGTGGATATTATGTGTAAAAAAATAAAAGGTCATTCACGCATATTCAATGGATGACATATTCAATGACTACATGTTGAACCCAAAGAAATCGAAATTGGGTTAAAAAGTTCCCTTGACAGCCTAACAACATCACATCAAAATGAGTTGATGAGAGATAAAAAGTGTATCTCATCACTTGGAAATAAAATTTACATCAATAAGGATATATGATAACATAACCCAAAATAACAATATGTAAATTAAAAGACCCAACAAAAGAAGTCTTTTAAAAAAGAGGAGGGTGAAAGGTTCCCTTACCGACTTGGGTATCTTTCAAAACATACACCCCATGAATGAAGGACAATAGATCATTGATGTAAATACTAATAAAAGAAGGTATATTACAAAAATAGTAGAATAATGGGAAGTACATACACCACTCAATGGAATTTGTGGCAAATGTAGCATAAATCTCACGGGAATAAAAGGGAGATGAAAAATCCCTTACGAAAACTCGGCAGCCTAACAGTGCCACATAAAACATCCGAATAAGGATTGATGAGATAAAATAGGGTATCTCATCACATTACAATAAAATTTACAGAAATAGGAATATAAAATAACATCCCTCAACATTACAAAGAGAATCCTAAAAGAAGTGACATAAAGGAGAGTACTTAAAAAGAAAGAGAGAGGTTAGATCTCTTACGAAAATTCGGCAGCTTTACGGCGCCACTCAAAACTTCCAAAATGGATTGATGAGAGAGAATAGGGTCTCTACATGAACATAAAAATTACAGTATGGGTAATATAAAATAACATCTCAATCATAAGAAATATGAGCTTAAAATAAATTACATAAAAGAGTGTACTTAAATAGAAAGAGAGTTGTAGGATCCCTTACCTCGGGTCCGACTTGACTCGATCGTTCTTTAATCTCCTGAATAATAAACTTGAGTTAATTTATACTTCCATAAGAACCTTTTTAAAGTTCATTATTCATTTTATATCACTTATTACCATGTTATAAAAATTATTTAATCATTTAAGTTAATCATGTTTGTTTTGTCGATATTTGGTTCTTAAGTCGAAAGTGGACTTCATACAATTACATGTTGTTCGTGTGGTCAAAGGTTCATCATATCCAAAAATGAAATTCCTGATTTGGATATCATATATATCATATATATCCAGCATATACATGTATTTATAAAATCACATAATCATTTTGAGGAAAGAAATGAAATGCACCGTTCATGGAGACGGTAAGTCGTACGTACGCATGAATGCTACTTTCATTTCTATGTCATATTAATCAAATTAAAACTATATGATAGGTATGTATATTTTAATTCCAGAATTTTATTAATCATTTAGATGTATCATACATCATATATATCCATTATATATATGTACTTATAATAGTACATTACATTTGGGGATAAGAAATGAAATGCACAGTTCATGGAGACAGTAAGCCGTACGTACGCATGAACGCTACTTTCATTTCTATCTCATACATAAATGGAAATAAATAATAATGATATAGAGGTAAATAATAATTCCAGTATAACATCATATATAATAACATGAAATCCATCCTTTATACGTCCCACATATGGCATTAACGAATCACATCACTTTGAGGGGGCGGTAGTCCGCACTTCCTAAAATGAAGATATCGCGTATACCCACAATGGAAACCATAAAGGTAAGACCCAAATGAAAAATAAAGAAGCATAAGTAAAACATAAACATATTATATATCATATATAAAAATAGTGACATCATAATGGCCACCTTTGAAGGTGTTAAATGAGTATTGAACAATCATCGTTTCGGGAGGCACAATTTCGCCATCCACGGAAACCGTATGTTCTTTAGCCATTTGTTGTAGTTGTGTGAGAGTGTCACTCGAATAAATCATATAAAAACATCCTAGTATATTTAAGATACTGGTGTTGTTACAAAAGAAATAAATAAAAAGAGTTTAGGGGGTTGGAGAAGCAAAATAAAACAAATGAACATGAGAGAATGAATTACCTTTTAAAGTGTAACTCCTTTTTATATGAGCCTAAAGGCTTAATTTGAAAGGATTATTCCCAAAGGGAATCCTCTAGGATGAGGATAGGGATGTGGAGGGAGTAAATGGGAAGGGTTTGGCCGAGCCAAAGGCTTGAGGAGTGTGTGAAATGAGGTAGAGGTGGGGGCCTTTTATAAGAGGAGAGGAGGGTCACTTTTGGAAAGTAAAGAAATATTACATTATTTGAAAATGTGTTTCGGTTTTAAAAGGTCCCACTTTAATTTAATTCGTGGATAAGGTGATAAGGGTTCGAAATCCACCCATCCAATAAGTTTTGGACATGTTTAGTTCATAGATTTTACATTATCTTTCCATTTTATTTAAATCGTCAAATAATGATGTCATCACTGCATCATTATTATGTCATAAATAATTTAATTTATATAATGTCTAAAAATTATAAAAAAACTACTATGATGTAGGAAATTTTTTTAGCTTTCCAATGACTATTTATAATCAAAAATCGGATCTTTATAACACCATATAAAAATTGTTTTCATAAAACATATTATGTTTGTGTCATTTTTACTTTTACATTAAATAAAAAGTTATTTATGTCATTTCCCAACCAAAGTGGCTCCATGGGGTCCCCAAGTTGACCAATGGCTTGTCTTGGTCGGCCATGATACAACCAATAAGTTTGGGACATGTTTCTAGGTCATTTTAAATTATTAAATCATTATTTATACCTTAAACTACCCTAATTACCACTAATCGCGATTAAGAACTTATAACTTACTATTCACCGAAAAAATTATTTTTATCCCATTGAACCACATTTTACTTCTTAATGACAACCATGTATGTCGGATTTTTGAAATTCAAAACACATAAGTGGAAAAATTTCATTTAAACAAAAAATCAGCTTTTATAAGTACCACTTAGTGGTTTCAGTATTCATCAAACATTGAAGTTTTTCAGAAAAATCCCAAAAATTCACCCTAAGCTATATTTGATATTATGAATTCAAAAATGAAGTCCGTTTTACAAAATTCAAAACATATTTGTCACATTAATTAATTTAATAATTAATTCCCACTGTCAGAGCAAATAGCGTGTTTTTATAAAACAATAAGTATCAAAAGATTGACACTAGTTTAAGTCTGATTTCAAAGTGAAATTAATTCCAACGACCACTATTGGATTTAATGGTAAAAATATTTTCTAATTTCACTTTAAAACCAATTAAAAATATTATCTAATCATATAAATAAATTAGATTAAAAATAGGTTTTGAATTAAAATACAACATTTTACACTATTCATTAAAAAATGAACATTATCGGAAAAATACCAAAAATTTACACAAAGTAAAATTTGATGTCCCGATTCTAAAGAAGAGTTTTATTTGGTCCAAAAGAATGTATAAGATTCATTAAAACTATATTTAATGACAGTTCGTCATCAGAAGGCGATAAGTGAACCTTTAGTGAAAATTAGGTTATAAAAGCCTAAAATTGAATTCTTTCCGTATTTTAAGCCTTTGGATAGACGTAAAAACATTAAAAAAAACACATATATTCATATTTTAGTTATTTCTATCCATTCCCGCCAATAAAACGGCTACATGTTAACTTCCATTTAAAATAATATTATTTTATTATTAGAGTGCAACGTAAGATTCCCAAGAAACTTGTTGTTGCGTGTTGGGTACGCCATCGGACATAGCATCCCCTTTAAAGTCATATTAATATTTTATTCACAAATATGGATAAATATGAAAATGTCATATTCTTTATTTACCTGGGGTGTTACATTATTTACATTTTTTATAATTTTCCTATAAAAATATATTTCATTTAAGAATGAAATGGTGGAATATGAACCATTATATGAAAAAGATTTCATACTCCATATTGTTCAGAACATGATGGTCAAATAAAGCATACATGTTTACATATTGTTAATGAGACAATGGAAAAGGGAAATGATATTTAGACTTATATTAATGAATCTCAAATAAGAAAAATGTATTATATCCAATACCACAGAAATGATTGGGAATTTCAAGGGGAGATCATGTTTTCATGAAAGAATCTCCATTGATGTGAGAAATCAGGTCCAGAGAGAAGAAAAAAACTACTCCTTAGTTACAGGAGGAATTATGAAATTTTGGAAATAGTTGGAGCTATGGATTACTAATTCAAACATCTAGTGAACCAATCTAGTGAACATACTGTGTTCTTTATCTCTTTATTAATGAAGTACATGTCAGACCAAATTCAAGTAACGACCTATGAATAAATAGAAAAAGATATTGAACTCTCATATAATGAGGATCCAATCTGGAATATTTTCAGTAAAGAGAAAGTGCAGAGGAATCAGGTGAATCGACTGGTAAATATACTTTAGAGATTTTACAAAATAAAACAGAAATGTGTGAATATTAGAATGTTAGGAAGAAAAAACACACAAATACACTCTGAAAGTATTATTCATTAAAATTTTGTCGGTGAAATTTTATATTAGGTAATAATATAATATTAAGATATTTTAAGATCACATTGTCTAGTAGTATATAAAACATGCAATAATGAGCCTAAACAAACCACAAAATATAATTATTTAAATATGGGAATTATAACAATGAAATTTAATTGTATGGTATAAATAAAATTTACTTCATTATAATATATATAAAAATTTCATACTCAATTTATAAATATTGATATATTATTATGAAATAAACAAACAAATTTAAGTATAGTCATTTTATTCTAGAAAAATATTTTTTATTCAAAAATATATTATTTAATTTCTACAACAAGGAAAATAAAATTAATTTCTCCCTTTTATAATTTTATAAATAAATTGAAATAATTTTTCAATTATTCCTATAATAATTATATTTGGGTTAATTTTTTTACTTTTAAAAGAACATTAATTGATCACAGAATGATGAGAAATATAATTTTTTATTAATCGTAATTTTTTTTCATTAAAAAATAAATACCAATTTTCTTATTTCCTTATGTTATATATTTTTTATTTAATAATATATTACATAAATAAATTCATTTAAATGATCATTGTACCTTATTTTGGTATTACTACATTTTTTGTCTAAAAATTCTTTTTTCTAAATACAATTTTATTTTCGTTTTTAGACATTTATTTTAAAAGTAATTTCATCCTCTTATATGAATATAATATTGAAAAATGGATTTTATATTTAGAATCATGATGTATAATTTTTTTAAAAAGTTCCCTTTTATTTTTGCAAGTAAAGAACTATTACTTTAGTAATTTTTTTCATTAAAATCAAGTGAAAATCAGTTATTTCTAGTTAAAATAAAATAGTATTGACCAGTGAATTACCCAAACACTTGAATTAATTTTTTTGGAATGATTATATATCATTACTAATCAAAATAAGGTCAAATATATTAACATTTGGTCCCATATTTATATAATTTTTCCCTTTATATTATTTTATATAAGCTATAGAAAATAATTACATTTTTTTTTGTTTTATTATCATGAAAAATTTTATATATTAATAAACATCCAATATTTTCAGTTATATATATAATAACTAAAAATTTAAATTATTTATTGCATCCTAGTAATTTATTTTCAATTTTTTTTAAATCATAATTTCCCTGAATTTCTTTTCAACATTTAGTGAGAGCATGTGCAATTAGTAAAAAATAAATAAATTTATATTCCCAAAGTAAAAAATAATTTTAAAGGATTTTTTTAATGTATCCCACAAATTCTTTATATCTGTAAGAAATAATAGGGTTGTTTGAATGTATTATATTTTAATTCCACATTTATAAAGATTGATTTCAAGACATGTTATATAAAAAATTTCCAAAATAATGTTAATAATTGGTTATAATAAATAATATTTTAGTAAGTGATTAAAATTTCAAAAAAAATTATATGTTCCTGAAAAGAATTTTATATTAATGAAAAAAACATCCAATTTCCGTTTAATTTTCTTTTTCCTCATATATTTACATTCTTGTCCCTTAATGGGTGGAGTACATTAATATTGTAGAGTTAATAAAAGTAGATAATGTGATGTTAAAACTAAATGACAATTGTGGGAAAACAACAAAAATTCTCAATATTTTATTTCATGGGAGTATCCAGACACATTATTATTTATGTTTTTAAGATCATTTTATTATTTGAAATCATACTTTTCATGAATATAGATATTCCTTGTATCATTGTTATGGTTATTTTCAAAACTATATACAATTTTTTTATATGGTGTTTACTTTCAATGTTATATGATATAATAGAGAATAAGTCATTTATATACATTATTTATTCATTAATGATACTTTTTGATAAATCATTTTTTTCATTAATTAAATCAATCATTTGATATATGGGGAATTTATTGGTCTTGTGGTGATGAGTGGGGATAAAATTTATATAATTAGTCTATGTATCTATCGGCCTCATGAGACAAATAAAAAGAATTAAAATTAAATGGGGGTTTACATATAGTATTAAAATTTTTTGTAGAAAGGTTTCGATGGTATTTGTAACATGATTTCTAATATTAGTATGTATAATAGTTTTTCTTTCATTTATTAACAATTTAGTTGTTATTTTACTTGAGAATACTGCATTGATATTACTCATGTATTCCTCTTTTTTTCTATTTACTGATTAAATATAATGTGTTTCCAGTAATGTATATTTCAATGTTGATTACAATTATTTATTGATGATAGCATCCAATGTATTTAACCATTAAAAATAATTTGATCTCACCATTAATTATTTCCTTTCCCAATGTAATTAAGAAAAAAATATTCAATGATATTCAAGGTTATATGTCATTTTATTTTTATTTTTTATATTTTATTTTCACTATATTAAAGGAATAATGTCTCTATATAGTTCACCAAAACTACAATACTGATCTATCATTTTTTATATGATCTTTTTTGTGACAATAATAATGTAATAAAGTAGAACCTATATATGGGTTACTAGATTTGGAATTCCTACAACATTGGATGGTCTTTATATGTTATACTGCTTACTAATTAATTATATATGTATGGTAATACCCCTCATGTGTTGGATTTATATACCTCTGGTACCAGTATTTATCCCATAGACTGAGGAAGGTGTGATTCATGTGTCATTAACTCGATTTCATTTCTTTCTTGGGAGGGGTACATTTGGAGGGATGCGCTTGTGAATAATAGGTATTAGAGATGATGTTAGTGATATAGTAAGGAGTGTGGAGTTAATAATTTAGTTGGATACACTGGATGGTAGGGAAACAATATATGATAGGCATATTATGCGCTATAAAAAGGATATAAAAACTAGAAATGAGATTTTTTTCCAGCCACACCCCATTTATTTGAAGAAAGATCCATTATATTTATAGAACTTGATATGTGATGTGATGTATCTTAAAAAGTAGAGACCATGATAATGAAAAAGATTTTAAATTATTTACACATATATTTGAAATAATTATAAAATGGGAAATTAGTTTAAAAATAATTAATTAATTTAACATAGATGAAATTTTTTTATACGGTTATGTGTTCCCAATGTTGTTCTTATATATAAATAGATTTAGTATAACACATCATTAGTTTCATGATGATGACATTAAAAATTACATTTTGGTGGATCATTATAGTGTATAGGTCAATGAAAAAACATGACGGAAGAAATTTCATGACCTTGAATGATAGGAACAATAGATGGATGATTGAACTTTTTTAATACAGATCCTTAAGATTATTTTAAAGAGGGGGAGATTAAATAAAATTTAATGAATGACTAATATGGGATATATATTTCTTAAATAGGTGATGATATGACATGGTTCGGCTGAACCATGATAGATTTTATATTTGGGGGATCCGGAGGAGTCGACAACTTTGTGAGAGAATTCTAGAGATAAGTTTCTAGATAAATTTAATGCATCAAACACACATCTGTCTTTTTAGGATGAGGATATTACACTTCATTATAGTAGTTACACTATGTGAGTGTTTTTTTATTTCTTATAAAATAATCACCCCTTATGAAAAAAACCTATTACATATGAGGAGTATGTAGTGGGGGTTTTTGAGTATTACAAACTTCATGAGATCCAAAACAAGGACACCCTATTTATGCTGAATTCATATTGTATGTTACTTAAAATGAAATAAGTAACTAAGAAGATTTTGTCTTGGGCTGTGTCATCATGATATTGGATTGACCTGGATCTTATGTGAGGATAAGTTATGAAAAAATATTAACTAATGAGTAAGAAAAAAAATCAATCTACATGGAGGAGTTTTAAAATTCCTAAGGTAATATTATGGGTTCTAGTTTTTCTTGGACTACATAATCTAGGTTATTTTTTGTTTTTCTCTCATGTTGGGGGCTTAAAAATTGGATGCTAAATTGATAACCATTAATCAGCAGCTGACATGCGGGTTTAGGTTTGTTTTGGGGTCCACCATTATAGCATTTTCTATCGAGGTAGCATTTGAATAGAGTTCCTGCATGTGATCAATCATAATTTTTTTCAAAAAAATATTTTATATAAAAAATTAACATAATCATCTATAAATTTTTATTATTTAAATATTTAATAAAAAATTATAATTTTCAAAAAATGAATAAATTTTCAGGGAAATTAAAATAATTTAATTTTAAAACAATTATATATTTTTAATATTTATTTATTTATGACGAATTTTTTCATCAAAATATTTAGGTGTATTATAATAAAATATTTTAAATTTTTTCTTCCATATAGTGAAATTTTGATACACCATTTTAGGGGATGAAGTGGCCATGAAAACAACCTTGAGGCGGACTTCTATAATAGCATATCACCATAATTATGTAACCATAACTGTTTTTCCCTTAATTTTATTTACAAAAATACTGAAATATATAATACAATACTAGGTGAATCATTTCATAAATCTTGTGAAATATATGGCTCACAAGACCTCATGTATGAAAACACATTTTAAATCAATGTATCCATAGTCAATAAATCTACAATGATGGATATATCATCAGCAATGGTTTTACCATAAATCCTTCAATATGTGGAAAAATATATTCAATATATTTGGGTAAATGAGAGAGAAATATCAGAAAAAGTAAATATAGACCCACACTATATAATTTAGTGATTAAGACATCCAAAATGTATGAACATTAGGAACATAAAATCTTGATAGTTTTTTGGGAAATTAATATTATCATTATTTCTCTATCCATAATATACTCATTACATGGGCAAATGATCGATGATTTTTTTGAAAAAAATATGATATTTTGGAAGGAAACAATTATAAAGAAAATATATCTGGATTCATCATTTCCTTATACAAAATAATTTATATTTTAAAATGATATAATTGAATAATTTATATTACACATCCCTTTTTTTATAAATATGAAATTACTCTACCCATAAAATGACGATTTTTATAGTGATTGATTTTTTACTGAAAAATTTTATACCAGTTTTCTTATGTTTTTTATTATAATCAGTTTATGATTTTTAATTAATATTAATTAACCATCTATTGTATTTTATTTCATTCTTAGTTTGCTCAATTCTCAACTCAATGAACATGTTAATCTAACATAATCGATTGGTTAGGGGGGGATAAAGATACATTATGTTAATATAAATTCAAAAAAAATTATTATTTCATTCTACGAATTTCAAGTGTAGTGAAGTTAATTTTATTTCACTGTTTATCATGTCTTTTAATTTTTACGTTATTCTTCTCAAATATCATTATTCAACTTCTTCGTTATCATACTTCTATATAAAAAGGGGCGTTGTAGAACTTTGGTGATAAATAGAGGGAGATTATTATTCATGGTGGGGGTTTTTGTGGGGAGATAACAATTCTAATCGGTGGTTATTAAAAATTGGGTTTAATTTTAAATGTAGACAATAAATTAAGAACTTATATCTCAAAGAATAATGATTTTCTTCACTGGGAAATCCTATAAATAGCAACATCAATATTTTTTAATAAATTATTCCTTTTTTATTTTCATTATTATTTTTCATATATATTTATATATTCTAAATTTCATAACACCCATGATATTATTATATAATTTTTATTTATATTGGTCAGTATTTATATTGTTAAAATCAAAAAATAATGTGTGTGAGTAGTCTCTTTGGCATATTGTACATGCTATTATAGTTTATTTTATTCTTAATATAATATGATATTTTTATAATTGGATTATAGATAAATAAAATTCATGATGTTGGTTCTAATTCAAGAGATTCATATTTTTTCAAAATAAAACATAAAAAAATATGAAAAATTTCATTATTTTATAATTTATTGATGTTGAACCATCCACTTATTTAAGTGAAAATATTTAATTTGTGGAAAAAATTAGAAGGTTTATATATATATATATAATTATATGAAGGATTTGTTTTATGATTTCAACATTCACCTCATTGTATAGCACGAGTAACCAATTTCGAAGGCCTTGGATAATGGTATTAATGAATTCTCATAGTAAATTAAATACTTTCATAAAGAGGAAACTAAGGGTCAAAAATTGGTCACACCTCTTACATTTGAATATGATACCAAAGCGGTGGAAGCCAAAAAATTGAACCCATATCTCATAAAAAATACTATATTCCCATTGAGGAATTGAAATAAGAGTCATTAATTATATATATTTGGTTGAAGGGAGTGGGACAAACACTATATTATTTTATTTTATTTTTTATTATTATCCAAGCCAATTCACATGTGGAATTTTTTTTATAGTCAAATTAATTTTATTCCATGGAGTTAAATAATGATAAAGATGAATATATTTACATCAAGTGGAATATGGTTCTGTAATTTGAAGATAAACAAGTACATGGGACTCTCTAATATAACCTGTAATGAAATTGTTATCAAGATGATCGGGATGTTTATAATTCAATTTTTTTTAATAATTATCAAATCTAACTATTAATTAAATAATTGACGATCATTTAGTCTTATAAATATTCATATTTGACTTAAAATAATTCAAATAATATGTAGAAGTTTTGGATGAATTGATAGAGTATCACCCATTAGTTTTTTTACCATAAGCTTTCATGCTAAACTAAATGTCAATGTTTATAGACATATAATAATCTATGAATGGGGTTCCCAAAAACCAATGTGACCATGTGTGATATAGAAGGAATATTATTTGTTGGTAAAAATCACAAAAATGATATACCGAAACTAATTTTGTAGACAACTATACCTTCCAAGTGGAGGCTGTTTAAAAATTGTACCCATTGGAAGGGGGGGGGGGGTGAAACCAAGATCTAGCCACGTTTTTCTCTATATTTGTAATTCTTTTAATTTTCATTAAATTTAGTAAACTTATTATAATCATTTTTATTCATCCTTGTAGTTTTTTATATTGTATTATCTATATTATTAGATCATGGATTCTACTAAAAAACAATGGAAGGTGTTATATCTAATTCTCTTGGGTTTTTCTTACCTTAATAGATTTTTTTGTTGAGAAAAATTTAATAGTAGTTAAATTTATGTATGTGGGGTTTGAGGGATTATCAAAATACTTATGAGTTTTTTTGACTTTTACATTTTATTTTTATTATTTTGAAACATCTATATTTAATCAGTATCAATTATTATTATTCTATATTGAATTTATTTTAATAGAGTTTACTACAATTTGAATAAAATTTATTTTCTTTTTGATTACTACTTTGAACGATTTATCATAGATCTAAATTTTCATCTAGTCTTATGTGATTGAACAAATTTTAAAATCGTTATATTAAAACCATTACTAAAATTATTTTACCAATCATTTTCTGTACTTTGATCCATTTTTATATATAATTCATTATACACAAACATTGTTTATTGACTTTGGTATTTTTTATGAAAAGGAAATGTTTTTTTATTCCACTTAAATTATTCAGAGTCTATAAAAAAATATTTTTGTAATTGAGGGATGTTTTTAGCAAGACACATGTTTGTCTTGAGAACCAACTTTAATATCATTTCATATTAGTTTAAAAAATCTGTTAATTACCATACAAGATTAAGCGAGAAAGATGAAAATTTTTTCATACCTACCATATCTCTTAATACTTTTTCAAGGATTTTTCCATATTGAGTATGTGGTAAGTTAATTTTGTGTGGGTTGGTTGTGTTGAAATTCATTTTATGGTGCATGGGGTACAAGTCTTGATTCTTGGAAGAGTATATATAGAAATTGAAATGAGTCAATATACATTTTATATTATTTTTGCAATCTCATTCTTAGAAAAAAATGAAATTACCTGGGTGATTTATTTTATAAGTTCAAATTCACCCTTACAAAACTAGTTTTATGAGGATAATATGATCTTAGGTGGTGGAGGTAAGATCAAATTTCAGTATGACATTCATAAAATAAAAAACTTATAATTTAAAAAAATTAGATTTAATTTGAATTAAATCAAACTAAAATGGTATAATGATGTTAATTTTATTACATATATTATTATTTTTCAATCATATCACATGTTTTTTAAATTGTGTTGTTAGGATTAAATTTAAAGGGAATTGAATGAAAAATTATTAAAACATTTCATGTGAATATCATCTCATTAGTTCTTACATGCTCAATCTGCTCTTCGATCCTTATAATTTTTAATGTACTTACCTACCATCAACCTGCATTGGAAATGAATTTGAAAATGACCTCATTATTAATAACATTTTTCATGTCTCACAGTATAGGGAGATGTTAATTTATAAAAGGATATGGAGAAACATCCACTTTCCAAATATGATCACTAGTGAAGATTTAATTTTTCTTGAGTAATGGGTGACAATAATTTCAATGTGAGGTAGGCATGATTCTATCATTGATGTATTATTATGTTTTAAAAAATGATATGTTCCAATGTAAAATAAAAGAAAAATTATTTTCCTAACAGAGAAATTATATTTTTTTGTAAAAAATAATATAAATTTTATCAATATTGATTTTTTTTAATTTTAAATTTATATTATATTTTTCCTTTATAGTTCACAAAACAATTTAGGGATTTTATAACCAAAAATTTTATTGAATTTTTTTATAATAATTTCTTTTCTCAAACATTTTTATTTATTTTAATATTTAGTCGAAAATATAAAAAATTTCTTGACACCAAGATTTATATATATATATTTTGTATTTTGAATGAACACTATATTTTTTTCATAATATATTTATTATAAGAATTTTTTAATGATTTTTTTGTGGAAAATGAAATAACATAAATAAATTCTTTATTGATTTAATTAATGATATATTCATCATTTTATAGGATACAAATGGACATGATGAAAACATTAACGTTGATATGAATTATTTAGTTTATCCACAATAATGAAACCACAATATTTTTTCACTACATTTGAATGTATTATAACCTGGAATGATTTTATAAGAAATTAAGTGGTTAATTTCACCCAATAAGCATGGCTTATGGATCTAATGTAATAAATGTTATAAATAAATGTGAATTTAATGAATTAAGATTCAATTAATATACTAGGAATGAAATATTATAATAATTGGTTCAATAATAAATCCACCAATACGATTTTAAATAATCTATAATTTATGGTAGGACTTTAAATACATATGGATATATGGTTAAATAATTTTATACTTCAATATTTGATCATCGAAATATCCCAAATTTGTTGGAATTGGGTATATTGAATATGTTCAGTCTTTTTGGAAATAAGTATTCTCCTTAGTGGTTTATCAATAACATCCTCAATACATTACAAAATAATATATATATTTTAGGGATAAAAGTGTAGAAGTAATAAAACAACATTCTATAAGAAAAAATTCATAGATTAAGACATTTTATGGTCCAAAAAATGAAAACATGTTTGGAGTGTTTGAATTAATAAAATATTTTCCACTTACATTTTCTATAAATGGGTAATTCTAATCCACTTAAAAGAATTATCTTTATAGTGAGATATCTTAGAGTTAGATATTTTCTAATGTTTATGGGAAGTTTTTTTATAATAGTTTTATTCATTCTCAATTTTTAATAGTTCATAATATCATCACATTAATTTTCATTATTCAATTATTAATATGTTATATCCAAAATCCTTGTAGCTATAGTACTAGCATAATCTCATGATGGTGGGGGTGTATGATTTGATAATGTTGGAAAACATATTTATTATTATTATTATATGATTTTAAATAGCAGTGAAAATTTATACGGTGAAGGGTTTACCTATTTTTTTAATATTTTTTTCATCATATCATTAATTATTATTCCCCACCATAATTAACATCATTCTACATGGATAGTATCACAATTAAATTGTGATGTTGAATAAACTGAAAAAATCCTTCATTATGAGGCTCACTGAGGTGTAATAATAATTAAAATGGGAGTGATAAATGATAGGGGTGAATTTAACAGTAGAAAAATATTTAGAATTAATATTTAAAAGAAAATAATTTTCATCCCTGTAAGTAACTAAAAAAATTGACATATTTCATATTCAATAACCTCTTCATGTATTGTTTTCATTGGTTTTTTCTTATATATCTATATATATATTGAATTTCTAGACCCACAATTACGTTATTATATAATTTTGGTTTATAATAATTAATTTTAAAATTATTAAATAGAAAAGCAGTGCACGTGTGAGGCCACCTAATGAGTTCGGCCCTAAAATTTAATTATAGTTCATTCATTATAAAATATAATGTATTGAAGTGGGATTCAAGAAAAATCTAAAAAATCAATTAAAAGAGATTGGATGTTTCATACCAATAAACACCATATGATTCCACTCATCATAATGGAAAAAAATAAAGAGTGATCATGGAGGTGGTCACCATCATGTAGAGGGAGGTTGTGGATATGGATGTGGTCATATGCATGCTTGAGCTATTCTAGTACCTGTAAATCCAAACATCTTGTAATGTTTCATCTTTTTAATTTCCACTTAACTATATGCATTTTTTTATTCAATATACATGTATTCTTTTTGTTTTTATACAATATTTCATTCATTATGAAGTTAGGTGGGGAGACATATTCGACTCATGGCACATATATTCTAGGTGGAGGCTGAACTAACGTGTGTGATGAAAGTAGAAACTTTTACACAATTATTTTGTAACACCTATATTTGTTTGAAATTACATGATCATGGATACTACAATATGGAATCATCCTTAAAATAGATTATCTTTATTAGTGTCATGATATCATATATTTCTTGAGGATGTGCCTCAACTTCTAAGAAACATACAGGATCAGGTAATGTTTGCTGGAGTATGGGATGCTTGGATAGAATATAGATGTGTTGAGTCCCATTATTATTTTATGTAATTTCATCTATAGAGGATTGGATGGTGATGTTTCCCATGATTGTTGAAGAGTATCAAGGTGTTTTATTAGAAGAGGTTCTGAAATAATCCTTAGGATGAGAAAATAAGTTCGGGATAGAGTTGCAAATATATTTTTCTCCATTATATATGCCTTTATATTATATTTCCCCTTATATAATTATGGATTTTTGGATTCATATTGACACCATATTTTAGTGAGGATTTAGTCAGCCTAGTTTTTCACCTTGGAAATATCAAATTATATTTTCAATTAAAGAATGCGTTAGAATGTAGTTAGGTATCAATTATCGCCATTTTAATTAGAATATATTGTAGAATAAATATCATCTAAAATATAATAAAATTTTATTCAACTGGTTTAATTGGTGTAGATAGTTTTAAAAGATATATTTTAGTCTCGATAAAATCAAATAAGTGTAATGTATGAGGATATCCCAAAGGACTCATTTAGAATATTCTATGAATACTTTGTTATTATTTTTATTCCTTTAAAACATAAAAAATATCAATTCATGTTTTGGGTAATTATAAAAGAAATGTAGAAATAGATTTTTGGTTGGTTAATTGTGGTATATATTGATGAAATACTTATGATATTGGATGAGAAGAGGAAAAAACATAGAATCAATGAATTATGATTGGAGTTATTCAGTGTCATTAAATTTTAGGGAACCTATGGTTGATTTTTTTTGGCCCTGTGAAGACCATTTAATTGACCATGCCATATCATATTGTGGTGATTTTATATATCATTTGAAAAATTATTTGTTGGTTTCTTAGTTATCCCATAGTAAAATTTTGAAGGTAAGATATATTCATAGTCTCACCATTTATTATTCGAGGTTTTTTCCTGAAATATTCATGAATGTGATACCCATGATAGTGTTATCCAACATGGATTAGTGGTTTATGGATACAAGCTAGTACCATGATTCATTTGATTATTTGATAGTGAAGCTGGTTGGTGCTCTAGTTATTTATCTAGTGAAGGATGAAATTACAAAAGAGGTCTATTTCAATGAATAATATACTGTCTTCGGTTGTGTGTGGATGAAAAATAGGGTGGTTATCTCTTATGGGTATTGATAATTAAATCCATATGAGTGTAAATACATAACCTATTACCCTTATATTTTAGTGTTTTTATATCTCTAAATTTATGGTGGAAATACGTCATTGGTGAAAATATTTTGGTGTTAAAAAAAAATAGGATTGTTGTGTATATAATTTCCTAGTGTGATATAAAGATACAATAAAATTGGTGGGGGAGTTCAAAATGGATAAAAACATTGATATTTTAATTGGAACATGAAAAAGGTATTTTTTTAGTAGATACCTTTATCATATTCTCATGTTTTGGGGATGTGCATGTGTCTAGAGACATATGTATTGTGATGTACATGATGAAAATGTTTCACCTTGTCATGAGAGAAGATGATCGTAAAAGATTTATTTTTAATATGATGGTGTAACCATCTATACTACATTAGGTGGAATACACATAGTTGGGGGATTATAAGGGGAATGGTTTAGGGTGATTAAGTTACCCAAAATTTTTATCTAAAGGTATTTTAAAATAAATAATATCATAAATTGTTTGTTATATTAAAAAATTTCAACGATTTGTTGATTCATGATGTGATTCTCCACGAGTTATATAGATTTATTTTGGTGGTAACTCTGGATGTAATGAAGATGTATCATGGCATTATAGAACAATTTTTTTGTTTTGTATGATGAATTTAGTATCCATGTATCCATTCTGATATTTAGACTGATAGAGGGTGAAGGCTGAGCATCTTGTTTTCTGTGGTATGCTTTAGCTCATTGTGGTTCCCTAGTGGATGTTGTTGGTAATATTAATTGGAATTTTTTATAGTTTTCCAACTAAACATGGTGTCTATAATGTTATATGGTGGATCGTTGAATTTTTTTTTATTTTGAGTCCATTATTGTTATTATATTGTTTATTTTAGTGGTGTTCATTATAAGGTAGTATGAAGTGGAGGTGGTGAATCTTCCTAGGATTTTGAAGGTATTAATCTTTTATCTTAATCCTTATTCAATCTTTATAGTTTGGGGAGTTATCCATCATGATTGTTTCTCCAAAATATTTTATATGAATGCTTTGAAGGACCTCATAACACCCTGAGAGGGGAGGGGTGAATCAGGGTGTCAACTTTTTCTTTTTAATGTTGAGGATCATGTTCCCATATTGGTAGGAACTTGTTATATCAGTCAAACAAAAAAATTAGGAATTTGACATGGCACTTTTACTTGGTTCACCCGGAAGGGACACGTCTAAGGAGCATACACCGACAATGTGTTGGTCATACCAAAATCCACTAATCTTCAGAAGTTTATGGATTACTTGTTTTGGTCATAATCACACTGTACCAGGCACACTACCTTTATAAAGGATCAGGGATAGATCAGTGTGTCTCTTGGGTCACTCCCATTGACTCCCCCTGGCTCACTCTCTTTGGGGATGTCACACTCAGTTTATAGACATGAAGGTCTCTTCTATAGATATGCACTGAATAATTTTCCACTATTCAGCATGAGAATCTACATGAATTGAAGTCCAAAAAGGATGCGCTTGAAAGTATTGAACCACTTAACCTGCTAATTGGAACATGCAAACAGGATATACTGAATATTTCGCACAACACCTACCATTTGCGAGAAATATCCCACTCTTTCGTGTAATAATTGTTTTTTACGCAAAAAATATTTCATGCAACAACCTCATTTATGCACAACCTCAAATTTTAAGAGCACTATCCACTTTTTCATGCCCCTTCCACTTTAACATGAAAATTCAAATTTTAAATGCAACATCTATATTTTCACGCAACTTAAACTTTTAGGCGCCACACCTTTTACGTGAAACTCGTACTTTTTCACGCACTTCAACCTTTTTCGCACAACCCCCTTTACACAAACAGTTTACACACATCAGCACTCAGAAGTTCTCTATATCTTCAGCCATCTAGAATGAGAGGGGTCAACTCTTATTTATAAGATTCACTGACTCCTACTCGCAAAACCCATCGTGGCATGAAAAACCTCTCATTCTGTGAGCAATACATTTCACATAGGAACCATTTTCCATGCAATTCTCCATGTTTCATGCACAGCCCATGCTTTTGCCATTTTTTAAAGATCTGATTCTGAAACACATCTTGCGCGAAAAAATCTTGCTCCACTATTTCTCACAACATGCTATATTTCACCCACTATGTTATTTTTCATGAACACACCAACTATTACACGCACCACTTCTTCTTTGCGTGCACCTACTTTTTTCAACAACCAATGTCTCTATTTTCCTATTTCAGGTCCAAAAAATTGTCAAATACTGGAGAATAGTGCCACCTTCAATATTGTTGTCTGCTTAAAAAGTATTATCACTTTACTGGCACACATTCTGGACTTCCACCGAGGATTGAAAACAAACACAAACCATACTTCAATTCATGCAATGAACGACCATGGTTCCAACATACTTTTCATCCATTGAGGTACATTTAGGTTGAGAATACCATAAACAATTTAGAGGAAATTTTTGGCATGTGTATTCTGTATTTTAAAGCCTCTTTGGTGAGGATCTTACCCTTAATGATGTTTTCATATAAAAGAAATTATCACATAATGATAGGTGTGACACCATAATAAGAATATTATAGTTTTTGTTACTGATATTTTTAGATTTAGGCTATGGTCTGGGATTTAAAAATTCTCATATTGAATTTTTAAAGCACATAATAATTGTAGTATTAGTGACCAATGAGTAAATGATGTTTTATTTGGATCATTACATGTTCTATGATGTTTATAATACTAGAGCCACAATTTTCAAAATAAACGAGCACTCATTTTTGATGGTGTCTCATTTTAATTTTTATTAAGGGTTTATAAAGGTGTTTAAGATTTGTTCCTTTGTTTCTGGACCTTTTGAGTTGATAGTTCTTGTTGGATTTTTGGTTAATTAGTTATAAATAACCCCACATATGATCCATATTCATATAAATTAATATATGTATTTCATATTCGCCAATATCTTAATAAAAATTCACATTAATTCAATTGGGGTGAGATAGATGTTAATTATTGTGATACATAGACTCCAGTAAACTAGATCCTATGGTTATTTAACTATATATATATAAAATAAAATGCATCACATATTAATGGATCAAATTGTGTTTAGTCTTCGGAGAATGTATGTATATCTTATTCACATAGTATATATGAATGAATGAAAAGAAACATAAAAAAAATTGCAATAACAATATTATATCTTCTGGTTAATCTCTTAATTCATTCATATATACCTTCTAAATATCATGGGGATCAAAAAACATAAAAATGGTGACCTCATTTTATCAATAGATGCAATCATACTATAGAATCTATACCAAAATTAATAATGAATGAATTATGTGAAAGAGATAAGTAATAGTAAAATATTCTTATTTAATACTAACATAAAAAGGGGTACAAATAAACGAATTACATAGAAACATAAATTAACACATAGATAACAATAATAAGATTCATAATGATATAATTCATAATTTTGACATTTTAATTTACTATGAATTCCTTATACCAAAATATCATACGTAAATAGGTGATATGTATAGAAAATACCCATACTAGTTTGAATCAAGAGACTTGTAGATGAGTTCAAGGGATATGACAAGACAAACCAATCACTTACTATGTCTAACTCAATCATCATATGAAAGAGTTTATTTAAAATCCATTACATAATAAACATTAATATTCCTACTGGGAAACTAGCATACAAAATGGTCATATTTCCCCTAATAAATAAATATGTCAACATGATCATAATCAATCCAAAAAATAATTTGGATAGGTACATTAGAGTATATATCAATAGATTCTTTTTAATTTTCAATGGATGTTAACCTAGATGAAAATATTTTTCTAATGATCAATGACACAATTTTTGAGGAAAATACACTTTTTATTTTGAAGTAACTTATATAAAATATGAAAACATATAGAATATTTGAAATTAAAATTTATTCTAAATTAATGTCTAAAAATTTAATATTTTATTCACGATAAAAAAATAGTAATGATAAGTGTAAATTCATTAATGCAGTAAGTGTTAAATGAAGGACACTATTTATGACCTTATTAAAAATTACCTCGTTGAGAAAATGAAAACAACAATCTATTCATAAATTTAAATACAATGAAATAATTGTTCAAAAATGAAATAGATAAATAATTTTAGAATAGTAATAAAATTATTTAATAATTTTTTTCATAAATGTTAACATATAAAAAATAATTATAGACAAATTGAAAGGAAATGTTTGTTTCCCTAAAAAACATCACATTCAATAATTGAGTTTCAAAGAAGATTAAATGGAACCAATATACAAAACCACATAAATAACTAGTGGAGTATAAAATATTTTATTATTATTATAGTTTCTTTAATCTAATACCTATAATGGAAATTTATACATAAATAACCCAGAATATCGATCAGATTTGAAAATAAAACATTACCTCATGTCTGACTTTTATCAAAAGTAATTATAACCACACATAATATAAAATAATGTTCATGTAAAAATGTAATAGAAATATTTAAAAAATTATAATATAATATATTTTTCAGTTATACCATTTAAAGATGTATTTATATGTAATTACATACTAATTAGTCATTTTAGAGTGTAAAATGTTTTATTCCCATTATATGTTATGGTTGAGTAGTTTTGGACCATAAAATATTCCTATGGAACCATCATGCATGCAATTTTAAATATAATATAAATATATTGTATGTAAAATATATAAATTTTAATAATCTTTTATAAATTGTGTACATGAAAAAATAATCACATTGAATTTTCAATGTAGAAGTCCATGTGTACACAATAGCAACATTATCATTTTTTAATGACCAGAAGGGTTATAAAGGGAATTCCATATTATATTTATAGAATAATAATTATTTAATACAAAAATATACTTTCATTAAATCAGTATTTATTAAAATATATGTATATTTGAGATTAATAATGAACTATATGGCTATGTGAAGATGTTAGTACGTATGTACACATTAGAAATGCTTTCATTTTTATAGTATGAAAAGAATATGAATTATGATTTTTTCACATGAATAATAACATTAAATTTTTTTAATATACTTATTTTATTATATTATCATAATTATTATTAATTTTGTGGTGATATATGAAAAAATAAATAAAATCCCTTGGTTAAGAACAACACATCCTCTTCAGAAAACCTCTATATGTTTATACACATGGCCTAATAAGGATGTTATTATGATAAAGATATAGCTATAAGATATGGGGAGGTATTTTAGGAAATAATATTTTCATTAAAATTCCATACAATGAGTATCTTGTTGTGTGATAAAGAGATAACTTGTGGTTCTCAATTATAAGTGATGGAGAAGACACATTGTGCTTTTTTCAGAAGATTAAAATACAATAATTCCCATCGAAGAAACATAACATTAGTAATTAAAAATAATAAAATAATATTATATTAAAATCTATATTTAAATATAAAATGAGGTTTTATTATATTTTTTAGGTTATATTGTATCCTAATCTATTTTCAAAACCTTTATAACCCATTATATACATAAAGTGAGTGATATATATTTACCATAGTTATTATTCAATATGACAAAAATTAAATTAAATGTATTACCTAAAATTAATTTTTATTAAAATTAATAAACCCATTTTTAACGATTCAACTCCATTATTTTTTATAAATTACGTTAAATATAATTTCTCAAAATGTGACAAAATTTAATTATAATTTTTTTTGGCATATACATTTTTTATACCATAATTAATTAGAATTGCAATTATAATTAAATTAAATTAAATATTAGTAAATAAGAAAAAAAAAGAAATTATAAAGATATTCAAAATAAAATGGTGATTTTTAAGTGGTTTAATAGAAAATAATATTTTTCTACGAAATTGGTAGTTTTTTACTATTCACTAAAAAATTAAACTTTTATGTAAAATGCCTAAAATTGAAAAAAAAAATTCTATAAGACGATTTAAAAATAATAATTTATTTTTTATAAAATTAAATATATAATATTTTATTATTATTTTAAAATATAATTCATTAATAACCATATGTGGATGATACTATTAGGTTTTAAAATGAAAAACACCTAATCTATATTCGAATATCGGGTATTACATTATTTCCCCCAAAAAATTCATTCCTATAAATTTATAGAATATCTTCTCTTGAATTGATGTGGGTATATATTTTTCATGACTACTTCCGGTTCCAATTATGTCTCCTATATTATATTATTTTTCAAAAGTACCATTACAAACTTAGTCTTCTGATTCCTAAACACACATTATGTAGTGTGTAGAATCTAGATAGGCTCTTTATATTATGGAAAATATTGTTACAATTATAATAAGCCATAAGAAATAAAATTGGATGGGTCTAGATTTTACACAGTTAGAAAAGAGATTTGGAACACATCATAATGTATAGAGGGTCTTGGTGGGATTTCTAAATCATGAGCCACAACACCAATTCTTTCTAAAAATTAAAAAAGAAAAATGTACCTAAGAAATTGTTTTCCTTTCATCAATAACATTATAAATAATTTACATGGATATTCATTAATTGGAAAAACACCTCAACCAATAAATTTTAAATTCTTTTTTCAAATATATATTGAATTTTTGACTACATTACACTTTCTTAATATGTTTGTAAATATTATTTATCTTTTTACATGTCTCCTCGAAGAAATTTGGCCAAAAATGTATCATTTCACCAAAATTGTCACTGATGTTTTGACTATGATACCTATTTATATACAATTATCCCATGGTTATTTTTTTTCACAATAGAATCTATTATTATCGAAAAATTCCACTAAACAAAAATACTAATATTACATTCCCTGAATGTCAATTTGGAAGGACATTAATATATGCTTGAATATATGAATATTTATTTAATAAAGTATACCAGTTTGAATATAGTATGATGTTATGAATCATTTTTTAATGTAAGGATACATCTAATGTCTCTTAAAAATTTTAATGCAATCACCCGATCATGATCAAATACAATCAATAGTGGTACGCCATGAAGTATCTCAACATCAATAATATAAAATAGCGTGACACACTCAAGAGGTAGTTCTACCCTAATAGTGGGGAAATATATGGAATTTATTTTTAAATGAACAAAAACCCATGTGGAATCATTCAATAAAGGATTATTTATTAATTTATTTACAATTTATAAAGTAATATAATGTCATTTTTACATAATAATTGTGTAACCTACTGACCCCAGAAGCCTAGAGCCAATGCATTACTTTACTATGTTGGAATTTTTATATAGACTCATATCCCAAAAGACTGATAAGTTCATTAGTTTTGGAAATCCATATTAGAACCATTATACCCAAATTATATTAGGAAAAGAAGATAAATTATAACAAAAGTAAAATATTAGCATCCCTAAAACTCATTCCAAGTGTTCATCTTCAGACCATGGGGAAAGGAAAAAAATTATTGTGAGAGAAAATAACTACTAAGGACTAATCAAAAAATAAGAAATAATAAATCAATGAGAATATTAAACATGGAAAGGAAAATAATAGATAACACATTCCATTTATATGACTAGATAAAGAAAAATCAATTGGGAAATGAATGTAAACAAGACACATTCCATTTAATCGATAAAATAAGAATAAACTACATCCATAGATAATTTAATTGATAAAATAATATCAATAAATAATAAATGAATCTAAACTAAGTAAATTATTGATTATTGGGCTCTATGTTCCCTTGGTACATGATACCTTTTCTATCAAGATTTTTTATAATATTTTTTATAATATACTAGTTAAAACCCCATATGATTTGCTAAGTGATTCATTTAACCAGTTTATCGATGGATTGAGGGGATATATATAACTAGGAACCACCCATATCATACCTATCCAAATAATTACTCATATATCAAATGATAGATTTAATTCATGTATAATTTGCCTTATCTAATATATATTGAGTAAAAGATACATATTTATCATTATTTCACCAGCTAATCAAATATATTTTGTTGTTTACAATATATGTTAAAAATGTATAAAGATTATAAAATAACTACACCAATCCCATAAGAAAATATATATTTTAAAAAATATAATTTAAAATGGAAATTGATTATAATTTTATTTTTTATTCAATAGAATGTTAATTATCACAAATGAAATTGATGTTTCAATGATAACTTTTACAATATAGTAATTTCTATCCAAACCCATTGGATGATTTAATTAAAATTTATACATAAAATACCATTAATTATGTGTTAATAATGATATTATATGAACAAGAGGTAGTGTATACACCACATTAATTTGAATTGGTCAATAAAAAATACATATTAGTTGAATGTAAATTAAGACGACATTGATTACTACTTGAGTGACATATGAATCATGAGATCCGTGATATAATAAAGTAAATTTAAAATTTCAAGACTATTAAATAAATGAAATTGATGATAATAAATATTTTATGAATGTATATTCACCACAAAAAAATATTGGTGAATATGGCCTATGTCTCAATGAAATAAAGGTTAGAATTACAATTCCCATACGTTACACATCCTTTTGGATGAACTATATTTAACCTATAGTCTAATGGATATATGAATTTTTTTAAATGATTAGATAACCATTCCCATATTTATAATATCATATGTGATTTTATTATAATATATTACAATCTATTTGTTAATAATTGATCATTATTTTAACTATTGTAGTTGTTAATTTCCATGTTTCTCAAGTCTGTTTTGAATTTGTTTGGTTCCTCTTACGTAAATCAAGAATAAATAATTCAAAAAATGTTATAGATAATTTATATTTCATATATATTTTTTATATATTTATTTTTATTAATCTATAAAATTTAGTTATAGGAGATGAAATGCACCTTTCATAGAGACGTTGGGTCTTACATATGCACGAACATTGCTTCCATTTTTAACATATTAAATTAAGTAAAATTGAAATGTATATATTTATATATTAATAATAGTATCATTTTTATGTCAGATATAACAATTTTTTTTATTAAACCCATCCTTAATAATTCAATTTAAAACATGAATAAATCACATCTTTTTGTGGAGGCGGTCATCCACCCATCCACACAAGTTGTTATCATATTCCCCAAAAATAAAAATCATAATGTAATGTGTTATATTATAATTGAAGAAGATAAATGAAAATTATTAATATGGAATATATCATATAAAAACTTTAAATCCATCACTATTCTGAACCATTAAAGGGTGTAATGGAATAATAAATGAAACTGGTTATCATTACAGCAGTTCGTCACACATATGAATGATGATTGTGTAACCCATATAATATATGTTTTTAATGCTTTAGGCTTTTAACCATAACATAAAAAATATTATTATATTTATTATATTGTTTTTATTAAATAAACATGATATAATAATAGTTGAAGGGGGGATAATGAACTAAAACAAAAGTTTCTATTGAAGAACATTCCCTCTTCTTCGGGTAAATCGTTTTGGTATTTGACAAAGGGCATTCTTGTTTTTCTATATAACCAATTTGAAGCATAAATATTGATTGGATGAAATCTGGGTAGTTTTTTGGGGAGGTTTTTGAGGATCCAAATGGCTTTAGAGGTGCGATGAAGTGAGGGGGTGAGTTCCCTTTTATAATGGATGAGGAGTGCTATTCTAGTAAATAACGAAAGGTAAAAGATATTTTGTGGTATTTCATACAACATTTTACTCAAAGAATAAAAATTTTTATATAAAATATAATATATGTCTAAATATGTCCATAATGTGTTTTGGTAGAGTTTTTAGGTCATCAATCCAATTATGATTAATGTTTATTCCCGTTGTAAACTCGTTTTTCTCTCAAACCGCTGTAATTAATATTAGCTGTATTCATCAATAACATTGGTAAATAATTATGTTTGAATTATTATAAATTATAAATTAATTTTACTAAAGACATTTAATACATTTTTTTAAATTCCAATTTTATAATTGTAAAGAAGTAATTTAAAATTAATCTTATAAACACTACCAGAAAGATGTTTTTTAAATTGAAAATTCCCAAATGTTTACTTAGTTTTTTTATCCAAATTCTATATAAATATGATAAAAATGGAATAAATTTGATTAAAAGATGTATTTTTTATATAATTTTACTTTAAATTCATTTAAAAATATAATTTATCAATATTATTTTTCAGAAAAAAGTCAGTTTTCAATTACATTTTTTTAACTTATAATCCAAAAATAAAACTTCGCAGAGTGATACAAAACATTTTCCCTAAGATAAATTTTAAATTAATATTCAAAAATTAAGTTTACTTTTTTTTATAAAATATAAAAAAATTTCAAATATTATTTTTAAGGAATATGTTCCATGAAAAGGTAGTAAAACTATCTTTAAAAATTATAATTTGTATATGTAAAATTGGTTTTTTTATATATTATGCATGTCCATTATATTGGATGAATGTAAAAACATTTGATTAAATATATATTATATAAATTTCATCAATATTATTAAATAATACTATGAAACATAATTTATTAAGAAAAAATTCCTTTGGTGCTTAACAATAATTTCTATTAAAAAAATTCTTTCATATTCATTTGGTTTTTTAAGTTCATTTCTAATTAAATGGTAACTAATGAATTAAAAATTACATTTTTATTATTTAATTATTCATATTAATAACCTATAATTTAAATTATAAGAGGTAATATTCAATTTTAATAATAATATAAATCATATTTACTAAAACTCAGTCTTTCCTAGAACACAATCTATACTTAGTTTTTCATGTAGTGAAAAATAAACATTATGTTCCTTATAATGAAAGATAAAATTAGTATTGCATGAATTTAAATTTTCATAATTTAATTAATTTATTTAAGATACTAAATATATAATTATGTACCCATATTTTATATTCATTTATACAGATGGTGTCACTTTTCATACACACAGTTGAATAAAATGTTATTCTTCTATAATTTCATGGTGTTAAATTCACCCCACCTAAAATAAATTGAATAAATGTATTTTAAACATGATATTAATAATATGGTGTTATATATTTAAATATAAAAATGATGAAAAATAACAATTTTGAAAGGGTTAATAAAATATACTCATAAAAAGAGAAAATGAGAAGTATAAAAGTCATCTAGAATATTATCACAACTGGGTTTTTAGATAAGAGAATTTTTGTGATAAAAAATACACAAACCAGAGGGGGGAAAGCTGTCATAGATATCATAAAAATTACCTTTTTATATAGTTTGGTAATTATTTCATTCTCTACGAATATAAGGAAACCAAGTTACATGATATATTTCTTTTTTATAAGAAATGTATTATCCTTGGTAGTGCCTTTTACTATTTCCAAATCATATTTTATCATGAGTTATATCATATGGTGAAGTAATACCTTATTCTATAAACAATGTCCAATGATCAATATAAACCATTTTATAGATTTTTAGATTTTATGAACTATTATGTTCCAATATATTATAATGATGTTCAAATAATTTCCCAAATGAAATTATTAATCTTTATTCAGAAAAAATTATCTCTTAATTGTCCCATAACAAACATGTTAATATCATCATTATTTTTTTATAGAAACATGTTAATAACCTGAATTTCTAGATATCCTTATTAAAAACAAAAATTCTTCCTTATTTCTTAATTAAAACACATGTTATTAGATATGTTACATAAATAAAAAAATTGTACTCTATATCAATGATAGCATAATCCACTTTGAAAATAAATCATTATTTAGTCCCAAAGTATTTGGTAATTTCTAATTTAAATTATCTATTTCAATCGTATCTTTAAAAAACCACCATTATCTCCGCATTAGCAACAAATCAATGGTTTTATTTACCAGAATAATATGAATTTTGAGATGTTTTTTGGGTCATTGAATAATTTATCTTGGTCATCGGTAATGTTAAACCAATTATTCAAGATCCTTAATGAAAAAGTATAATAGTACAAAACATTTATATTTAATAATCAATATAACCAAGATATCATCAATAAAATAATAAAATTATATAATTAGTGAATCAACAATTCAAGAAAATTAATCATTCATATTCATCTTTAGTAGTAGAATAATATTGACCATAATCCATTATCCTATTTTGAGAAATATTCCTTTAAATATTGAGATATTTAAATGAATAGTTTCTCATACCCTATATTATAATAATTTTACATTGCAAATATATTTCATACCCATGAATTTTCAATAATGGTGGTCTTTCCCTACACACTGGAAGAAATCTCCCATTCATTTTTGCATGTACTAGGGAATTTCTTTTTACAATTGTCATTAATGGGAATCAATTATTTCTCTTCATTAATTTATACATCTAGTTACCATCACTCCTCATGTTCCTGTACTTCAATAAAAATAAATAATACTTAGATAATTATTTTTCTATCTCATTAGTACCTGATATTATGTCCTCATATGATGATAAATTTTTGAATACTAGTTTAATTTTAAATATTATTTTGAAACCATAATAGATATGATCTTTATTACTCTTTATACCATATGAATTGGTGAGGTTTCAGTACATTCGATAGGTTCTATTTTATAAATGTAATGAAACACTTGATTAGTTTATATCCTTACTGAACATAATCTAAATACCAAAAATTGGTGAAATACATAACAGAAATTGATAGATTTTGGAACAACTAATCAAATAATCATAAACACAATTTGTTTTAAAATTTATTATATATTTATCTGTAAATTATATAATAGGTGTGTGTTCTCTGATTTATGTTTTCATATACCTAGACTCCTAAGTTTCTTCTAAACTTCAACTGATATCAATTATAACATCCTAACCCTGATAGTCTGGATATTGTGCCTTACTTCACTAAATTAGCATGATTACAAGGAATCAAAACAAGAAGTAGCAGTTAGTTTAGTTGTTTTGGAAAACCATATTACATACATAATAGAAAAAATAAATTTTTAAATTAATATAATGAATAACAAAATTAAAACCATAAAATCCTTTAAACCCATTCAATTTAATCATATTCATATCCTGGTGAAATGAACCAAAATAAGAGTGATGTCAAATTATCAGTAATAGTTAATTAATGAAGATTAAATAATAAATAAATGATAAAAATAAACATCGAAATGTAAATAAATGGGAATCAATTCAATTTATATAACTAGATAAGGAAAAATAAATATGGAAAGGAATGAAACTGAAACACTTTCCATTTTATCAATAAAATGAGAATGATATAAAACCAGCACATAACGCCAATGTGAAAATATCATTCATACATAATAAATAAAAATTAATGACATAAATTCATAATTATTATATGCCATGATTCCTATTTACAAGATACCATTATATTCCAGACCATTCATAAGAGTGGTAAAATTATATATAGTAAAAACCTATCCAATTGGACAAATGAATTACCTCACAAGATCACTGATGCATAGAGGGTGCATATATAAGTAGGTCCCACTAGTGTATTACATATTAAAATAATTCCTCGTATATCAAATAAATTAATTAATTCATTAATAAAATTTCTCTTCATATATTTTTATTGTGTAAAAGTGAATGATTTATTATTATTTCCTTAGCTAATATAATATCATTAAAAAGTGTAAATTGATTATTAAATGGTATATGGTTTATGAAATAAATATGACCATAACATAAGAGTATGTATATATAATATAAATTTAATTTCTAGTGGAAAAAGGTCATAATGATGTTATTTTTTCAAGATAAAGTTGACAATCACAATAAAAGTGAGGTCTTAATTATAACATTTACCACATGGTAATTTTCATGTCAAATATATTGGATGAGAAAATTCAAATTGAAACATAATATCCAATTATTTATGAGTCAATAATAATGTTAAATGAATATTATGATGTATATACACCAAATTAAAGTGAACTGGTGCATAATATCAAATAAGTCTCAATAGAATGTCAATTAAGTTGAAATGCCATAAATCATGAGTAAATTTTAGATAATAAGATACATGTAATAATAGAATAAATATAAAAATTTACTAATATTAAATAAGTACAGTTAATGATATATCATATATTACAGATGTATATATACCACACAAAATAAACGGATGGTGAATATGAAATATTCTCTATAGAAATTAAGTGAGACCATAAATCTTATGACCTTAAAAATACATTTTATTAAACAATTTTTAAACTCATATAAAAATGATTAAATAATTTTATTAATATAAAATGTAAAATTAATCATATTTATAATATCCAATATGACCTTATTATAAAATATTATTACCCATTTGTTAAAAATATTGCATAATTTTAATATTTCAGGTTATAATTTCATAGTTTATCGAGTATGTTTGGAGTTATTATTTCTATTATGATTAAGCTAATCACAACTTAATAAACATAAGAATTGAAATAATGATTCAAATATAAAATAAAATTTTTATATATTTATTTAATCTAATCTATAATATTTTCTGATTAGAGATGAAATGTACTGTTCATTGAGATGGTAGGTCGTACATATGCATGAATGATGCTTCTATTTTCGAGTCATATTAAAATAAATAAATGTAAATGATATATATTTAAATTTTAAATAAATTATAATTTTAACTCCATACATTAATACATATTTTTATTAAACCCATCCTTAATATATTCCATGTAAATCATTAATGAATCATATCATTTTGAGGAGGTGGTCATCAACATGTCAACAAACTATGTTATCATATTTCCTCTGAATGGAAAGGATGATGGTATGTGTTATATAACATTTAAGAAAAATTAATAAAGTATAAATATAATATATATGATATATAATATATAAAGACATATTTTTTTTCAATCAAAGAATGTTTACACTGGAAATTGAATGACCACTGTTCACGAGGTGGTAGTCCATCAAACACAAGAACAATGATTGCATATCCCATTTGATGGAAGTGTGTAAATTATTAGGTAGTATCTATTACATAAAGAAACTCAATATATTTTAGGTACATAGATTATTATATTATCATGATATATGAATATTATTTACGGGGGAGATAATGAATTAAAACAAAAGTGATCATTGGAGAACATTGCCACTTCTTCAGGTAGCTCTTTTTGGGTTTCCCCTAAGGACATACTTGGTTTTCCTTCATCCCAATGTGAGGAGTCTATAATGTCATGAGGGATAATGAGGAGTTAATTGGTAATTGTTTTTATGATCCAAAATCATTGAGTGTATTGAATGAGGGATTTGAGTGAGTGCCTTTTTTAGTGTGGGAGTAGTGGCATTCTTATCAACACAAATAGGTAAACACTAATTAATTTTCAATTAATTCTATAATCATATTGGTAGAGAATAAGTTGGGATTATAAGAAATTATAAATTATTATGATTCCAAATATGGAATAAAATTTTCAAATTAAACTAACATAAGTTGAAAAAATTTATTTAAAATTAGAGTTGCATACAAGATGAAAAAGCAGGATTTTAAATTTAAAATGGTCAATGGTTTACTATGATTTTACATCAACATTTAATATATATATATATATATATATATATACTATTTAAATGAAAAAAATGATTAATATACATGTATAATGATTCTAATTTGATATTAAAAATTTTTTAAATATAATTTATCCTTTTAATTATTTATAAAAATTATAGTTTTGATTTAAAATATAATATTTTCAATATTCATGAAAAAATCAAACTTCTCAGAGAGAGAAAAAAAATTTAAAATAAACTAATTTTTAAATTCCAATATAAAAAATATTGATTTAATATAATACTTATAATATTTTGTAAATTTATTTTTAAAATAAGTACCCCATTAAATGTCAGAAAATATGTCTTTAGAAAAATAGATAATCTTTTGCATTAAATTTGATTTGTTCTTATCATATTACAATAAAACATATTGGTTGAATATTAATTTTGTTTAATGAACATAAAATTTATAAGTTAAATTATTATCATCCTCCAATATTAGTTAATCTAATATATTATTAATAATCTCATTTGGAGGAATCAAAAATCTTTTTATAATAAAATTTCCATTATATTGAATTAGTTATTACATTAATTTATATGTAATTGGTATCCAATAAATTCAACCATATATTTTTTAGTTTATTTAATCTTCTTCATATCCTCCAATTTAATTAATATAAGATAAATTTCATTTTAAATAATAATATAACTTGTATATGGTAAAACTCAGCCTCAAATGTAATGCATACTAAACATGGTATTCAGTATAGAGGAAGGTATACTTTTTTTCATGTAATCTATGATAAAATTATTATATATAGAGTTTTAATATATAAAATTTATTGAATTTGTTTAAAATATTAAATATATATTAATTTCTATAGATTTTATATTTCATAATTACCAAAGTGTAACATATAATATTTTTTATTGAATATTATGTAATTCAACTAGAATTTCTGGTTGTTACAAACAGGTTGGGGCCACATGACTCATTTCAATGGGTTTCTTTACTATTTTACATATATTAAAAACATGAATCTTGATAAATAGTGTATAATTTTCCATTTAATTTCATCCCATAATTGTATTTAAATTACAACCAATTTTTGTTATAACAAGGTATATATAGAGAACTATTAGTTATGATATTCATCAAATAAATATATTTTAAGATAATCCATGGATTCCACACATAGATTTATTCATAATATTAATATACATTTTAAATTATTTTTTAATGAACTTATCATTATTCAAGTCATTTATTATATATTTAATATTTTCATCGTTAAGATGTTTATATCTTATTTTCTATAAAATGGTGGTTTGGATGTTATTTGGAATATATGTAGTGCTTTACCTTCTTTAATTATTCTCATATCCATCATTTCTAAATTTATGAATATAATATCTTTTTTAACCCTCATTTTAGTCAACACTCAATGATATTTCCTACTCAACACATCCTGATGTCCTGTAAACATTTTAGTGTGGTAGTTGTATTGAGGAATAATAATCATTGAGTAGTTCTATCCATCAAATTTCTCTAATGTTGAGATATTTTAATGAGATCATTTAATTAAACCTTTGTAATATGTTAATTTTTCATGTATTCCACAATAAATATGAAGACTCCATTTCATATTTGAAAACATTATAGTTTCCATATAAATACCTTGTGGTGGATAATTGTGATATGGAATCATTGACCACGCTAATGCATAGAAAATAAATATATAATTCACCATAATAAAACATCCAATTACCTTTATTGAGGAATCACAAAATATAAAAAATCATTCCTTTAAAGATGGTAAGGTTAATTTTTATGCATTAACTAATCTAATGATTAATTATTCAAAACGTTCCTTACATTCTTCAGACCATATGAACATAACCCATTTACATGTACTATTGGTAAACAAGTTAGATATTTAAGTAAAATTCTTGTAAAAATCATTGATATTAACCTACTATTACTAGGTAACTACATACCCTCATTATATTCACTAGAATTGTAACACCACTAGATTTTATGAAAAAAATTCTTTTTAATTTTATTGATGTCTTGTGTTGTACGCTACACCAAAACGAGCTTGCACTACACAAACAACCCTAAATTGGCTTGCATTACACACAATCACGACCTTCCACGATAGCGTGTGTTGTACGCAATACCGAGTGTCACTAAACAACGATATGTTATAAAACTATCCGTTATGAATAGAAATAAACACTTTTTAAAATTTTATAAATTTTAACATTCGAAATGGACTTCATTTTTGGATTCAAAATATTGAAATTAGCCTAGGGTAAATTTTTTGTATTTTTTTAAAACATTCAATTTTTGATGAATAGTGAAAACACCAGGTTACGATTTAAAAAAATGTTTTAATTTAATTAATTATTTATTTTATTAAAATTTATTTTAGGTCAAAATTGATACATAATACCTATTTACATTGAAAGTAATTCATTGGATTCATTTTATAATAATTTTAGATATTTAAAAATTTAATTGAACTTTTCACCGTCTTTTACCCACCTCCTAGGAGAATTTGGAAATTCACATAAAAAATAATTTTACCGCTTCTGTGAGTGGAATTTAAAAAAATCGAGAGACATGGTTAATATCAAGGACTAAATGTGATGAAAATAATTTTTGGTGAATACTATCTTTTTACTTTTATTTACCACAGTTAAAAGTAAATAAGGTAATTAAGGGTAAAAATGATAGTATTATTACCCTAACAGGTGTCCTAATTCAATTGGATAAGTGTTATTCGACCAAAAACAACCTTAGGAATAACATATGACCATTTAGGTCCCCTTGTATTAGATTAGGACATTTCATATTATTTTATTTAAAGAATTGTTAAAATAGTTAAATTCATAGTTTAATAACTAAAAAAATGTTAATATAGGGTTATACATAAGAAAAATTCGACTATAAATATTTATTAGAAATATAAAATGATTTCCTACATAATGGTAATTTATTTATAATTTTTTGACATTAAATAATTTTATTTATTTATGACACAATGATGATGTTGTAATTATATTATTAAAGAAATATTGACATAATTAATATTATACATACCCAAATAAATGTAATTTGAGATTTTTATGAATTCAAATAATTTTATAGGTTAATATGATATGTTATTAATTATATAATTAACAATGTTCTAACTAATTCTTCAGTTATGATTTTCACAAAAATCAGTTACCAAATATTGTCAAAATTGACATAAAGTAGTTTTTAAAACAAATATTGTATTATTAATTGTAATTTTATTCCTAAAAATCTATGGATAGTCGAAATGACTTTTATAAAGTTATATATATTAATAATAAACAACTTGGGGTTCGTTTGGCTTGTTATAGTAAGTTTATTAACCTTATAGTCTAACAAAACAAGAAGACACTGCAAAAGTAAAATTATTTAACTTAAAGATAAATATAAATGATAAGGTTAGAATAGAAACCTAAACATGTATAAATTTTATTGTATGAGAGTATTTAGACCCATCCCCACCATAAAATCTAAATAAATCAATTTTTAGCTATTATAAACCGAATATTACTTTATTATAAAATAATATTTTTAGTTATTCCCAAGGTGCCCGTCTCCTCCCTTATAAAAAGGGCACCCCTTCCCTCTTCTCTTGACACTCTTTTGAGCCTTTAAGATCATAAAACACCTACCCATTTCTCTTCTCCACTTATCTAGAAACATTCTGGAGGTTTTGGTCTTCTCAAAAGACCAACTCTACTTCCTTAAGAGGAAGCTGAAAGGAGGTGCGTCGAAGGAGAGGTAATCTCTTCTTCCAATTCTCTCAAGTCTCTTTGTTCTTCTACTTCTTCTTATTTAGTTGTTTAATTATTAAGTAATAACGTCATTATTACTCATATAATTATATGTTATTATTAATATGGAACAACCCTATTTAGCCTTCTATCTATCTTAAGGAAAATGAAATCACCTCGTGTGCGTACGTACGGAATATCGTCTCCACATCGTGGTGTAATAGGTTTTTCCACAACCACCTTACATGGATGGGTATAATGGTGTAAATAAATAACTATATATGGTTATTGTAAATTGATAATGATTCTGTAATATTATACATCCACTTCAATACAATTCCATGATCATGGGAATGATATCATCACTTGTGCGTACGTACGGACTAAAGTCTCCACGAACGCGATGAGATTTATTTTCCATGATTAACCATTCAAGAATGATTATAAAGTATATATAATGAATAATAATGAAATATATTACATAATTAAGCTACTGGATTTTTGTATACATATATATATATGCCATCTACATACTTAAATTCAAGTCAATAAAGAATGGAAAACAACATTCATGCGTACGTAGGCCAACTGTCTCCATGAAAGGTTTTTGTCATTTCATTTATATATCTATTATATATATATATACTGAATATATATGATATATAAATCAAGTTTTGCATTCTGTAAAGTAAGTATGTAATGATATAAGTAATAATAATATGACTAACAACAAGTCCGAACACGTACGATAAATGAAACAATTTTACCCAAAACGCTACTTTAACATGGAATTGACAAATGGACGGGTAATATAAATACCTAAGAGAACCATATATGATATAATAACAATGAATATGATTCTGTAAATTATTTCATTACCAAAACACTACATTTATAAATCCTTATTTTCAGGAAGCTTCTTCCAAATTATTTCATGACTATTTTCAACAAAATCTCATTCTTTTAAAAATTTCATGAAGTTTTTGTGAAATGAAATTGATTTTGCAGAAGAAAGGATAGATTACTCAAGAATTCATTTCAAATGTTTTATCAAAACCATTTTCCATCTAAGATGACATTATTTAATATATGAATGTTTCATGTATAATGTATCTATTAGTTTCATGGTTTCACTTTTCTTATGGTGAGATATCCATTTGTTTTATATAGATTATGTGATGATGGGATGATGTTTATGAAACCCATTTTATTCTTTGGGTTATGATGAATGTTTCAAGTTTATTTCGTAGAACAAGTAAGAATGATTTCATTATGAGATGGGTGGTACCTACATCTCCCTCCAATGCATTGGGTAATGATTTATATCTCATGAGATAGACATGACTGGAACAGTATGTTAATCTGGTTCAGTGTTACAGGACTGGAATGAGGAGTGAACTCGATTCAGAAAGGGACTTTGTCCACTAAGATGGTATTGGCAGAAATTCCTTGGCTACTATGGAAATCATATCATGTGTTTAATGTTTTTCAACAATTACATGTTTTATTTCCAAGCTATTTTATCATGATTGATGTTCTATTATGATCTATGCCTTACATACTGCCATGTTTTATGTCATTGCTCAAGATTTCAATGTTTAAATATTTTATTCAGGTTTTTATGTTCAAATATATATGTTTTGTTTTATTTACTCCATGACTACCCTTACTGAGCATTTGAGCTCACCCTTTATATGTTTTCATTTCCCTAGGATTTAGTGAAATGTTTTAGGTAAGAAAACAAAAAGGGGAAGATCATTATGGGAGATATTGAAGATCTTTCACCACGATGAGAAAATTATTTTAAAAGTTTACTAAGACACTAAACTATTATGTTCCTTGTTTTTCTATTTTTGTTATGTATTATGTATTCCACAAATGTAATGTAATGTCCATGTACGTCATGCTTTGGGTCACTACAGTTGGTATTAGAGGAAAGGTTTAGTCACACTTTTGAAACTAGGATGCAAGAACTTTAGTGAGATCCCTAGAGATATTTCTAAGGTATATCTAGGGATGTCCCTATGGTTAAGTATATGTATAGGTTATTGTACTATAATTATGGTAATGATCTTAGAATTTAACCAATTAGGTTAGATGTTGAAGGTAATCCCCCTTGATTATGATTTAGGACTCTCACACTATTTTTTGGGTTTTTTAAAATGGCTGTGAACGGGAAGATTCACGATAATGGAAGATATGATGGACAATGGAATGATATTCTTAATGGGAAACCGAATGAAATTGGATCTGGAGGTCCATATATCATTATTATTCCTAATCACCAATCTCATAATATGATCAATAATCTCAACTTTGGTAAGTTTCTCGACTAATCTAATAAGAGAATGATGGAGTTTCATGATGATCATAGAGGAAGGAAAGTTCAATTTCTATCATGTAAATCATGTGGGAAGAGGAATTAAGGAGAATGTTTCAAAGGAACTGGAAGATGCTTTGGGTGCGGAAAAGAAAGACACAAACCCAATATGTGTAAAGGAAAAGGTTCAGTTAACACCATGTATAAGGATAATGGTATTTCTAGGACATCAACAATGGTTAGAAGTTTTAAATGTGGAATGTATGGGCATTATGCAAACCAATGACCTAAGGGAAAATCTCATGAATAGAATCATCATGGTCATATGGGTAGTATTTATGTAGATGATGATGAGGAGACTACAAATGATATATGAGATGAATGAAGTGTTGAAGCTTGGTCAATGGTTTAAGAAGGTGGTGGAATGATTGTATGTTTATAAAGAGTTATGTTTTATAGTTAATTTAATGGTACTATGGAATAAAAAAACATCTAAAGATTGTTACACTATTTTTTTCCTAAAGTATTTAAAAATATATGTTGAATGGTACTGGTAACCATGGAAGGTTATTCAGATATTTTTGCAAAGAAGATGATATGCACATAATGAATGGCTAAAGAGGAAATAATATGTTTGATATTATTCATGAGATTGTGATTGTTATAAGGACTTAGTGTTATTATGGTTTGAGTATACAGAATTTTGGGATTTTGGTGTGTGGAAAGAGTTAACTTTTGATAGCACTCATGTTTTCACTATAATTCAATGGGTATTCAATTTTCAAGAGAATACATGATTAAGGTATTCACATATTTGGAATGTGACAAATAAGATATATCTTATATGGGGGAAAATGATGGTATTCACAAGCTCAGTAGATGACATTTATAGTAATCGTTTTCTTTATACTATAAGATTGGACTGAAGTATTTTGGACAAGCCTAAAGATTGGAATGGATTATGTTGGTTATAAGATAGTATTGATTAAGGCTATAACTTCTTATATATTATTAATGGAATGTTATAATGATGTAGTTTTAGAAAAAGGGAAACCTGCAGGACGGGCGAAAACCCATCGCGTCAGACAAGGATGTAGGAATCGAACCCAAAACCAAAGTGAGACAGACCTTTATCGCCTACCACTAGCCTACAAGAAGTCCCTGGTAAGTAGAAACTAGTTTTATATTATTAAGCGCTATGATAGCTGAAGTATAAGTCCATTTTAGAAACCATATACGATTAATCTCAACATAGATGGACTTCTGTATATTTAATAAATTGTGCTAATCTTTTTGCGATAGAAATAGATGGAATGTCCTATCATTATATCGCATAATCTGCTAACACTTCATAGAAGACAAAATCAACTTCATTTCATTAATATATGTAGTGGAAATTGTTCGAGCCATGAGCAATGGTGAGATTGTACTAAAATCAAGTAAGTATTTCATTTAATTCAACATTTCTTCAACTTTAAGGAAATGAACTTGAAAACAAAAAAATGTTTTCCTAGTGCTCTCATATCTGATGATTCAGATGGTACCTTAGATCATAAAAAATTTATGGCTTTGTGATTGTTGGATTTATCATAGCCATTTCCTCTACCTCTCTTCATCAGAAGTAGATGGTTATATTTCTTTTCCATATCCATATTTTCACATATGTTCTACTATGTGGAAACCCAGTGTTTAGTTAATTTGGGTAACCGTTACATTTCATAATTTAGTTGTTAAAGTCAAGTTTTGGAAATACTTTTTAGTGTATGGGTTTCTATTAAATAAAATCTCAAGTAGTAAACCATTTATAACCTTGAAGAATTTTGAGGGCGAAATTCATTTAAGGGGGGTAGAATTTAACACACCAAGTTTTATGATAAATATTTATTTAAATTTTATTGATGTCTTGTGTTATAGGTTACACCAAAAGGAGCTTGTAATACAGACATCCTTAACTTGTCTTTCATTACACGCAATCGCTATCATCCACGATAGCGTGTGTTGTACGCAATATCGAGTTTCACTAAACAACGGTATGTTAAATAAACTTGCCATTATGAATAGTAACACACACGTTTTAAAATTTTTAAATTGTATCCTTCGAAATGGACATCATTTTTGGATTCATAATATCAAAAATAGCGTAGGGTAAATTTTTGGTATTTTTATGAAAACATTCAATTTTTTATTAATAGTGAAAACACTAAGTTACTTTTTAAAACCTGACTTTTTATTTAATTAATTATTTATTTTATTTAAATTTATCTTAGGTCAAAATTGATACATAATACCTATATTTGTTCAAATTAATTCCTTGGAGTCATTTTATAATTAGTTTAGATATATAAAAATTTTATTGAACTTTTCACCGTATTTTACCCACCTCCTAGGAGAATTTAGAAATTCACATAAAACATAATTTTACCACTTCTGTAAGTGGAATTTAGAAAATACAAGAGACAAAGATAATATAAAGGACTAAAATGTGGTTCAATGAGATTAAAATATTTTTTGTTGAATAGTAACTTTTTTATTTTATTTACCACCTTTAAAAGTAAATAGGGTAATTAATGGTAAAAATGATATTATTATTACCCAAACACATGTACTAGTTCTATTGGATAAGTGTAATTCTACCAAAAACAACCTTAGGAATAAAATATGACCATTTATGTCCACTTGGATTAGATTAGGCCATTTAATATTATTTCATTTAAAGAATAGTAAAAATAGTTAAAATCAAAGTTTAATAATTAAAACATTTTTAATATAGGGTTATTACTAAGATAAATTCGAATATAAATATTAATTAGAAAGCTAAAACTATTTCTTACATAATCGTATTTTATTTATAATTTTTATACATTAAATAATTTAATTAATTTATGACACAATGATGATGGAATAATTATCTTATTAATGAAATATTGGCATAATTGATGTTATTAATACCCAAATAAATGTAATTTGAGACTTTTTATGAGTTAAACTAATTTTATAGGTTAATATGACTTGTTTGAACAAAATATATAAAGTTATATATATTAACAACAAACAACTTGGGGTTATTTTGGCTTGTTATTATTTGTTTATTAACCTTATAGCATAAGAAAACAATAAGATACGGTAAATGTAAAATTATTTAACTTTAAGTAAAATATAAATGATAATGTTAAAATAGAAATATAAACTGGTCTAAATTCTATTTTATGAGAGTATTTCAACCCATACCCACCATAGCTTTGAAATAAATCAATTTAGAGCTATTATAAACCGAATATGTCTTTATTATAAAATAATAATTTAATATTTTCCAAAGGTTCCCCTCTCCTCCCTTATAAAAAGGGCACACCTTCACTCTTCTCTTTACACCCTTTTCATACTTGTAGCTCTACCAAACCCTACCCATTTCTCTTCTCCACTTCCCTGGAATCATTCTGGAGGTTATGGTCTTCTCAAAAGACCAACTCTACTTCCTTCAGTGGATGCTTAAAGGAGGTGCGTCGAAGAAAAGGTAATCTCTTCTTCTGATTCTCTCAAGTTTCTTTCTTCCTCTACGTCTTCTTCTTTAGTTTCCTCATTATGAAGTAATAAAATCAGTATTAATAATGTAATGATAATTTATTATAAATATGAAACAACCCTATTTCACCTTTTATCCATCCTACGAAAAATTAAATCACCATGCGTTCGTACATACAGAATACCGTCTCCACGCCGTGGTGTAATCAGTTTTTCCACCACCACATTACATGGATGGGTATAATGGTGTAAATAAATAACTATATATGGTTATTGTTAAGTGATATTGATTCTATAATATTATTCATACACTTAAATACAATTCCACTATCATGGGAAGTATATCATCGCTCGTGCGTATGTACGGGCAACCGTCTCCACGAATACGATGAGATTCATTTTCCATGATTAACCATTCAAGAATGATTATAAAGTATATATAATGAATAATAATGAAATATATGACATAATGAAGCTACTATATTTATGTATATATATATATATGTCATCTACATTCTTCCATTCAAGTCAATAAAGAAAGGAAAACAACGTTCATCCGTACGTATGGCCTACCGTCTCCATGAACGGTGGGTTTCATTTCATTTATCTACCTATATATATATATATACTGAATATATATGATATATAAATCATGTTTTACATTCTGAAAGTAAGTAAATAATGATATAATTAATAATAATATCAAGGACAATATGTCCAAAAACGTACGATAAGTTAAACAATTTTACCCAAAAGGCTACTTTAACATGGAATTGACAAATGAACGAGTAATATAAATACCTAAGTGAACCATATATGATATAATAATGATGAATATGATTCTTTAATAAGTCAATGACATTATTTAAATCATTATACAGGAGGTTCCGATACATACGAAGCATATCGGACATAAAGTAAGGGATAACTTTTCCAATCTCGTTTTTATCTGAGATTGTTTATTCGTATGTATTCACTGGGGTTATATTTATCATCCATGTTCCAATTTTCTAAAAGTGGTTTCAGGTATTTTTAAAGGCATTTTTACCCATTTCTGACTTTTAATACAAGGTATGTGTGGAATCTTTCTTTTGTTTACGTTACGAGGTACATTTTGACTTTTCTTGAAAAAGTACGAGAAGAATGTTTTTTTAACTTATACAGCATGAAATGATTTTTACGGTTTTATAAAGGCTTATTTTCATGAATATTGCTCCAAAATATTTCATGACTATTTTCAACAAAATATCTTTTTAAAATTTTATGACGTCTTGGGAAAAGAAATTGATTTTGAAGAAGAAAGGATATTTTCCTCAAGAATTCATTTCTTATGTTTTATCAAAAAAAATTTCCATATAAGATGACATTATTTTATATGTCTGTGTTTCAAGAATAATGTATCTATGATTTACATGGTTTCACTTTTCTTATGATAAAATATCCATTATTTTTATATGGATTATGTGATGATGGAATGATGTTTATGAAACCCATTTTTTCATTGGTTTATGATGAATGTTTCATGTTTGTTTTGTGGAACAAGTAAAAATTATTTCATTATGAGATGGGTGGGACCTATCTCTCCCTCCAATGCATTGGGTAAAGATTTATATCTCATGATATATACATTAATGGAATGGTATGTTAATCTGGAACAGTGTTACCGAACTGGAACGAGGAGTGAACTCGATCCAGAAAGGGACTTTGTCCACTAAGATGGTCTTCTTAGCAATGCGTTGGCTACTATGGAAATCATATCATGTGCTTAATGTTTTTCCAGAATTACAAGTTTTATTTCCTAGCTATTTTATCATGATTTATGTTCTATTATGATCTATTCCTTACGTACTACCATTTTTTATTTCATTGCACAAGATTTCGATGTTTAAACATTATATTCATGTTTTTATGTTCAAATGTATATGGTTTGTTTTATTTTCTCCCTCAATACCCTTACTAAGCATTTGATATAACCATTTATATGTTTTCTTTTTCCCAGTATTTAACGAAAGGTTTTCGGTAATAATACAAAAAAGGGGAAGATCTTTATGGGAGATGTTGATGTTCTTTCACCATGATTAGAAGATTATTTTCCGAGTTTCCAAAGACACTAAACTATTTCGGTCCTTGTCTGCCTGTTATCATTATGTATTAATTTTTATGAAAATTTAATGTAATGTCAATGAACGTCAAGCTTTGGGTCTCTACATGAATTTTCCATTTCATCATTTAATTCTTTATTTATGTATCAATATATATTTCATTCTATGTGATAATATGTATGATATTTGAAATTGTTTGAATCCAGAATACACATTTGACAAATTTTTCAAATAAATCTATTTCTCTAGGATTCTCAAGAATGCATCTCAATTTAATCATATAAACATGATATATTTTAAATAATATTGAGATATCAACAATAAATATCATTACTAAATTATAAAGATAATCCTTTTATACACAATTCATATATCAATAAGGATATATTGTTCACTAATCAATCCAAAGGTCACTGCTATAATGTCATAATGTTCATGCATCATAAAAATTTACATCTTAAGAATATCCTTCATTAATCACCATTGATCTTACCTAGATCCATATTAAATCGATTAAAAATATTTATCTTCCTAATTTTTATCAAATAATTAATAAACTAAGGGATTATAATAACTTTTATTTATATAAATTCCATTTATTTATTTATAATCAGGAAACAGTCCCATAGACCCATCATTCCTCATCAAAAATAGAATAAGGGCTACACATGGTGAATTATTTGGTCATATAAATCATTAATCACACATCTCATGTTGGGGTTTCCATTTTTCCATTAATTACAATATATCCATCCTATATTGAGTCTTAGATGTATGTTTTTTAAGGGATGATATTTTTGAAAATCATGACATTACAATCAATGGGGAATCTAAGATATTTTTTAAGAAACAAATCAATGTATTCTTTATATGTATATTCCAATATGTTAAGGATACCCTATCCCTTCATCATTTGATTCCACATTTATACCCAATTTATTTCTTTCAGGAGAGTCAATGGTAGTAGATTCGAATGAGATTTAGATGATGTAGTATCCCCTCCAATGATATGTGATCCCAAGCCAACATTATAAACTATAATTTCATTCTCTCAACATTAAATTTATACAATATAATTTTTTTCTAATACATAAAATAAAAATAAAATAGTGAAATATTGGAATTATAATATATTTTCAAATAGGGTAAGTATATGTGTCAGAATTGGTGTACCACCCCATGATTTCATAGTACATTATTTCTTCAAAGTAATTCAATAACTTTCACTACATGCATCATCGGGTTTGAGCGCACCACAAGATTACCAAACTAGTTGTTAAAAAGAGGTTATTAATAGTATTAACTGAATATTGAACTATATGTAATGGTTATAATTTTAGAATTCATATTTTGAGTTTCTTACACAAAATGTTAGAACAAATTCATTTTTTCATTAAAAGATGTATTTATTTTGAAAAATGCACTCTTACCTCATTTTAATGATGAGCCCTTTTTAAATCCAATATTTGAATCTTTTATATATTCTATTTGACAATATAAACTTTTTATTTATAATCGGGACATAGGAATTTATTTTTAATAAATTTTAGTGCTTTTCTTATAACTTTCATATTTGGGTGAATAGTGAAAAATACTATATTTTAACTAAAAATTTTTTTTAATCAAAATAATTTATAGTGTTAAATTATACATTTTAATGGTTGTTTAGTATAAATAGATTATATTTTTACCATTAAATCCAATTCTGGTCATTGTATGTAATTTTCACTTTGAGATTGGACATAAACAAGTGTCAATCTTTTGATAGGTTTTTTTTCTTAAAAATACAACTTTTGGTTTTGACAATGAGAATTAATTTTAAATTAATAAATGTAAATTATATGTTTTGAATTTGGTAAAATAAACTTTACTTTTTAATTCAGAATATCAAAATTATCATAGGGTGAATTTTTTTTATTTTTCTGAAAACATTTAGTTCTTTATGAATAGTGAAAAATTACTAAATTCTAATTAAAAACAACTTTTTTGATAAAAATAATTTATAATTCTAAATTATGATATTTAGTGGATTTAAAGTATAATTAGATTATATTTTTACAATTTAATACAATGTTGATTATTGGAAGTAATTTCTCATTTAAACTGGGCAAAATCATGTGTCAATCTATTGATAGTTATTATTTCTTAAAAACACGTTTTTTTATTTCACAATGGAAATTAATTTTAAATTAATTTCTGAAACTTCTATGTTAAGAATTCAGAAAAATGGATTCCATATTTAGTATCAGGATTTCGAAATTTTGTCAATAGTTTACTTTTATTTTTAGACATTTGGAAAAATTATATCGGTAAATATGTTATTTACCAAGGTTAAAGGTTAAATCTGTTAAGTAAGGGTAAAAAATAATAATATAATAATATTAAATTACACTAAAACGTGTCCTAACTCATTTGGGTGATACATTTCCGACCATGGTCGTCTTTGGAACGATTTTGGGACCCCACAGAGCCACTTGTAAGTGATAATGATACTTAATATTAATTATGTTAAAGTAAATACAAAAATGACATAAGCATATATCTTTTAGAAGAAAAACAAATTTACATAAGGTTATATTTGTAATATTTTCGACTATAAATATTCATTTAAAATATAAAAAAAATTTATACATAATTTTATTTTATATATAATTTTTAAGAATTGAATAATTAAATTTATTTATGACACAATAATGATTCAGTATTTTCGTTATTAATGAAAGAATCAAATCATTGGTATTATAAATGATAAAATAAAAATATTTTGAAAGTTTTTATGACAAACACGAATTTTTTTGGACAATATTATATGTTAGGGTTTATTAAATGGTTTTCTAATTAATAAAGTTGTTAATACTTTATCAAAAATAAATTATTAATTAGTTTCAAAATTGACATAAAGGAGTTTTTAAAACAAGTATTATATTATAAATTGATATAATATTCCTAAAAATATAAGGTTTGCCCAAAAGATCTATATAATTGTAATTGTATCATTAATTAAACATTGGGGGTATATTGGAATTTTATAGTAATTTTATTAACCATATAATATAAAAATATAAAGAGACATGGTAAGTGTTAAACTAAATAACTAAGAGTTAAAACTGAATGATAAGGTTTATAAAGTAACCAAAACTCTTATAAAACCTATTGGTTGGGTGGTTTTTGACAAATAACCACCTTAATCTTTAAATAATCCACTATGTAGCCATTATAAACCGAATATAAATTTATTATTAAATAATATTTCTTGCTTTTCCAAAGGTGACCCTCACCCCTCTTATAAAAGGGAACTCCCTCTTCTCTCTAATTAAAACCATCAAATACTCTTGACTCGGGAAAAACCTACCCAAATATTCTCTCAACTTCCCTCAAATAAACCTAAATTAATTAGTTTGATTAGAAAGCCAGCCTATAGATCCCTTTTAATCAAATGAAAAGGAAAAACCCGAAGAAGAGGTAATGTTTTCACCACCCTATTTCAAGTTCCTTTTTTCTTCCACTTCTTATTTCTTGGTATTTCTATTATAAAATAATAACTACAGTATCTTCTATATACTTTTATGTTATTATAAATATGGTACAACCATATTCAGTATTCTATCCATCCTTTGAATGACATGTCACCATATGTGCGTACGTACGGCTTTCTGTCTCCAAGTTGTGGTGTAATTGTTATTCAAAACATTATTATTTGGATGTGTATGAAAATGATTTGTAATTGAAGTAAATAAAAAATATAACATTATAATTATTTTTTATATATGATATAACATCCAATTATATATTATTTTAATAACAAAAGAATTATATCATCGCTTGTAAGTACGTAAAGACAACCGTCTCCAATAGCGTGATAAGATTCATTCCCCATCGTATCCATTCAAGAATAATTTTCATTTGATGGTTAAAAATAATTTTTAAAGACTTAATATCATTTGGGATATGAATAACATACAATATATCCATAACAAACATAGCTTATGTAACAAATCATATAAAATAAAACGAATTAGTTTACACCCGAAACAACAATAAAACTAAGATATTATTTACAAAGTTATCTTAGAAGATCATATATGATATCATATTAATGTATATTATTACTGTATAATTTAATAACAATTATTTCACCATTATAAAGGAGTTTAACCTACCCTCAACCAACGAAAAGTACAAGGTATGAGTTTATTTTACAATCTCTTAATTATCCGAGGTTGTTTATACGTAATTATCTACTCGGATCTCTATATCATCCACATCCATGTTTCTAAAAAATTTATACCAACTTTTTTTTAATATTTTCTCGACTAGGGGTTAAATTTATTTATATCATTGTTTAAATTTTTATAAAATTGTTTGAAAGGAATCTTTCCGTCGTTTTCCAAACAAGGAACTTTTATCCTTTTCTACAAATTAAGGTATGATTTTTTTTTAACATATACGGTGGGTGAGACTATTTTCTGCCATTATAAAATCGTCGAAGCTTCAGTTACAATTTTATAAGAATATTTTCAAAGTAAATTTTTTATTCTATAATTATGTGACTTTTATGTTATTTAAAAGAAAGATATATTTCTTTTAAATAGTTTTGGTTTCATCTATGTCAACATCCATTGATGGATTTTAGGCTTATTTGAAGTTGATTTATTATGATACAAAACGTCTATATTGTATTGAAGGTTTTGCGATATATTTGAATATGGATGTATTATTTTTATACCATTCATGTTAATGGAGAAAGTTTTGACATTTTTTATGCTAGTTTAAATATGAATCTTTATGTTATATTTAAAACTCTTCATATGAGGAATCCATTGGACTTAATAAGTGATGGGAGGAGCCTTCTATAGATCCTCAATGCATCGGTAGGTCTCATAAGGCAAACTAGTGTCTTGGCACAAGGCCTTGACAAAATCTTATTTGTTGTCTGTGCACATGGCCTTGAATATGTGGTTATTATAGTCTGGAATTATGCATTCCATCATTATGAATGTTGTTAGTGATATAGCATGTGATTATTATACTAGCAAAATATCAATGTGAATAAGTAAATGGAAGTAATTCATTTTATTTTTTCCATATTATGACGATGTTCATGTTTAAAAGGATTTTGTTTTAGTTATACATTGCCTTAAATGATTATTCTTATTTATGAAAGTTTCCGCTATATTGTTATCCTTACTGAGCATATGAGCTCACCCCATTCTATGTTTTATTTTTTTCCCCAGGATGTGAAGAATTATTTTATGATTGACCTGTAGGGATAGTCTAAGGGGATATGAGTGTGGAAAGTGGAGCCTATGTTGTTGTAGTTTTTCATTTTATCATGTAATGTAAGACATATGAACGTGTCTAGTGTTTCCAAGGCTACTAAAAAATTGGTCTTTCGAGAATTGATCTTTTGTGATCATGCCAATGTTATGTAATAGTTCACTGACTCTGGGTAACTTGGGTTGGGGCATTACAGTTGTTAGCAGAAGAAATTTAATAAAAACATTGGATGCTATATTTAGATAAACTCTGATTAGAGCACCTGGACCTAAGATGGACATTGAGGATTAGTATAGAATGCCTTCCTAGAATTTTGGTATTATAGAGATTTTCTGAGTTTTATAAGAAATACATCCCAGTCTGGATATGAGTAGGTAGGGGTTTCTCTAGCACAGATGTACCTAGAGGTAAAACTCGAAAACACCGATTTGAGATAGACTCGAACGGGAACTGGTGCAAGACAATAGGCCTTGCTGCACTCTTGGTTATGACACTCATGGGGGATATGCTTAGGATAATTCTCCTCTTCTTTACAATTCCTTATGAAGGGTTTATGAGTATATAATTTCTTAATGAAAACATTTTTATGATTATGGATTATATCCATAAACCGTTCAGTTTACATTAGGTATTTTACAAGTTTAGAAATATTCATTGCAATTCATAAACTGACCTAGTTTATGACATTGTATAAAAATGGCACCCAATAGAAAGAATGTGAACTCCAGAAATACGTATGATCCAAAGAGTAAGAAGGATAATACATTTAATGGTATTATAAAAATATTTAGAAGGGAAATAGTCTCCCATGTATTTTCAACATATGTAGAAATAGTATCATGTGTTAATAAGATAAGTAAATAATTCTTTGAGTCCAATAGATTCGAAGGGATGCAAGAGAAGAAAAGGATGGAAGAGAGAAATATGGATAAAGGTAAGAGTAAAAAAGAAGAATTTTCCCATATTTGATAACTATGGGAAGAAACACCCTGGAACTTGCCTGAAGGGAATGAGAGTTTGTTATAAGTGTGGAGGAAAAGGACACCAAGGGTAAGAAAAAGGTTTCAAATGTACAATGCTTTATCAACAAGGAGTTGAGACACTACACATTCCAATGTCCAAATCACTAGAGTATGCCCCAAATGATGGTATTGGATAATATTCAAGTTATGATACTACCACATATGAAGAGGAATGATTAGAGTTCTTATATTGTTATTAATGAATTATTTCATTTGAGGTTTGTATCAACGATGTACTAGTTATAATAATTTTGGAGAATAAAAGGATTGTACTGCAGTACTATTTAATTATGGACTTGAGATTGTGTGGAACCATGAAACGTGACTGAATAGTAGGTTAAATTTTTGGAAAATATATGGTTGAGATAATGATAAACCATAATGTTGTTCTGATACTGAGGTAGTAATTTTGGAATAATACATGATTGATTTGGATAAATTATTTTGGATATTCTTGGCTACCATACAACTGATTATTCATTTATATATTCCATCATTGTTGGAGGTTACAAAATTTTTGGATAGAAGGAGTATATCTAGTATTTTATAAGGAATAAGGTATCATGAATGTAATCAATAAGGTTTTACTGTAATTCAGGATGTTGTGGTGTTTTAAACGAATACATGATGAAGGTGTTCACATATTATTATGCGGAAAAAAAGGAACATCATTGTGTTTAACTTCCTTATAAATTTTGGACTGTGAGTTTGGACTAATGTATTTTGTATAATTCTAGTTTGATATAATTTTTGGATTGCTATAAATGGACAACCTCGAGGTCGGGTGGAAACCTTTTGCGTCCGGTAAGGCCACGAGACTTGAACCCGCATCCAAAGGGCGACATGGGTGTATCACATACCACCATCCCACGAGATGTCCTGTATTGAATAATGTAGTTTTCATAAAAGGTTTTTAGATGAATTATAACTTTTTTGAAACCCTATATGAATAAAATAAATTGATTTTTTTTAAAGTTCTATTGTCTTTTAGAGTGAAAGACGAGTTTGTGGTAGAAATTAGTAAAAATATGTAACTCTACTTGTCAAGTATATATTTTTGTTCTTCTCTTATATTATGAAGAAATTAATTATTAAACATTAGTGAATAGATCATAAAAACAAACATGTGTTATCCTAATACCTTATGTTTTGTTGAACCGATGGTATTTTAAATCATCATAGATTGTTGAATTCAAGGCCCTCAATTTTAAAATTGTTTGTGATTGATGACCTCAATCAATACCTATAAATATTTACATTTTTCCTTCAATTATATGTCTCTAATTTTCACCAATTTTCTCCTAATCGAGATCATAATTTGGTGGTGACCCTTTCATTTTCCTTTTCCTCCTATTAAGACTAAATTTTATTAACCTAATTTATCATGTGGGTTTTCCCAAAGGTATTTTCTATTTTCAAAATTTTATTATATAAGAACAATTTAAAAATGCGAGAAAAATTTTTTTTGAAGGAGGAATGAATGTAACACCTCAATATTTCATAGTATGTTATATCTTCAAATTAATTCAATAAATTTCACTACACGCTACTACGGGTTCCAGCGCAACACAAGATTACCAAACTAACCGTTCAAAAGAGATTATGAATAGTATTAACTGGATATTGAACTACATATAATCCTTAAAATGTTAGAATCCATATTATATGTTTCTTAGACATAATGTAAGAACAAATTCATTTTTCAGATAGAAGAAGTATTTATTTCAAAAATTGCACTTTTACCTCCTTTTAATGATGAACCCTTTCTAAATCTAATTTTTGAAACTTTTATATATTCTATTTGACAAAATAATCTTCTTATTTATAATAGGGACATAAGAATTTAGTTTCCATAAATTTTGGTTCTTTTCTGATAACTTTCATATTTGGGTGAGTAGTAAAAAATATTATATTTTAACTGTAAACATTTTTTGAAAATCAAATTAATTTATAGTGATAAATTATAAATTTTAATGGTTTGGAAGTATAAATATATTATATTTTTACAATTTAATCTAATGTTTTTCATTTTAAGTAATTTCACTTTGAGATTAGACATAAAAAAGTGTCAATCATTTGATACATATAGTTTCTTAAAAATATGCCTTTTGGTTTTAACAACAAGAATTAATTTTAAATTAATAAATGAAACTTATACATTTATAATTTGGTAAAATAGATTTAATTTTTGAATTCGTAATTTCAAAATTATATTAGGGTGAATTTTTGGTATTTTTCTAAAAACATTCAGTTTTGAATGAATAATGAAAAACACCAATTTTTAATTAAAAACAACATTTATAATAAAAAATAATTTACATTGCTAAATTATACTATCGAGTTGTTTTAAAGTATAAATAGATTATATTTTTACCATTTAATATAATTTTGGTCGTTGGATGCAATTTTACATTTAAACTGGACAAAAGCATTGTTAATCTTTGATAGTTATTATCTCATAAAAACACACTTTTTTATTTGACAACGGGAATTAGTTTTAAATTAATTTATGAAATTTATGTGTTTTGAATTTGGAAAAATAGATTCCATATTTAAAATCAAGAGGTCCAAATTTTGTAAATAGTTAAATTTTTTTTATAAATTTTGAATGATTACTTCGGTAAATATTTTATTTTTCATGATTAAAGAGTAAATTTGGTAAATAAGGTTATACAATAATATTATAATAATTTTAAATAACTCTAAAACGTGTCCTAACTCTATTGGTTGATACATGTCTGACCATGGACATCTTTAGGTCGATTTTGGGACCCCATAGAGCCACTTGTATGTGATAATGACACTTTATAGTTAATAAGTTAAAGTAAATAAAAAAATGACATAAGCATATTTCTTTTAGAAAAACAATATTTACATAGAGTTATATATTTTATATTTTCAAATATAAATATTCACTATAAATATTAAAAAATTTCATACATAATGGTATTTTATTTATAAATTTTAGACATTTAATAATTAAATGTATTTATGACACAATAATGAGGATGTATTTTCCTTATTAATGAAAGAATCAAATAATTGGTATTATAAATGTTAAAATAAATATAATTTGAATTTGTTGATGACATCCCAGAATTTTATTGTTTAATATGTCATATTAGGGGTTTTTAATGAATTTGGTTCTAATTAATAAAGTTGTGAAGACTTTAACAAAAATAAATTATTAAATAGTTTCAAAATAGTCATAAAAGAGTTTTTAAAATAAATATTATATTATAAATTGATATAATATTCCTAAAAATTTAAGGATTGTCCAAAGGACATATATAATGATAGGTGTATCATTAATTAACCATTTTGGGTCACTTGGAAGTTTATTGTATGTTTATAAACCATATAATATAAAAATACAAAGAGACATGGTAAATGTCAAACGAATTAACTAATAGTTAAAACTGAAATATAAGGTTAATAATGTTACCCAAACGTGTCTAAAACATATTGGATGAGTGTTTTTAGACCTATCCCAACCTTAAACATTAAATAATCCACTTTTTAGGCATTATAAATAGATTACGAATTTATTATAAAATAATATTTCTAGCTTTTCCAAAGGATCCCCTCAACCCTCTTATAAAATGGAACTCCCCTTCTCTCTAATTCACCCCTTAAAAGCCTTTTGGCTCAGCCAAACCCTACCCAAATATTCTATCAACTTCTCTCAATTCATCCTAGTGGCCTTATTTTTATCATAAAGCCATCCTAATGAGCCCTTCTGATCATATGAAAAGGAAGAACCCAAAGAAGAGGTAATGTTTTCACCACCCTCTTTCAAGAACCTATCTTCTTCCACTTCTTCTTTCTTTGTTATTTATATTCTAAAATAATAACTCCGGTATCTCTTATATACGGTGATGTTATTATAAATATGGTACAACCATATTCAATATTCTATCAATCCTTTGAATGACAGGTCACCAAGCATGTGTATGTACAGCTTAACGTCTCCACGTCGTGGTATAATTGTTACTCAAACCATTATTATTTGGATGGGTATGATAACGATGTGTAATTAATGTAAATAAAAAATATACCATTATAATTATTCTTTATATATGACATACCATCCAATTATATATTATTTTAATATCAAAATAATTATATAGTCACTCGTGCGTACGTACGGACTACCATCTCCACTAACACGATGAGATTCATTCCCCATCATATCAATTCAAGAATAATTTTCATTTTAATGTTAAAAATAATGTCTAAATACTTAATATCATTTGGGATATGAATATTATATAACCTATCCATAACAAACACTTCTTATATAACAATGCATATAAAGGAAAACGAATCAGTTAATACCCAAAACAACTATTATACAAAGATATTATTAACAAAGCAATGTTAAAAGATCATATATGATATCATAATAATGTATATGATTATTGAATAATTTAATAACAATTATTTCACCATTATACAAGAGGTTAAACTACCCTTGACCAAGTAAAAGTACAACGTAATGGTTTATTTCACAATCTCTTCATTATCTGAGGTTATTTATACGTAATTATATACTGGGATCTGTTTATCATCCACATACATATTTCTTAAAAATGTATTCCAAAACATTATTAATTTTTACTAGAAAATGGGTTTAAGTCATTTATATCCTTGTTTGAATTTTTATAAAATGGTTTGAAAGGAATCTTTTTGTCGTTTCCCAAACAAGGCACTTTTAACCTTTTCAACATATTAAGGTAAGAATGTTTTTTTAACTTTTACAGTGGGAGCGCCTATTTTCTGCTGTTATAAAATCATCGAAGCTTTCCTGACAAGTATATAATAATATTTTCAGTGTAAATGTTTTATTTTATAATAATGTGACTTTTTAATGATTTCAAAAAAAGAGAGATATTTCTCTCAAATATATTTGATCTCATCTATGTCAAAATCCTTTGATGGATTTTAATCTTATTTGATGTTGATTTATTATGATAAAAAACATTCATATTGTATTGAAGGTTTTATGATATGGTTGACTGTGGATGTGTTATTTTTATACCATTTATGGTTTGTGGATAAAGTATTGACATTTCGTACGCTAGTTTTAATACGAATTTTAATGTTATGTTTAAACCTTTTCATATGAGGAATGCATTGGACATAATATGTGATTGGTGGATCCCGCTATAGCTCCTAGATGCATCAGTATGTCTCATGAGACAAACTAGGGTCTTGACACTAGGACTTGAAAATATCTTATTTGTAGTCTTAGCACAGGGCCTTGACTATGTGGTTATTATAGTCTGACATTAGGCATTCCGTCCTTAAGAAAGTTGTTAGTGATATTGCATGTGATTATTATACTAGTAGAATATCCATGTGAATAAGTAAATGGAATTAATTCATTTTATTTTTTCCACATTATGACGAAGTTAATGTTTAACTGGATTTTTTTTAGTTATACATTGCCATAAATGTTTATTCTTATGTATGATAGTTTTCGCTATATTTTTATTCTTTCCGAGGAACTCTGATCACCCCTTTCAATGTTTTATTTTTTTCCCAGGATGTAAAGAAGTATTTTGTGATTGACCTTCAGGGATAGTATGAGGGGATATAAGTGTGGACTATGGAGACTATGTTGTTGTAGTTTTCCATTTTATCTTGTAATGTAAGACTTATGAATGCATCAAGTGTTTCCATGGATATTAAACTAATCGGTCTTTCGAGACATGAACTTTTGTGATCATGAAAATTTCATGTAATAATGAACCAAATATGGGTAACTGGGGTCGGGGTATTACAATGGGAGATCACTAAGATGTCATTAATGATGTAATATTTCTACTATGCTTCTTTATTAATGACCCCCTTTATATGGTTATAGTTAAATATATTATTTTCTTGGAAAACATGGATGTTGCATATGAGTTTTGAAGATATATAATAAAATATGTCCTAAAAATTGAGGCAATAATCAATGTACCATTTATATCATCCTTTGGGACATAATCCTTAGTTGTAGTGATATCATAAATATTTACATTAATTATGAGCCTTTCTTGAGGAAAATAAATTTTCCTCATGTGAAATTGAATCTCATACATCTCTATCTTCGTATAGTTTAAAAATTGAATAATAGAATATTCATTCTTTCCCAAGACATCAAGACCTTTATATAATTTATCTCTACCCTTGTAGTAAACACCCATTCCAAAAAAACTTATTACATGGTTTTCTTTATAAATTTTTTAAATGAAAAAATTATACACCCCCTTGATTCCAATTGTCATATTTCTATTTAAAGAGTGCTCAATTTTTCACTTCTTTTCATGTTTTTATTGAAAAAATAAATCTTGGAGTCTCCTTACTATATTTTGATATAACGTGATTTTTTATCGTTATATTTGGAAATTTCCAAAATATAAAATTCCCTTGTAATGATAGGATATAGTAAATGAGTGAATTGATCAAATTTACTCATTGGATTACATACAAAACATGAAAATTAGTTCAAAACCTTATAAATTTATCTTCATAATCAATAATTTTATTTCATTTCTCTTAATTTTTATTATTGAAAATAAATAGTCCATATCATGTGATAACCCATGATTAAATAATCTTTTGAAACATTATCCTTGAATGTTTTCCACATCAAACTATCCATTTCATCTTAATACATGATGTTTATGATCCATTAACACCATTTTTCAGTAACTCATTTTACATGTTAAACTACCATGATAAGTAACTCCCTTTAGTTACTCCACAAATGCAGAAATATATTCATCATGGACTTCACCCTTTTCTCAGATACCAATGGATTAATATTAAACTTTAATGTTTATTTTTTTGACACATGATGTGGTCTAACAGTGTATCACCTTGTGGTGGCTAAACATGATTCTCTATATGGGAATGGTTGGAATTCCTTACCCCATTCATCCTGAATAATATAGTTATAATTGGTTCATCTCCAACTCCATCTAATTCTATATCTTTATCTCATGTTATATTATAAATTCCTATATGGTAAATTCATATATGTATTAAGTAAATTGATACAATTTTCAAATTTAATACTAATATGTATTTCTAAACTATGAAACCTATAGAATTAGCTCATAAATATATAAATTATTAATCATTGTATCTGATTATATATATAGTTTAACACTTTATAGAGTCTTAAAATATATTTATATATATCCTTCATATCATAATATTATTATCCTAGAGAATTTTTTTAAATCATAAACTTAGTTTTCAAATCATTCATAGTCACTTTTGAAGACCAGGTAAATCCACTAATGTATATCCCCTTGGTGTGCCTATATAGGTGTGAAGTGTTCGACCCACTCATCATGAACTAGTGATGATTGAATCGATACATAATATTTCCCTTTCATGTTTGTTACCCCAGGTTGAATCTATTCCACAACCTTATCTATATTATAGTTTCCATAATGTGACATCATTATTTATTTAAATAACATACAAATTTCAAACATTTCTAGTTTTAATAAATTGTGGTATTTTCCTAGAAAACCACACAATATATTTAGTAAAAAATTATTATATTAATCTAGATGTTCACCTATAATTAGAGTCTTTAAGTAATTTATGTTCTTAAATATATTATTTTCTAGATCAAGATACCAATGTTTATAATGAACTTCCATTTATTCCATAATTATTTATCTTCATCCATTAATCTATATTAAGTGGATATTTTATCACACTAGCATAATATATAAGGTATCTAATACCCAAGTATCAAATTTTTTAGTAGACATGGGATTATAGATACATATATGTGTATGAAATTAAATTTTAAATAATAAAATAAAACAAAATTATTCATTTCATATCATTTTTAATTCTTCTATTAAATACCAAAATTATCTCGTAGTCACCTTCATGGAATCATGGGGAAATAAAAATATAAAAATTTGTGACCTTAGGGGCTTAATAAGAGAAATAATATGAAACAATATTCAATAAAATAATTAAAACATGTTTAATATGGTATAGAAATATAATAATCAAATATGTAATATGACTAGTAACTTAAAAAAGGAGATAAAATCCATTGATTAAATGGAAACATAAATAACCATAAGGATAATAAAAAATGTCAAAATTTTAGAAATAATAATGTCCGGGAAAAAAATCTTAACATCATGGCCTTAGACCAAGCCACCATCCATAAATAAGTAAGGCATATTCCAACTACCCAAATTTATCTTCACAATGGGTCCCTATGATGAATAATGCAGATATAGCATGACCATACCATCATATATTTTGTAAAATTCATTTATCATGTAACATTTGTGAATAATAATTCAAAAGATAATCAACAAAGACATTTATATTGAAAAAATAAAATGTGAAATATTAATATTTTCCTTAGTTATTAAATATATGATAATGAAAATAATCTATACAATGAAATAATATGGTTGGTCATAATGTTGTATACGCCCACTAATGTAAATGGTTTATAAAAATTTGTTTTCAGAGAATAAAATTACTTTTAATGAACATTGGAATATTTATTAAAGAAACACAATTTTTATTCTGAAGGAAATTATTTAAAATTTATAAATTTTAAAAGTATTAGAATAAAATCATTGATGATAAAAATGGAAACATTTAATGTATTATTAAATTATATTTATAATAATTATATTAGGAAAAACGTTGTGTGTGGTAAGAGGTAAAATATGGTATAATTTTACGAATTCAATAAATTTAATTTAATTTAGAAAATGAAAAAATGATTAATTTAAATAAATTTTATGGAAAAGAAAACATGGTTGAAAATTGATATAATAAATCATTGGATGATAGGATAAATATTCATGAGAGGATTTGAAGAAAAATATATTCATGTATGAAAATGTTTTATGGATGAATAGAAAAACATGTTGGTTTTCAAAAAAATCCTTCATTTAATCTTTTTGATTACCATTTATAGTAAATGGATTTAATACATGAAAAAATTAATAATAACTAAAGGATATTGATATATATTAGGTTTATGATATAAATAATTACTTAATTCCTCAAACATAAACTTAAATATAAACAATCCCGAATAAGGATGATATTTTGAAATAAACCCTAACCTCATGTATGAATTGAAACATAATTTATTTTAACCTAATATATAATAAATATAAATTTATTATTAAACTGTAAAAAGTAATATACATACATATAATATCATATATATATACACTTATAAAATTCCATAATTTTTTAACTTATAAATATTTATTAAAGCACTTTTTTGAGTGATATCTATTTAATTTTCTTGCAAGATTCATTTTTTTCATTCACCACATCATTCTCCTATTTCCCTCATCAAAAAATTATAATAAAGAAAAATATATCCTATATATTCATTATATAAATATTTTAAATAATTATTAAATGTATGAAATCATAAATAAATAACATCAATTAGTAGAGGTGGTAGTCTACACATAAGCATAAGCAAACATATACTTTTAAAAAAATTAGAAGGGTTAGAATGTATATGATAAAATATTTTTCAAGATTATTATTAATTTTCTTTATAAATATTATATAAACACAACATATTCATCTTCATAAACATCAAATTATTATAGATATAAAAATTTTATTACACCGCTACATGGAGATAGAATTCCATTCACATACATAAGAAAAATTTCTATTTGACATAGAAAGGACAATAGAAGAATAAGGGTTTTGAAAATATCATATTATCATTTAATTATATTGAATATATTGATTGAATTTTATGATCGTGGTTACATAATATTTTATTTTCAAAGAAGAGGAAATAAAAGGTAAAAATTGTTTAAGAACTATACTTTTTCTTCTGTCAACCACCTTAGGTTTAGACATAAATTATTCTGAGGATGATATTATAATAAAAAAATACCTATTGGATTATTGTAGGTATTTTAGAAAAATATTTTTATAGTTATTTGATAATAAAAGAGTGTCTTGAGGTGTTAGTAATTGAGGAGAGGTGGTTTCCTTTTAATAGTTAGGGAGATGACACCATTTTATATTTTAAAAATATTAAAATTTATTAATGTGTTACTCAATCCAAATGGTTGAAAATTCAAATTAATTACAATAATATAATGGAATGGTATAAATAAAACCATACAATGAGGTTTATTATTTTTTTGTGTTATCTTTGAGTATTATACATTTCATTTTCACCCTATAAACCAATTTATTCCTTAACCATGGTGATAAATATTTACCATTGTTATTACTTATTGAGAGATTAATTTTATTTTATATTTTTAATAAAAATAAATTTTTTCTATAAAAAATAGGAATTGAATATTTAATGATTGAACACCATGAAATGGAAGACATTACCTTTAATAAAATTTCTCAATATGTGATGAAAAATAATTTCCATGAAAAACATATTCTCATGTACAAAAATGTAATATATATTAAAAAGAAATTAATTGGATTATGATCAATAAAAATGAAGCATATAAATATAATAATAAAATAAAAAGATAAAATTTAAATAAAATAATGGAAATGGGAGTTTTCGTTAAAATTAACTTTTTTTCTCTATTCATTGGAGACATAATATTTTTAAAAAAATACCAAAATACCATCAAAAGATAAAATTGATACAATGACATAAAATTTATATCCTTTTTATGAAATTAAATTTATAATTTTTTTTAATTTAAGTTGTAATTTAATTTATGGAATAAAAAATTTTCATTATATTATTGAATCAATATAAAAAGTATTATATATAATAATTCATTCAATGGTGTTAAAGAGTCATTTATACCATTGAGGAATGAATTAATTAGATTTAGTAGCATAATGAGACGGTTTTAAATCGGATTTCTATTCCTTTTTTTGTTTCTTATGGTGGAATGATTACTTGGAAGAGATAACATCATAGTGCGAGTTGTAGACATGTGAAAAAAGTATTTTTTTTGACAGTTGATCTTCTATTTGGAGAGTCATATTTTTTTCTTTTGATGTGTTTAGCCTTAGGATATTTAAATATATCATTTTCCTTCCTATATGGGAACATTATTTATGGGATATCACATGTTTGACAGGTATTTCTTAAAAGAGTTTTGTTTATGCTAGTTTATGACATTGAATGTATATTCTATTTACTCCTCCAGTGAATTGGACTTGTTTTGATAAAGTGATATTTGTAAGAGGTATGTCATGTGGTTTTTATTTTGATAAAATTATATATTTTTTTTTCCTGTTTTTAATTTATTGGGGATGATATTTATTTTAGAGGGTTCTAGTAAAAATCCCACATTTCACATCCCCATTTTTATTTTTTAAGGCTTGATGGTGTAAATTAGTTTCTGAGAGAATTTTATATTCAGTATTTATATTTTTTTTAATATGGTATAATTACTAGATGTGTTGTTGTATGTACATTCTTTTTGTCACCTGACAGACTGTATAATTATATGATTTTTAGTGTGGTAATTTAACTGATCAAGTTTTCAATATTTTTTTTTTCATGTTGTCAATTGTTTTTTCAGTTGGTATATTTTATATTCATTTGACAGATACTTCCAATTCTCATATGGTTGATCCTTTGATCATTTATTTGAACAATTTTTTTAGGGTTGATAAATCATGTGGTTACTTGATTTTTTATGAGGTTTTAAAATACCTCATGTGCTTGATAGTTTCTTCGTGTGGTCAATCCTCCTAGTTGATTGGCTATATCTTGTAGTTGATCCATGATATTTATCAACATGATTGATCCATATAGTTAATTATCCAATAAATCATAATAAAAAACAATTTCACATATTTATGTCAAATTCAATTTTAAATTATAATATTGAAATAATATACTAAATCATTGTATTTAAAACCCAAATCTACTAAAATGTTTTATATAATTGAATATCATAATAAAATGAGAATTAAATTCTTATAAATGGGAATTAAATGGGATTAAATAGAATCCAAAATTATTGTTCAATATAGTAGAATTATTTCTATGTTATTAGGAATCCCAGATAGGGTAGTATGAATTTTCATAAAATTATACACCTTTATATTTGTTCTATCATATTCATTTCTATATAATATTGATGATTTATTACATTAATTTTTACACTATTAAAAATCATTATTCAATTTTCTTAGTTTCTTATTTTTTAACTCTTTCCCAACATGTAAAAATGATTTACAAACTGTGCATAGTGATTTGAAATCAGGAAATATTTTCTAAATATATGGGATCCAATTCATATAGTTTTTTAAATTTGTGATTCAATCAAGGTTTCGTTTCACAAGGTAAATAGGTGAAATTAACCTTATGAGAAAAATCATCTAGAATATTCATGAGGATTGGTTATTTAAAAAATATAAAATTTATAAATATAATATCTTTGGTTTTAGATAAATGTTATTATCTTAGAAATCAAGAATCAGATAATCTATAATATTCAATGTGAACCAAAAATTAAACAGATCAAAATATTTGTTTTATTAATGTGTTGTATATAATTATTATTCTGAATTTAATCTTGTATAGATAAATGGATAATTACATGAAAAATTATTTTACATTAATTAATTTTACGAAATTAATGAATTGAAATATGATTTTACCTCATGCATCAATAAATTTTTTTATTCTGATTATTACCACATGCAGTGCCATTTAACATTTATTTAACCTTTTTTATTTTTTTGATTTGTTTTTGAAAAATAGAAAATTTTATTGAGAAAATTATTCCAAAACATTGATACATAAAGTTTAATGAAATATATATTAAATAAATTGTGCATGTTTTATGATCATAAGGGTATTATGATATTATTATTATGATGTTTTCATTTTTTATAGTATGGTCTCAACTTGGGTGTTTTTATTTTTATTCCAAACATAGTTTAAATTCACAGATCTATATAGAAAACCTAATAAATATAATGTAATGTAAAAACTGGAAAATTAATGGCAATTAATTACTATTATTCAAGGAAATTTTATTATTATTAAATATATTTTATAGAATATTAATATTGATTTAACTGTTATTAGATACTACCTAGAGGGTATTTAATTTGAGAAAACATATCTATAAAATCCTTTAAACGCAATATGGGAAATAAATTTTTTGTTTTATAAATAAAAAATTTTTGGCGTTGAACAATCCAGTGATTATTTTTATAGGTAATGACATCCTTTATGTCATAGAATTTTTTGTCTTTGAATATCAATGGATTTCAAATAGTTGACATGAATGTGTAATATAGGGTAATTAGAAAATTTTTGGACATTATGTGAATTTTTTGAAAATATTAATGATTGATATATTTTGATGAGTAATGGGATAGATACATGGGAAGTAGCTTTTTCTATTTTAGGAGATGGATTTACAGCTTCTCTATAAAAATGTTGTGAGAAATAAACTAGGGTGGTCTAGATGAACATATCTTTGGTATTTATCATAAAAACATTTTCTTTTATGACATTTTTAAATTAATAGATGGTTAGATGTCAATTATAGTGGTTTGAAGTTTATTGATGTAGTTTGTAACTGAAAGAATCAATTGTATCTCTATTTGGATATCATCGGATTATTATGAGTGTACATAAAATGTATGAAATTGTTTTTGAACTAAAATTAAATATGGATTTTTTATGGTGATCTCATGTAATTATCACATAATTTAAAATATATGCAAGAAACTTAATGGTTCCAATGATAGTTGGAATATAGGAATAAATTTTAAATGATGTAAGTAAAATGAGAAAATATTAATTAATGCCTAGTTAAATAATTATTATTAATGTTACATTATTTTATGCATGTTGAGATCTATTCATTACTGGTGGAAGCCAGGCATCTATTGTGATGATAATATAAGATGACTCTATGGGTAGGTAGTTAATGTTAGTGTGGTTGTATGAGATATGTTCTTTATTTTTTACACTCATATGCTTCACTACAGACAAAGGTAGGGAAAATGGAACACAAATGTCTTCTAGGGGTTTCTCTAATAAACATTATTGTGAGGAAATATATAGACACCATATCAATATCAATCAATATACATTTGAACTTATTTATGAGTTAGTGGATCATGGGGCATAAGGGATTGTGACATAGGGTTCATTCATACCTGGGTTTTGTTTAAAATTTATTTTTAAAAAATATATTAATGAGGTGTTACAACTAGTGATATTTCACATACTTTTATATTATCATTGGGTTTGTGGATTCCCATGCATGTTCACGAATGGGATGTACTAGATTGAGGTATAATTCATTTATAAGAGAAATGGTAACATCCATACTACTACATATTCACGAAAGAGATGGATTAACATGGTTTTTTAGGGGATGATGATAATAATATATGTGTTGATGCATGTAAGATCCCAGATCACAGAAAGGTATGTTCTCATTATTGATTTGGTTTTAATCCCCTGTATTGGTTAATTAATGGTTTAATTAAGTCCTTATGGAGTCTAAGGGGTTTTCTGAGGGTTCGTGACATTAAAAATGGAGGAAAAGTGGGTTTTCATGGTACGAGGCACAGTTTGCACACGGTTAGTTCTAAAAGTGTGGACAACCCAAGAAACTATTTATGAGGTGGGATTTTGGATAGTGTCCTCCACATGGTTTGGAAACAGTTTGGAATTCCATGTGGGTATACTGTGCATCCATGAAACTTTTTAAAAAATTACTATTTTTTCACTTTAGGATTTTAATACCAACTCAGAATTTCGTCCCCATTCTCCCCTCTTCACACTAGGTACAAAAAACTCCCAATGGCTCCAAGAGATTGATCTCCCTCATTTAAACGGATTTTTTTGTGTTGTTGGTTGCAGATTGAAGATCTGGGTAAGGCTAATCCCATCCATACATTTCTTTTGAGTTTAGAGTTTGTATCTTCTTCTCCCCTCTTTTTGAAGCTCTAAAACCCCACTCCTTGGGTGACATCGAGGTTAAAGGTTCAAGGGCTAGTTAAAGAGGAACGTAAATTCTATAATAAGAGTGATTTAACCCACATAATAGAGGTAGGTTCTCTACAAGTTATATCCCATGGATTATTTGTAGATTTGTGCATGGGGGGTTTTGTTCTTGGGTGCCTCTTTGTACATTTTTTTCACCCTAAGCATGTTTAGGTAAAATGTTAATTACGAAGGTAAATCGAAATCCTCACAACTCCCATAGGATATGTCAAGGGTGATAAGCCTAATCTAGTTCCACCAATGTGGTGTGGAAATATCCCCATACCTAGGGATTTGTGAAGAAAAAGTGATATTGTTGGGTATTTATATAGATCCCTTGATAAAAATGATGATGGGATTGATTGTGTTGGGTATAATCTAGGTGATTCAGGTATGATTTTTAATAACCCAAGGTATACTGGATTAGAAACTAATTATATTATATGGGTTGAACAATATTATTGTAGATGTATTTTGAATAGTGTTGGAATGTGTAAATGGGTTGACACTTGAGAATGATGAATGGCTAAATGGGTTAATATGTGTTAATGATTAAGGACCATAATAAAATTGATTATGATCATGGTAATGATCCCTAGGGAGTTAAGAATAATGAAGTAAGCCTAGTGAGATAGGCACAATGAATGAATTCTTGGTGAGATAAGTATAAAAAAAGTGAATTGGGATAAATGGCTATATAATGTGAAATGTGGTAAATGTGTTAATAGGTTAAGTCATGGTATTAACTCTTAGGTTATTTTTTAATTTATGTTTTCTTTGGGAAATGGTTGTGATGTTGTGTGAATAGTTAATGGATATATATATATATATATATATATATATATATATATATCTTGTGCACATGGCTTGATAGAGTGAGGTTTGACCTGAGGTTCTACACCCATGGGTTAAGTAGGATGGAGGCTCTAAACTACACCCATAATCCTTGTGTTTGGGAGGAGGACTGAAACTTTATTCCCCTAATAGTTTCATCTACCTAGAATAAGGCTTCTAGTCGAGTATATGGTTGACATGAGGAAGTTAGTTGTAGTGGGATATGATAACAATGTGTTTGCCTCATGTATGTGATTGAGTACTTTAAGACCATGTAATTTGTTGTTCTTGAAGTACCAATGTTAAATGTGTAATAAATGGAATGTAATGGGAAATGGAATGAAATGTTAAGATATAGAAATGTTAATAAATGTTTGTAATGGAACTAAACCGTCTATAGAAACATAATATTTTCCTTATCATTTATAATTCATTTCCCTTTTGCATGCATAATTTTTATTGTTGATATTTTTTAGACACTATTGGTGGTGGCCTATTTAGTTTTACTCACACCCTTCTCAGACCATCATTGGGTACCTGAGAAGACTTCATGTTTGTAGGCCAGGAAAAGGGAAAAGTCCCTTGCAAGGTAGTTGGGTTGGCATAGGTGTGCGTGGAGCAGGACCCAGACTTGGTGTCAAGAACATTATTGGGATTTTGTAGTGGTCTACATATTGGGTATTTTTTAAATTTTCACATGTATCATGGAATGGAAAATTTACTATTGGAAATGGTTATAACCCATTTGGGGAATTGTTTTTTATGCATTCTATGTTATTATTGGTTATTATTCAACAATTTTTTATCATCTCTTGTGTGTTACTCCTATAAAAAGGGGGCATGATCTCCCCAATTGACTATATTGACCCACACTCCTATTCATCAACCCATGGAATATAGGGGGGCACTCCTAAATTCAAGTAACAACCAGATTCAGAGCACTGGATTAGTGGCTTCTACGTCAAGGAAGTTACAAAGTGGAATCCTAGGAGTTATTTTCTCTTAATTACTATTTTTTAATAGTATACAAGAGTTTAAGGAAATATCCAGACTTGTTAATAAGATCGTTTTGGGTGTACCTTACCCATCTATTGGGGGAAACCAAAGTCACCCCAGGGTGGGAATTATTGTTCTTGATTTTATAATGTTAGAGTTGATGATAATTAACCCTTGGATGATGTACATATTGTGATATGTGATGGTTTTATGATATTTGTATCATGCCCTCAATGTATTGAGGCTATGCATTCATGCATCATTATAGGAACCTCGAGAGATAGGTTTCATGCATCATGGTAGGAACTGACAGGTTGGGTGTGTGAGGCCTGAAATGTAGAATGCACCTTGCATCTTGAAAATTAAGAAGGGAAACATTTGGTAAAATAAACAATGCAAGTGGGTGAAGTTAAAAGAATGATAAGTGATGATTAATGAAATAGTATTTGTTAAATGATTTCAATGAATTGAAAATGTTGTTTTTATCATGTTTTGTGAGCCTTATGGTGGTGTATGGTTGTTTACCCCTTGTGTACCATAGCCCACTATAGGGATAGTTGGGGCGATGTTTTTAAAATTTTAAGGGTTGTTCTGATGGTGTATGTATGGTGGGTTATTTTTTCTGGTGAAGAGACTTACTTTTAGGACATTTTGAAAGTTTTATAATTTGTGTTCTAAACATCGTGTTTGGTAATGTAGGGAATTTCCCCATGATGACGGGAAACTATTAGGAAACAATAGGATGTTTCTGAGAACACTCCTCCATAAGATGAGTAAGAGAATATCTTAATCCAAGAAAGTATGGAAGAAAATTTTAGAGAGAACATGGATCGTTTTATGCTAATGATGGATCAGGAACTAGGGTGGGTTTCATAAAGTATGTTTGAGCTAACTGGAGAGTTTTAGTTGTAGCACCCTCTGATATTTATAGAAGAAGGTGGGCCAGAGGAAGAAGAGTTCTATATATAGTCTTTCCAAATGATAATTAATAACCTGAAGACTTCTTTTGGAAAGTGATTTATGTTGGAAGCTAATATGTTGTCAGGCCTGGAAAAGCATTGGTGGGATACCCTTGTTCAGAATAAGCAGGATGAGGGGATTTTGTGGATTGATTTCCAGGAAAATTTTCTGGAGAATTTTAACCTACATAATTTGATCCAAGAGTGGTTTGCATAGTTCATGAGCCTAAATCATGGAATAATGTTTTTAATGGGGTATTCTGTCCGCTTTACTAACCTAAAATGATTTGTTCCTGCATTGGTGGGGGATGAGGTGGTAGTTTGGAGGTGTTTCCAAGATTGGATGAGAAATGATACCAGGTATCAAGTGTGTTTCTTTCATTTGAAGAGGGTTTTAGAGGTAGTGTATCAAGATCAGATCTCAGAAGGGAAACTGAATGGAGATTTTCTTGGTGGGATTGTTGCGCTAGGTGGGTGGACAAGTGGTGGAGCTTCTTGAGGACTAGAAGTGACTTTTTTGATGTTTTTAGTAGGGCATAAGTGTGAAAGGAGGTTAAAAAAGAGGTTTATCCCCCAAGGTGGTGATCAGGTGTTCTTATATCAGTGTGGTATGATAGGGTACATGTGCGGCTAGTGTCCTCAACTTCCAGTTGAGTGACGATCGTGTGGTAGATTGGGACACGTGTAGGGGTTCTGCAGGAACCATCAATAAGTGAGCATGGATATTTGTGTTAGAAAGATGCTAAGAGGAGGTGAGTTATTAGTTTCTCTATATCAGGAAGGCATTTGGAGGTCCACGTGCCATAATGGAATGGGTGGTGGACATGGAACTCTGGGTAGGATCACCAACATCAGTAGGGTAGTGCATTGCAGGACACACATGTTGAGGCCTAGGATAGAGGGGCATGTTAGCTTCATGAATATGTGATATGAAACATTCAATTATGAGATGATGAAAAATAAATAAATTTCTTCTCCCTAAACCTGAAGAACCATATTGATAATTCAAAACATCATTCTAGATTTAAAAAACCATATCCACATAGTGACACAATGATGAAGAAAAATGAAGATAAGAAATATACATGGGGAAATAAAGTGAAACAATTGTCTAACATTAAAAATCACCTCTTGTGATTAATGAAGTGAAACAATTTTGGAGGGGAGGAGATTAACTACATTATCTCTCTAGTTTAATACATTCATTTGGGTAGAAAGAAGCTGATTAATTGGGTTTAAATTGATAGGGGTTGAAATAGTAAACTGTAAAATTTAATATTTGGACACAATAAGCCCATGATATGGCCATATATATCATGTGTTGGTACCCCATATCAATTATAACAATAATATGAACAACGTGAATCATATTGTGGATTAATTACTAGGTGAATAACCAAAAATTCAAATCATATATCCATCATGTTGTGGAAATCATCCTCTAGGGTTCCAGGTGTCCTCCTTTACTAGATCCAAGGTGTGAACTCACCTTTGGAAATATAATCCAGTGCATTGCACATGCACCATGGTGTGGTTTACACAATTACGAAATTTAACAATAAAAATGATTAATTGTAACAAAAATAAAAAATTATGTCATTACCATGTCATGACAACCTATCCATGATGAGGTTTTACCCCACATCTGATTTTTTGAAAAACCCAATGATTTTTGTATTGGATTTCAAAAACCTAAAAAATTATTTTACTTTTATGATAGTAAATTATCCATTTTCCCTATATTATAAACCCACTATAGAATTGTTCCTTTATCCATATCATGAACCATTACTCTAGAATCACTTTATAAAAAAAATAGACTTGTACATAATGGTGTCCTAATATATATATATAGGATTAGCTTATTAATAGATTTTATAAGACTGAACCAAAAAACAATCTAATATATACAACCATCATATTGGGATTGTCCATTTCCATGACATGATCATCAATCGCCCATAACGAAAAATTCACTTTTGAATCACCATGTCTTCATGCCCCCTGTCCACTCTATATCCTATTTGTGTACCAAATAAAACATCATAACAATAGAAACCATAAAATCCCATATCTATCATACATTGATATCACATTTTAATAGATGAATATTATTTACATATCATAACCATCCATGTAATAATACATTATGTCATTTTCCTTTAGAAACTCGGATACATAAAGAACTAGTTCATAAGGGAAGCATGTCTAGTTGCACTATCTTCTTGACCATGTGATCCCTTATTACACATGTAACACAATATAACATTATTTATTAAACTGGGAATGGAAATATAAGAATGTTTGGGATTAAATTTTCACAAAGTTTAATCAATTGATATATCGACATAACAAGCTCATAATGGGTTGAGATCATTAGAAAAAAATTTGAAAATAATACCCTAAATATAATTGATCAAAAAATTGAAAATGAAACAATTTTCAGTAGTATAAGTTAATGGAATATTTATTATGTAAAGTCCCAGAATTTCCATGTAATATTTTTTAATATATGGGAATTTTTCGAGTCCGTGAAAATTGACGGTGCATGATTCCGAGGATCGGTGTGCCCAAAATCAATTTCTAAAGTTTTGTTTGGGTAAGCTCATTAAACGTATTAGTGGGTTTTTATAACATTTGAACCGGTGTTTGGAATTGAAATCCAAGGGAATCGTTGAACTCACAGTGCCAGTATTTGCTTATGAATACTTTCACCTTGACGACAGTAAGTCGAGGGTAAAAGATAGTTTTTGGGTTTTTTCGTGGATATAATAAAATAAAATAAATTCCTATTTTATTTTATTTCATTATATTTTAACCACCCAACTGTATGTTGGAGGTGGGGTCCACCACACCTTAACCTCCCATGAGAGGTTATAGTGGTGGGGCCCACGCGAACATAACTTCCAACGAGAGGTTACGATGTGGGGACCACTCGGGACAAAACCCCCATAATAATGGCGGGAGAGGAAAACCTATCAACCCCCTCATTAATTAAGGAGAGCCTCTTGGACTCCCTTAACATAATGGTGCCACCCTCTCCTTTAATGGTGTTAACCCTTCTTCTCTTTTAATAGTGCCAACCACATGAATTAATTAAGAGGAACCAAAATAATTAATTCATCCATTTTGAATTCGTATGCCAACAACTTAATAAATTTTATAATATATTATTCTTGACTACCTATTCTTTTGTTGGAAAAGGAGAAAAGAGATTTTGAGAGCAAAGCTCTCACCAATAAAGAACAAAAAACATATTCACCCAACGAAGAACGCCAGAAAGGAGCATCTTCGACTTCTTCCTCGAAATCACTTTGCGGAAGCAACCAACATGGGATGTCTTCGACGAATGACCCTCCCTCATTGTTCTAAAAAAACGGAAGCATGAGCTCGGGATTTGAAGTGTGCGGCAGACCCGACGAACAACGACAACTCCGTCTTGTTCCCCGTGACTTCATCAATGATCAAAGAACAATGGTAGGGGATTCTTGTGATTGATTTTATTCCCTTGTTTATTTCCATTAAAAACAAATAACATGCACCGAAATGTTATCATGTTGATCTGTGGAAGTTTTTCCTTGTGGATTGGGAATATTTTGTTAATGTGGGATTATTGGTAATTGATGTTTTTAAGATATCTTCCATGTTTGTTCTATGATTATGTTTTTGATGAACTGATTGCAACCACACTAAACACAGAGGGTGCGGCCCAAACTAACATGGTCTGACCCGCCCTCCACCATTCTTCTTTGTGATGTTCTTTGACATGGAGATGAGGCAATGAGATGACGGAGGTAACGTAGTCAACCAGCGCCACTCCGGCGAAGCTCTGCCACCCCAGGGCAAACCACTCCGCCCCGGCTGGGCTGCCCGTCGGCCGCGCCACCCACCAACTGTGCCACCCACCGGTCAAACCTTCTCGAGCCGCGGTGCACCCCGGACGAGCCGCACTCCGGCGACACCATGCCCTAGCTCCCAGAAGCCCCGCCTCCCGCACTCCTCACGGTTCCCTCCTGAGCCCCGGAATAGCCAGCTTCTAGGCGTGCCCCGCGCGCCTCGCAGCTCCACCGTCTATGCACCCTACGCACCCCTGCGCACCCCGCACTCCATGTGGCTCCGCCGTTCGTGTGCCCCAATATTCCTCGGCTGAGCTGGCCTCCCCAACCCAGCCACGCCACCCCTACCCCGGGCCATGCCTCCCTAAGCCGGCCTCTCGCGGTGCCCACTTGGCCGAGCCACACCCTCACAATGACATCCGGGCCGAGCTGCCCACGCGGCGCCCTCCGGACCTAACCTCCCTTGCACCGACCAGCGGCCTGTCCACACCCTCACGACCGGTTTGCATTCTCGTGGCCCTCCGAAACCCCTCGTGGCATGGTGGGTTGGGCCCAACAAGCCCAGTCGATCTTAATGAGCTGACCCACTTAACGGGCTAGGCTAGAACCAACGAGTCATGCTGGATCAACCTGGACTGGGTCATCCTGTGTTGGGTCAGGCCATGTCGGTCCGACCAGGTCAGACCAGACCCAGGCCCACTATGACCCCTTTGTGTTATTTTGGCTAGGTCTCTAGCACCTGGTGTTCGTTTAACGAACCGCCAGCAGACCTGGTAATCTTGAAGCATGGAAGTCCCTTGGATTATACCTCACTAGAGTTTGGGATTTAGTTGAGATACGGTCAGGTTGGATCGTGCACGAATCCAAATAGCCCCTGATACTAAAGGGCTAATAACTCACTGACCGTGCATCCGATGGAAAAGCTATCTATTTCCTTGATACATATATGATGTGGCAGTCCTTTAAGATACTTCTTCATGGGACTTTGTGAGAGTTACAGTATTGAACAGTAGCTTATGGAGCGTATCCTTCTAGAGACGAGTGGACAGAGTGTAGAGACATAGTAGCTGGCTGAGACTTGACGACTACTGACCAATTGACTTGGAGTGACTCGACTAGCACTGTGGGGAGTTCCATATTGTGGAAGAAATCCCATGGAAGAGGAGTAACTAGTTATGGAGGTAGACCCATGGTACTCGAAAGGAGGAGTACCTCTGCAGGCTGTTAGGGGGAGCGCCTGATTGTGGCTGCAGACCTGTGGTGGGAAGTGCCTTGGTGACGCAGTATACCCATAGCACTCGAGAGGAGGAGTATATCCGCAGTCCAAGGTTATTGGGATGCTTCTTGGTGTCACGGCAGGCACACTGTAATAGAACAATGAGGATTTCACCAGTAGTTATGGTTTCAATAATGTGAATAAAAATACATGTTGAGCAAAGTTAGTAACTTTTTTGTTTACCTCATGATTTAGATGGATTACATGATAACTTAGGTATATGTATGGGAATATACCTAAATAGGGTTATATATTGATTTCATACTTTTTGGTTTATCCTTGTTGGATTTTGTGAGACCTTGAGGGTCTTGGGGGCCCTAATGAGTATCGTTATACTCACCACTACACGGGTTGCGCCTACACCTCATTTTGTTGGATGCAGACATCAGACAACACTGATCGAGGCTGAGAGTACCAAGACTGGACGTTACATGGAGGTGGAATTTACTGTGTGTATGTACATAGAGGAGACTGACAGACTTGGAGTGCTGAGGAGGCGATCTTTACCTACACTTCAGGTAGGATCCTCGGAGGAAGTCCGATTGGTTGTTTTTCTTATTTCCTCAATTGTACATGTACATTCAGTTTCTTATACTTTCTAGTTGGGCTTGTATTCTGGACCCTTTTTACTTATATAATCAATTTTTTGTTATTAATTTTACTCATGATTGAATCTGTTGTGTGTTTTTAGAGGTTATAAAGGCAATGCCTTACCAATTTTAGAAAATTACACCTTTTGTGCTATTTGCTAGCCCTTGGCCTATGGAAGGTGGGCTTTGGGTAGTCACGACATGGGCCCCAAGGGATGGGTCATGAAAAATTAGTACCAGAGGAGTTAGTTTTACCACATAACATAGGACTCTGATCTTTCTTTTCTAAGAAGAAATAGTGTTAAGAGTAGTGAGTGTGGTTCTTAGTTCAGGGAGTCCAGTGTTGGTGCAGCGGCTGACGTATTCTTAAACCAGGACCCTGACATCGGATTTTAGACATAGTGTACGAAAACACTTATTGTCTGTGGTTTTGAAAAAGATATATTTATGTCAGATCAACCAGGTCATCTCACCATGTATAATCTGTTGACCGTGTCACATCTGTTTCTATCAGGATGCCACCCTACGGAAGACTAGCTAGAGTCCAGAGAGTTATATGCATAGATATCCCACTGAGCGATGATTCCTTAGTGCATGGCCCTTTTCCAGTAGAGGCACCAGTGGTACAACTCCTCATTTGGCCACTGATGCCATCAGCCCCAGCAGCAGACAATACACACTTCTTGAGAACGTTTCATGAGTTCTAGTGAAAGAGGCCACTTAGGTTCAGGGGAGATATGGTCCCAAAAGTAGTTGGGGATTGGCTGGAGGTTATGGTGAGAGTTTTTCAACTGGTATGGATAGCATCCGACCTCATATTGATTCTTGATGCCTTCCTTAAATAAGAAGCAATGGGAAGATTGTGGATATTGATTATCCAAGTTAACGACAAGATGACGCTTCTCTGGGAAAACTATGAGAGCCTGTTTTAGGCAGAGTTTTTCCCACTGACTCTTCGTGCAGTTCACATTCAGGAGATACTTCATCTGCCAGAGGGCAGCATGATTGTAGCTCAGTACTCAAAGAGGTTCATATACCTCTCACGCTAGACCACTGATATGTTATGGGACCCTTTCTACAAGGCATGGACATTTGAGCCGGGACTCAGGTGTGAGATCAGAGCTTAGGTGATCTCACTTAGCATCCCGACATAGGGAGGGGGTGTTTCAAAGAGCCCTCCTAGTGGAGAGTTTCCTTGATGAGCAGTCTCCAGCAGCGAGATCCACCACAAGTCAACAGGTAGCGATGTCTTCTTCATCTGGAAGCAGAATGATGTCACTGAGGTCCAAGAGAACCAGACCTACAATTGGACGACAACATGACTCAGGATCAGTTTTGTTGGGCACCCAGAGTATATACATACATGCCTAGAGCGGGTACTGTTTCACATGCTGAGGGCAGGGTCACATGGATCGTGATTGTCTGGCCCTCCATTCAGATGATCTGCAGATGGTCGAAAGACTACCCAGGTAGAGATAAATATTCGATCGAGGAAGTATGCACGGAGCAGGTGGACGTCGAAGAGGAGATGGTCGTGCAGTTGGCGGTGGATGATGTTTTGAGGTGTTACCGCCACCACCACCAGGAGGTCCACCACAACTGCAAGGAACAGGTGGATATGGGAGAGCGCAGCTCCAGGAAGCTGAGGCCTACGATCACGACGCTGCGAAGATGATATGAGGTACAATCTGTGGCTTTTCCACCATAACTGCAGTTCTTATAGTTAGATGTGTCAGTCACTCTATCATTTCCACTGCCATCGTTCAGATCTCGGAGATTCTGACATAGCCTTTGGCTCGATCCTTACAACTAGTGACTCCTACAAAAGAAGATTCGATGATTAGGCACCAGTGCCGGTAGTGTGAGTTTACTCTAGGAGGCAAGAGCTTTGGCTGGGATCTTCTAGTAGCGGCCTCCAGGCCTTACGATGTCATCTTGGGTATGGACTGGTTATCTATATACCATGCTTATATTGACTGTATTTGGAATAATGTGTACTGTGTCCGCATAGATGGGACCATGTTAACCCTCACCGGCTAGAAGGGATACTTTGCAGTACATGAAGAACTTACCTGGAGGAGGGTGAAGTCGATCACTCATCAGTCGGCTTGCCATACCCTCGAAGCAGTTGATGTAGAGAGTCTGAACTATCCTATAGTAGTGTTCCAATACGCAGATTGTTTCCATGATTATGTCCCAGGTATAACTCCTCATAGGAAGTTAGACTTTTACATTGAATTGTACCCCAAGACGACACCGATGTCTACTCCGGTGTATCGGATGACTCCCATAGAGCTTCACAAGATGCGGGTACATCTTGAGGACTTGTAGGGGACGTGATACATCTGGCCCAGTGTTTCTCCCTAGGTATCCCCAATTTTGTTCACCAAGAAGGAGGAAGGGAGATTGAGGCTTTATGTTGACTACCAGTGGCTGAACCAGGTGACGGTGAAGAACCAGTACCCACTCTCGATGATTGACGACCACTTTAATTAGGTGAAGGTAGAATAGTTTTTCTCAAAGATAGACCTCAGATCAAGTTATCAACAGCTTAGAGTTTGAGATGAGGATATGAAGAAGACAAAAATCAGATGTCGGTATGACCACTATGTGTTCTTGGATATTTCATTCGGTGTAACCAATGATCTAGAAGTTCTGATGGGACTCATGAATAGGATCATTCAACCATACCTCGATCGTTTTGTCATATTTTTCATCGAGGATTTTCTGATCTACTCGGTTACTGAGGAGGAGCATGCCTATCCCTTGTGGGTAGTACTGGACACACTCTGGGAGAACCAGCTTTATGGTAAGCTCTCGAAGTGACAGTTATGGATCCGAGAGGTTCACTTTCTTGGACATGATATCTCATGGGATGGGGTTGTAGTAAATAATGCGAAAATTGAGGCGGTACTTTCTTGTGTTCCACCTAGTTGTTTGACAGAGGTAAAAAGCTTCCTGGGTTTGGATGGATACTACCAGTGGTTTGTGCCGGACTTCTACAGAGTTTTAGCACCACTATCTGCCTTGACAAAGAAGGGAAACCCTTTGTGTGGTTGGAGAGATTCCATAAGAGATTTTCAGAGCTGAGGCAGTGGCTGGCTAGTTCTCCCATCTTGAGGCATCTAGAGGAAGGCATAGGGTACGTAGTCTACAATGACACATTAGGGGCCAGACTTGGATGTGTCTTGATGTAAGAGTGATTAGTGATCACATATGTCTCTATTTAGTTAAGACAACATGATACGAACTAAACTACCCCTGATCTGGAGTTATAAGTAGTGGTTTTCACCTTGAAGATATGGCGAAACTATCTCATGGGTTAACATTTTATCATGTAATATGATCACAAGAGTCTTAGGTATATCTTCTCTTAGAAGTATATAAACCAGAGACAACATCGTTGGCTTGAGTTCCTCCAATACTATGACTTCGATATAGTATATACCCCTTGGTAGAAGAATGTTTTTGCAGATGCACTCAGTAGAAGAACTTGTATACAACTGCTAGGCGAGGCGACGAAGCAGCTGTCTGATTTATATATATCCTTTGTGGATAGTGATAGAGAAGCCTTTATTTAGTCTCTTATAGTCACACCCCCACTTCATCAGCGAGTCGGGGAGGCACAACATGGTGACACTGACTGCGAGACACAACATGCTCAGATATCCACAGAGCAGGCACCTGATGGATTTTCATAAGAATAAGAGCATGTTATCCTCTTCATTGGATGTACTATGGTACCCATGTCACTTCAAAAGGAAGTGTGGAAGGAGTTCGACACATAACCTCTAATGGTACATGCAAGAGAGGTGAAGATGTACCATGATCTCTGATGACATCATTGGTGGCTGGGAATGAAGAATGCAGTTACATAGTTTGTTTCTCATTGCCTCACTTGGCATCAAGTGAAGGTAGAGCATCAGGTACCAGTAGACTTGGTTCATATTTTAGAGGTCCCAGGGTGGAAGTGAGATGGGATATCCATGGATTTCATGATAGGACTTCCACATACATCTAGAGGTCATGGCTCGATCTAGGTGATCATCAAACAACTCACCTAGTCGGCCCCCTTCCTACAGATCTTAGAGCTAGGTTTAATAGAGAGCTTGGGATGCCTCTATTTATAGGTGATTGTGCAGATATATGAAGTGCCTTCAATGAGTTTCTCTGATCATGACACATGATTTACTTCCTGGATATGGAAGGGGTTTCAAGAATCTTTCGGAATATATCTTTGTTTGAATACCTCCTTCCATCCTTAGATGGATGGCTAGACTGAGTGGACCATTCAGACACTCAAGGACATGATGTGTTCTTGTGTTCTCGACTTCGGTCGTAGTTGGGAGGAACAATTTCCTTTGGTAGAGTTTTCATACAACAACATCTATCACCCCACCATTGGGATGTCACCTTTTGAGGCGTTATACGAGCGAACTTTCTGATCACCTTTATACTGGATCGACCCTAGGGAGTCAGCACTAGTGGGACCAGAGATGGTACATGCTACTACAGAGAAGGTGCAGATCATCCAGGAGTGGATGATGACTGCACAGAGCAGACAGAAGTTGAATGATGACAGAAGACAGAAACCGCTAGAGTTCTAGGATAGCGACCACGTCTTTCTATGGGTCACACCTCGACACGGTCTACAGAGATTTTGTCGAATAGGAAAGTTATATCTGAGATTCATTAGACCTTTTTAGATCCTCAATAGAGTTGGTTAGGTGGATTACTGAGTATCTCTTCCATCCCAGTTGAATCAGGTGCATGGCGTCATCCACAATTCTCAGTTGAAGATATACGTGCATGAACCTTCCCACATCATCGACCATGGCGAGATGGATGTCGAAGTTAGGGTGACTTTTACGGAGGTTGCATTAGAGATTGAGGTTCGATAGGAGCAGGTCTTTTGTGGACAGTCGATACCTCTGATGCGTGTTCACTAGCAGTATGAGAACCTATGAGAGAGCACATGGGATGGGGAGGCTCATATGCTTGCTCAATACCCCCACTTGTTCCATTAGTTTGATTTGTAGATTACAGGTATGTAATGACTGAGGTGGGGAGAATGTAAAGACCCAAAATTTCCATGTAATTTTTTTTAATATATGGGAATTTTAAATGTCTGTAAAAATTGAAGGCACGTGATTCTATGGCCCGGAGTGCCAGGAATCAATTTCTGATGTTTTGTTCAGGTATTTTCAACAAACGAACGAGTGGATTTTTATATATTTTGAACCGTTTCTCGGAATTGAAATCTCAGTGCACCGTTGAACTCGTAGTGCCGGTATTCACTTAGGAATACTTTCACCTTGACAAAAGTTGGTCAAGGGTGAAAGATAGTTTATGGGATTTTTTTGGGAATAATAAAATAAAATAAACAAATTTTTTTATTTTATTATTATCTATCATAACCACCCAAGTGGAAGTTGGAGGTGGGGGACACCACACCTCAAACTCTCATGAGAGGATATGGGGGTGGGGGCCACCCGAACCTAACCTACCTAAAGAGGTTACGATGTGGGGACCACTCGAGACTGAACCCCCTAATAATGGTGGGAGAGGAAAACCTCTCAACTCTTGTCATTAATGAAGGAAAGGATCTTTACCTCCCTTAACATAATGGTGCCACCCCCTCCTTTTATAGTTTCAACCATTACTCTCTTTTAATTGTGGAAACCTCATGAATTAATTATGTGGAGCTAAATTAATTATTTCATCCAATTTAAATTCATATAACAATGACTTAATAGGTATTATAATCTATTATTCATGGATATCTATTATTTTTTTGGAAATGGATGAAGGATATTTTGAGAGAAAATCTCTTTCCAATGAAGAACGAAGAACACGTTCCTCCAATAAAGAACGTTGGCAAGGGGCGTCTTTGACATCTTCCTCAGAAGAACCTTGAGGAAGCAACTGATGTGGGATGTCTTCGATGACCGAACCCCCATCATCATCGTCATCAACAAACCGACACATGAGCTACGGATTAGAAGTGTGCATTGTAAGCACCGAAGGATGGAAACTCCATCTTCTTCCCTGTGACATCGTCAATGAACAATGGACAAAGGAAGGGGATTTTTGTTATTGATTTTATTCCCTAGTTTAATTCCTTCCAAAATAAATAATGTGAGATAAAATATTATCATGTTGATCGGTGGATGTTTTTCCTTGTGGGTTGGGAATATTTTGTTAATGAGGGATTATTGAGAATTAATGTTTTTAAGGTAACTTCCATGTTTGTTCTATGTTTATGTTCTTGATGAACCGATTGCAACAACCCTAAACATGGTGGGTGGGGACAAAAATAACAAGGCCCGACCGCCCTCTTCTTTTCTTCTTCATGATATTCTTTGGCATGGTGACAAGGAAACGAGATGACATAAATTAAAAAGGAAATATGTGCCACCCCTGGGATGCTCCGCTGCCCTGGGCCGAACCGCTCTGCCCACCGGCTGCGCCACTCGCCAGCCGAACCGACCCAATCCACGCCACACCCTGACCGAGCCACGCTTCAGCCACACCTCAACCTAGCTCCTGGTTGTTGCACCTCCTACTCCTCCCACGCCCCTCACAATGCCATCCCATTCCCCGGACAAGCCGGCCTCCACGCACATCCGGCTTGCCCTGTGGCTCCACCATCTACACACCGCACGCGCCCTCGCAAACCTCGTGTCGCCACTGGCTGAACCGGGCTCTGGCCTCTATGATCATCGGGTGCCCCACAGCTCCGTCATCTGGTCACTCTACGGCCCCCTAGCTGAGCCGACCTCCAGACCCCGGTCATGCCAGCCCGGCCCTGGGAGGAGCCGCATTGAGCTGGCCCTTAGAGGGCCCCTCTAGGCCGAGCTGCCCATGTGGCACCCTCCGGGGCGAACCACCCCCTTGCCGACCTGTGGCCGGTCCACACCCTCGTGATCGGTCCACACTCTAGAAGCCCTCTGCAACCCCTCACGACATGCTGGGCTGGGCGCAGAGGGTCGGGTCGAACCTAACAGTCTAGCCCACCTAATGGGCCAGGCTAGACCCAACGAGTCAGGCTGGGTTGACCCGTACTAGGTAAAGCCATGCTAGGTTGGGCTGAGTCTTTCCGACTCGGTTGAATCGGACCTGAGCCCACTACGACCCCTTTTCTTTCTTTTGGCCATATCTTTGGCACTGGGCATCCGTTTGATATACCGTCAAAATGCAGTGGTAATCATGGAGCATGAAGGTCCCTTTGAGTATACCTCACTAAATTTTGAGGTATAGTTGAGATACAGTCAGGTTGGATTGTGCATGAATCCAATAGGGTACCCGAGACTAAAAGGCTAATAACACATACACCGGGTGTCCGATTGATTCACTATCTATGGAATTGAGACCTCTATGAAATGGAGAACCACTAAGATACTTATTAGTGGGAATTAATGACTGTTGGAGTGTTGACCAGTATCTCGTGGAGCTGATCCTTTAAGAGATGAGCGGACAGAGTGGAGAGACATAGTAGCTGGCTGAGACTTGATGACTGCTGACCGATTGACCCGAGGGACTCAACTAGCCCAGTTGGGAGTGCCTAGTTGTGGCGTTATACCCACTGTGGAGGAGCGCCAGGTTGTGGTGGCAGACCCGTAGTACCCAATAGGAGGAGTACATCTGTTGGATATTAGGGGGAGTGCCTGGTTGTGGTGGAAAACCTATGCTGTGGAGGGCCTTACTGATACAGCAGACCCATGGTACTCGACTGGATGAGTACCTCAGCAGTCCAAGGTTAGTGGGAAGCAATTTTATGTCGCGGCATGCTCACTATAGTCAAACGAAGAGGATTTCTCCAGTATCTGTGGTTTTGATAATATGAATAAAAATCCTCTTTGAGAAGTGTTAGTATATTTTTTTTTACATCTTGATCGATATGGATTACTTGATAACTTTAGTATATGTATTGGCATAAACCTAAGTGGGGTTATCTATTGATTTCATACTTTGTGGTTTATCCATGTTGGATTTTCTGATACCTTGAGGGTCTCAACATCCCTACTAAGTATCGTTATACTCACCCCTGTACGAGCAATGCCCACACCTTTTTGTGTTTGATGTAGAAAACAAACAGTGCTGACCGAGGATGAGAGTATTATGACTAGACGGTACCTGGAGGTGGACTTTAAAGCTTGTCGGTACAAGGAGGAGACATACATACATGGAGTTATGAGGAGGTTATATGTACCTACCATTTAGGTTGGAACCTCATAGGATGACCCAGTGGGGGTTTTTCCTATTTCCTTAGTTGTACTTGTACTTTCAGTTTCTTGTACTTTCCAGTTGGGCTTGTATTCTGGCACCTTTTTACTTACTATACTCACATGTGTGTAATTCAGTTTACTGGTGATCATATCATTTGTGTGTGTTTATAGGTTATTAAGGCAATGCCTTCCCAGTTTTAAGGAATTATGCTTTTGGTGCTAGTTTCCATCCCCTAGCAAATGGAAGGTGGGCTTGGGGTAGTCAGGACACGAGCCCCAAAAGATGGGTCAGGACATATATTACATAATGGAAAACATCATAAAACCCTTAAGATCAAGAATTGTAGTTTCCTTGGGTATATAGGCCTAGTATAAAACAACATAAAAAGGGGTTACATCGCCATTATTGAAAACATCATCAACAATCCCATAATATTCAATCATACTTAAAATAACACAGGATAGACTAGGGGAATACATAAGAATTTGGTGATTTTTAAAGATTAGTAAGGGATTAAACAACAAATAAATTGATGAAATTACTACATGAAAAAAATAATATATTAAATGGGACATAAAATTGGTGAGAATCATAAATATAGACAATAAGTAATGATATAGCATGGTAAGATAAAGCAACATGAGAATGTGTAAAAAAAATAAATCATGAAATCGGACACATATGTAAAGGATATAGACCAAGAAAACATTAAATAAAGTGTAAATGATAACTTATTGTACACCATACATGTAATCTCATGAAACTGAAAGCATACTCAATAAAATAGAGTTTTATTTGGGTGAACCCATAATAATCATATCATGTATATTCATAAGTGTTCCAAATAGATCATATAAATAATTATTATTTTCATCATCTTTAATCTCATGATAATAGAGCTTGGATTATATTTATTTATGTCCTAAATAAAATATGTATAAGTTTATAATTTTGAACACCATTGATCATAAATGGGTATAGGTATTCACTGTACAATTTAATATAATATAAAATCACATTGAAGGTTCTAATGTATAATGATGACACAGAATGTTTCATGGGATGAAATAATAAAAGTGAAATGTGTATATCGTCATCTATAATTCATAATTTAAGTAAGGGGTTATGAAATAATTTTTCCCAAAATTATTAATTATACGTTAATGGAATAATATAATGAATATGATATAGAAAATAGGATAAGGATAAGATCCCTTTCCTTCAGAGGGAGATTAGAAAAAAAATTAGAGGAGCTTCTTGAAATATTAGGGAATCATTGGGGGAATCTAAAGAGTGGAGAGTAGATTAAGGATTGTTCCCAAGTGTTTTACTAAATATAATGAGATATTGGGTCTGTAAATATATTAAAATTTAGGGAAGTTTGTTATTATTTATCAAAATAGTTTATGGACTCTACATAGTAAAGTAATAAAATCCCCAGAACATTTGTGGGGCTTCCACCAATTTCATCCAAATAAGAGAGGTTTTAATTATATTATAAGTTTATTAGAGTAAAATATTTTAACATTTCCCTTATTGAAGTGGATGAGATTCATTTTTTTAAAATATATAATTTTACAGCATTTAATTATAATATAGGATTTTCAGAAATCATAAAATACATAAAATATTTAAAATATCTTATAATTGTATTATTAAAAAGGAAAATCGTATATATGGTAATAGATACCTTTTATAGGATTCATTACATCATATCTGGGTCATTATAGTGTCAAAATATATATTATTTATTTATACACTATTTAATTATAACCAAAAATTTTGACCATCCCTATAAAGTACAAAATACTCACAATTGAACTATTTTTGATGAGTTGATTCAAAGAATAACATTTATTTTATCAAAATAGTGTTCTAAAAATATTATTATTTACTTTCAAAATAGAATCAAGATTTCAGGATAAATTATAGGTCTTTTTAAAGTAAAACTTGATGAACCCTTATAAAAATTAAATTTTACATCAAAATATTATATTATTATTTACATTTAATAATTATTATTTAATAATAATTATTTAATAATAATTTTTTTTGAATATATTAATTTCATACAAAATCCATTAATTCATCAAGACAAAAGTCCTAATTGATATTTCATATTACAAAAAAGTAAAATTATTTTATCACATATGAAATGATTTTTTAAAAGTAACAACAATAATGAGAAAATATAATTATTATTCATTAAAAGAAAAAATTTAAATATTTATATTCCTAATTTATTGATACATATCTATTTATTACACTAGAGAATAAAATGATGTTGAGGTGTTCTATATTGATATTTTCTTGGGGTATTTCGGCATTCATCATTTGGTTCGTGATGTGGATGAGATTCCAGTTCTCTTATAAATGTTTTCTATAATACATTAGTTTTTAGATCTCAGATTCGGATAGGTCTAGGGGAGTACTAAATGATTCTACCTCCATTATAAGATTTGAGAAATAGTGTTCATAAGATATAATTATACTCGTTGAGGTAGTCACTTACTTTGTCTATATCATTTGGATTTATCAAAACATTTTATTTACTCTAATAATATGATCATGTCTCAGTGATTATATAATAAATGATTATGATGAATAACTATCTCTTAAATTAGATAGTATACAATAAACCAAAAAAATGTGCATGTGTTTTATATAACTATAATATATAATAACACATTTAATTAAATCATAAAGGGATTGATATTTATAAAATTTCAGTATGTTATGGTCCTCCTGCCATTGAAAACATATGACTTTAACTTTTCATGTCAAACGATAAAACATATTAGTGTAATTAAATTTTGTCACCTCCTATGGTTACGATGTTAATTATTCAAACATTTGGTTTCTCAATATCACTTTTTCTAGGAAAATTTTATTATTTCTTAGGACTATGTATCTACAATCAATGATCATTACAGGATAATCCCAGCATGAGATATAATTATACAATGGAACAAAATCAAGATTAAGTACACATTAATTATATGTTATATACATCCTCAACTAGGATATATGTAATACATCATGAACATGATATTTGTTATTTGGGAGTTCTAATCGACGGGACACTACTCTGATGAGACAACGGATCTAAAAGGGATCGATGTATCTTGGAACAATCCTCACCTTCATTCCCAATATCAGTAATTTATTCAATTGAGATATGAAGAGTAATACCATATATCCAACTTCAAAAATTATTTATCATTTTTTATTTTCAGCATTGATCTTATGTCAACTCTAATAATCCTTAACGTTATGCTGAATGGACTTTTCCATTTAAACCATTCCATCATCTATTTCACGACTTACCAGTTTGTATTCCCCAAATTTATTCTAGAATGCCGGTTCTCTACACCTCCTCCCATAGAGTTCTTCTTAAGGGGTAATTTGGTTAAATTAGTATAAACTATTAATATATGACAATATGTCAATATAATAATATTGTTTAAATCCCCTTTGACATCAATTGAGAAATCTCTCATCATGAATTTTCGTTTTTGGATAGTCCACTTATATTGGCCATCAATTTGAGGATGATATGACATTTTTATGTTAAAAATAGTATTTTAATCATGTTGGATACTCTTATATATCATTGAGGTAAATATTATATCATGATTTGTTATAATTGATTATAGTACTCATGCAAGCCTCACAAAATCTCTAATATGTATCCTCAAATGTTGATTGAGTGAGAAGTTCACTCAGATTGAATTGAAGTGAGAATAATTCATAAGAGGATCCGTCAAAACACATATAACATTATCTAGTCTTAATGTATTTATAATACTCATAATAAATTAACGGTTATGTTTTCAGATTTCTTTATTGGTATATGTAATGGATTCATAATCATCGTGGATTTTTCCTTTAATCCTTCACATTATGACATACATGTTAACATCCAGTATATTATACAATATCCTTATTAATATCATCCCATAAGTATATCCCCCGAATATATTGATATATATTTATACTCCATCTATAGAAAAATACGGTTCATATATGTGTGTCCTCTAATATATCCCTATTTAAATAAGGATTCCAGGGTACACATAGTCACGAACTAAACCATAATACATATTCATAATTAATTTTTAAATATTATTACTTCAATTTTCTTATAGATTTTTCCTTATTTTGAAGATTCACATAATCATTTTCATCATCCTTTATCAGCACTAAAAGTAATGGGTATGGAATCCATTTGAATGGATTTTTGATGTCCCTAACGTATGATTCATATATCCCTCTATTTCAAATATAATAAAATTTAATAATTCTAAATTATTATAATTGATAAAATTTCTAGATAATTTCTATATATTGTGTCATACAATTAATTTGGTTTCCCATGATGGTAGTATATTGAGCCATCACATTCCTTAATCACCTCTATGAAGCATCCCTGGTGCATATTTATCCTTTTCTATGTGAATACATACATGAGGCTCTTATGAATTGTATCTAATTTAAAATTCACCCCATGAGATAATGTAGAAATATTTTCAACCCAAATATTACTATAGACAACTGTATATTAAGCATTAGGTTGTTTTGATAATGAATATTTAATTTATTTGGGTCATAATCATCATTTTTTCATTTATCATCAATACCCATCTCAAACTATTATTTGAAGTATCACTGTATATTATGAAAATTTATCCACATTTTAGTAGTGTATGTACTTTTTCATTAATAATCCTCATTTTTATATCCATGAATATAGCTTCACATAAATTCTTCCAAAAAAACATGTGTTAGTTATGATTTTTCTAGGTGAAAGCGTTTTAATATGATAAAAATTTCACACAGATCAATGTTAATACCTAGCCAATTTAAGGAAACTATGTATTTCCATCATGGTGGTGGATATTTTTCATAAAAAATTTGCTTATTTCTTTGAAGGGTCAACAGACAACCCATTTCCATTGATAATCCACTCAAATAATTAAACATCATTCAACAAAAACTCACGTTTTTTTACTTTAAAATCTAATTATCTTTTAATAAGTTATTTATCCTTGTTCTAAAATGGTCATCATGATTATCCATTATTTTGGATTATATTAGATTATCTTCTATAAAGAATATAAAAAAAAATTAAAGGCATTTTATAAAGAATATATTCATCATGTCTATGAATATTTCTATAGAAATACTAATTCTTAATGGAATTAATATCAATTCATAGTTCTCATATATTTTATATAAATTAGTATTGGTGAACTTTTTCTTATTCATCCTTACTTGATAATATCTCGATAGAAGATCCACCATAGAAAATTCTTGGGATCTTTGTAGCTAATAAAAAAGAAAACAACCCATGATGGAGGCTAATTTTTCTTTATCATGTGCTTTTTATCTCGTTTTAATCAATTTAAAGGTGCATTAACAAATATTTATTATAAAAGAAGTGGATTTTTTCACCTCATAGTGATGAACATGGGAATATGAACTCTTTATCTAGATTCCCTTATAGTTGTTTCTTCAACTCTTAATGTACAAAACATTCATATATATGGAGAATTAGATAATGGAATCACCCCTGGTATAAACTCATTGAAAATTAAACCTCCGGGACAGGAGAAAGACTATGAAATTCTTCATGATAAACAATTGAATATTCCCTCACAATGAGAAATTATTCATGTATGATATTCTTCTTACATTTTTTCAACAAATATTTTTACTATTTCTCATTGGGAAATAATATCCATACTTTAGATAATGGTTCTAAAGAAGATTCATCATCTTCCTTTAATTTGAATAGAATTAGATGATGATTTTTGATATTGAGAGTTATTTACATATCACATCAATTTATGTTGGTTCTATATATGGAATCCCCATACATACCCATAACTGTATTAAATTCAACTAAAAGGGGTATCACAAGGTTTTTTGGGAACATCATCACACAAACTCTAATCGGGAAGGATTTATATACACGAGATGCAATAATTTTACCATTTTCAATTTTTACTGACATCACTTCTCACTTGCATTGTGGCCGTTTTTTAATAGTTATAAAAAACATATGTTATGTCATCGAATTTTTAGAACCAAAATAAAAAAAAAATTATTGAATTAATAACTAGGGTACCTCTCACCACTTCTTTATTTTTCTCTAGCATAGTGATTAAGACGGTATAAGCTCTGCCCTATTTCCATGGAGGTTGTTGGAATTGAATGTCTTTGAATACCCTTAACATAATAAATTGTTTCTCGTAGTTTCCATGTTCCATGTAGTTAAAAAATTGGAAAATTGGATTAGGTTAAGGAGTATCATTTTTCACGTATATTTCATTGGTTGGTTTCTATAATTGACAATCCCTAACAAAGTGACATTCCTTTTTTACAGACAAATCATTTCCTCACCCCCTTAGTCAATTTATGGGGTGCTTCATTACTCACATTTGACAAGTATGATGTTGATCTTTATTACAACCTTCATATGTATCAATCATAACTACATAATTAAAATACAAATTTCACTTCTTATCCCCTTGAGAGCCTTAATATTTTCTGATCCCCATTTAAACATTTTGGGGACACTAAAAATTCCCCATAACCACCCAAGACATAGATTGGGAGGTATTTTCATTGAAGTTGTATAATAAAATAAAATAAGTAAAAAAATATTTCCTTCATCCTTAATGAAAAAACCAGATGCATATCAAGGATATCTTTTGATTTTTTTCATATACACTATGATGGATTCATTATCATTTTTAAAAATCCTAGTAAATTTTAAGATAGAGTGTATGAGGAATATATTTTTCAGAAATGATTCTTTGAATTAATTCCACCCCATAATATGGATCTCTTCCTCGTGATTCATATTATTCATCAAGGTCCACCATTAATCATATCACCCCTCTATATAATAAAAATAAAATATAACTTTCTACTTCAAGGAACATTGATGGATGGATAAGATATTCTCAATGTAGTTGATACATTATTCGGTAATCGAGGGATAAAATGATCCATCAAATGATGGAGGAATTTGTAGAATAAATTTCTCAATTATAGATTGAAATCTCATAGGGGTATTATGGTTTTCCTCCAATGGTTTCTACTTATAACAAGAGTCAACTAAGAGTGTCTTGTCAAAAATGTCTCAATTATTTCACCCATCAGGTGGGGAATATCATTAAGGCAGTAGTGAAATTTTCCTCAACATTTGTGGTTCACTCGTTTTATCCAACTTTCGACCATTAGATATAATATAGGGGAAATTAGGGATGATTATTTTTAATATATTAAAAAAATAAATGAGGATCCAATAATAATAAATGGGTAACATAAAAAACACATGTTTTTCATTAACATATGAATGTATAGTATGCAATCATTGTTATCCATGGTATATTTCCTAAAATATACTCTTATTTGTATTTTTGGTCCCTTAAAATGGGTTTTAATGATATTGTGAACTTATAAGATAATATAAAATGGGTCTGTAAAACAATGTGTGTGGTAAAGCATGTTTTTGTTCACCCAGAGCCGATCAGGTCTAGCTCACAGAGGTGTTTTCAGGTGTTACCCTAATATACATCAATTCTAGATCCACATAATCTTATATTATCAAGATATTGTTTTAATTTATTTGAATCTAATTACTATATACATTACCAAAACATAGGATTGTTTTCATGTTTTTAGTGTATTAACTAAGGTTTTCACTAGAGTTTTCTATTCTTAATTCCAATAATAACTAAACATTCCATTAATATGAACTATTCAAAACATTATCATCATTACACATTAATTCATGATTTATTACAAAATGGTACACATAATGAAACCCACAAGATTTAAAATTCTAGTTTCTTTGGTTATTTTTTCCAATAAATAATAACCTAATATAATTGGTACAACACGTTTTTTGAAATCCACCTTAACATGTTAAAAATAATCCATTGTATATATGACTGTAAGGGATAAGATGAGAACATATATATAAAAGGGGTGATATAAAAATCACAATAATGGAATAAAAAAAATCATAAAATAAAGATATTATTACATGTTATAAAATAGGAATTAAAACAATACATAAAATAGGTGAGAATCAAAAACCTAAACAATGAGGAATGATATAACATGAAAACATAAAGGCAACATGGTAACGTGTAAAAAACATTAATAATGAGATAATAAAATAATTTAAGTGTTAACCACCATGTAAAACCAACATAATTATATTAGGATAACCTCCCACACATCATACATGTAATATCATTTGACAATAACATTACCCAATATAGTGGATTTCTATATGGGTGCACGCATGATAATTATATCATATAAATGCATAAGTGTGCCATCTAGATCATAAAAAAGAACATATTTCATCACATTAAATCCAGAAATAATGGAGTGTAGATGGTAGACATGTAATTACATAATCAAATAAGTAAAATTTCATAAATCTAAACACCCGAGATAGGACATATCTATGGGTATTCTCTACAAAATTGGTTGGCATGGGAAAGCACAGTAAAATTTTAGCAACCCAACAAGGGACCCTAAATGTTCAAGAGAGGGAATAATGAGCGTGAAAATGGAATCCATGAATTTATAAATCATTAAGGTAGTAAGGGGTATATGGAATAACATATCCCCACATTAGGAATTGGATATGAAATGCATATGATAATAATGATTCTTGAATAAATAGGAGAAGGAAAGGATCCCCTTCCTTCAAAGGTTGATTCCAAATTCTTGGAAGGAGCTTATTGAGAGTTTTGGTATCCTTGGGGGGACAATAGAGATAGTTTTCAATAGAATGGATGTTCTCCAATGTTATTTACTAAAGATAAAAGGGATTATGGGGGGGATTATATAGGAAAATAGTTTGAAGTGTTGTATTATTTCCATATAATCGGTTTGGGACTCTATAAAATATGGTAATAATGACAAAAAAACATTAGATTGTTTTTGAAAATGTTTTATTACAAACAATATAGGTTTTATAGTTTTATAATCTTAATGAATGATATTATTAAATTATTGTCATGGGTAATACAGAAGTGATTAATGTTTTTAATGAAATGATTTTAAAACCATAAAATATAACATTTGTTTTGGAAGACTCATTGTGGCCATATAAAGTTAATAACAAATTTCCAATCACAAATTCATATTAGGGAAACAAATATTTGATAATTGAATCATTTTATAGAATTAATTAAATGACATTTGTGTAATTATGTTTTTATAATATAAAGCATATATTTATACCATATTTTATTTTTACCTGAAAATTTCTCTATCTCAGAAAATGATGAAATATTCACCAATGTATAATTTCAACATTTTTATTCGCAAAATAATATTTATTGTATAAAAGAATATCTAAATATATGAATTTTTTTATTAAAAATAAAATCTAGATTTATCAAGAAATGTGGGTGTTTTTTACAATAATAGTTTTCAAATGCTTATAAATTATAAAAGTCACATCGTAAATATTATTTTATAATTTATATTTAATTAATAATTATAAAAAATATTATTTAAATAAAATATTATTAATTTCAAAAATCCATTAGTTCATTAAAAGGAATGTCTTACTTGATATTATATAGTATAAGAGAATAAAATTTATGTTTTATAATATCAAAAATAAATTTTAAAGTAAAAAATAATGATTAAATATATATATTTATGAACCAACCAAATGATTCTATATTTTATTATCCAACCCATATAATTGGGTCGCTCCCCGTAAAAATTTATGGGTTGGCTCAATGCCACCCAATAAACAATTCCATTAATTCCTCACTAATTTCCCATTGACTAAATAGAGGATACTGATTGTTTTATATTTTAATATCTACTATAAATATATATTTTTATGAACCAACCCACTAGGTCCCATATAGATAGTTCTACATTTAGTTTTAGACTACAATCCCATTTCTACTTTTGCATGGGCTGTTGAAAACCCCGATTTGATATATCACACCAATAAATGGTTTTAGGATAAGGAACCTTTAAGTGTGGAAACATATATAATCCACTAAATATTTTTATAAATGAAATAAGAGGGATATCCAAGTTTTTTGACAAATATATATTCTAAAATTATGGAATTATAATATTACAAGTCAGCATAAAGAAAAAAATTATTTTCCCTGAAAAAAGTAAAGTTTCCAAACTACTTATAATGTTTGGTACAACTATAAGATGTAAAAAAAGGTATGAACCTAAATTTATCTATAATACTATGATTTTACATGTTCGGGTCCTCCTTGGACATTTTAGAATGTTCTTTCATCAATATAAGACATGACATGTGTATGAAATTACCATTTAGCAGTATTTGTAATAGTACTTTGTAGAATTCCCAAAAATCACAAAACATAATACATCAAGAGAATATTAATCAGAACATCATAAATCCATGAAAATAATGAAATGACCTATAAAATTTATAATGATTATATACAAAAGAATAAAATTATCCTCATTGAGGTAACAAATAGACTACTAGTTGTATGATCTTGTTTGATTCTTTAAGACAATGACGATCTCTTAAATATCACAGTTGGAGCCTGATAACCCTGATAGAGCTCATTTATGAATTCATTCTATTTTCCCTTTATAGGATGAAGTAATAATGATAAAATAGATATTATTGATGCATATATATAGGATCTTAGGGTCTCTTAGTTATATCAAGTACTACTCGGAATAACCAGATATGTGGAGAATCATATTCATAAATATGTTGGACAAAATAATAACAAAAATACATCTTATGGAAGGGGAAGAAGATGAGGTAATATTGTATCACACTGCAAGAATTATTCAAGGATTCCTATACATTATAATAGAACAAGTCCATAGAGGGGATGACATTATTTTCTTAGTTCATTAGGTTTCACTATACGAATGGTGGGATGAACCAATGGAATGCACCTAAAAAAATAGTTCTATACTAAATAGAAAAATGTACTCCAACAACACAGGATAAATTACATGATATGTAATATGAGTAAATGACATGTATTCTCTACTATGGTTCTGTCTAGGTACTTCGGCCTATTCTATTGCACATCCGACTATGTCCAAGTACTATGGTTGTGCATGTGTACCTGGAAATGTCTGGGTACTCTGGCCTATCAGAGTACTAGGCTACGCACTTGTATTCTTTTCATGCATTAATGCCTCATTGTTTCTATATAATATAGCTATGTACGAGTATGGATTTGTTCCTATGTACTCTTTCCATTCCCATGTACCTTATTGTGTCCATGCCCGTGTACCAAAAGGGAATATTCCATGTTTCATGGCATAGTTTAGATGAAATGTGGTTTGTACAAACATGAATGTGATAATTTATTTCATCAAAACTATATTTTCCATAGAAAGGGTGCCAAATTAAGTATTTTATATGGAAATAGATACTTTTATTTCTCCATTTATTGTTTTGGAATATTATATGGATTATTTTTGAAGCTCGACGTAGAGGGGGTATGGGATTCTATTGAATGTTGTGCACAAAATTAATTTTTGAAATATATTAAATATATTAAATTAATTAGAACACTATTTTCCTAAAAATGTATAATAAGTTCAATATAGAGGATCATATGAGTAATTATAATCTTCCATTTAGTTTAGAGTATATATTTTACCCTATTCATGATTTATCTATAGAGAGCAATGGATGTTCGGGTTGAACAAGGTCATGAGTGGAAATTAAAATAAATTAATAGAATAAATTTATTAAATTAATTAATTACCAAAACCCTGTAAGTTTTATTTATAATTTCTACCACCTCAAATTTTCATGTTTATCTATAGATCTCTATAATGTGAGAGGATCCATTGGAGAGTGTTGGAAGAGATTCTATTGGCAAGTGGAAATCAGATCGTGGATCATTGATCAGTGTGCAATGAAGCTCGAAGATTGTTTCCATTGAAAATGAGGAAAAATTGTTATTTTCTATAAATTGATCCATATCAAGTTATGATGTCATTATTTTTTTGGATTTAGGTCCATTTATTATTTCTACGATGAATGTTAATTAATCAACTAATGGATTTGATCATCGGATTGGTCATATTATAGTAAAGGATTTTATCTTTAAGTGATATTGGTAGAATTGAATATTATTGATTGAATAATCATTCATCATTCCAATGTAAACTGATCAATTCCAAATGAACATGGTCTAGTATTCTTCCTCTTTTATGTAATTATTGATATCTTCCAACCATTTATAATTTTGTGAGGGAAAATAGTTTGTACCACAGTTCTACAAATATTGGTAGATAAATATTTTCACAAACAATTCATAGAAAAATGGGTTGATATCATAAGTTGGAGATCATATTTATGATTATATAGAGATGTAATGAATGAGAGTTACAGGATTAATGTTTCGTAATGCATGTTCAAATTGGGTAATCTACGAGATGTGATAAAGCAATTTATCATGTTTTTTGGTGGCTACATTCTAATGTGGGATGATAGAAAGGATCATCCAAAACACATGCACATTTCCCAGTGTGATTCATGGTTGAATTGAAAATTGGGGGATTAGGAGATGAAATTGGAGGATGAATAATGGGTTTTTTTGAAATCTTTCAAAATATGGCATGTAATCTAGGATTACATGCAGTTTGGTTCCTAGGATATGGTGCTCATGTTTCTGAGAGGAGAAATATATCACATGTCATGTAACCTCTATCACATGGCATGTTACCTCTCTAACATGGAATATGACCATAAATAGCTTCTCGACATTTACCATGGTTGGTACATAGACATGAACAGTAGCACACAGGATCATATAGTCTATGTACTCAGCCACAAACATGGCTAGAAAGACACAGACATAACCAGTAGTGAATGGGATCTGAAATTCTATGTACTCACACACAAACACAGACATAAAGAGATGATGTGATGTACAAACCGTACGTAGTACTAACGGGACACACTATGTACTTATTGTACATGACTTTTTCCCATTCAATCTTGTTTTAGAAACCTTTTTCTCATTATATTAGAATTTTTTTTGTTGGGATAGTTCCCTAGAGCCATTACATGAGTGTTAGTATGGAATCACTACTTACATAGAAGGTAGGGATACGTTCCGTGGTATATATTGGATAGTGTTTTTGTAATCCATCAATGAGGCATTGAGTGAGATCATTTATCATCATCTTTTACTATAGTGGAGTTTCTTAGTATCATTGGGAATAAAATATTATGGGTGTAAATCCCCTGCATAGAGAATTACACTTGAGTGAGATAATGGTAAAACCCATGGTATTGGGTGATATCCTCATCCATGTATCATTCTCTTCATACATACATCATATACTTTTTGACATCCTTACTAGGGTTTCATACACTAGTGCCTCAATCCAGTTGGTCACTTGACCTCAGTCACACCTCCCTATATGTAGAGGCTTCCGACAAGTAGCAAGGGTATGACTAGTCAATGAAGGGGATAATATACAATATTTTTTCAGATTTATACATCAGTAGAAAAATAATTAACAAAATTGTAAGAATATATAAACATAGAAAAAACTAATATCTCATGATATTCAATAAAAGAAATAATACATCCAAATAGAGAATAAAACAGGACAAGTTAATTCAAATGATGGGTGTCTAAAATCAGAACTAAAAATAAAGACCCTGATGACTCCTAATTAGGACATGAAATATGTTTGGTTTTCTCAACCATGATCCATCCCCAATTAATCCATCTAAAATAGGGCATAATATTTTGCTACAAAAATAAATAATATTTGAGTACCGATCAAGTAGCCTGAGTAGGGTGTGTGTATAACATAGTTTTCCACCAACAACTTTGTCTAAAAATAACGAGTCAAAAATAGAGTATTTTGTCATGTAAGATATAAATATAATGCATAAATAAAAAGTTTATCATATTATTATGTATTAAATATTTATCCACATAAACACTCAAGTTCCCGAGGACACTGAACCTCAATACCTACTTCAGCCCAAGCCGTCGCACGATCCATCCCCAATGGATATCATATTTGAATGTATATGTTACCATCCATAATATTTATTCATAATTCAATGATACCATTAACCATTTACTGTCACATTATTCAATAAGCATGTTACCAATCATATTATTTGGTCAAATTCCCATGATACCCTTTACTATTTAATAACACATAATTGAATGACCATGTTACCATTAAAAATACATCTCTATATGTATATGTTTCCATGTACCAATTAATAAGGAATAATTGAATGAGAATGTTAGAATTCATAATAATTGTATAAAAATCCATGTTACGACTTAAAATTTAATAAAACATAATAATCCACATCTAAATATCACACACATACCAGCAACCATTAATTAATTCATCAATTAATTAATCCTTCTATAAATTTCAAGTCTCATTACATATCTAATATTAATAATCATAACACATAACATTAATATCTCATAATTAATCTACCATTAATTATCTCAAATTATATATCTTGATATCTAATAATTAATTCATCAATATACCATCTCATTCAATTTATCTGAAAATATCATAAATGACCCCTGATTAATTCTCTAATTTAAAAATCCAAAAATCACATAATTAATTCTACATTTATTTATTTAAAAATAAAACTTATTTGTATCATAAATAACTCCAAATTTAACATTTAATTTCCACAATAATCTTAATAACCAATTTCCCACATTAACTAACCTAATTTATGAACTTGAATTGATAAAGAGTGCCATAAATCAAGAAACATTCATAAATTTTTCAAAATAATGATAACAAGAATTGAATATTAGACATCCAACTTGAGGTCATTGAAGAATAATCACCCAATGGAAATATCTTAAAATTGTGCATCCCAATGATGTAGATGTAGAAATGAATCTCAAAACCCTATTTTAGGATTATAGAAAATCAAGATCATGAAAATCATGATCTTGATCTTGAATCATAGAACAATGTCACATTAAAGAGATACAGATCATTCAAATACATTGGATTGTATTTACTAAAGAATCTTTATTGAAAATGGGAAGAATGAGTGTAGAACGAGATAAGAATTCCCATACGTGGAGAGAAGTTGCCTTTGATCTAGGCCACAATTCATTATGAATGGATATTATAAGGGATATAAATTCTCTTGGTGAACTTCAGAAATGTGAAAGTCCTCTCAGGGTGTAATGGGAGTGTAAATTTGTGAGTTACAAGGGTTCAAGGAATTTTAAATATTAAAAACTTGAAAACATATATTATATGCACGTTTAGTTTGACATAGACACTCAATTTTACCTATACATTCTAAAATCATCCACCAAATATTTTATGGGTGCATAATTACTAATTTTTTGGTGCATTATTTTCCACCCATGTGCCAATCATGTGAATCCACCCTTTTTGGGACGACAATATTAGGTGGGATGAGGAACACGATTTTCCTTAACCATTATCTAACCATGAAAATCACTTTTTCAATAATTTTTCTCCATATTCCACCCAAACACACCCCCATTATTATCAAGAAAGTAATCAATTTTTGAAAAAATTTACTTGAAATTAGTAATAATAAATCTTCAAAAAAGTTAGGGATTATTCATAGTACATATTAAGAAACCCAATGATCGGTACATATCTGACCAATTCCATTAGTGTTATCTTACTCATAGAGAATGTTCTCCCAGATGAGTGCTATGTGGAACCTTACACTAGGATTCATAGGAACAAATTATCGATGTGAATTTAATTTGATATAGTGTGACATTTTCAAGTGTATTTATATATTAAATTTATATGTGATGTATACATATAGATATATATGATGGGGTGACTATTATTCATGATGTTATATACTTAGTGATTTCAGGGATTCTTATTATGTATTATTATACTCACCAATTCATGTGATTTTCCTAGATTTTTCATTTTTTATACAGATGATCACTCTTTTGATGGTGTCCTCAATGAACAAAGACTTGGAAAATCATAGTAATATAAAATTAATGGGACATGTTTTAGTGACTACATTGAAAACATTACCCTTTATTACTTTCTTGATGGACCTATTTTCAATTTCTTAATGGTAGTATAGTATTTGTGGCTTTTTCATTCAAATATTTGTTATTATACCATGATGGTCGGATTTAGATATATCAATACCCTATTTATTGGTTGTATTACATTTCATAATTTTATGGGCTTGGAGATAAGTTCATGCTCACAACAACATTAGTCTAAGGCCTATAATGTAAGTGATACACTTACCTGACACTAGTCTCTAGCCACTATCCTATTTGAGGAGATCTTGGGATAGACACTAAAATATCCATATTTGAATGGGTCAAAATATAGTGGTATCATAGAATTCTTTTATAGTGTATGATTGGATCATATGATAGATGATTGAGGAAATATTGTTAGGTTTTCAAGTTATGATTTCAAGATAGGGACTATAGTATTGTTGTAGCTACAATCTTTTCCAAACACTAGGACTCTGATCACACTTATTTTGACACATTATATATGGACAATTGTTTCATTGAAAAAATTGGTACATGTGTCATATAGGAATGGTTTGTGATTTCTATGTCCCTCTTGAATCTTCTCTCCAGATATAGTCATTGACCATATTATATACTTTCTATTTTTAGATTAAAACATTATGTATGCCACCTAGCATTCAAAATTAGAATCATAAAGATGATCACATTTTTTAACAGGAATTGATGTAGGAACCGGTTATGGTGGTGTCACCAAAAGGTGTTTCACCAATTATACCCCCACATGCTGAGAAGATGATGGTACTTGTTATATTATCAGATGAGTTGCACTATTTGAGCATACATCATGAGTTTTAGTGATAACGGCCCATTATTTTTGAAGTTGTGCCTGACCCTCATATGTATGAGGATGGTATTGTGATGGTGACATGAGTTATATGCCTTTTTATGACACCATCATATTACATGGTGGTCATGGAAGCAAGTCATATCCTTGGATGTATATGATAATTATATGTTTTAGTGACCCATTAATATGATGAGGAGACAAAAGCATTATCAAATATCGAGAACCCTTTGTATATGGATTATATCCATCTATATTTAGGATTTTAAGCATCATAGAGCCTTTATAGATTTAGTAGGGATGTATGATAGAGGATTCATATTCATCATGGTTTACCAACCACTCTTGGTACTCGATAGATATGATTCTTAATCAGTCCATTCAAGCTTGTACCGTCGAGCAAGGATGACATAGAGACATCTTATTCAGTGTTATAAATATATGAATTAATACTTAGTATAGGGTTATATAACATTATTGGATGGTCATTTTCAGACATAGATAGTTTTTAATTGATGTTGGGACATAGAAGTAGAGATTTTTGAAGTAGGGAGCCAATGTCAGTCTCTTGGAATTGTGCATTCGACACATTTCCATACATGGTCCCAAAATAGAGGGTATACAATAATGGTGTTATAATTTGGATCTATTCATCCCAAGGGGAGGTGGTGATAACATTGTTATGGAAGGGGACATATTTCATGTTGTTTTCCAACCCTTATTGCTTCTATCAAAGACAGAGTGGATGTGTCACTTCAGAAGAGATATTGACATGATCATGTGGGTATGTATGGTGGAAAACATGGAAGATGAGCTAGGATAGAATTTGGGGGTAGTAGATGTTTTCAAATGCTTCCACCACTACCCCAATTATCTCCATATATTCTAATGGAGATAGGGGACAAGGGTGATTGAAACTATTTTCAGATGAGGATTATGACCTAAAGGCTCCAATGATGATACATGTTAAGATATGTGTCTCTTATTGCATAGCTACAGTACTGATATAAATAGTTTCTATTAATTCAATTATTTCCACTTATATAGGTAAATACATATTCTAGTTGAGGGTTTGTCTTGACCATTGCATTTAGAGACTTCTATAGGAGATGAATTATCAATCACACATTTTTCATGAAAGTGTCACCTATCAATTATAGGTGATAGTTTCTTTTGAGAACTATTTATAAAAGTTATTAGGTATAATGATCTCATTTAATTTATTGATTGATTATCTATATTTCATTAGCTGATATACAATTTTTGGTAGAGGATGTGGTGTGTCCGTAATGATGGGACTAGGTTTTCGTGTGTGGGTGAAAAGGAAAAACATAGAGTGATAGATAGTATCATGCATTAGATCGTAAAACCAATAACTCATTATTTGGATAGCATGACCCTTGGTGTAGTGGGTGCTAGGAATGTTTAATTCCCTATATTTGAGATAGAGTATGAGGACATATTTCCTATGGACTTTATATGCTTAAATCTATAAAAAAAGATTTAATTTTTCATTGAATAAAACTCTGAGAAAATACTAATATTTGAAATATAATATTAGATGGATAATAGAAATATTCATAAGATGACAATGTAGTTGGAGGAATTTCAATTTATGGTGCTTGTTAGCACCAATTCATCACAATAGGCATCCCTAGGGTGCTTATCCAAGAATAAATATGAGTTATTAAGGCTCTATGTAGACTATAATTTCCTAAACCATGTGACAATAAATAACAAGTATCAAATACTATGTAATTTTGACCTGTTTAATTAGATGAGAGGGGAACGATGGTTCTCAATGATTTTCCCTAGTGCATGTTATCCAAAGTTGAGTACGAGATGATGACACACTGAAAACCACATTTATAAGTCCTTGTAGTCACTATTTGTACTTGTTCATTCCCATTAGAATGAAAAATACCTAAATAGTGTTCAAGGGGCTCATGAAATATATATTTCATCCATTCATATAATAGTTTTTGGTAGTCTTCATTTATGATATCCTGGTGTACTAAACATCCAAGGAGTATCACACGAGATACATGCGGAATATTTTACATGTACTTTAAGGGGAAGAAATTTACATGATGATGGAAAAAGTATAGTTTGTGATTCAATAGGTCCATTTCTGGGAAACATCATCACAATAAACATTGTAGTGGTGAAACCGACAATGGTTTGGGTGGTTTCATATTTTGTTCCATCCAAGATCACAAGGGATTTGTTGAGATTTGTTGTGTTGGAAGTATAATAACAAAGAATAAAATATGAAATATCTAGGATATCATATCCCTTTCCATCATTTACATTAAATGGTCATTTGTTCATATAGAAAGGGTGGTGTCAACAATATTTCTAGTCGTTGAGGTTGATATTTTCGGGGCCCCATTCTTGAGATTTCCATATGAGGGTGTCAAATATGTAGTGTTCTGTGATGAATCATGATTTGGGCTTGGTTTTGGTTTTATGTAGAAGTAGGTGGTGATTGAATGTGGGTCACATTACTTGAGACCAATTGAGTAGAAATACATGACCATGAATAGAAGTTATTAAAGGTAGTATTCACAAGTAATATGTGGATACAATACCATATAAGTGAGTGGTTTAGCAAATATTCGGACAAAAATATAGTCAATTATATAATCTTATAGAATGATCATAAGATGGTAAAGATGTGATGGTTAAATTTTTTCTTGGATTATGACATTGAGATTGTCTATTGTCCGTTAAAGGTGAAGGTGGTTTCTGTATAACGTAATAGAAGATCATGTTAGATGGTTCTTAGTAAGGAATCCTTGTAATTGACCTCACTACAGATATTATTTTTCACAGGGGATATATTAGCGTACCTACAGTCATAGATTTTAACCTTTCAATTCTATAGTGGGTTAGGGGGGAACATCATGGGTATACTAACTATGAGACCCTCCATATTTAGACACACATTGGACATGATTCTGTGGGACTTTATTAAGGTGAGAATCATGTCAATCCTTTTATAGGATGAATGACTATTATAGTGAGTTTTCATGATGATTTAAGAGATATTTTCATACATATCATTTGATGATACATCCTCAAGTAGAAATTATGTACCATTACCTCCGAATATAGTTTTTGTGTCCAGGGATTAATATGGGAGTAGATAATTTTATATATCTTTTCCATATATATTTGTAAGTAAGGGTTGAGCAGTAGGTTCTAGAATGTTTTTCTCAATCCCAATAATGTGGTAGAGTGGAATTGGTATGGGATATCTATGGACATGATGATGGATTTACCATGTACGTCAAGGGGAAACGATGTCATCTGGGTAAAAATAAAAATACTCACCACGTTATCAAAATTACTATCTATTTGGAAGTAGAGTTAAATAATTTGTTTTAGATGCCTCTATGTACCATTATTATGAACTCAAGGATTTCCCCCAATGATCATTTCTGATTATAAATTGTGGATGACATCTTGTATTTAGAATGTATTTTGACATTCTTTTTGGAAAATCTATGTTTGAGAATAACTTTTCACCCAAGGCTATCCATAAGACTAAGAAGAACATTCCAGTCTTGGAGGACATGTTTTGAGCTTCCATGTAAGATAACATCCATATTTTGTAGTATCACTAACCATTGGTGTGATTTTCATACAACAACAAATACTATTAAACCATTGGTATGGCACCATTGTAGGTCTTTTACATGTGACTCGACATATCACAACTATGCAAGATTGAACTAGAAACTTCATCACTTATGCACCCAAATATGGTGTGAGAAATCATCAAGATGGTAATTATCATATAAGAGTGTATAAGGACTATTAAAATATATAATCATTCTTATATGGACCATTAAAGGATGCCTTTTTAGTTTGAGGTGGGATACCATGTGTTCCTACGTGTATCAACTTGATTTAGTTTATTGAGATTATGTCAGGGTGGTAGAAAATATCCATGATTGATTAGATATTTCCAGATACCATATAGAAATATATATGTGGTTTACCACCCAAATCTACCACAACAGTTACACCCAGTACACAACCTCTTCCACGTATCATAGATAAAGATTCACGTGCATGATCCATCACTTGTTATCAATTAGGGTGAACTAGACATTGAGTATGGAGATTCCATCACTGATTACTTATTAGAGATCAAGGATCCTAATGAGATAAATCTTTGGGGGTGATCGATTCCCCAAGTGCATGTCCAAAGGAAGAGTGAGAATCTGTTGGAGAGCACCTCGGGTTGGGAAACAAGGATTCATGATTAGTACATACATATTTTGAAACCATTTTTTCTGGATATCCCTGAAAAAAATACCCAATGTGGGGAGAATGTAACGAACAATTTACATATATAATTTTAGAATAATTTGTGGATTTATTATTGAGCTAGGCATTGGGATGAATTTTTGAGTCCAGGTGTTCCTAATATTAATTTTTTAAAATAGTAAGTATATTATATTCATGTGTAAATAGTTTTCGAAAGAAGTGGTGTGAAATCTATCTAGAGGTCCATATCATAAATTAGATACCTTCATTTAGAAAAGATGAGAGGTTTTAACCTGGAATCTATAAAACATTGGAGCACATCTGAAATTCAAGTAAAGAGTGTTCATTGTCGGATGTTTAAAGAAATAAACTAAACTAAATTAATAAATTAATTATTTAACCTAAAATAATAAACTCTATAAATAAATGAAATTACATATAATTTTTAGGGATAACTATACAAACCTAAATATTGAGAGAGGACATCATTGAGTATTGGAATATCGTTTTTTGGTGAGTGACGATCAGATCATGGATCATATATCATTGTGATATAGAGCTCAAGAATCATGCCAAAGACAACAAGATAAAATTTTTCTTCTCTATAAATTGATCACAATCATTGAATGATGTAATTTTTTGGATTAATATCAATTTATTATTTATATGATTAATGAGGATAAATTGACTAGCATATTAATTCCTAGATTGGTAATATTGTGGGAAAGGTTTTCTATATATTGACTATTTTTATAAAAAAATATATTGGATATTAGTATTTCATTCAAACATAAATTTAATAATTACAAATAAACACAACTATAGTTATTTACTCTAGTGTCTATTTCTTTAATTTCTCCCACCATTATTCATTCGTAATGGGAAATTATATTGTCTTACAGTGTGATAAATACCTGTAAATCAATCATTATAAAAATACTTTTTTGGAATACTTGATTGATAATGTATATATTTATTTAGATCGATTATGAGATAACTCTATGATTATTGTTGGAGAAAATATAGGAGTTTCATCTTGGTTTTTCAACATTTTTCTACCTGGATTTGAGGTGGTGGATTTCCTATTCATTTTGGTGGATAGATTTTTGCGAGCTGCAACAAAAAGGTTCATCTAGAAAAGATACACACATCCTTGAATGATTCATGACCAATTTGGAAGTCATAGGAGAAGAAAATCATGTGGGAGTAAGAACAACTGGTTATATGAACTCCTACAAAACATAGATTGTAATCCTAGATTACATGACATTTGTTGACCAAGATGCATTGTATGGTTTTTTAAAGAAGATAAATATCACATGACATGTGTCCTTACTAGATTCTCATTTTGTAATTTAGTGGGAAAATTGATATGGACATGAGTATATATGATCTGACACACAATTTACACGGGCATAAACATGGCCAGATGGACATTGACATGGACATGAGTTCAAGGGCTCAGACAGGACATGTACACAAGAATAAAAAAAACCAAAAATATGCCATTATATGGATTTCATACCTAGTTCCGAAGGGATATGCCATTTATAACTAGTACACGATGAAGGTTCTGGGTGCAGCGGAAGCGCGTGGGTGGATGTGCCCACTTGGATTTATTTCATCAGCAATGATGAATCTGGGATCAATACAACGATAAATTCCAGTCTCCACGGATCAAATCATAGGAAAATACAAAGATGATGGTTTGTCCCGAAACCACAAACAAGGATCGTTATAGGTTGATTATAATTATTTTAATAAATTATAAAGAAATACCTTTTGGGTGTTCTTTCTTTGTTGATGTTCTCGATCATGTTGTCATTGTGATCCGTTGTTGCGTTGTAGAATCCAAGTGTAGACTCCCTCTAGCGGTGATCCACATGTGTACCTCCTATCTCTGGACGTCGCCAAAGGACTCTCCGGGTGCTAGTGTGGAGAAGCCATTACTTGCATTGTCCGCCTTAGATTGTCTTAATCCGATGGAGGAGGATCTCTCTCGGTCTTGAGAGCGTTCTTTGAGGAAGAGGTTCTTTCTCCTTTGAAATAATTCTCCAGATATGTCGTGCGCATCGATTCTCTTATGTTGGAAAAGAGTTGGGTTTGTGAGGATATTTATAATCGAGATTGAGGTCGTAGAGTTATGAGAATAAATAAATGCATTACGTGTTTCATTTATTTCATTAACTTTTATTGAAAAACCCCATGTCGAATAATTAATTCCTTGACATGCGCTCACGCTAATTATAATAAATATAATTTAATAAAACATCATTATATCCTCAAAATCTCTACTGGAAAAACTACACGGCGTGTAATAATAAATACACAGTGTGTACTTCTTTTTCATTGAAAACTACACGGCGTGTACATTAAATGTACACGGCATGTATATCTTGTTTTCATTTATTCATTTCCATTCCAAAATAAAACTACACGGCGTGTACATTTAATAATACATGGGGTGTACTTTTATTATTTTATTTTCCCTCCATCATTTAACACAATGTAGGCTTCCTTGAATAATTATGAAACAACATACGGGAATAATCTTTATTCAACATGAGATACTTGGATACACTTAGTGTGTGACCCTCTAGGCCTCTTTCTCGTTGGCATTAGGTTGGCTTGCCTAAAGTCCAAGATTACTATCTAGCAACGGGTCAAGGCACCCAAGAGAAAGAATATGAGGATGCATTGACTTATCACCTCATATGAACACTTACTGTGTAATTTAATCCCTTTGTCTCAATATCTCATCTAGCAGGTTTCATGGTATTGTCAAAAACCAATATGCTTGATCTATCATTCTTTGACTACCTTAAATAAACTCGTCGTTTACACCATGGCCATAAAATTTAATGCGACAGTTCTATTTTAATCAAGGGGTCGAGGTATCATCTTTCATAAATGGAAGGTACAAATCCGTCCTCGACTTATCCATTAACAACATGTCACTCATTATGCACCCAACGTACCCTACTTCCCGCCAACTGTCTGCGTGACGGTTTTCTTCAGTAAATCTAACTGTGGGAGTCATGACATGAGTTAATGATAATCTTCTAGTCTATGGACCATTACACACACTCGTAGACAGAAATATACGATGACACAAAGACATGCAGAATTACTGCTGGTGGGTCTGTTCTCATAATCTCCCATCTTGGAGATTACCATGTGCGAACTCCATGAGAGAGAGTCTCGTATTCTTACGAGTACTTGCACATGAAAATCTGTATTCTATGTGTCCAATCATAGTATGTCATCCAACAACATAAATTTATTTTATAATATTGTTATAGCATTTCAAGGTTCTCATCATAGTGGGGATCTTCTATGACCTTATTAATGCAACAAATATTCCAGGACATTGTTATATTATAGTTATGCAGAACAATGAACAATATATAATAAGTGAACATTTATGTAATCAAAGTACAAAAAAGTTGGTTCTGAGGACACCAACCGTTACACATGTTCTTTACCCCTTCAAAAATTACTTATAACCCATTTCTTTTTCATTTTAGAAACTTTTTGTTAGGAACAATTCCCTTGATCTATTCATTAAGGGTCAGTATAGAATCATGTCCTACGCATAAGATGATGATCCCTCTAGTGAAAAATTAGGGATTGAATTTTTGTCATATTTCCATGAGTCTTGAATTAAGTTTCTCTATTATCCTCATTTCCAACGTTGAATATTCATGGTATCCTCATGAACAACACTACATAGGTGTTGATACTAGATTTAGAAGGTCTTTCTAGATTTAGTTGCTTGTATACCCCTTAATCTTGGGTACGATCAGCATCTATGTATCATTCAATTTTTTCTTCTAGAATATAATTCCATAGAGATACCTGATGTAAAATATAACTTTTATCGATAGAATTTGTGTAATCTGATTTGTGGAGCTTTTTCATGACACCCATGTTGAAGATGAAGTATGTGTCACAATCCTCCTTCAAGGTGGAGAATGTTTCACAACCGTAAACTTTCACAATGAAGAAAAGAAGATAATGTCCCTCGATTCCCGCCTACAGTAGTCCATGGGGTGGCAACTAGAACCAAGGGTGTATAATCTCACAAAATTGAAGGTATTTCATTTTATATAGGAAACAATATGAGGAGATAAGATGGTCCATCCCAAAAGAACACCAATTAATATATATATATAATAAATACAAAATCTATCACACATTCAAGATTAAAAAAAATGTTAAAAAATAAAACAAAACAACAAAAAAGTACCAAAATTTATCCTAAGAAGGGACAAAAAATATATACCAATTTCCAAACTATTAACACCCATCACAGTCCCCATAGTCCTCTGAGAAACTTGAATGACGTTTTATTTATATAGGGTGAGAATACATGTATTCTTAGTAAAAAATAGAAGTCTCATGTGAACTAGTAGAGGAAGTATACTAATTCCCCTTTGATAGAATAACAAACAGAAAAATTACATGTAAAGGTATAATATCAACCCCCCAATATCACCATGTCATGATTTCCAAATAACACAAGTAAAGTAATGTAATATAGTAATATCATTGATGATTTGGAAACCTCAGACCGCATCCCACTAGTTAGCCGATCATACCCTAAAACAAATATCCTGGCACTCCATACTCTTCCAAAAGAACCATGTCACAACCTACTCACACACTCCATGGCCATACAAACCACATCAAATCCCACCCACGAACACATGGGCCATAACCAATTCACAATGCACCCGAAAACACCTTGGACATTACCACATCACAACCCACTCGTAGACACATGGGGAATAACCACATCACCTCCCACCCAAAGAAACCTAGGCCACATGACCACACCTCATCCAAGGACACCTAGGAAGCACAACACTTCCCAACCTGAAAACACCTTGGAAGTCACAACTCTTTTAAAGACACCTAGGTCTCAAAACCATACCTCACCTGACCAAAGTAATCTTGGGATACCAATGCCTATAATAGAGAACAATGAAGATTATGCAACTAGCCATCCACCCTCTCACCTGTTTGTTGGGAGAGACACCCTCCCCCATGATAATGGTGGTGTTTGGAACATAGTGCTCAACTTTTGTGGGGTGCATATAGAAAACACAAAGAAGTATATGTACACATAAATATTATAAAATAATCCATCCCAACCAATGGGTTCTCAATTAATCAATCAACAACCCCATAACACAAAACAAAATCTTTAATATATAAATTCATTTATTAAAATCAATGAATGTCACTTACAACATTGATAAATGTAATAAACTTCATAACAATCCACAACTCAAATCATACCCCAACCAATTTAATTAACCAATTATCATTCTTTATTTAATATTCATTTATTCATTCCATCACTATCCAGAAAACTACTTGGTACCCCACACAAAAAGACATATAGTAAAAGTCACGTAATGGAAGAAGAACCATGGTAAATTAAACCAAATAATAAGTCATATCCTTTTAATAACAATAATTTCATAAAAAACCAATCCTGAGGAACATAGTGAAGATTTAGACTTGAAAATCATGGAGAAACTCTGGGTGAATTACCCATACCAACCACTTCAACCATATTTATTCAAATTCAATCCTCCCAATCCAATATCTCACTGCACAATGAACCCCCATCTCACATTTTTAATATAAAAACTAACAATAACCAAACTCAGTAGCCCCATTTCTGAACACTACCAACCCATTAAAAAATCAATTAATCAATCAACTTGAGATTTCATGACACCACCAGGATAACCCCACACATTGGTGTGATACCAATCGTATCACCAAAAAACCATATAAGGCACAAGTTTCTATATTTTAAAATTAAACCCTTATATATTTATGATGGTTAATTATGATTTTATCACAAGACACATTTGATCTAGGTGAATCCATTTATTTAACCAAATTTACATGGTTAATAAATTTCACATATAAAACCATTAAAGAGAAGATCAATGAAAATGATACACAACCAACATTGTTATGCAAACAAATACCACTAACATACCTGATTTTCAACATTCATACAACCGATACAATTCACAACATGGATCAAGTGTATTCACCATGAGACATTCTTACAACCACCCTACATGATAAAAAAATTAGAGAGGTGAAGTTATTACTACCCAGAATAACAGATGATCAATACCTCATTATTGCAAAAAGATAGTGGGTGTGCATGAAATGGAAAAATTCGAGGTAAAATATGATCTATGCCATAAAAAACACACAACTCTTTGGGATGATAGGATATGGGGAAAGTCTCATATCAGGAGAAAAATGGAAGTACACATAGAAAAAGGATTCTTGGATTTCAAAAGTCTATATCTTATATCAATGGGATGAATCTATTTAAAATCCATTAATTGTGAATCTTGTCCAAGACTATGATATTTTTCCATTTATAAGTCTTAAAGACTTCTAAGAAAATAATGATACGATCCCTATTCTATAAAATGTCATAAAACCCATTTAAAAATGGTCTTAAAATAATTTTATATCAAAGGAAATTTTCATGGGGAGAAAACTGTAAAAACTGGATGAAAATAGGAATGTTATAAATCTATCAGAAATGACTCAGTATTAGGTGAGTCACCGCTAGGAGTTTGCTATGCGAGTCACATGTGAGACTCATAATTTTATGATCTATTGGTGGATGAGTCATAAGTGGGTGACTCACCATTGGATGAGCTAAAAATGGATGGGTCATTGTTGGGAGACTCACTATAGGATGAGCTACTACTGGATGAGTCACCCTTTGGTGACTCACCATTGGACGAGCTCCTAGTGGATGAGTCATTGTTGGGTGACTTTCAATTGGACTAACTATCAGTAGATGTGTCACTATTGTATGAATCATTCGGAGACAAGCTACCATTGTATTATTCACTGCGTGAAGACACACTAATCGGTGTGTTTATATCGATAGACTCACCATTAGTGACATACTATCATGAGTCACTATCATGAAAATCTGTTATGACATACCGGTCCTGACTCAACATAAAAAAATTGTATTTTTGAAAATCTCAGTAAATAACTCACTATGAACTCACACAACACTCAAGACACTATATTATCACAATGTAAAGTACCAGAGAGGCCTGTTCCATTACATTAGATACGTCTCAAACTATTCTCTCACTCAAGAATTCAAAACCAATCAAAGGAGGAAAAGGGGGGTTCAAATAACCACCCTGTGACATACCTCTCAAGGATCTCACTATATGTGAAGCACCACTACCGACATCAATGATTAATGATAAACAATCTTGGGTTGTTCAAAATATGAATTGAATCCTCGACATCCATGAAAAAATCCTCTAACATATGCTAACCCAACCAACCAAAAGTTACCCTATACAAGAATAACAACCACCACATCATGAACACACGAATTTGGGAGTTCCTCCATCCATGTCAAGATACTATTTTCTCTAGTTGGAACTGACTAACCCGCACTGGTTTAATCACATATCAATTATGGTTTCTTGATTTTGAATTAGGTCCTCCACTTTCAAAACGTTAGAACATCACCCCAAATTACAAAAAAAATTGAAATAACTCATGTCATAGAAAAAAGGTTCAAACATCACATTATAAGTGAAAACATAAAAATCTAGAACTCAAAAACAACATGGGGAACTGGGAATGCACATGACCTTCTCTCTCCCATTTAATCTCCTCTAGGACACCATGCTTCTAGAACACATGAAAAAAAGGAATTGTTTTCCCCCCTAAAACTTTGTCCCAATGATATTGGTTCTCTACTGGATGCTCCATGAATTTCCTATCATCTTCAATGTGAATCACTCCCCAGTCGATGACATGGGAGTCTTCGTGAAGATATCGGTGAAGATGAGATACGGGAAAGATGTTCTAGAACCTCTCAAACTATTTTGGTAGTGCTAACTAATATGAAACCCTACCAACTAGTCCCAACTCCTCAAAGGGACTGATCATCCTAGGATAAATTGTTCTCCCTCTTCCAAATCTCTGCATCCCTCATCAAGGGGAAAAATTCCAGAATATGTTGTCCCCATCATTGATCTCCAAAGGTCTCCTCCTGCAATAATCATATGACTTCGGCAGTCCTACACTACCTTTATCCTATAATTAATTGGATGAAAATTATCTATTATGCTATGAACTACCTAAGGTCCATGAATATCTATCTCTCCAACTATTTCCATGCACAAAGGTAAAGGACATGGTCTTTCGTACAAATCATCAAATGGATCCCTGCCAATTGATGAGTGATAGATATTATTAGAAGAAAACATAAAAAGGTTCAGTGTCATACAAAAGACCTTCTAAATTCAATGACACATGCCCACAACATATCTTCTAGAGTCTAGGTTGTGTTCTCTGGCTTACCATTTTTCTAAGGGTGAAAGGTAGTGCTGATTCATAACTGAGTGGAAAAAGAAGGTAGTAATCATATACCAAATCATGAGGTTAAGAGTTTATCCAAATTGCTAAAAATGGAATTCAGAACTCCATACATCCACACCACCTCATCCACATACCTTCTTGCCAAGACATCCACTACTCCTAACTCTTTAATTGCTAGGAAGTGATATAATTTCATAGATCAATCCACCACTACCCAAATTGCATCACATCTTCCTTGAGATATGAATAAACCTTTTATGAAATCCATCAAGATGTCATCCCACTTCCACTCAGGGACATCTAAGTGCTAAAAAAATCCATTTGGAACAAAATTATATATCTTCAACAGCTGGAACACAAAAATCCTCGACACAAATACTTCCAATACCTATATCATCCCAATATATGGAAAATACTCCCTAAATCCACAATAAATCATAGATACTACTGGGTGTACAACTAATGGTGATATAGAAAACTCATGGTGGACTCCCTCGAGCATTACCACTGAAAAAAGAAACCTTCCCCAGTACAACATCTGATTGGGAAGCGACCATCCCTCCCGAACATCACCATAGTCAAGTTGATCATGCATCACCTCTTCCTATAAGTATCCCCACTAAGAATCCTTCAAATAAAAAAGTAATTAGTAATTCACTAACATGTGAAAGAAATTCTCATCCACCATCCATTCATTGATCAAAGTGTAGGGATGAAAAATACTCTATCTCCATCAATGTGTCCGCAGATTCATGAAAAAAATCATTCTATGACTTCCTACCCAGTGAATCAACCACAAAATTTTCCTACCATGAGGTTTAAGAGATAATAAAATCATAGTCTGGAAGAAATTTTATCCACCTCTTCTATCTCAAGTTCATGTCTTACTGGGAAAATATATACCTAAAGATCTTGTGAACCGTGAAGACCACAATGCACTCTCTAATGAGTTAATTTCACCACAAATTTGATACCAAAACTACCTCTATTAGATTTTGATATTTGGATGAATGATTAGGATTGTGGGAACATAACATCCAAGACTAATAAGAGATAACTACCCACAATTTAATTGCAACAAATACCAAACAAAGATGGGAAGCATCCCAAAACACCTCGAACCTCACCACTTTATCTAGAAATAGGAGCAATGGACCACTGACCTACTTCCCCTTCAGATATAAGAACACTACATGGTACTAACCACTCCACACAAAATCCTATTCCTCTCTGGTTAGAGTTGTCAACAGAGCATCATCTCGAACGAAATGAGGTAAATATATCCAATTATAACCTACCAGATCGGGAAAACTAAAATCCTTTGAAACATTATTGGTTTCATTCCATGAAAAAAATACCTCAACCATTGATGGTTGCACAGCTACATGCTATTGCAACACCATATATCTAAGGAAATGTACTACCCATGTCCAAAAACAGCACATGGGAATCATTCTGCAGAGCTGGGGGCATCAATGGACCTATAAAAAAGTCTGAAGATGATCAATATGATCCTTCTATATCTTCAAGTAGATCAAGATGTTTTCTATTAATATGATGATTAAATGGTCCAATAACTCATGAATTATGGTGTTAATGATCCTAATGTACACATATGGTGTGTTCATAACACAAAACTACATGACTACAATCTCAAGGAGCTCGTATCTACACCTAAATCCATCCTTAAGATGTCAACTTCTTTTACTGTTAATTGGTGATATCTAAACCGTTGATCAATGTTAGAAAACTAGATTTCTCCTCATAACTGGTTGAAAATATTTTCTATCCTCGTAAGAGTGTAAATGTTTTAGAGAATCACCAGATTCAACATATGTTAGTCTATAGACAACCTCATACCACTAACCTCATTCTTTACAAAAAACAACTAGATTAGACGATAGAGGCCCATAGGTCCATATAAATCACTTATTCATCAAGTCATCAATCTGAATCACCACCTCCCAAAACACAGAATGTATCATCTGATAAAGATCTATCAAAATTGGTGATGTAAGGGGCTGTTAGTTTATCCAGAACTCAACATCACTTCAAGGGGGTGGTGTCACAGAATCCATATAGAAAAGATACAAGAAATACCCAAACACTATAAGAACCTCCACTATGTCTGTATCCACTAGTCCTACTGATTGTTTGGCGGACATGGAATGAAGAATATCTTCACACTAAATGCCCACATAGAAACACTACTCTCCAATGAAATGCACACACTGACCATCCACATCTAAAAACTAGAATCTCCTTTAGAAGAAGTAGATATTGGTATACACAAAATAAATAATTTAATTTTGAGAATAACATTTTTTGATGTATTTTTAGAAAGAATTTGTCCCCATTGGACTCATGAAGTCAAATAATTAGTTTACATCCTCAACACACCTCAAACATATTAGAATGATCTCAAACAATCGTACTCAACACCAAGGGAATGGGAAGCCTCTCTACATCAAATACTAGGTAATGGGATAGAATAGGTGAAACAATGGAGTGAAAAGTTGTTGAGTCAAATGATGAATGTGAAAGTGAAATAAACAAACTGATCATACCTTAATCAATAATTATACCTTCCAAAACTGATGCCTCTTCCATTTGCAACTAACCACTCCCTGATCCTCCACCCCACTACTGAAGACCACATCCTTGATCATTCTCAGGTTGAGGTCCCTCAGAAACACACTGAGGTTAGACTATACCTACTCCATCTCTCCTTGGTGGAGCATGGGCATGTTTTCCTTGCTTCTTGAACTTCTCTGTTGACAACTACTACTGAGTCGTTCACTGAAACTACTCATTCCCACGTACTAATACTGAATAGTAATCGGGAACTGACTATGAATTTTCGGTGGTCTCCTTAAGCCAAACACCTCGGTCCTAGTTTTACATAAAATGTATGAGTGCTTGAATATAGAAAAAAAATGGCTGAGGTTGATTTCTCATTGGTCGAATCCTTTGAGGCCCTGGCACATTAGACCTTCTACTGGTGGCATGTTGATAAAGCTTTGTTGTGCACACTCTAAAAAATATTTATAACTAAGTGAAGCATATGGACTAACCTAGGTCGTTCTCTTGAGTAGCTTTTGTGGTCAATCAATCACTACTTATAATTCAATTTTTTTATATATTTATTATTTATAAGACGAAAATAAATTAAATTGAGGTTTGATAAATGAGAATTAAAGATAAAGTAAATTAAAAATGAAATTCCTAATGTGGTCAAACTGAATGTCAGAAAAATGATGTTAGACCAAAAAGAGATATTCTCGAGAGAATCACACAAATTTATCCTTCATCATATCATTATTAGATTCAAATTTAATTAATAAATACACTCCATAGTATGTGTGAATATCCTCTTCTATATGTGGTTGCGAATATATAGTTCTCTCAATGATTGTTAAGAGACCGTACATCTACCTCCTCGATCGAGGGAAAATGTTACAGAAGATAATGTTAAGGCTCAGGTGGTATGTGGAGATAAAAAGGCTTCATACCCACTAATATCCCCCTTGAAATAACTATAATAAAATAAGAAATAATTAATATTAATTTTAAATGACTTGGGTTCAATACTTGATGGATGACCCAGGAACTTCCTCTGGTTAGTTACTCATGATCATGAGTACAAGAGATCCTAGTGGAGAATGACGGTGTGTAAAACCAAATATAAATAAATGAGAATGAGATGAATAATAGAAATATAAATTAAAAATGAATCATACTATTACAATGGAAATAAAAAAATTAATAGAAAATGGCCACATAGAAGTTCCAATTCTTTGATAAGGGTTGAGGATACATCTTTATAGGGAGAGGAGGTGAAAGACATCAATCCAAAATCATCCTCTAAATATTTTGGCATGGATATCCAAATAAATGGACGAATTGGTAATATTTTTCTGGATAAAATTTGTTTCATAATGTATCCTCCGCCAACTCTCAAAATATGAGCTTTATTTTCCATCGTATGTAGGCTTTATGGATGATTTAATCCGAGACATTTAATCTATCTATTTGACAAGCCAAATTCATATTATTCAATATTCATTGTCATTATCAAATTGATACCTATGGATTAACTCCTTACATCCTTAATAAATGTTGTTCCACATGTAATTTAACTTCTCTCCACAAAATATGAGCCATTTTGGATGTATGGTCACGATTTTATGAATTAATTATTCAATAAAACAATTTCTACCACGATAGAGGTTTTGTCTTTCTCATGTTTAGTTTTTCAAATAATGATTTAATGGGTATATTATGACATTAAAATCATCATGGATGTAGATAATTGAAATTAATGTCATCTAAATATATAACCATCTCAATTTGAGGTGTTTAGACCGATTTATGTTGCTATTATGACGGTGGGGTCCACACTATCCGCCCAACAAGTTTCCCATATTAAATGATTTTTAGGCCCCTAAATGCTCGAATAAACAATTAAAATTGAATAAAAGTTTTAGAAAATAAATCAAGTATTTCAGAAAAAAGAATCACATGATTTAGAATAATAATGTAACTATTATGACAAAAATACCCCTATCATAAAAATCATCCAAATTATTAAATTTAGCCATTTTTTTCCATTGAGATCAAAATACTACTAAAACCTAAAAATGAGAAAATTTCTCATACAATAACACTATCGTGGGATAATAAGCAATTATTTGCATTATAAAATATATGAAAATGTGTGATTCATCACTCCCCTACTATTCAACATTTCACTTTTGGGAAATCATCTAACCTCGAAATAAAACTTCACACAACAATCAAAAATGAGAAAATATAAATGATCTTATCAAAAATAGAATTCAATCATGTATAATCATTGAAAAAAATTCTCTCTCATTTTAATTTCAATCATTAAAATGTGTCCAACCTCATAAATCAATCCATGGACCAATCATAACCTACCTCACATTTAATTTTATGTCACTCTTCACTCAAGGGAAATTGAATCAAGAGTTATGCTCATACATGGAAATCACATGTATCCCCATAGGCTTGTTATAATTATCATTTCCCCACAGCATGAAACATTAAAATTAATTTAATCACGAGGGCTCCAATTAATTTTTCAAATGATTTTGTGTCTTATAGTTGGTGGGAAAATAAATGAAAAAGTTTCAGGCCAGAAAGAGGATGTTGGACTCTTAAGTACAATGCATGATTAATTCATGTGAAAAAACGGTAAATTACTCTCCCAATCCTACTAGAAATGTGAAAACAACACCAGCCCTATTTTATGACATGGTACATGATCCAATAAGTGATTATAATAAATTATATCATCTAATTTCTCCCTTTTTTTCAATGCTCCATAAAGGATTAACTTTACATCAGAATTTTTTTAGGATGAGATGAAAATTATATATAATGAATGAATGAAAGTTTATTCCATTGATTTTTGAGAGGTAAATGAGTCATAAAAGAATATACCTTGAGTAATTCAAGCTCGTCCACATTTTTTCATTTTTTTTGAAGGAGAAATAGATGAAACAATTAAAGCATCATGATGACTCATGACCAAATATCTTACTATCCAAAGACCAAAATATTTAAACACACATTAAACCCCCCATAAATGATACAAATCCCAATTAAAGCACATGAAAGGACCTTCCCCACACTGAAACATTAAATATCCATGAAAAAATACTAAAAGTGCAGGTAGGTAATGAAAAATCTGCTTGTAATGTGGCATAAACCTATAAAGAAATTTGTGATATCTAAGGGATTATGACGGAAACATTTAATGGTGGGTTTCAAGATAAAATGCTTCTAGCTAAAGTTATGCTTCTATAATTTCAAATACACTCCATGAAATCCAAATATTTAAAAGAGAAAAATCACAAATTTTGGTTCTCACACAAAATCCATGTTTCTCTCAAGAAAGTGTGGGTATTAGGAAAAATATTTTTAAGTATTTTAGAATAAGTCATAGTATTGGAAAAATATTTTTAATTAATGATTCTTGGGAACATATTTTAAAAAATAGTCAAACTCATAAAAAATCTTGAAAATCCATTTCTAGGAAAAAGAATTCACATCAACAATCATTTATGATCCATTCCTTCAAAAAAATATTCTCTTTAAAAATCAATTGATGTGTGAAAAGTGATAAGAATATTAATTGATGCTCAAAAATCCTAAAAATATGACAAACAAAAATCAAAATGACACAATAAAATCTAAGCAGGTTTACACTCCCCCACATTTAAATTTTACTACCCCTCGTTTTAACTCAACAAAAAATATATATAAATATAGAAAATCCAATGAAAGGAATGATACAACCTGACATTATTTTTGTTGTTTATTCCTTGAGATAATCTTCTAAAAGAAACCACATTAAGAGTACATGAAAGTATCAAAAAATACATAGAAAAATAAATAAAAAGAAATATAATGGGAATAAAAAAGTTATAAAGCTTGGTTTAGACCCCCAAGAGGGTGATAAGTTTTTATATCCCCTAGTTAGATAGTTTTAGTGAATTATCCGCAATCAAAAGGTGTGTGTGGTTTCTTTGAGATGCACCACCACATGTTAGTTTTCCCTATGTCTGTGAATAGTCACTGAATCTGGATAACCCTAAGGAATATAAGATAGTTCCAACCCTTGAAAAAATAATAAAGAGATAAATTAAGGTCCAAAGTGGGTGGGAGATATGGGTTCTCCCTATTGACTTCAATGGTATTCTCATCCATATAGAATATCAATTGTTATTGAGGAGATAGTCCCACCACCACATTCTTTTCCAACACTTCTTCAATAAACACCACTTGGGTAGTGTTTTCTTTAACATAAATCGTTAAATCTATTTTTGTTGTATCATAAATTTCAAAGGAAAATAAATTAGAAAAACATTCAAATTGAATAAGAATAAAACATGCAGAAATAATAATGAAGTCTTTCCTTTCATGTAATTTAGCTGGGTAATTGATTCTCTTTAGGCAGGACCATTGGAATCACAACATCATTAGGTGAATTGTCTTCAAAAGCAATAGATTAGTAGAAAGACTTTGATTCTTCTTTTTCATGGATGGGAAGATCATGTTTCATGTTATCCTTAACAAAGATATTTGATGAATCTTCCAAAAAAATGTTGATCTCCCATCATTACATCAGTTAGAATGTGTACATACAGGACCTCCTCAAGCAATGGATGAGTGTGGGATGTTATGATTAATTCCTTTTTAATCTCTTTATCACCCTCCTTGTGTTTCTTACCATAATTTTTTTATTTGAAATCTCTTCCACCACTCATTCTGGTTTATGTTCTGCCTTAGGTTTGGATTGCTCATGGGATGTATATATATATTCAGAAATAAATTCTTTTTGAATCTATAGTTTTTGAACATTATCACTAATACATTGAAACTGATCATCAGTATAATTGAATGAAATTTCTAGCACATGATATTTTTGAGTCCCTGAATAATAATTTGTATTAAAATACATCATTAATAAATAGTTTTCTTAATGTTTTTTTAAATTTAATATTTTTGTATTTATTTTAATTAATGAAAATTTATTTACAATCTGTGAATAAAAAAAATTAATGAAAACCACTTGTCTCCCATGAAATTATTCCAATTTGATGAAGCTTTTCTCGTGCGTTCTCTCAAACAAATTTACAACTAAGTGCAGCAGAGTGTTTGACATTGGTCATTCCCTTGAAAAGCTTCGATGGTCAATTAATCACTTCTTATTATTCAATTTTTTTTATATTTTTATTATTTATAAGAAAAAACAAAATTAAACAGTTGTTTGATTAATGATAATTCATGATAAAGAAAATTAAATATTCAATTCATAATGCAGATAGAATGAATGCAGGAAAAATGATGTTAGACATAAATATGAAATTCCTATGATAATCACCCAGATTGAACCTCCATAGTCTAATTATTTGTTTCAAATATAATTAAAAAACACACTCCATCATATGTGTTAATATCACATTATATATGTGGTTTTGAATATACATTTCTCTCAATTATCACCGAGAGACCGTAAATCCACCTCCTCAATCGAGGAAAAATATTACATAAGAGAAAATTAAGCCTAGGGTAGAAATTGGGGACACAATGGAGCCTTAAACGTAATACCCCCCTCGACCTTACTCTAATAAAATAATAATTAATTAACATGAATTTTCAATGACTTGGGTTCGACACTGGATGGATTCACCATGAATTTCCTCAGGTTAGTTACTCATGTTCACGAGTATATGAGATCAGAGTGGAGACGAGAGGGTGGAAAACCAAAGATTAAAACTGAGAATGAGATGAAGAGAAGAAAAATACATTAAAAATTCATCATACTATTATAAAGGAATGAAACTAAAAAACAATAGAAAATTTCAACATCGTAGGTCCAATGCATTGAGTAGGGGTGAGGATACATATTTATAGGGATAAGAGGTGAAAATATTCTCTCCAAAATAATCTTCCAAATGATTCCACGTGGTTGTCCCATTAAATGGCTTAATTTTGAACAGTTTTCTTCTTAAAATATGTTCCATAATGTATTCTACATTAACCCTCAAAATATAGCTTCATTGGAAATATGATGTAGTCATAATGGAAGATTTAATCCGAGACATTTAATCTTTCCATTTGACTGGCCAAATTTCAATATGTCAACTACCATAGACATTATAAATTTGAATCCTATCTATTCACTCCTTCCATACTTAATAAATAATTCTCCACATGTAATTTATTTTCTCTGAAAAAACTATGAGCCATTTTTTATGTATGGTCTTGAAGTTATGAATTAATTACGTAATGAAACTATTTCTACCTAGTGAGTACATTCATATTCCACGTGTTTTGAGTGTTCATATAATGATTTAATGACCATATTTTTACTTTAAATTAATCGAGGAAACGAATAATTGAATCCTATTTCATCTATGTCTAGAACCATCTCATTTTGGATGTGTTTAGACATACTTATGTGTCAATTTTGGAGGTGGGGTCCATGCTCTTCACCCGACAAATTTCCCGTATTAAATGATTTTATCCGGCCTCTAAATGCTTGAATCCACCTTTCCACATGAATAAAATGTTGTAGTAAATAAATCATAGGCTTAATCCAAAAATTAATCACATTAATTGTAATAAAAACATAAAAGTTATGGCAAAAAATACCCCTATCATAAAAATTGTCAAATTACTAGATTTATCCATTTTTTTGAATTTGAGCTCAAAATACCACTAAAACCTAAAAATGTGAAAATTTATCATATAATAACATTATGGTGGGATTATAAACAATGATTTATAGTATTAAATATATGAAAATGTGATATTCATCACATGTCCCCATGACGAACTCAACAGACTCCCCTATCATGGTAGACCTATTTGCAAGTGCATCCTCTCTGTCACCTCCACCTTTATCTAGGCCTCTATGTACATCAACATGGTAAAAGGAGTAATCACATTCGGGATAAATGGATGAAGAACCTCCTCTTGGTATCTCACATGAGAATCTATATATAGAATGTGATCTTAGGAAAAGAGAAGGAGTTAATTGAACATAATCCCGAGTTCTCAAACAAACATACTCCCCTACTAGAGGTAGAGTAGCTTCTGTATCTTCTAATTCTTCATGATCAATGAGAGGAATTATTCTAAGAATTTATTTTCAAAATCAACAAAAAAAACATCAACCACATTCCACAAACCCATGTACTATGCCCACTACTAATGTGAAGCCCTGCGCATCTGACTCACTAAAATGGGAACCTAGTACTCCATCATAGACTAGATTAGACTACTAATGATCTCCAAATCCTCTATCCATCTATCTTCCTCCATTTCAAAAACTCTTCTCTCATACATTTTCAAGGCCTATCACTGGAAAGCTAATAATGTTATCTTCCACTGGCCGTCCTCACACACTTGATCAACCCACTTCCAATCAACCAAATTGGCCTACTGATCCTCAACTACTGAAGCCACATGTGGACGATGACCGGGTGCCACCTCTGTAAATGTAAATAAAGAACTTCTATGCCTATGAGAAATGGAATTTTATTTATGATTATTTTTAACTCACTACTTACTTAAATTTACACTAAATCACCCAATTCAAATAGGAACATATGTCATTTTGAGTCATGTACCATTCCCAGGGTCTCTACCCAGAAAATGGTGTAGCCTCACATGGTTGTTTGGTATGCTCATAGACCTTGCCACCGATTTTGGGGGGCCAAGATATCACACATCCTACCAAGTATTCCCAAGCCTGTGTCAGTAACCAAGATCACCAAACACTATTTCCCTCCCAACCCCTTAAATCCTCATTATGCCTAACTAAAAACTCCTTTCTAACTCTCGATCAGCACCTCTAATAACATTATAACATGCCCATGTATTCATGATGATGTAAGTGTCATGACCCTCCTTAACGGTAGATAAATTTCCATGAACCAACTTATTCTAGATGAATAATGATAGATAAGGAACCATTTATCTTGTCTTTATTAGTGTCATGACCCATACCCCTGGGCTGGTTCCGTGACTACCCCAAGCTCCCCTCCGGATGTCTAGGGGCTATCGACTAGAACTGAAGGCGTAAACCTGCATGTGGGGGGTATTTTCCTAAATAACGTTATTCACACACAAACCCAACCAAGTACCAACTCACAAAAAAAATAGATAGTATACCATTGAGAGGAAACTAAGTATGATCATAACTGAATGGATGTGGGAAAAAATACAAACCCGAAAGAATGTACTGAAAGTATTAAAGTACAAAAGTTCTCTAATTTCAATCCTAAAAAACCCCACCTAATCGTAGGAGTAGTGTAGCTACTTGAAGTCGGGGGGAGTACGTCTCGTCTGTCGGATCTCACTGTGGACCGCTTGGTCCAATGCAACCAAGTTCGTTGTCGAAGCATCGATCATCTACATGGAATATTGAAAACAAGTGGGAAAGGCCCATATATGAGGTGAGTAACACCAAACATAGTTGGGACCCACAAACCAACAAGGAAAGACCACACACCAATCTGGAAGTATAGCACATAGCAAAAGTACATAACACAAGTCATGTCACACCGGGTATCACTTTACATTAAGGATAGAAGTATCATCAATCATTTCATTTAAATCCTCATCTAATGGAGAAATCCTCCTCTCACGAGAATCGTGGGCCTGCTGGGTCACATAGTTCTACTTTTCACTAACCATGTACTATTGAGGTACTTATTCCTGATAGGTACTGTGTGGAAGCTGGGTCACACAAAGCCGCTTCCAACTATGAGCCTGTTGGGTCACACAAAGACACATCCAACTAACCTTGGACTAATTTGGTACTCATCCATGATGGGAACCCTGGAAATGCTGGGTCACACAGATCCACTTCCCACCAATGGCCTGTAGGGTCACATAGATCCATTTCCCACTAGGGAAGTCGCCAAGTTGTAATGATTTCAAGGTCAATAGACTTCAATGATCCATCACTCGTAGGTATTCGTACCTAGTCTTCTTGGATGAACCACTCATAAAGACACTCACCACATATTTTTATCCATGGTAGTCACCACAAAGTATTCCAAAAGATAAGTTTCACCATGAGAGTCCCAATTCCACAAATAGATCGTCAATCAGATGCACGGTTTGCAAGATATAGGGATTTTAGTGCCAAAGGCCCGGTAGGATTGGTGTTTGATCCAACCTGGTCATACCCCAACATTATCCAAAACTCAAGTAGAGTATCAAAAAAGGATCAACATGTTCTAAGGATCCCGACGCTATAGATAGTTCATCAAAATAACAACTGGTGTAGAAGTTAGGGTCTGTTTTTTGTAATTGGTCGGTACTGGGTCCGGGTCGTGTCCATCCTGGTCAGACCGACCCAACCGAGTTTGGCATGGTCCAAACTTGAATGATCCAGGTTGACCCGACCTGACTCAGGTTCGACCCGAAAATGGTCGTCCCACTAGGCCATCCTGGTGGTCCTGCCCACCAGTTGGCGTGGGTCTCCAGGGACACCCTATTGCAGTGCAGAGCCACATTAGCTAATCAATTCGTGAGGTTTGACCAAACATGGAATCACGTGGAACCGCGGGTCCCTCCGTTCCACAGTTGATAGGGTGTAGCTTTTCTGTCAGTTGCGCCACTGGAACGCACCCCATACTCTAGCCCACAATCGAATCATCGACCCTGCTGTCACGAGGGAGTGCCGTCAGGGGCACACCCCACCACTGTTCCTCTTGTTCCTAGAGTGATGGCCAGATCTTCCGCCAGGGATGTGGCATGCACTGGTGTAAGTGGCAAGATATTCACCAGGCCACTGGTCACGCACTGGTGGCCCGTTTTCTGTGTCTTCTATGCCTATGGCCTCCAAGAATCACGTTTTTCACTATCATAGGACCTGATCTAGCATGTTTCCAACTTCAAATTGGGCAGTCACAATCAACTCACAAGTGGAGGGGCTCGGGCCTTGTTCGTGTCGGCCTGTGCCCTCTGCGCTAGTGATAAATAAGAGCGTCTCATGTGAGAGTTTCTTAACCAGATTTCATTCCATAATTTCAATCCCTATACCAACAAAAAAAACACACTCCAGTATATATATCGAATATAGGATCATCTCGTTCATGAGTTGATCCATTCTTATCATTTTAGGAAATAAATTCAGGGAAAACAAGATGATCAACACCACCCCTACCTCTTATATCACTTAGAGAAAATCTTTACGTGAAGGTGGGTTGTGTACCTCATTCTTTAAATAGTTTCCCAATGACTCTACTCATACGTCATCCTTTGGTTTGTGGTTCGGCGTCACCCGTCACCTCCTACTAGGATCGACTCCATCCTCTAAGGGATTGACGTCACAGAACTCCCTCAAAACTTCATTTCTTAGCGAAGCTGTGCTGACACCTCTACCCGGGATCCATTTAAAAATGAGAGGGGGAGGGTATGTAATGATGGGGGAATTAATGGGGGTTCATTAATTAGGAACCTTCCTAATTCCCCAACGACATCGTTCCATAAGATTTTCATGTCATGATATTTATTGGATTGACAGATCTTCGGTCCCACACTCCATTTTTCTATTGATGGATAAGAAATAAAATTAAATAATAATTTTTTTTATTTAATTTCATTTAAAAAGTCACAAAAAATAACTATTTCTCCATACCTACTATAGTAAAAGCAATGTCTCCCTTATGGGAATCCCATCACTGTGGATTCAACGGTGGATTCAGATTTTTAATCCAAGTAATGGTATAAATGTTTGAAAACACCATTCACGTGTTTACTAAACGTACATTAAAAAAAGTTCAAAAATTCATTCTGGGCACACCAGGCCTCTGAATGCGGCTTGGTCAATTTTCGCAGACCTGTAATTATTCAAAATTATTAAAAAAAATTAATTTGAAAATTCTGGTATTTACATTCTCCCCACCTTAGGGCTTTTCATCCACAAAAGCCACAACATATAATAAGGAAATAGATGGTGTAACTAGGAATGAATATGAGAATCCCACTCCCATGTTCTCTCATAGAGGTAACCGTGTTGCCAGTGAATGTCAAGACATGTCCCTCGGGGCCCGTTCTGTGACTACCGCAAGCACGCCTTCCATAAGCCAGGGGCTTACGACTAGCACCAAAGGGCTTATTACCTAAAACTAGGAAGGTATTGCCTTTATAACCTGTAACACACACAACCAATCACACAACAAGATACAAACACAAGAAAACTATATAACTAAAATAGTGGTGAATGTAAAAGGGGCCAGAATACAAGCCCAACAGTAAAGGTACAAATACAATTGAATACAATACAACTGAAGAAAGATAATGATAGATCCTAGATCATCCTCCGAGGTTCCAACCTAAAGGGTAGTTACATATCGTATCATTAGCACTCCATGTACACCTGTCTCCTCTACATACCGACATTCCATATGGTCTACCTCCAGGTACCGTCCAGTCTTGGTACTCTTGTCCTCAGTCAGTATTGTCCGTCATTTTCATCCAACACAACACGGTGCGGGCATAGCCCTTGTAGATATCTGTATAAAGATACTTATTAGGGACCCAGAGACCCTCAAGGTCTCACAATATCCATAAAGGATAATCCAAGTATGAAATCAATAGATGACCCTACATAGGTATATTCCCATACATATACCAGAGTTTTCAAGTAATCCATCTCAATCATGGGGAAAACACAGAGGTAATGAATCATATCAAACTAGGTATATCATTAAGTATAGTGATAGATATGATTATATGTAACTACTAAATAATCTTACTAAGATAAGAAGCTCTACTTATAACATGCACAAAATCTCTAGGAGCTGACCTGCATTGGATCGCTAGGAGCTGACCCACATTGGATCGCAGGAGCTGACTGACCATGGATTTCTAGAAGCTGACCCACACAAGATTGCTAGGAGATGACCCATAGATGATTGCTGGAGCTGACCCACACATGATCTCTAGGAGCTGACGCCCACAGGATCGCTAGGAGATGACCCACACAGGATCGCTAGAGCTGTCCCACACATGATCACTTGGAGCTGACCCACACGGGATCGCTACAGGCTCTCCCATAGTGGATTTCAAGGAGTTGACCCACACAGGATCACTGGAGATAACCTACACAGGATTTATAGGATCTTACCCAGACATGATAGGTATGAGCACTCTTCTTGTCCCTACCAGCTACTGGGTTTCCCCACTAAGTTTTCTCTTCTCTGAGAGAGTCCGCTCACCAAGCCACTGGTTGATTCTCCAACTGCCATGATGTCCCATGATGAAGTATCCCATGGAATACCTTGTCATTGGGGTCCCAACACAGTATATGGCATGTCAATCAGACGTCCGGTATGTGAGTTATTAAACTTTTAGTCCCGGGGTCCCATTTGGATGTGTTCATGATCCAACCTGACTATTCCCCATCTTAATCCAATTCTATAGTGAGGTATATGAAAATGGACCATCTCGCTCCATAATTTTCAGTACCGCTGATGGTTCATCAAATGGATATCCCGTGAAATGTTATGTCCAAAATAATGTAAATGCATCTTAGTGGGGCTGAGTCTGGTCCGACTAGGTTGGACAGACCCGGCCTGACGCGGTCTGGGTCGACCTGGTTTCCGTCGACCCTGCCTGGCTCGTTGGGTTTGGCCCCACTCGCTGGGCGGCTTGGCAGGCCGCGAGGGGCCGCAGAGGGTCATGGGTGGCCGCGAGACTGTAGAGGGACAAGAGGGCGTGAGGATGCAGAGCGGCTCAACCAATGGGTTTCCATGAGGATGTAATGCCACTGTGCGTTTCTGCCAAAACAGCGGTGGCGGCTCGGGGGAGGCTCATCCTGGACATCGGTGGGGGCTCAGATGACGGCTCAGCCTAGCAGCGGTGGCTCGGGCACGGCACGGCCCTAACGGTGATAGAGGCTCGGCCTAGAAGGTGGTGGCGTCTTGGAGGGCGATGAAAACTGGGATGACGGCTCGACCCGAATGGTGGCGATGGCTCAGACGGAAACGACGCCTCATCCCGGACAGCGGCATCTCGGGTCGGCTTGGCTGTAGATGGAACGAAGTGGCGGATGCTGCGAGGCAGCGATGGCTGTGGGGTAGCGAGGTCCACAGAGGGCGGAGCCCTGCGGGGAGCAGAGGATGTGGGGTGGTGTGACACCATGCCTTCATTGGCAGTTCTTGAGTTCCACCGGTTCCAACCGTAGGCATCGGTCGCTGTCACCAAAGTCATCTTCTTCCATCGTGAATGATACACCATTAAAGATGAACAACGGAGAGGTCAAGCCATGTTTTTTTGGCCGGCACCCTTCATGTTAGAGTGGTAGTATGTAGCTCAATAAAAACAACAATGTGTATGAAAGATATTTATGAACATCAATCCCCACAACCTTCATCAATCAATAATCTCATTCCCACAATAGAAACATAGAAGGTAAGAACATGTTAAAAAAACCCCTACTTCGTTTGATTCATCGACGGAGATCACGAGGGAGAAGAAAACATAGTTTGGAAGGGAGAGACAATAGTATATTTAAGACATCCCACATTGGAGGATGTCCCGATAAAGAAGGTTGAAGTTGAGTTCAGTGTTCTTCATTGGCATCTTTCATTGGAGAGCCTTCTCCCAATTTCTCCAACGCTCTTTCCTTTTCCAAGCCATTTCCCATATTCCAAAAAAAAGGTAGACCAAGATTATGATATCTATTATTTAGTTTGTTGGAAAAAATTCAAAATATCCTAATTAATTAAATCGAAATGGCCTAATAAATTAGGGAGGAGTTGAAGAGGAAACCCCACATTTAATAGTATGTTTGAGGGTTTCTCCATTAAAGAGGAGTTCAAGGGGGTTTATTCCTCAGGTGGTCCCAACCACCAACAACTCTCATGGTAGGTTTGTTTCAGAGGTCCCCACAATCATAACCTCTCATGGGAGGTTTAGGTATAGTGGTCCCCACTTCTCAACATCCACATGTGGGAGGTTTTAACAAATAAAAAAAAGGTTACAGAAATTTTATTTTATTTTATTCCTTTCACTAAAATCCCAATTCCTATCTTTCACTCTCGACCCACTATGGTAGAGGTGAAGGAATCCTTAAGAGAATATCAGTGCTTCAAATTCAACTGTGTAATCAGATTTCAATTCTGAGCACCGGTTCAAATGTTAGAAAATCCCATTCACACGTTTTCTGAACGTACCCAAACGAAATTTCATAAATTCATTCTGGGCATTCCCAACCACGGAATCATGCACCGTAAATTTTCACAGACTCATAAAATTCCCATATATAAAAATATTACATTTAAATTTCACGTATTTACATTCTCCCCACCTTAGGGCTTTACGTCCCCATATGCCACAACACAAATCTAGGAATACAAGTGGTGTTATAGAGAATGCATCTGAGTCTCTCACTCTTATGTGCTCTCCTGGAGGTTCCCGTGCAGCCAAAAAATGCAAACCAGAGGTATTGACTACACACAAAGGACCCTCTCTTATTGATCCTTAATCTCCATTGGAACCTCCTTAAAATCCTCCCAATCATTGATGTCCATCTCTCTTTGGACGAGGACGTGGGAAGGGTCGTGCATGTATATTATTTTCAGGGATACATTGAAGATGGTGTGCTCTTGGTGCAATTGAGGTAGAAGAGCTAAGCAGTAATCCACGTCGCCAAATCTACTGAGGAAGTGTAAGGATCCAATGAATCTCATAGAGAACTTGTGGCCTTGGCCAAATCTCCATAAAACTTGTAGGGGTGGGACCCATAGAAAGACAAGGTCATCATCCTCTAACTCTATAGGTCCTCGTCTCCTGTTGGCATATGACTTCTGCCTACTATGTGAAGCCTTCACCCTCTTTTGGATAATCTTCACCTTCTTTGTGGATGCCCATAACATCTCTGGTCCCATTTGTGTTGACTCCCCTGGGTCAGTCCATCATAAAGGTGATATGCAAGGTCGCATGTACAACACCTCAAAAGGTGACATCCGAATGGTGGAGTGATAGTTTTTGTTTTATGAAAACTCCACCAAAGGAAAGTGATCCACCTGTTTGCGACCAAAGTCGAGGATGCAATCATGTAGCATGTCCTTGAGAGTCTGAATGGTCTTCTCAGTCTAACCATCCGTCTGAGGATTGAAGGTGTTGCTCAAATGAATTTTCATCCCAGTAGCCTCATGCAGCCCCTTATACAGCCGAGATATAAAATGTGTATCATGATCGGAGACAATAATCGAGGGTAATTCATGTAGTAGTGGAATCTACTACACATAGAGGAATTCCAAGCTCTCTACTGAATCCTGCTCTTTGATCGATAGGAAGTGGGCCGACTGGGTGAGTCAATTTCTGATCACCAAGAGAGAGTCCTAACCTCTGGATGTAAATGGAAGTCCTATCATGAGGTATATGGATATCCCATCCCACTTCCACTCTAGGACCTCCAAAGACTGAACCAAGCCTTCTAGGACCTAATGCCCCGCCTTTTCGTGCTATCAAGTGAGTCACTGAGAGAAAATATGCGCCAATTTTCTTCATTTCCGGCCACCAGTGTTGTTATTGGAGATCCTAGTACATCTTCTCCATCCCTGGATGTACCACTATATGGGATGTGTTGAACTCTCTCAACACACCCTTTTGAAGTGAAATTGGTACCATGGTACGTCCTCTGGAGAGAATTAAATTCACTACACCATTAGAAAATTCCTCAGGTGCCTGTCCTTTGGATATCTAAGCACGTCGTGCCTCGCAGTCAACATCCCCATGAAATGACTCCCGGACTCGCTGAAGAAGTGGGGGAGTGACTATAAGAGTCTCATGAAACGCTGTTGTATCCCTATCCATAATGAATATCTGTAAAGCAGCCAGCTACTCTGTTGCCACGCCTAGCAGTTGTATACTTAATCTTCGTCTAAGTGCATATACTACAATGTTCCCCTTCCCAAAATTATAGAATATCTAAAAGTCATAGTCCCGGAGGAACTCAACACAATTTCACTGTCTCACGTTCAAGAACTTCTAAGAGAAGATGTACTTGAGACTCTTGTTATCAGAGTCTACTATAAAACGCACGATCATCATGTAATTTCGCCACATCTTTAAGGAGAATACCACTACTACTAACTCTAGGTCATGGGTATCATAGTTCATCTCATGCTCTCTCATCTATCGAGACCCATAAGGGATTACTGCTTGTTCCAGCATCAGGAAACATATGAGAATGACCCAGAATTATTCGTAGTAGACTACATACCCTACGCCCTCCTCTTGAAGCCTCAATATGGGGGGTACTAGTCTGCCTCTTCCTAAGCTCCTGAAAAATCTACTGGTATCTCTCTGGCCACACAAAGGGTTGCCCCTTCTTCATTAGGACTGATAGTGGCGGTGAAACTCTGATGAAATATAGCACAAACATTCAGTAATATCCATCCAATCACAGGAAACTTCATACCTATGTCACACTCCAGGGTGGCTACCAAAAAAAGTACCACCTCAATATTCATTGGATCCTTTGCCACTCCATCCATTGAGATGACATGTCCCAGAATGTAAAACACTCTGATTCTAATTTTTCGTGACCCATCCCCCTGGGATCATGTTGTGACTACCCATGCCGGCCTTCCATAGGCCAGGGGCTGGCGACTATCATCGAAAGATGTATTCCCTAAAACTGGGAAGGCATTTCCTTTATAACCTATAACACAAAAAAACAAGAATAAAGCAAGATACGAACATAATAAAACTGTATAACCAAAATAATTCTGAAAGTAAAATGGGTGGGAATATAAGCCCAAAAGTAATGGTACAAGTACAACTGAAATAAAATAAAACTGAAGAAAGAGATAGACAACTACTGGATCATCATCTAAGGTTCCTACCTGAAGGGTAGGTACATTTAGCCTCCTCAGCACTCTACATCCACCGATCACCTCTATGATCCAACATGCCATATGGTCCACCTCTATGTACCATCCAGTTCTGAAAATTTCATATTCAATTAGAAATGTCTGTCATATGCATCTAACAAAACAAGGTGCGAGCATAGCCTGGTTAGGGGTGAGTATAACGATAATTAGTAGAGACCCCGAGACAATCAACGTATCACAAAATCCACAAAAGTAAAAAACCCATATGTTTGAAATCAATGTATAAACCTACATAGGTATATGCCCACACATATACCTGAGTTTTCAAGTAATCCATCACAATCATGAAAAAAACACAGAGATAATGACTAATCTCACACAAGGTATATCATTATGTACAATAGTAGAGATGATTAGATGTAACTACTGAATCGTATTACTCCATTAAGAGGCTTTGCTGCTAACCTACACAGAATTGATAGGATCTGACCTGCACATGATCAATAAGAGGTAACCCACATAGGTTCGATGGAGATGACCCCCATAGGATCACTAGGAGTTGACCCACATAGGATCACTAGATGCTGACCCACACAAGCTCGTTGGAGTTGATGCACACATGATCTCTTGGAGCTAACCCACACAAGATCTCTTGGAGATGACCCACAGAGGATCACCAGAGTTGACACACACACGATGGCTAGAAGATGACCCACATAGGATCTCTAGGAGCTGACCCAAAGAAGATCTCTAGGAGCTGACCCACACATGATCGCTGGAGATAACCCAACTAGGATCGCTAGTAGGTGACCAACATAGGATAGTTAGTAGCAGACTTCTTGTCACAACCATCTAATAGGTTTCCACACTGGGCTTTCTCGTCTTAGGGAGAGTCCATTCCCCAAGCCACTGGTCAATTCTTCAACAGCCAAAATGTCCCATGAAGAAGTATCTCAAGGCCTTCCAAGTCATAGGGGTCTCAACTAAAAAGGTTCCACGCCAATTAGACATCCAGTCGGTGAGTTATTAGCCTTTTAGTCCTGATGACCTAGTTAGATTAGTGCGTGATCCAACCCGACTGTACCCCATCTTATCCCAAATCTGTAGTGATGTATACAAAAAGGGGCGATCTCCCTCCATGATTTCTAGCACCACTGACGGTTTATCAAATGGATGATTGGTGCCAAAGTTATGTCAAAAAGAATGTAAATGGGTCGTAGTGGGCCTGGGTCCGGTCCCACCCGGTCAGACCAACCCAGTCGGACCGACCCGACCCGACCTAGCATAGGACAACCCGGGTGGGGTAGAACCGGCATGACCCACTGGGTCTGGACCATCCCATTGGGCGGCCCGACACGATGGATTCATCCCTAGCCCGCTCAGTCCAGTTCGAGGGGCCATAAGGGACTATAGAGGTCAACGGGGGGTCGTGAGGTTGTGGAGGGCCTCAGGGGTGTGAGGCCACAAAGTGGTTCAATTGGGGGGTTTCCGCGAGGGCGTGAGGCCATGGGGAAACTTGGCCAGGGAGGTTCGGTTGGAAGAGTGGTGGTGCCGGCTTGGCCAGACGGTGGCAGCTTGGGCACCGGCTCGACCTAGATGGCAGAGGAGGCTCGGCTTAGATGGATGCAGTGGGTCGGATGGCGGCATAGACTCAGCCTAGATGGTGGCGGTGACTAAGGCTCAGACAATGGTGGTGGCTCGGCCCAGACGACAGTGACTCAGGTCGGCTCGGCTGCAGATGGCGTGGAGCAGCGGAGGCCGCGAGGCGGTGAAGACTGCGGGGCGGTCAGCTCCGCGGACGGTGGATCACTGTGTGGTGCAGAGGTTGCGGGGTAGTGGAGCCCTATGCCTACATTGGTAGTTCATGATTTCCACCAGTTTCAACTGCCGACACCAGTCACCGTTACCAATGATTCCCTCTTCTATCGAAAAAGATACACCATTCAAGAAGAACGACAGAGGGGTGTGACCATGTTTGTTTAGAATGAACTCTCCATGTTAGAATGGTAGCATGTGTCTTAACAAGGTCATGAATTTTTATGGAAGATATTTAAGAAATTCAATCCCCACAACCTTTGACAATCACTAATCACATTCCCACAAAAGAAAGTTTGAATGGAAGAACATGGGAACAAAACCCCTACCTCGAATGATTTGTCGACGAAGATTGTGAGGGAGAAGAAGATTTCATTCAGAGGGAAAAGATGATCATCAATTAAATACATCCCACGTTGTAGGATTTCCCAAGGAACAAAGTCGAAGATGAGGTCGGCGTTCTTCACTGACATTCTTCTTTGGAGAGCTTTATCCCAAGTTCTTCAATGCTCTCTCCTTTGACAAGCCTTTTCCCCAATTCCACCATAATGAAAAGGTAGCGAAAGATTATGATACCTATTAGATAGTTTGTTCGGAAAAATTCAAAATATCCTAATTAATCAAATTGAGTTGGAATAATAAATGTTTGTGGTGTTGAATAGGCTCCCCCAAATTAAATAGGAAGTTTGATTATTTCTCCATTAAAGGGGAGTTCTTGGGCGTTTATACCTCGGGTGGTCACCACCACCATAACCTCTAATGGGAGGTCAGTTTGGGTGGTCCGCACCACCATAACCTCTCATTGGAGGTTTAGGACTGGTGGTCCCCACTTCTCAACATCCACATGTTGGAGGTTTTAACAAATAAAATAAAAATGTTAATAAAATGTTATTTTATTTTATTCCTTTCACGAAAAACCCAATTTCTATATTTCACTCTCGTCCCACTACGGTCGAGGTGAAGGACTCCATAATAAAATATCGGTGCTCTAAATTCAATGGTGTCCACATATTTCAATTATGGGAAATGGCTAAAAAGTTAGAAAAACCCTTCTCACATTTTTACTGAACGTATTTGAACAATTGTATAGAAATTCATTTCAGTCACTCAAGGCCTTAGAATCACGCATCATCAATTTTCGCAGACATGTAAAATTCCCATATATCAAAAAAAAATTACCGGGAAATTCTGGGACTTTATAGAGAACGTGAACCAGAGGTATCGACCACCCATGAAGGCCTCACTCTTGTCGATCCTCAATCTCCACTTGAGCCTTTGTAAATGTCACACCATCATCGAAGTCCATCTCTCCATGGTTGATTATGTGAGATGGGTCATGCACGTATCTCCTAATTTGGGATACATGGAAGACATCGTTCATCCTCACCAACTACGGTGGAAGTTCAAAGTGGTTTTCTATATTGACAATCCTCCAAAGTATCAGAAATTGTCTAATAAACCTTAGTTATAACTTGTCGCCTTAGCCAAATCTCTAAAGTACCTATCAATGAAATACTCACAAGAATTTTTGGTACCCCTCCTGGAACTCCAAAGGTCTCTGTCTCTTGTCATCATAAGACTTATTCCTACACTGTGCGGTCTTCATCTTCTCTTGGATGATATGAACTTTCTCAATGGTAGCCCATACCAACTCTAGACCCATAATTACTAACTCCCCTGGGTCTTTCTAGCATTGAGGGGATATACAAGGACAACTATACAGGGTCTGGAATGGTTCCATACTGAGGGGGAGTGATAACTGTTATTGTATGTGAAATCCACCAAGAGCAATTGATCCTCCCAATTACGGCCAAAATCCATGATGCATACACAAATCATGTCCTCCAGCCTCTGAATGGTCCACTCCATCTTACCATAATTCTAATGAAGGAAGGTGGTACCCAAACGTAACTAACTTCTAATCACCTCCTATACTCCCTTCCACAACCGAGATGTAAAACACATGTCATGATCAGAGATGATAATCGATGGCACCCCATGAAGTCATAAAATCTCTCATATGTAGAGGTGCCCCACGACCTCTACTGATACCTAATCTTGTATGGGTAGGAAGTGGGCCGCCATGGTGAGTCGGTCAACGATCAACCAGATGGAGTCATGTCCCCTGGATGTACATGGAATCCCTATCACAAAGTCCTTGGATATCACATCCCACTTCCACTCCTACACCTCTATAGGTTGTTCTACGACTACTGGAACCAGATGTCTGGCCTTCACTTGCAGACATGTGATGCATCAGGAAACAAACTATGCTACAACCTTCTTCATCCCTGGTCACCAGTGCTGATGCTGGAGGTCCTGTCACATCTTCGCTACACCGAGATGTACCGCCAGTGGGGACCTATGGAACTCCTTGAACACCTCATCCCATAGATACACTGGTACCATAGTACGTCCTATAATGTCAATGATGTGCTCCTCCCCATCATAGAATTCATCAGGTTCCTATCCTGAGGATATTTGAGTATGTCGAGTCTCCAAGTCAATGTCACAAGATGTGCATATTTGACTCACATATGTTGTGGGGGAGTGACTGTCAAAGACTGGAGGTAAGCTTCCCCATCTCTATCCATTATGGATATCTGCATTGTGGCTAGCTGATCTATCATCTCACTCAGCAACTGAAGAGCAGAACTCATGATGAGTGCATCATCTACCACATTCCCCTCCACAGAAGTATAAAATACCTCAAAGACATAGTCCTGGATGAACTCCACCCATCGCTGCCATCTCAAGTTCAGGCCCTTCTGTGATAAGATATACTTGAGACTCTTGTGATCATAGTATACTGTAATATTCATGCCCATAGAGCAATGTCTCCATACATTCAATGTGAAGACCACTGCTTCTATCTCCATGATGTGGGTAGCATTTTTCTACTCATGTTTCCTATACTCTCTTGATCCATAGGCTATCATTACTATCTCTTGTATCAATAAACACCCATGTTCGGTCCCTAATTCATCACAACATACTACATACATTGTGCCCTCTTCTGGTATCATCATGATGGTGTAACTCGTCAGTCTCTACCTTAGATCCGGATAAATTTTCTAGGATCTTTTCATCCACATGAAGGGCTGCCACTTCTTCTTCAATGCTGACAAGGGTTCCACAACATTGGAAAATCTAGGCACACATCAATAGTAGTATCCAACCAACCCTAGGAAGCTCTGCACCTCAGCCACACTCCTGGGTGGTTACCAACAAAGCACAAACTCTATCTTCAATGGATCAACTGCAACTCGGGCCTCCGGGATAACGTGTCCCAGAAAGTGGAACTCTCGTTTCACGAACTGGTACATTGATAGATTACCATGAAGTTGGTTCTCTTAGACTGTATCTAGATCTATCTATAGATGATATGCATGATCCTCCTCTGTCACTGAGTATGCTAATATGTCGTCGATGAACACCACCACAATGCGACCGAGGTATGGATGAAATAACTTGTTCATGAGTCCCATGAAAACTACTACGGAATTAGTCACATCCAACTACATAACCATGAACTCATAGTGGTTGTACAGACATCGGAGGATCGTCTTCTTCACATCCTCATCTCATACCCTGAGTTGACGGTAGCCTGACCTGACGTCTATCTTCAAAAAAAAAAGAGTCCCATTTAGATGATTGAAAAGAGAATCAATCCTATGATGTGGATACTTGTTCTTCACAGTCACCTAGTGTTGGCCTTGGTAGTATACGTAGAGTCTCAAACTCTCATATGCCTTATTGGTGAACAAAATCAGGGCTGCCCATAGAGAAACATTGGGCCTTATGAACCACTTACTCTGCACATCCTCCAACTGTACCCATAACTCACGAAGCTCCATAGGAGCCATATGATATACTAGTATAGATATCGGTGTCATCCCAGGGTACATGTCGATGTAAAAGTCTACCCACATGCATGGATGTAGTCTAAGAACATCATCATAAAAGACATCGACATACTAGTCCACCACTACAGGATAACCCATACTCTCAACATATACTTCCCCAAGGATTAGGATAGCCAACTAATGTGTAATTGGCCACACCCACCTCTGAAAAGTCCATCTTGTGTTGCAATGGATCATTTCCCACTGGTGAAGAAAAACACACTCCCACTTGCATGGTCACACCGCACGTTGTGCCTAATACAATCAATCTCTGCATGTATTGTGCATAACCAGTCCATATCTATGATGACGTCATAAGGCCTCGACGCCACTACTAAGAGATCCCAACCGAATCTCTTGCCTCCATGAGTATGCTCACACTACCAATAGTAGTGTGTAATCATAGAATCTTATCCCATATAATTTTTTAGCCATAAGGATCGAACCAATAGTTCCACCAGAATCTCAGAGATCCGAATGGTGGAAGTGGCAAAAAATGTGTGATTGATACCTATGATTATAAGAACTATAGATAAGGTGTAATAGACACAGATCGTACCTCAGATCATCTCAGGGGCACTATTTTCATAGGCCTCTGCTGCGTGGTGCTGAGCTTGACCATGCCTACCTTCTCCCTAGGGTCGGGGTGAACCACATGGGGGTGGTGGTGGTAACACCTCAAACTGCCACCCACCACCGGCCACTCGGCCATCTCCCCTACCATGTTTGTAGCCCTGTTGACCTCCTTTCTAAAACTGATTCCACTAGGTTTGATCCCCCTAGACCATCTACGCGTCGCCGGTACGGCAGGTCAAGTAGTCTCGAGCCATGTGGCCTAGCATGCCACATGTATAACACTGTCTGGATCCCTGCTGACTCCCTCTGGACTGGGATCCTTGTACTTCCAAACCTAGAGTCCTAGGGTCCCCCTCTGAAATACTTGGCTCACATGGTCCCACACACCTGCTACATACTGCCTGCTGAAGACTCTGCTGCCTGGGGTCTGCCGGCGGCACTAGTGGTCGGCGCCTACCCCATCAGGATGTTTTCCTCAAGAAGGTACCACTCAAACACCCCAACCAGAGTGGGGATGCGGAGGCTCACTACTGAATCCCAGATTGTCATCGTGATCCCCTTTTGAAAGGCTCAAGACCTAAAGAAAAGGACTCTCACCAAATCCGTGAAGTAGCGGGAAACCTCGGTGAACCTTGAAGAGTAATCAATAACTTTCATTTTTCCCTGGTGAAGGGGAAGTAGCTCATGAATGCACACAAAGTGAAACTTCATAGGAAAAAACCCGTCCTAAAAAGGCCTCTCGAAGTCAACCCAAGTGAGGGTCACCTCATCGTAATCCTGGATGGTCGAACTCTACAATCTCCTAGTTGATCCCCACAGATAGCTCACTGCCAATATCACCATCTAGTCGGGTGATGTCCTCACTAAGAGGAAGACTCATGTTACAACCTCTATCCAATCCTCATCGACACGAGGATCCATCTCTCCCTTGAACTTGTGTGGTCTATACCTTTGAAACTCATGTTGGGCACTGATCCTATGAACATCCTCTACCGGAACTACCAGTTGCAGGGTATGACCATCGGGTGGTGGTAGCACAAGGGACTTACCTGGTGGGGAAACCTCAAATATTTTCCCCTAGAAGGATGCCTTGTCACAAGGAGGTTTGTCCTCATGCATTTGGATCATAGTTGGTCATTCTTGTGGAGGCATCCATATATAAATCAATATGTTCCACCGTTAGAACATTATAACTGGTGAGACGAATTTTATTCAAGATCACAAAACAAAAACATAAAAACTATTTTCGTGCGCTGAGCTGAAAAGAAGCACTCAAGGTTCCAGTGTATGGATACATCGGCCTCCGTACCAACCCTGGGCACCCCGATCTTGAAGGTCAGATTTGCAACACTTAACATTGTTTATTTAAATAAAAAACACAGAAACTTGGTCTCTGGGGTAGAACCGGAAACCACTGATACCAATTTTTCATGAACCATCCCCCAGGGTCCATGTCGTATCTACCCTGAGACCACCAACTGATGGCTAGGGGAAGATGACTAGTGCCAAAGGCGTAAACCGGCACATTGGAGGAATTTTCCTGGATACCTGTACGCACACACAAACCCAACCAAGTACCAACTCAGAAAAAAAATATAGTAAACACCTGAGAGGAATCTATGTATGGTCACAGTTTAATATAAGTGGGCCAAAATAAAAACCCCAAAAGATATTATGGAAATCAGTGAAGTTCAAGAGTGCTCTAATGGCCATCCATAGAAAACCCCTCATGATCAAAGCAGTAGTGTAGCTACTGGAATCTGAGGGAGTACATCTCTTCTGGTGGATCTCACAACGGCCCACATGGTCCAACGCCACCAAGTCTATCATCTACGTGTCGATCATATGGATGGGACACGATACGCTCGTGAGAAATGCCCATTTGGGGGGATGAGCAACTCCAAGCATTGTAGGGACCCCCAAAAGAACAAGGAAATACCACACACCGATCTGGAAGAATATAACATAGAAAAAGATCATAAAAAAAGCCAACTCACACCATGTATCACTTTAGGTCCAGGATAGAAGGATCATCAATCATGTCATTGAAATCCACGGATACTGGAGAAATCCTCTTTCGACGAGCATCATGGGTGTGATGGGTCACATTAAGCAACTTCCAACTAACCTTTGACTATTGTGGTACTCAATGATAAGATGATATGTAGAATGATGTTCTCTTTAGATACCAAATGTAGGATTGAAAAAATGAACGATACTTTTTGTAGTATCATGTGATGCTCAATATACAAGAGGGGGTTGAATTGTATACATTACAAATTCATTGGAACTTTTAATGTTGGTTAGAAACAATTATATTGTTTAACAATGTTAAACATGGTAAATTCACAAAACCCTCTATAATCTAAAAACATTCTTGATTCTAAAAAAGTGATTCTAGGAATGTGATTCCAGAAATGATAGTTCTAGAAATGAAACATAAGAAATGTTTACAAAGGTAATGATTCTACCTTAAAGTGTATAGAATCTTACTAAATTAGTGTGTACAAATGTAAGGAAGTATAAGATAGTTATAATTTCCTAAATAATCAAAATGCAGGGGAATACTTGAAACAAACAAGTAATAATTAGTATATCTTTTAACCAAAAGAGAAGGGTATCCAAACACCTTGGATAAAGGTCTCTTGATTTATACATTAAAGAATGTTTTTCTAACCCACACCCGGGTAATCCCTCGATTAAAAGATCATAGTATGTCTAGATATCCCCACATGCCCTCAACTTGAAGTTAGTCGGCACCTCTATCTTCCTCAGTAAGGAAGTCCTCAATCTTTAATGTTTTCAGCACCACTGTCTTCCTATACCTGGAATCCCTCGAATGTATTCTTCAACATTCAGAGTCGCACAAAGCAGATATGAACAAGGTGTTCATTACACAGTATGCATGAGAGTATCTATCTATAAATCACTTCAACAACATGTAATCTCTACAGTCATATCGTGGTGTTGAGATCTTTCAAATTAGCTCCCATTTATAGAAACATTCTCAACGGTCAGCTCCCTCCTCCAACAATCATATTTTTCATTGAATTTGGGAGGGACCTGTACATGTTTCACTCAAATAATGATTAGTTTGTAACAGAATACATGAAATCATTTTATAACCAAAACAAGTGTGAGAACAAATATGATTACTTAAGAAAACTTATTTTTTGGATTGTTAGAAAAAATTAATGTGCAGAGTTTAACCAAAAACACATTCAGTGTCTATAGTACATAGGTATTCAGATTACGTCTTTAGAAGAGTTCGGAACCTAAATTTTACAGAATTTCAGATTCTAAATTTTAAGGAAATTTGGAGTCTAGAATTAAGTAGAATTTAGTGTTTGAATTCATAAGAGTTTAGAGTCTGAACATACAAAAGATAAAAGTCTAAATTCATATGTGTTTGGTGTCTGAACATACAAAAGATAGGAGTCTGAATTCATATGTGTCCGGAGTCTGAACTTACAATAGTTTGGAGTTTGAATTCATAAGATTTCGGAGTCTAAACATATAATTTTTGGACTCTAAATTCATAAGAGTTCCGAACCTGAATTTGATTCCTAAAAACAAAATGCTTTATATATAATTATATATATGATTCTGAGGTTTTATATTTGAAACTGAATTTTATACTTAGAGAAAAAGTGATAAATGAAAAACAAGGTAAGGATAAATTTACTTGGTGATGAAAAATTTTCATTATGAAATTAAAACATTGGGTAAATGAAATTTTCCATAAGATAAGGTGATTGTGATTTGTCAAACACGAGGAAATGGTAAAGTCATAAGGAAACCTTATTGTCTCAAAAATCTCCCCATTCATGAAATAATGGAAAAGTCATAAGTAAATCTTATTGAATCATAAATCTCCCCCTTTTTTGAAAGAACAAATATCCTTAAGAAAAAGAACATAAGGACATAGAAAATATTTTTCTGAACAATGAAAATAAAACATATCTCCCTTAACACATGGGAAAGGATGAATACGACTAACTCCACCTTAAGCTTTGGAACACTAAGGATTGTATTATATATTTTCAGAATGAGTCTTAACATTTTAATGCTTATGAAAATCTTCTTGTATAAGAACTCCCCCATAGATAAACACTCCCTTACATATGGAAATTACTTCTTTTCATATAATTGCTTTTCCTTTCTCCCCCTTTGAGATTTTCAAAAATAAATACCTAGAATATAAAATATAATATGGCACCTGAAATATCAGTAATAAAAAACCAAAAGTTAAGTAACCAAACATTTCATTAGGATTGACAAAAAATTACAACAAGTAAAATTCAAAAAAATTTCAGATTTAAACAAAGATTAACCCTCCTTTTCCTTGGAAACTAGTTTCTTAACTATTATTTTGATCTACTTAAGCTCCTTTTATTATTCCTCTAATCATTTAAGAAACTAATCATAATCCTCAAGTTTTTTTTCTAAAGCATGGATTCTATCATCTTGAGCATTAAGAGCCTCTGCCTGAGCGTTCAAGACTTCTTCCTTCTTAAAAATCTTTTCTACTATCTCAATACGAAGATCTCTTTCTATATTTTAGCTTTGAGCCACTAAATATAGTTTCCCATTGAAATCCTTTACCTCTTGAATCCTAGAATTATATTCTAGAGTCAATTTTTCTTCAAAAGTGCTTGTCATATCCTTGATCTTACCATCTTCAATGTAAAATGCCTCCTTGATACTATCCTAGAAATCATCAAGATCTCTAAAATATTCTACTATCTTCTATAACCAGATAACCATTTTCATACAAGACCTTTTTGTGGGAATCGTAGTTTACGAAAAAAATTCTTGAAATCAACCTCAAGCTTTACACACATATCCATCACCATGGATACTGAATCTGATTTCTGGTTCAAGGTGTGTTGAAGCATCTAACATCTTGAATCAATGATTGGAAAAATCGGAATGGTCCCAACAAGCTTTTTCAATGACTTAAAAAAACTCATCTCCAACGGATGATGATTCCGAATATGATATTTTGCGTGGTGAGGTCTGTTTCTCTAACTTAGCAAGTTTCCTCTTTGTAGATCCAATAGATTACTTCTTCTTCCCAATATCTTTACTAGGTGTATCAATACCCACTTGTTTTCCCTTATCAGTTTTTGAAATGCCTTCCCCATATGGATATTTATGTTCGCTGTCAAACAACTGAACAAATTTATCGTCATCCATATATTCTTTCTCATCTATTGCCTCAATATCCTCAGGGTGAATGAATTCATGATTAGAACTTTCTTCCTCAAAGATCTTATTCACTTCTTATTCGTCCTTTTCAACTTATCTTTCCTCATCATTCCCAGGTGTAGCCAACTTTTATGATTCTACTTTTGATGTTCGGATTGAGAGCTTCTCGGATGGTATTTTTGTCTCATGGAAATCTTCTACATGCTTAATAAAATCTACAATATCACAATTCCCTTCTTCTTATTCTTCTACTTCCATTACATTTTCTACTTATTTTTCTCCAACAAAAATTTATTGGAATTTTTTCCAGAGTGACGAATTTCATACCTGGAGTCTTAGGTAAATCTTCTACCAAGAAGGATTCTAGTACCAGAATGATCTCTGATGCTTTCTCAGTATCCCTCAGAAGGGATTTCACTATTTAGAATTTCTTCATCTTCTTCTTTTACTTATTTTAATTATATTTCTTTTCATTCTCATCACTTGTCTTCTCTTTTAAGGCTTTTTCTATAGAAGGATCCAAACTAAAACATGGCTCCCCTACTTTCCTATTTTCTTTGTCTTATCTCCACTTAAAAACTACCATATCCAGATATGATTTTTTCTTCTTTGGTTTTGGATGTGTGGATTGGATTTCCATGGGCTTTGGAGTTTTTCTTGACACTAATACTTCCTTCATCATCCTCTTCCTTCCTCACTTTTTGGACAGTTCATCCACTTCTTGTTCTTTCAGTACAACTCTCACTTTTTCCTTTGGTAATTCATAAAATTCTCCAATGTCTATAGAAAAACCAATTTTTAACCTATTCAGGGTATCATCACTTACTAGCATGACCTTTCAATTCCTCGTATTTGATCTGCCGGGAATTTTAAATGATTCTAGGCACCGAATAATTAATGTGGAAACAATGGTTGGATACATGATTATCTGAACCTTCAATTTTCCACTCATAATATTCTCAATCATAATGAGAATGTTATTAAACAAATTGATATTCAATAGATTTACCAAGAAATAAAAGATATATGTGTCACTATTCTTCAATGTATCTTTGTTAGATTTTCTCAGAATTTTGAATCATTGAACCCATAATTCGAGAATCTGATAATTTATAGGCAATTGAGGGATCTTCAGAGTCTTGACCAAAGAGAGTCGAAGACATGCCATAGCCTTCTCCTTGGAAAAAAATCCTTTAATATCTGGAAAATTATGAGAACAGAACTCAGATTCCCCGTGGTATGGAATACCAACCAAACTAGCTACCTTAATATATGGTATAGAAAATGTCTTCCCATAGCTATTGAATGAAAACATCCATCTGCCTTCATCCTTAAAAAAATGACTAATTCATAAAACACTACTAGTAAATATAGATACACCAAATCATAACCCCTTGCCTTCGATACAGAAATTCCCTCCCACCAATTCAGCTTAATGTTCTTCGAGATGATTGAATCATACATGAAAATGAAGTTCAGATGCACCAAACTTTCCCTATAGACCTACAACTCTGGGATTGGCTTGATAGTAGACATATATTTCTGAGAGTATTCTTCTAAAAACGTTCAGAATTGAGAAACCCTTGAATATTCGGAATGAGATTATGTAGTAGGGAAGAACATCAGCACACGAGAGCTTGAGATTCGATGTGGGACAACCATCAGGGGTTCCTTTATATAGGCATTTTATGCAACGATTCATCTTCCAAACTCAGATACAATGGATGATAATCATTTTTATTAGATATTATCATTGAAATGATATCTACAAGGAAATATTGGATCTGATCTTTTGAGTTTTCTCAATAAAAACATTTGTATTTAAGGAAAATAGAATCAGAAAAATTTAAAAACAATTAAAACTACCAACAAGTAAAGGATGATTAAAAAAACTCATGAATGGAGACATACCTTTTGGATTTCCAGGAAGATAATTCATATTGAGGGAAATGAATTATTCTTGAATATTTAGATTCTAAAAAATTCAATTTCAAAAAATAACATTGAAAAAAAACCCCAGTACGAAAATTTTGACTATGAAAATCATTGTTATGAAAATTTTATGTAATAAAATATTCATTAAAAAAATTTTGAGTATGAAAACATTCACTACTAAAAATTTAGAAAATATTACTATCAAAATTTTCATTATGAAGGATTTGAAAAATCTGTCTATGAAAATTTACATTACGAAAATTTGAAAAATCTTACTATGAAAATTTCCAATACAGAATATTTGAATAATCAGACTATGAAAATATCATTACGAATGATTTGAAAAATCTGACTATGAAAATTTACATTATAAAATATTTGAAAAATCTTAATATGGAAATATCATTTGCAAATTTTAACTATGAAAATTTTCATTATGAATGATTTGGAAAATCAATCTAACAAAATCTCATTACGATAGATTTGAAAAATCTGACTATGAAAATTTTCATTACAAAATATTTGAAAAATATAACTATGAAAATTTCATTATAAAAGATTTGAAAAGTATGACTACAAAAATATCATTAGGAATGATTTGAAAAATCTGACTACGAAAATTTAATTATGAAAGATTTCAAAAAACTGACTATGAAAATATCAATACGAACGATTTGAAAAATATGACTACGAAAATATCATTACGAATAATTTGTTTAGTCTAACAAGAAAATGTACACCCCCTATGAAAAGGAGTTTATTACTGTAAGGATATTGGTTTCAACAAAAAGATAACAAGTAATTTTACCTTTTGTAAATCATTACTAATTTCTTTTTAATGTATTCAAATATATCGGAGGGTAAAGATTATTTGAAAATATCAGCAAATTGATCTTGTGTTCCAATAAATTGAGTGTTGATATTCCCTTTTTGAGTGTGATCCATAAGAATGTGATGCCTAATATATTTGTTTTTTTCATGAGAGTTATGTGCATGGTTTTTACAAGGGAAATTGAACTAGTATTATCACACAAAATTTTTGTTTTGGTAAAACTCATACTATAGTCTGAGAGTATGTGTTGCATCCACAACACCTGAGCACAACAACTTCCAGCTGCTAAATATTCGGCTTCAGTAGTGTACAGTTCTACTGAGTGTTTCTTCTTGCATGACCAAGAAACTAAAGAATCTCTTAATAAATTACGTATTCTATATGTACTTTTCGTATTCATTCTACATCCACCAAAGTCAGCATCTGAAAAACTCTTTAAAATAAAGTCATTTCCAAAAGTATAAAGGAGTCCTAATTCCACGGTTCCCTTTAAGTACAGAAAAATTCTTTTCACTTCCTTTAAATGAGATTCCTTAGGAATGGATTGATATTTTTTACATAATCATACCGAAAACATTATGTCTATATGACTTGTTGTCAGGTAAAGTAAACATCTTATCATACCTATAAATGATGTTTGATCTACTGGTTACTGAGCTTAATCAAGATCAAGTTTGTTCGAGGTACCAATGGGAGTACTAATACAATTAGGGTTGTCATATCCATACTTTTTAATAATATATTTAATATAATTATGTTGGGATATATAGATTCCATCTAGTTTTTTAGAAATTTAAAAACCAAGGAAATTTTTTAACTCACGCATCATACTCATTCCAAACTCATGTTTCATTAAATCCACAAAGGAATCAGTTAAAGAATGCTAAGTTGAACCAAATATAATTTCATCAACATAAATTTTAATAATAAAAACATTTTTCTTGTCTTTATTTATAAAAAGGGATGGATCTGCATTTCCCTTATCATCATTATTTTGAAGAAAAAATCCTATAAGTCTACTATACTAAGATCGATGGGCTTTCTTAAGTCCATACAACGCTTTGGTAAGTTTAAAAACATGTTTAGGAAGTTTTGTATCTTTGAAACTAGGAGGTTGTTCAAAAAAAACTTTCTCTTGTAAAAAACCATTAATAAAATCACATTTCACATCAATTTAAAAATGTTTGAAATTGAATAATGCTGCAAAGGAATATAGAATATGAATAGATTCCAGTCCAGCTACTAAATCATAGGTTTTTACAGTCTATTCCTTTATGTTTATTATAGCCTTTCCCAACCAATCTAGCTTTATTTCTTACAATGATTCCATTTTCATCCCACTTATTTTAAAAAATCCATTTTACACCAAAAATAGAAGTTTCCATAGGTCTTTCAACCAAGGTACAAAGTTTATTCCTTTCGAATTCATTTAGCTCATATTTCGTAGCTTTTATCCAATCATCATCACCTAAAGTTTAATCAATGCTTTGTGGTTCTAATTGGGAAATAAATTATAGATGTTCCACTATATTCCTTAGGGAACTTTTAGTCCTTATAGGTTTATTTACATCACCAATGATATTATCACTGAGATGATTCTTTAAAAACAACTAATTTGGGTTCTGTAAAACCTATTCATCCACATATAGTAGGATATATTATGGGGTAAATGCTTCAGAAACATATTCATGGACATTTTCCTTATCAGAAAGATGTTCTAACAAAGGTTGATAAATAGTTTTAGAAAACATATCTGAAGATGTAGGTTGAGGTTGTTTAAAAACAAAGTGATTAGTTTCATCAAATATGGAATGTACTATTTATTCACCAGTAAAAGTGTTTTTATTGAAAACTGTACAATCTATAGAAGTTGTGGAGTAGCCTTAGAAAATTCCGTCATCATATTTTGGTGCAAATTTGTGAAGATAATCTGTAGTATTCAAAATTAATACCTTGCAACCATAAAACCATAATGTATGAAATTCTACGTTTTATACAATTCCATAACTCTTATGGAGTTTTATTAAGAAAGGGTCTAATGAAAACATATTTTATAGTATAAAAAGCAGTACATACAACTTCAGCCCAAAAATGTTTGGCTATAGAATACTCACTCAACATGGTTCTTGTTATCTCTTGATGAATTCTATTTCTACTTTCAATAACACCATTTTTCTGAGGTGGTATGGGTGTTGAGAAGTTATGAGTAAGTAATTTTCTACTACAAAAAGTTTCAAAATCAATACATTTAAATTCTCATCCATGATCACTATGAATAGTTATCCACGGAAGGTTCTTCTAATTTTTATCTTGGGCTCTATAACTTTTCAAATACAAAAAATCAATATATTTATTTTCTAGAAAATAGACCCCGGTAAATATAGTGTAATCCTCAAATAAGACAAATACATAATACATGCCTCCAATTCTTCTAGTTTGTGTAAGTCCATAAATATCCATATGATCTAACTGTAATGAATTAGTAGTTGAGACTTAACCAGCTAATTTAAAACATGATTTATCTTTCCTACCATATTGACAAGGATCACAGAATAGTGAAGAATCAAATATAAGATCAGGTAGATCCTTAACTAGTATTTTCATAGAGAGTTTGAATAGGTTCCTAAGGTTATAGTGTCCTAACCTTATACGCCCCAATCAAGAATGATCTTCCATTGCACTGAGGAAAGGTAATTCTTGGCTCATATGTTCTTCTAAGTATAATGCGTAAAAAAATTCCTATTGGAAGAATGAATAAACTCTTCCTTAGAATTGTGTACTAAGAACTTGTCATTCCTAAAATTTACTAGGTAACCTTCATCACACGATTGGCTTATGCTAAGGAGGTTTTGGTTAAGACACTTACCAAATAAAACATTTGAAATCATTTTTTTTCCAAGAAGAATGATGTTACCTATTCCAATAATTTCTCCCTCAGGAATATCTATAAAAGTTATTTTTACTCCTTTCGTCTTGGTAATATTTTCAAAGTAGTTTTTGTTACCAGTCATATGCCGGGAACATCCACTATTAATGTACCAAGTATTACTATTGGTACTTTCACTATTTTCCTGAAAATAAGAGTGTTAGACTTCTGGATTCATGATTTTCTTGGATCTAGAAACATCAGAAAGAAATATCATTAGCACACACATTTTCTTTGAAAGATATGATTTATGAAATCCTAGAGACTGGATTTTGTTTAAGGAACAACTTTTCCCCAATGCCTACCACACTGATACTTAGTGTAGAAAGGAGCACTTTGAGGGAAAAAAATAATTGTTACTAAAAATCAAATTAAAACCAGTATATCCAAAACCAGAACTATTCCTTAGTGGTCGATTTGAGAATACATTTAAACAAAATTTTCCTTACCTAAGGTAAAGATTGACAAACACTTTATCAAGGAAAATATTTCGGATTTTAGTTTGATAACTAAGCTCATATCTTCCAAAACATTAGCATCAAAACTAGATCTAGGCTTGAAAACATTTTTCATATAAATTACTTCTTCTGGGTCATTAGAATATTTTTAATTCTCAGATTTTACTCCTCAAGGTTTTTTGAAATACTTTAAAAATCAAAAAATTTCTTATCAATATCTTTAAAAAGATATGATATTTCCTTAGTAAGAATAGTAATTCTATAATTTTCGTTATCAAGCTTTTTCTTGAGTATTTAATTCTCATTTTAAAGGAGCTGAGAAAACATTAAAACTTCTTCAAAAGTAGGTAATGTATTTTCCTCATTATAAGAATATTCTTCACCAGAAGAGTTATAATATTTACTATCACTAAGATTATCATTTAATGATTCATTATTCATAGATTCAGCATTGCATACCTTATCCAATAAGAAATTATTTTCAAAAGGTATTCAAGCTATTATACCATGATTCTTCTATCTAGAAGATTCATACTCTGATGATTCATCTAAAGTGTCTCCACCACTGGCACTCTAGGTGTCATTGGCTTTCAAAAAATTATTAGCTTCAGCTTTATAGTACTTCTTTCTGTTTCTCTCCAAATACTTTTCTTTCCCTTCATTTTATTTAACAATAGGACAATCAGGTCTTATATGTCCAGATCTTTTTCATTCATAACATGTGACTTCTGAATCATTCTTATCATTCCTTTATTTCTTCTTGTATATGGATTAAAAATTATTTTGTCCAATAATTTTGTTAATCCTCCGAGAAAGATTGGCTATTTCAATTTCTGAGGATTCAATTCCACTAGATCCGGAATGGATAAAAACATTCTTAGATTTAGATCTTGTAATTCTCTCAGTAGTCATGGATTTCATTTTATTTGATGTTTTTGTAAAATCAACACTTCTATTCCCATTTTTCTTCATAAAAATGCCAGCATCCATCTTCATTGTTGTCTCATGTTGAATAAGAGTTCCAAAAAGTTCATCATGAGTATTCTGATTAACCTTTATATTTTCATCTATAACTATTCTCTTGGATTCCCACTCATTGGTCATGATTTCTACGATTTTATCCACAAGGGATTCATCATCTAATCCTTTCTCACCCATATATTTTAAACTATTAACTATAGTCATAATCCTTTGTTTCACCTTACATATGAGTTCTCTATAAAGAACGGAAAATCCATGATATTCAGCTCTAAGCATGGCTCTTCTAGTTTCAATAACTTTTGATGTTCCAAAGTGAGTAACATAAAGTTTATTCCAAATACAATTTGATACATCAAAAGATGAAATTTAGCTATATGTATTTCTTGTCATGGAACAAACCAATGTATTACGTACCTTGTAATTCATTTGATATTCATGCTTTCCTTGATTGGTGAAAGTACTAACTTCCTTGTCAGGGATTTTATATCCTCCAGTAAGCATAACAATATTATATACTATAGTATTGATTAATAATGTATTCATATGATCTCTCAAATATTCATTATCATTACCATCATAAATAGGTGGTCTAGTTGGATTTAGCTTTTCAATGGAACCGACATTGATTCTCACCATCTTAAAGAAAATCATTCCACACAATCTAGTTAATAATAATGGTTTGTAAACATAGAAAATATTCCTCAGCATGGAAAATTTAGAACAAGGAAAATTATGAGGAAGGAAAAATTATATGTGAATATAAGAAATTTAGAGACATCCTTTGATACCAATTGATAAGATGATATGGATAATGATATTCTCCTTAGATTCCAAATGTAGGATTGAAATATTGAACGATACTGATTGTAGTATCGTATGATGCTCAATATACAAGAGGGGTGGGGGTGGGGGTGAATCGTATACTTTAAAAATTATTTGGATCTTTTAATGTTGGTTAGAAACCTTTATTTTTTTAACAATGTTTAACATGGGAGACTCACAAAAACCTCTATGATCTACAAACTTTATTGATTTTGGAAAAGTGATTATGAGAATGTGATTCAGAAAATGATGGTTCCGGAAATGAAACTTAGAAAAAGTTTACGATGATAAAAATTCTATCTTAAAGCGTATAGAATCATACTAAATCAGAGTTTAAAAATGTAAGGATGTATAAGATGGTTATACTTCTTCAATAATCAAAATGAAGTGGAAAACCTGAAACAAACAAGTAACTAGTAGTAATTCTTTTAACCCAAAGACAAGGTTATCAAACAACCTTATACTATGGTCCCTTGATTTATAGTTTCAAGAAAGTATATCTTATCCACACTAGGGTAAGACCTCGACATGAAGATCAGAGTCTGTCTTGCTATCCCCGCAAGCCCTCAACTTCAAGGTAGTCGCCACCTCTATCTTCCTCAGTAAGGAAGTCCTCGATCTTTAAGGTAGTCAAAACCTCTGTCTTCTTATCCCTAGAAGCCCTCGAATGTACTCAGCGACATTCAGAGTCACACAATGAAAATATGAACAATTTGTTCTGTATGCAATAAGCATGATAGTCTCTCTCTAGAAATCAATTCAATAACATGTAATCTCTAGATTTATATAATTGCGTTCTTCTCTTTCAAATGATCTAATATTTATAGGCACAATCTCAATGGTTGACTCGCTCTCCGATGATCATATTTTTCAATGAATTTTGGATGGACTTGTACATGTGTTCTTCAAGCAATAGTTTGTTAATAATTTAATGCATTGCTTTGTTTTATAACCAAAACAAGTGTAAACAAAAATATGATTACTCAAGAAAAATAATATTTCAGAATATAAGAAAAAATGAATGTTCAGAGTCTAACCAAAAACACATTCGGTGTCTATAGTACAAAGGTATTCAGATTCTTCTTTCAGAAGAATTTGGAACCGGAATTATATAGAATTCTGGAGTCTGAATTTCAAGGAAATTTAGAGTCTGGAATTCAGTTGAATTTAGAGTTTGCATTCATAATAGTTCTACGTCTGACCATAAAAAAATTTTGAGTCTGAATTCATAAGAGTTCGAAGTCTGAACATACAGAAGTTCGGGTTTTTAATTCTTAAGGGTTCAGAGTCTTATCTTATAAATGTTTAGAGTCTGAATTTATAAGAGTTTGGAGTCTAAACATACAAGGTTTGGAGTCTAAATTCATAAAGGATCTGAACCTGAATTCAGATCTTGAAAACATAATGCTTTATATCTATGTATATATATGATTCCGAGGTGTTGGATACAAAACCAAATTTTATACTCAGATACAAAATGATCAATGAAAAACATGGTAAGGATACATTTACTTGGGGAAGGAAAATTTTCCCTATGAAAATAAAAACATAGGGTAAATGAAATTTTCCTTAAGATAAGGTGTTCTGTGATTTTCAAAACATGAAGAAATGGTAAAGTCATAAGGAAACATTATTGAATCAATGTTGTCCCTAGTCCTGAAGGATAAGAAAAGTTATAAGGAAACCTTATTGACTCAAAACTCATCCATGATGGGTACCGTGGGCATTCCAAGTCACACAGAACCGCTTCCCACTGTGGGCCTTCTAGGTAACATAGAGCCACTTAAAACTATACTTAGACTTCTGTGGAACTCATACATGATTGGTACTGTAAAGACCCATAAATTTCAAGGAAAATTTTTTTTTCTTAATTTTCTTTGAAATTTTAAAAGAATTCAGTTTCTGACGCCACCTGATTCTGAGGCCCTGTGTTCCCGGAATCATATTCCGAAGTTTGTCTTGGGTACATTCAGTGAACGAACGAGCGGGTTTTTCTAGATTTTAAACTGGTGCTCGGAATCGAATTCTGAGGGCACCGATGGAATCACAACGCTGGTATTCGCTTAGAAACACCTCTTCCAGAGTTGTGTTTGCTCGGGTGTGGTTTTTATTTTTTGGGCTTAAAGATGAGAAATAAAATAATTTGTACGACAAACATTATTTTATTTCACTTAAAGCCACTTAAAAGCCACTCTAAGCTGCTTAAGCTGAGTTGAAGCGGATAGGGTAGAACCCGAAATATCCTACCCTCCTGGTAGGATATTTGTGAGGTGGGGCCTGCACGAGCCCCACCATTTCTTTTCCGCTAAGTAACGCACCCGCGAAAACCCGTCATTATGAAATTCAACTGACGCGTTTTCTTAAATTCTTAATGCACCAATTAATTGGGCGGTTTTATTCGTTGAATTAATTCAACGAATTAATGGGTCGTTACATAACTTATCATTTTTTCCGTTTGTTGGCATGTTAAATAAATAAGAAAAACACTATTCTTCTTAAGTGTTGTTCGTTGAGAGGATTTGACAGAAACCTCAAGTTATTCCTCCTCCTTCGCAAAGAATGCGAAGAACGTGAAGAACGCGAAGAACACCGACTTTCGACGAAAGGCGACGAAGAACGCCGAACCCGGGGAGATCGACGACGTGAAGCCTTGTACCGCGACGCCGATGAATCACCCTTCGCGACACTTCTTCCGCGACGATCCAACCCCGCGACAACCTTCGATCGATAACGACAAAGTAGGGGGTTGCGTTCCTTTTTAAATTCATTGTGGGTTATAAAAACATCATGGATTTAATTAATATAATTAAATCTACATGTTATTGAACCTCAGAGTTCGTCAACGCGACGCCTTTCTGTGACGACGTGACACTCTTCCGCGACTACGCGACGCCCTTCCGCGACGACGCGACGCTCTTCCATGACGATGTGACGCCCTTCCGCGACGCGATGATCACCTACTTCCGCGAAGATCAATTCCGTGAAGAATGCGCGTGCGACGACTTGACGAGGTAGGGGTTTGTTTGTGAAATAATTTATATTTCTGTGGATGTTCCTCCTAAAACAAAGAACCTGGATCAAGTGAAATTTTAAATTATTAAATTGTATCTTGTTACGTTTCCATATGATAATTTATTCTTCCTGATTGTTATCACCTAACGCGGAGGGTGCGGGCCAAACAAACACGGCCTGACAATCCCTGTGCAGTTCTTCGTTGATGTGCGGATTGGCGGGCGGCGACAAAACATGCCACATGGGTGATACGTTGATTCTGCAGTGAAGAATGGCACCCGGGAGTAGAATCGGACCACCGGAGAAACTCTGGTGGCCCGCAGAAACCACCGGCGGCGCCGGCGGCCAGAGGCGGCATCGCCCCGGCGCGCCGCCAGACAGAGTCGCCGACGTTGAAGCCGTAGCGGCGGCGGCACCAGCGGACCCGCGGCCGTGCGGGTCCAGCGCACACAGGACGCGACAATGCCGCATTCGCTGACCGAGGGCTGCCCCCGCGGAGGGGGGCCGCGGTGTTCACACACGGGGGCAGTGTGCCCCCGCCCCCGGACTCCGATCGCTCGGCCGCTCGGCCGAGCCGAGCCGGGCCGAGTCGACCTGCCGGACGGGTCGTGCCCTGACCAGGCCGGGTCGCGCCCAACCGGGCCGGGTCGCGCCCAACCGGGTCGGACCTGGGTCGGGCCGACCCAGGGGTGGTCGGGCCGGGTCGGCCCGGGCCCAGACCCCCCGTATTTGGACCATTTTCGATCTTTTTCCCATAACATAAGTTACGGGCCTCTGATCGACGCGACATCAGCAGCGATGCAATCCTTGGATCGAGACGGTCGTTTCAGTATATCGCACTCAAGGTTTCGGATTATTTTGAGTTCGGCCGGGTTGGTTCGTACACGAAACCAACCGGCCCCACGGAGCGGAAACGCTCATATCTTGAGCTTCGGTCGTCCGATTGTCGTGCCGTCAATTTTGTTGTTTTCATCTAAGTAAGATGGATCTTTTGGCATACTCCACCCGAGGGTTGGACGCAGGTGGAGTACGGTTGGGTTAGTTTTGCCTTAAAAACCAACCGGGCCCCTGTGACGAAAAAGTCAATAACTCTCAGACCAGGCATCCGGTTGACGCGCCGTCTGCGACGTTGAGTTCCAGTTGACGATATGGAGCTTTTGGATACATAAACTCTGGAATATGTGTCAGTAGATGTATCAGCCTCTCGGCTCGTGGAGCGGACCCTCCCGAACGAGCCTACTGTGTGCGGGAACCCTAGAGCTGGCTGTGACTTCTACTATGACGACGACGACTGTGCAGAGATCCTCAGTGGATTCGACGGTGACGACTACAACACTCAGCAATTCTATGTGGGTCAGTGCTACTGATCATGTGTGGGTCATCACTCAGTGGTCTTGTGTGGGCCAGCGCCTACAGGTCCTGTGTGGGTCGTAGCGGGGGTTAGTTACCTATCGATCCTTTGTGGGCCAGATCCTTTGTAGGTCATTGCGGGGGTTAGTACCTATCGATCCTTTGTGGTTCCGACGACTTAGATGGATCAGTGATCATCTATATCGTCATTTGAAGAAGTATACTCGTGTGAGCTGAATCCAATTTTACTTTCCTGTGTGGATTGTGTTGTGTTATCCTGTGTGGATTTACGTTTACATTCCTTTGTGGATTGTGTTGCGCTATCTTGTGTGGATTTACGTTTACTTTCCTTTGTGGATTGTGTTTTACTATCTTGTATGGATTTACGTTTTGCATTCCTGTGTGGACTGGGTTGTACATGAGCTCGGATGTTGGAGCCGAGCGAGAATTGATGAGATAGGTATATATATGGGAATATTCCTAAGCAGTGTCGGTTGTTACTTTGTGGTTGTATCTTTCCTTCGTGTTTATCCTTTGTGGATTCTGGGAATCCTTTGGGGGTCTCGGGGTCCCTACTGAGTATCTTATACTCACCCCTGCACGGGGTATTCCCACACTATGTTGCGTTGGTTGCAGACGACGGACAACGCTGATCGTGGTGGAGGCTTGCGGAGCAGGATGATACCTAGAGGTGGAGCACTGGGCGGGGTGTACTCGGAGTGGACGGTTGGACCAAGGAGCTGTGGAGGCTATCTGTACTCACCTTTCTGGTGGGACTTCCATAGGACTGCTTGACGCTGTGGCTTTTCCTTTCAGTTGATGTTTTTCCCTTTTAGTTGTACTATACAGTTGGTCTTATATTTCCGGCCCTCTTTACTTTTCAGCACTTACTGTTGTACCAGTTGTATTTACTTAGTGTTTAACTTTTTCTGCTTACATACTCTGTGGTGCTTGTTTACGTTAAAAAAGAAATTCCTTCCCTTCACCGTGATTTACGCCTTGGTGCTAGTTGCCAGCCCCTGGCCTATGGAAGGCGGGCATTGGGTAGTCATGGCACGGGCCCCAAGAACGAGTCGTGACAAATTGGTATCAAAGGAGTTCGGTTCTACCGTGGACTCTGATATTTTTTCTAGGTGAAGAAATTGTGTTTATGGTATTGAGGGTGGTTATCAGTCTACGTGTCCAGTGTTGGTTCGGCGGCCGACGTATCCATACACCGGGACCCTGACTTCTAATTTCCGACTTAATGCACGAAAACATTGATTGCCTATGTGTTTCATGTTTTCTTTGTGATTACTTGTATCAACTCACCAGGTATACTTTTCTGAACGTGGTGCACCGGTTTCCTTTCAGATGGCCCCACGATGGCTGCCATCTAGGGTTCTGAGAGTTGTACGTGACGACATCCCGCCGAGCGATGAGGCCTCGGTACAGGGCCCTTTGACAGCAGAGGCACCGGCGGTACCTCTACCCGCCGAGCCACCGATGCTTCCAGCCCCCGCCACTGACGATGCACGTCGCCTTGGAGATCTGCACGAGTATCAGCGCCAGTGACCGCCTAGGTTCTGTGGGGAGATGGAACCCCAGGCAGTCGAGGACTGGCTGGAGTCAGTGGTACGATTTTTTAGGCTAGTGAGGACGCCAGCAGACCTCATGTTGATCCTCGCAGCGAGCCTACTGCACACAACAGCGGGATGATGGTGGAGCTTTATGCTCCAGGTGAACGATGAGGCATCTCTCCTCTAGATGGAATTTGAGGGACTCTTCCACTCAGAGTTCATCCTGGCCACCCTCCGTGCGGTGCGCATCCAGGAGCTTCTTCAGTTGCAGCAGGGCAGCTTGACGGTCGCCCAGTTCTCAGCGAGATTTACTGATCTCTCGCGCTACTCGACCGACATGGTACGAGACCCATTCTTCCAGGCCTGGACCTTTGAGCAGGGACTGAGACACGAGATCAGGGTATCGCTGATCTCCCTCAGCATCCCGACCCAAGCAGGAGTACTGGAGGAAGCCCTTTTGATCGAGAGCTTTCTTGCTGAGACTTGTCCAGCGGCGAGACCTACCGCAGGGCGGCATGTAGCAGAGTCTTCCGCAGCAGGCAGTCGACGGATGACTCAGGGGTCCCAACAGGCCAGAACCTCACGTAGACAACCTCAGGACACTGGCTCAGCAGTGCGGGGCACACAGCGTGGAGCCTGTCTTTCGAGAGGCATGTAGTGCTACACATGCGGCAGACAGGGTCACATGGCTCGTGACAGCCCGACCCATCATGCCGAGGAGCAGCAGACAGTTGAGGGGACACCCAGGCAGAGGCAGAGGGTCGACCGTGGCGGTCCACATGGAGGAGGTGGAAGAGGTAGAGGATCTGGCCGAGCCGCAGGTGGTGGGCGACGCTTTGAGGCTCTACCACCACCACCACCAAGAGGTCCACCCCGACCGCAGGGAGCTGGCGGGAAGAGACAGGCACAGCTCCAGGCAGCGGAGGCCTAAGACCACGGCGCACCCGAGATGATTCGAGGTACGATCTGTGTCTATTCCACCCTTGCTGCGGTTCTTATAGACACACGAGCGAGTCACTCTTTCATAGCCGCTGCCCTTGTTCGGAGCTCGGAGATTCCGAAAGAGCCGTTGGCTCGATCCTTACGGCTAGAGACTCCTACGGGAGCAGACTCGACGATTACGCATTGGTGCCGGTAGTGTGAGCTTACTCTAGGAGGCGAGATCTTTGGCTGGGATCTTCTTGTTGCAGTGTCGAGGCCTTACGACGTCATCTTGGGTATGTATTGGTTATCTACAGTTCATGCTCAGATCGACTATATTAGGCGCAAGGTGCGATGTGTATGCATCGACGGGAGCAGGTTCACATTCAGTGGTGAGAAGGGAGCCTTCGCAGCACAGGATGGACTACCAAAGAGGAGAGGACATCCCATCACTCATCAGTTGGCTAGCCTCATCCTAGGAGCAGTTGACGTGCAGAGTCCTAGTTTTCCTGCAGTGGTGGATCAGTACGCGGACGTTTTTCCCTACGACGTTCCAGGGCTACCTCCTCGCAGAGAGGTAGACTTTCATGTTGACCTGTACCCCGAGATATCCCAGATATCCATTCCAGCATATCGGATGGCCCCCACTGAGCTTCGAGAGCTACGGGTACAGTTGGAGGACTTACAAGGCAAGGGTTTCATCCGACCCAGTGTTTCACCCTGGGCTTCCCCGATATTGTTCGCCAAGAAGGCGGATGAGAGCTTGCGACTGTGTGTCGACTATCGTCGCCTGAACCAGATGACAGTGAGGAACAAGTATCCGCTACCGAGGATTGATGACCTCTTAGATCAGCTCAAGGGAGCACGGTGGTTCTCGAAGATAGACCTTAGTTCAGGCTATCATCAGCTCAGAGGTCGAGATGAGGACGTGCAGAAGACGGCCTTAAGATGTCGGTATGGCCACTATGAGTTCTTGGTTAAGACATTCGGCGTAACCAACGCTTTATCAGTGTTAATGGGAATCATGAACAGGATCTTCCATCCATACCTCGATCGATTTGTCATAGTCTTCATCGATGACATTTTTATATACTCGACGACTGAGGAGTAGCACGCCTATCACTTGCAGGTTGTACTAGACACGCTCCGAGAGCACAAGCTTTATGGAAATCTCTCGAAGTGTCAGTTTTGGATACGTGAGGTCCACTTCTTGGGACAAGTCATCTCTGAGGTGGGAGTTGCAGTGGATCCTGCAAAGATCGAGGCAATGCTAGCTTGGGAGCCACCTAGGAGCGTGACGGAGGTGCGACATTTCTTGGGACTAGCTGGATACTATCGGAGATTCATTCCAGACTTCCCCAGAGTTGCGGCACCACTCTCAGCTTTGAAGAAGAAGGAGAAACCCTTTGTGTGGTAAGACAGATGTTAGAAGAGCTTCCAGGAGCTGAGACAGAGATTGACTAGCGCACCTATCTTGAGGTTTCCTGAGGAGGGACTAGGGTACGTAGTCTACTGCGATGCTTCAGGGACCAGACTCAGATGTTCCCTGATGCAGGAGCGGGCAGTGATCGCCTATGGATCACGTTAGTTGAGGCCGCATGAGAAGAACTATGCTACCCATGACCTGGAGTTAGAAGCAGTGGTCTTCGCTCTAAAGACATGGCGACACTATCTGATGGGCAAGCGCTTTAAAGTCTTTTCGGACCATCATATGATGTTAAATACTCACATGAAATTAATTATTAACCTTGATTCATGTTTACCCCAGGATAAACAATAATGGATTAATATAATGAAATTAATTTTTAACCTTGAGATCCTATTGATTAATAACAAATAAATGTTTCCATTTAAATTATATTCATCCATTAACTCTGCTATCATAGAAAATATTGGCATAATATGGCTAAAATCATCAATCTTGATTCCTTCATCAAAAGATCTCCTCCATTATATATTTTTCAAATATCTAATGTTACCAAGATAACCCAAGGTATTTTTCAATATTTTGATTATATAGAGGTTTTGTATATTTATTCTTTAAATACTAATACATATGAAAATAATTTAATTATTTATTATTTTACCCATGATGTCGCTCAAGCCACCTACCCAATACACAAAAATCTCCAGTCATGACTATTTTAAAACTATTATTCCATATTTTATGGTGGTATATTATTTCAAATCCAACAATCCATCTAGGATTTATTCCTTTTTTAGATCATCACACAATAGAAATAATATATCTATCATTTTTTATATCAATACAAATCCTCCCTAGGTGCTAGGACCCCACAATAACTCGATGCCTGACTCTAATATATATTTCATTTAATTAAATACAGTTATTTAATAAAATATAGTTTTTAGGAATGATTTTACATATCATATTTGTAATTGTTATAAGATTTTATAACATATATTTCATATAATTAAATACATTTATTAATATCTTCATTCATATGAAACAATAAATTAAACAATTCATGACACACTATTTTCAAATAATTCAATATGATGTGAAAAATAATTATGATTTGTATAATTACAAAAAACCTCATTTAATTAAAATGATAATAAATTGATTTTTTAAACAATATATATTTACAATTCAATCTTATTATTATCATTTTTAATTAATTTTTCATGTATTTATTAAAATTATTTTATAGAAGATAAATAGTTAATAATATTTGATATTATATATTAAATGTTAAGAAGATATATTTCCACAGGGTTATTTTATAGTGTTTTTCATTTTTCCAAAAAATTTAAGTTGATCAATTTTAAAATATATTAGGAATTGAACTAATATTCAAAATGAGTATATTATCAACCATTTAATTAAAAAATAATAAGAAATATGAATAAAAAAATTTAATGACTAGTAGATTATTTTCCTTTATGAAAGATAATTTTCATATTCTTTATTATCATTTAAAATTTATATCTATATTACCATTTTAAATATTTTGAAGTGGAATTAATTTTTAAATTTATTATATCATTATTTGGTTATGTTTAGTCTCTGATAATTGTATGAAAATTTATTTTTATGTTAATAGTGTAAAATTAATTTTTCATTAATATTATATAGATATTAAATTCGTAATTATCCAAAAAAACATAATGATGTTAATAAATAATTTTTATAATCTCAAATTATCTTAAAGAGTATGATTTTTCATTTCAAAACATGATTTTGAATTTAGAACACCCGAGTTTCCCATTTAGAAAAATAAGCAATATGGTATTCTAATATGAAAATTATTTATCATTATTTTGTAAATTATAATTTCATAATGTATAATTAATTTTATTTATTTGTTTATAACCAATAATAATATTCACTTTTTAATAATAATCCTATTGATGTAAATTAAATCATTAAAATTGAAAAATATTATCTTCAAAATTATTTTTAAGATTTAAAATACAGTTTCTTAAAAATTGGTCTTATAGATTAAATATATTAATTCTAAAATAATTTTTTTCCTTACACATGTGAATTTTATTATGTAAAATTAATTTCAAAATTGTAATTTTTCGTTTAAAATTATGTATTATATATCATTTTCATTTTATCCATCAAAAGTTTGTTGTTGTGGAAAATTTTAGTTATGATGAATTTTTTTTATAAGATAAAAAATCTAATATTAGAAGAGTTAAAAAAATTTATGAAAATTTATAGTTGATGAAATATATACCATACATCATCCCCGAATCCATTATTTTCCATTATTCGATCCAATTGAAAAATGAAGATAGACATTACCTTTTATAATATTATAAATTGCCACTTATTTCTATTATAAAAGGATCTATCACCAAAGAACTAATCATCGCAACCCATGCATCATATATTTGTCCAAAATAATCTCAAATAACTAACCAAACATAAAATAAAATCACTAGTGATTCTATAAATATCAATAGGTCACCCTGAAAATGTATAATTTTTCTAAAGGAACTCATCTATGGTTTATGGATAAATTATGAATGATTTCTTTTTGTATCCAGTTAATTTATTATTCATAGACAACCCCAAAATATAATTTACACAAGTTGAAATAACTAACTAATTATAACATGTTTATATAAATTTGATATTGATAATGGGAATTACATTTTAAACAACATACTACCAATAATAAAAAATATAAATATTACGTTTGTTATGTTTGAACTACCTGCTCCAAAAGTTATGTGATCTGTAAAGACCCAGATTTTTCCATGTATTTTTTGTAATTATATGGGAATATTATGAGTTTGGAAAAATTGACGGTGCATGATTCTGAGGCACGATTTTCTTGGAATGAATTTCTGAACAATTTTTCAGGTACATTCTGTAATTGCGTGAGCAGGTTTTTGTAACTTTTTAACTAGTCCTCATAATTTAAAAATGAGGGCACTGTTGAAATCACAATGCTGATATTTGCTTAAGAAGAAATTCGCATCGACCATATTAGGTTGAAGGTGGAAATTATTTTTTGGTCATTTCATGGGAGAAAATAAAATAAACATGTACTATTTTATTTTTTAAATTTAAACCTCCCATTTGAAACATTAAGGTGGGGACCACACTAGGGTGGTCGGAAATTTAATGCTGGGCATTAAATGCCCGGTTACACAAAATGTGTAACAACATTCAAACATAATTAATAGGATTCAATAATTTGGAATTTATTAATCAATATTAAACTCTTAGATTTCTAAAAATTAAATGTGACTACATAATTTTGTAAATATACAAACATTAATAAAATTATTTCTTAAGATTATATAATTCAGCACCTCACCTCTCACGGAAAGGTGGATTCAAAAATGAGGGGAGAGATTTGGAGAGTTGGAACGATATTTCTCCAATAAAAGAGGTCCTCCAATGAAGAATGAATTCGGGAATTGAAGAACACGGAACAAACCATGGAGCATCTTGAGGCGGTGATGAACACTGACGTTAATCTTCAACGACATTCTCTTATACCTCACGCCACCTCCATCATAAAATCATGGTAGGGGATTTATTTATATATTAGTGAATTTATTTATCAATTTTTCATATTCTGATTTCAAAATGAATATTTCCAATCTAACATGGCCATCATCCAATGCATATACCATACCTCTTATCTTTTTATTCTCCACACATTCTTCGTGTGTTCTTCAACGTTAAAAATTTAATGACACTGGTAACACAATGTTTTGTTTAGCGTGACATATGGAAACAGAGCCCTTGACATAATGATCATGAATATGTGAGGATTTTATTTTTCAGGCTAAGAACGAAGATGCAGTGATCCACAATAGAGGAGGAGGGACGACACACCATCCGACCACATGAAGGTGGGGTGGAACTCATCCGCACTGCCAGATGAGCAGGAGACCATGGCCGCTTGGCCGCAGTAGAGGGAAAAGAGAGTTCAACACCTGGCCAACCGCAGTGGAGCAGCGTCGCATGACCACACCGCTGGTAGGAGGACCGGCCAGAACATCGGCTGGCCGTTGCGAGATAGAGGGACACGCGCAGGTGCCCCAGGTGTCATGGCAGCACATAACGTGATTCCCTTTGGTAATCCAAATGGAGGGGGTACGCTCCCCCTTCAGCACCATCTTGGGTGGACCGCATAGCCAGGTTTCCCCACCAGGCCACACCACCGGGTTGCACCACTACGACATTCCACTAGGCCGATCCACTGGGCCGCGCCACCGGGCTGTGCCATTGGGTCATGCCATCGGGCCCCACCAGCAGGCCGCACTATAGGGGGCCAGGCTGGGATGCCCCCTATGCGGGCCAAGCCGGACCATGGACAGTGGGATAGGCTGCCAAGGCCCAAGACGTCTAGGATAGACTCGGGTCTAGACGGGTCTAACTGAACTATATAGGGTCAGTCTACACTGGGTCGGGCTGAGTCATTCCCACTAGGTCAGACCATATTCGGGCCCATCCAGAGCCATTTTCTTTTTTTTTTCTTAATTTGAGAACCCAAAGTCCATTTGAAGAACTTTCTGTGTCAACAGAATACTTGGATCGGGATTGTATTTATTGTATACTCCACTTGAGTTTTGGATAATGATGGAGTACGGTCCGGTTGAATAGGACCCTTAATCTAACTGGGCCTTTGGAGTGGAAATGATAATAACATGCATATCGGGCGTCTGATAGAAACACCATCTGTTTCATTGGGTCCCTTATGATGTGAAAAACCTTTGAGATACTTCTTATTTAAACTTCAGGGTTGTTGTGGAATGGATGATGGATTGGGGTGCAGTTTTCCCTAGCGCACTATGTGCAGAACCCAGTGACTGACTTAGAATCGACGACTGCTGACCGTTTCAACTCGAAGTGACATGACATGCCCAGTGTGGAGTGACTCTATGTGATGTGGCTGACCCATAGTGGGGACAACCTCTATGTGATTTGGCAGACTCATGGTACTCGCTAGGAGGAGTACCTCAACATTCCATGAGGGGGAGCGGCTCTATGTGACGCGGCAGACCCACAGTGGGGAGCACCTCTGTGTGACATGACCGGCCCATGGTACTCAACATGAGGAGTACCAAAGTAGTCCAAGGTTAGTGGGAAGCACCACTATGATATGTGGTTGGACCACTGCATTTTATAGAGGAGGATCTCTCTAGTAGCTGAAGTGTTTGATGTTGTGACAAGGGATGTTACTTGTTATTATACATATAGAATCATGTGGAGGCTATCATATTTCATAGTGATCCTGTGTGGGTTAGCATCATAATCATTTTTCACAGAGTTTTATACCTCTATTGAGATGAGCCTTATAACATCATGGTGTACCTGTGTAGTACTTTATCTTTGTGGGGATACATGTGTGTTACTCTAACTTTGTGGTATCACCTATGTGGTATTCTTTCCTCCGACGTGAGGTGGTTATATTCTAGTAACATAGGATTATTTGTGGGAATTTACCTAATTAGGGTTGAATGTTGTTTATATATATTTTTTGTTTATCCTTTGTGGATTTTGGTGACTTTCGGGGGTCTCGGGGTCCATATTGAGTACTGTTATACTCACCCCATCATGGGCTATGCCCACACATTGTTGTTTCTGGTGCAGACGACAGACCTCACTAACTAAGGATGAGGGAACCTATACTAGAGACTACTCAGAGGTGGACCTTTGATGAGGTGATCTGCAGAGATGATCATTTGGGAGCTGTTCCTACACATTATGTAGGATCCTTGGCAGGCGTTCACAGGATTTTTACTCATTTTTTCGTACATTCCTGTTTTTCTTGTACTTTCTAGTTGGGCGTGTATTCTGGCCCCTTTACATTCTATACTCATCCTTATTACTATATAGTTTACTTTATGCTTTTATCTGGTTGTGTGATTGGTTTTTGTGAGTTTATAGTTTATAAATACAACACCTTCCTGTTTTAGAGAATATGCCTTCCGGTGCTTGTTGCCCACCCCTAACCTATGGAAGGCAGGCTTGGGGTAGAAACGACACAGGCCCTAGCAGACATATCGTGAAAAATTAGTATTAGTGGGGTTCTGTTCTTCAGAAGAACTAGGACTCTGATCTTTTTTGTGAAGCAATAGTGTTATGTGTTGTTAGTGTGGTTTTATGTTTGGGGAGTCCAGTATTGTTGTGGAAACCGACGTATCCATACACTAGGACCATTACATCTAATTTATGACTCTTTTCATGATAGATCTGATTGAGTATGGGTATCAAAATGTTTTCTTTGTGATCTATTTGAGTCAGCTCACCTGGTAAAAACATAATGATCATGGTGCAACTATTTGTCTTCAGGATTCCTCTACACAGAAGGCCAAACAGGATTCCAGTTAGAGTACGTCATGACAACCCACCATGGGATGAGGCTTTGGTGTCTGGCCCCCTTATGACAGTTGTACCATTTAGTGGTGTACCAGAAACGCCCTAACTATTGGGAACCTGATGCCACCAGCCACAAAAGTTGAGGGTGAACACCACTTGAGCGCATTGCACGAGTTCCGGTGCTAGAGGCCGCCGAGGTTCTAGGGAAAGATAGATCTACAAGTGGCTAAGGACTGGCTGGAGGCCGTGGTTAGAGTTTTTCTATTGGTAGGATCAGAAGATGATCTCAGGGAGTTCCATGCCGCCAGTCTTTTTAGGAATCAAAGGGAAGATAGTGGAGCTTGATTCCCCAGGTTCACAACGTGGTGGCTCTTGTCTGGTTGGAATATGAGATCCTTTTCAAGTCATAGTTCATCCCAGTGACCCTACGCTCAGTGTGTATACAGATGCTTCTCCACTTATAGTAGGGTAGAATGACCGTTGATCATTATTCAATGTGTTTCATTGTCCTATCATGCTACTCCACTGATATGGTGTGGCACCGTCTCTTCACGACTTGTAACTTCGAGTAGGGGATCATATGGGATATTAATGCTTTGGTGGTTTCTATTTTCATCTCGATGCAGGAAGGGGTGTTTGAGAGAGTACTCTTAGTGGAGAGTCTCCTTGTTGAGAAGTCACCCGCAGTGAGACCCCCCATTGGATGATACGCAGTTGAGTCAATGGTAACTGGAAGCAGACAAATGACATAGTGGTCAAAGAGGACCAAACCTTTAGGTGGACGACTGTAGGATACAAGGTCGGTGGTGCAGGGCTCTCGGGCCAGAGCAGGACATGCAAGGATCATGCAGTGTTACCTGTGTGGTGAACATGGTCACATGGCTTGCGACATCGCAACCCACCATACAAATGACTAGTAGATGGTCGAAGTACCACTTGGACAGGGGTGATGATTCAATCTAGGGGGTTGGAAGGCAGTAGGCGGATGTGGAAGAGGAAGAGGCCATGCAGTAAGTGGTTGGTGGCGATTTGAGGTTCTTCTGCCACCACCACTATAAGGTCCACCCCGACCATAGGGAGCATCTGTACAGGGAGGAGCTCAGCACCAGGCAGCTGAGGCCTACGACAATGGCATTCCGGAGATGATACCATGTTCAATATGTGTCTACTCATACTAGCTATAGTACTTATAGACACAGGATCCAGTAACTCTTTTATTCCCGGACCCTCATTCAGAGAACATAGATTCTGGTGGAGCCATTAGCTTGATCCATAGGGCTAGAGAATCCTAGAGGAGAAGATTTGACTATTACCTAATGGTTCTGGTAGTGTGAGCTTACTCTAGGAGGTGGGAGCTTAAACTGGGATCTTCTTGTATCATCGTTAAAGATTAACAACATCATCTTGGGTATAGACTGGTTATCCATAGTCCACTCTCATATTAATAATATTAGGAGAAAAGTGTGGTGTGTCTGCATGGATGGGACCAGGTTTTCCTTCACTGGTGAGAAGGGAACCTTTGAAGTGTAGGATGGACTTACACAGAGGAGGGTGTATCTGATCACACATCAGCGGGCTTGCATTACCCTCAGAGCAGTTGATGTTGAGAGTCCAAGCTATCATGTAGTGGTGGACCTGTACACTGCTATTTTTCCTAATGATGTTCCTGGTCTACATCCTCACATACAGGTGGACTATTACATAAAATTATACACCGAGAAAAAAATATATCTACACTATCATATTGGATGGCTCCCGTGGAGTTTCGGGAGATGCAGGTAATGCTTGTGGACTTGGAGAGAAAGGGGTTCCATAGTTCCAGTGTTTCTCCTTGGGCATCCCCAATTTTGTTCTCCATGAAAGAAGTTGGGATTTTGAGACTCTAAGTTGACAATACGAACCTGAACTAGGTGACCATGAAGACCATGTACCCACTACTGAGGATTGAAGATCTCTTTGATAAGCTAAAGGGAGCAAGATGGTTTTTGATGATAGACCTCAGATCAGGCTATCACCAGCTGAGGGTACGAGATGAGGATGTGCAGAAGAAGGACTTAAAATATCGAGATGGCCACTAAGAGTTCTCAATTATGCCATTTTATGTGACCAATGCACTAAAAGATTTCATGGGACTCATGAAAATTATCTTCCATCCAAACCTCGATTGCTATGTGGTAGTCTTCATCAATGACATCCTGATATACTCACTGACAGAGGAGGAGCATGCCTATCATCTGCATATAGTTATGGACACACTCCGATATTATCTGCTTTATGGTAAGATCTCAAAGATAACGTTCTTGATATGAGATGCCCACATTATGGGACATGTTATCTCGAAGGCTAGAGTTGTGGTGGATCCAGTGTAGATTGATGCTATGCTCGCTTGGTAGGCACATAGGATTGTGACAGATGTGCTGAGTTTTTTAGGATTATCCGGTAATTACTGGAGGATTGTTCCTGGCATTTACAGAATTTTGGAACCCTTATTGGCATTTGTGAATAAGGGGAAACCCTTTGTATAGTCGGAGAGAAGCCATTAGAGTTTCCAGGAGCCGAGGCAGTGACTGATGAGTGCCCCCATTTTGAGGCTATCGAAGTAGGGCATTGGGTACATAGTATACTACGACTCATCAGGGACTGTGAATTTATGTGTCCTGATGTAGGAGTGAGCAGTGATCGCATAAAGTTCTCGATAGATGATATAACATTAGCAGAACTACGCTACCCATGACTTGGAGATAACAGCAGTGGTCTTTTACTTGAAGATGTGGTGACATTACATTATGGGTGAAAAATTTACATTCTACTCTGATCACAAGAGTCTCAATTATATCTTCTCTCAGACGGACCTGAACCTGAGACAACGACCTTGGCTTGAGTTCCTCGAGGATTATGTCCTCGAGATAATCTATACTCCTGGGAAGGGGAACATAGTAGCAGATGCACTCAGTAAGAAATCTGGTATACAGTTTTTGAGTGATGCGATGGAGCAGCTTTCCGCTTTGGGGATATACTATATGGATCGAGATGGTGTAGATTATATTCAGTATCTCAGACTTACTCCACCTCTTCTTCAGCGAATGTGGGAGGCGCAGCTTAGGGATGCTAACTACGAGGATCGATGTGCTCAATTATCCACATGAATGGCACCTGATGGATTTTCAGAATTTCAGGAGCACGTCATCCTCTTAAGAGGGAATACTATGGTACCGATGGCTCTATGGGAGGATGTGTTGAGGGAATTCCATACAACCTTTCTTCTGGTACATCCATGAGTGGTGAAGATGTACTAGGACCTTCAGTGTCAACACTGGTGGCCTAGAATGAAGAAATTTGTAGCAGAGGTTGTCTCTTGGTGCCTCAATTGTCAGTAAATGAAAGTATAAAATCAGCTTCTAGAAAGCATAGGTCATCCACTGGACGAGATAGAGTGGAAGTGGGGTGGAATTTCCAGGGACTTCGTGAAATGACTTCCACACACATCCATGAGTCATGATTCTATCTGGGTGATCATTAGTTGTCTCACCCAGTCGGCCTACTTCCTACCTATCTGAGAGTAGGGATCATTAAAGAGCATGGGACACCTCTATGTATCAGATATTGTACGTCTTCTTGGAGTGCCATATACAATTGTTTCTAATCATGATGCATGTTTTACTTCTCAGCCATGGAAGGGGTTGTAAATGGCATTCAAGTCACATCATTGGTTGACCACATCCTTTCATCTATAGACAAATGGTCAGACAAAGCGGACCATTCAGACCATCAAGGACATGCGACGTGCTCACGCCCTTCATTTTGGCTATAGCTTGGAGGATTAATTTCCTTTTTTGGGGTTTTCATACAAAAATATATATCACTCCACTATCATTATGGAACCATTCGAGGTATTCTACGGGAGATCTTGAAGACCACCAATGTGATGTACTGACCAAGGAGAGTCAGAAATCATTGGACCATAGATGGTATGAGAAACCATGAAGAAGGTGCAGATCATCTAGGATTTTATGAATACTGCACAGAGCAGGAAGAAGTCCTATGGAGATAGAAGTCATAGACCTCTTGAGTTCGAGGATGGTGACCATTTCTTTCTATAGGTCTCACTTTGATGAGGTTTTTGGAGGTTTGTCCAGGGTGACATGTTATCTCCAAGGTTCATTGGAACCTTTCAGTTCCTCTGTAGAGTTGGCGACGTTTCCTACCACATTGATAATCCACCTCAGTTTCACCAGGTGCATGATGTTTTCCACATATTCTCACTGACGAGATACGTACATGATCCTTCACACATCATTGACATATGTGAGATGGACATCGATAAAGGGGAATCATTTTCATAGGTTCTAATAGATATTGAGGATTGATAAGAGTGGGTCTTTAATGGGCATTCGATACCTCTAGTGCACGTTTGTTGGAAGCATGAGACCCTCCAAGAGAGCACATGTGAGTTGGATACTAATATTTGTGCTCAGTACCCCGTCTTGTTTCCCAAGTTTTTGTAGGGGATTTCAGGGATGCAAAGCCCTGAGGTGGGTAGATTGTAAAAACTTTGTTTTCTACAGGTATTGTTACAATTATATGGGAATATTAAGAGTCCATGAAAATTGACGGTGCATGATTTTGTGGCCCTGTGTGCCCAGAATGAAATTCTGATCTTTTTTCAGGTACGTTCAATTAAAGTGTGAGCAGGTTTTTGTATCTTTTGAACTCGTTATTGGAATTGAAATCTAAGGGCACCATTGAAATCAAAGCACATTTATTCACTTAAGGATACCTTCACCTCGACAGTAGTAGGTCGAGGGTGGAAATTATTTTTTATAAGTTTCATCAGAGAAAATAAAATAAACATGATATTTTTGTTTTTGAAATTTAAACCTCCAATTTGAAACATGAAGTAGGCGACCACCCGAGGTTGCTCGGGTATTTAATGTTAAGCATTAAATGCCTGGTTACAGAAAATGTGTAACCACATTCCACCTTAATTAAAATGATTCATTAATTCAGAATTAATTAATAAACTTTAAACTCATGGATTTATCGAAATTAAATGTTCCAACTTAATTTAATTAATGTAAAAAATTTAATTAAATTATTGGTTAATAATATATAATTTTGCACCTCACCTCTCGCGGGAAAAGGGGATTGGAAAAGGAGGGGAGATATTTGGAGAGTTGGAAAGAGATTTATCCAATAAAATAGATCCTCAAATGAAGGATGACTTCTAGAATCGAAGAGCGAGGAACCGACAATGGAGTGTCTTGAAGGGGTGATGAACGCTAACGTCAATCATCATGGGATTCATCTTCTTCCTCACGCCACCACCATCAGAAAATTGAGGTAGGGGAATTATTTTTATTTTATTGAATTTATTTATTGATTCTTCAAATTCAGGTTTCACAATGATGATGGACAAACTAACACTACCATTGTCTAGTGCATATACATATCCTCTTATATTTTGATTCTCTGTGAGTTCTTCATGTTTTCTTCAATGTGAAATATTTAATGATGATGGAAATATGATATTTTGTTGAGTGCGACAAATGGACGCAGAGCCATCAACCCAAGGATCATGAATATGCTATCATTTTATTTTTATAGAAATGAAAGAAGATGTAGTGATCCGCAAAAGAGGAAGAGGGCGGGCACATCGACCGACCACATGAATGTAGGGTGGCGCGTGTCTGGGCTGCCGGATGAGCAGGAGAGAGCGACCGATTGGCCGTGGAAGATACTAAAGATATGCCGACACCCGACCGACCATGGTGGAGGAGCAACGCATGACCGCGCCTCTAGGAGGAGGACTGACCAGAACACCAGCTGACCATTGTGGGATAGCGGGACCCACTTGGGTCTCGCGGGTGTCATGGTAGCACCTAAGGCCAAATCCTTTGGTAATATGAATGGAAGGGGTCCACTCCACCTTTAGTGTCAGCTCAGGAAGACCCCGCCACCAGAAAGCGCCACCAGTTTGTGCCCAGCGGGTAGTGATTTCGTGCCGTGCCATCGGACAACGCCCTGTGCCGGGCCACCGGGCCTCGTCACCAGGCCGCACCACCATTCTTCACCACTGGGCCGCACCACCAGACTGCACCACCGGGCGGCAACTAGCAGGCCTCGGTCCATGACCTAACGAGATTGGCCTCAAATTCCCAGGCCATATGATCCGAAACCTAGTCAGGCCGGGTCATCCCGACTAGGTCGGATCAGACCTCGGCCTATCCAGAAGCAGTTTCACCTTTTAAGTCATAACATGAGAACCAAGAATCCGTATCAAGAACCGTCTATGGAACTGGAATCCTAGGATCTAGAAGGTTATTTGGGTATACACCACTTGTGTTTTGGATAGGGTTGGAGTACAACCGGTTTGGATCAGACCACGAATCCAACCGGACCCTCGATGCAGAAACGCTAATAACTTACAGACCGAGCATCTGATTGATGTGTTTTCTTTTATGTTGGTTCCCTTATGACTTGAAATACCATTGGGATACTTTTTAGTGAAGCATAAAGATAGTTGAGGTATGAACAATGTCTTGGGGAGTGGTTCTCCCAAGCGCGCTACATATAGAACCCTGTGACTGGATGATATTTGACGACTGATGACCGTTTTGACTCGGAGATACTTGGAAGACCCAGTGGGGAGCGCCTCTGGGTGATGCATCTGACCCATGGTACACAATAGGAGGAGTACCTCACCAGGACATAAGGGGGAGCACTTCTGTGTGACCCGACATACCCACAGTGGGGAGCGCCTCTGTGTGATGAGTTAGACCCATGAAATTAGATAGGAGGAATACCCTAGTAGTCCAAGGTTAGTGGGAAGCTCCTCTGTGTGATGGGGAAGGCCAACTGCACTCCATAGAGGAATATATCTCTAGTGTATGAGGTGTTCAATGTTGTTACTAGAGATGTTACATGTTATTATCATTGGAGAATCATGTGGCTAGCTATCGGCTTTCATTGCGATCCAGTGTGGGTCAGCATCATAATCCTGTTTCTCATAGTTATATCCTAGGTTTTAGCTGAGTCTTCTATCTTCATGGTGTACATGTGTGGTACTTTATCATAGTGGTGATACCTTTCTGGTACTCTAACTTCTTGGTATTACCTATGTTGTATTATTCCCTCCTGTATGAGGTGGGTATATTTTGGTAACTTAGGTATATGTATGGGCATATACCTAAGTAGGGTTGAATGTTGTTTCTATGTTTTGTGGTTTATCCTTTTTAGATTTGTGAGTCCTTTGGGGGTATCAGAGTCCCTATTGAGTATTTATATACGCACCACTACACGGGCTACACCCACACCTTGTCGTGTCTGGTTCAGATGAAAGACAACACTAATTGAGGATGAGGGAACCTAGACAGGAGACTACTCCGAGGTGGACCTTTGACGAGGTGATCCACAGAGATGATCATTCAAAAGCTATACCTACCCATCAAGTAGTATCCTTGGAGGGTGTTCATAGGAGCTGTACTTAGTTTTTTTCTTGTACTTTCTAGATGGGCTTGTATTCTGGCCCCTTTAAATTATGTATACACTCTGTTTACAGTATATTTTACTTTGTGAATGTATTTGGTTGTGTGATTGGATTGTGTGAGTTTAGTTTTTATAAAGGAAACACATTCTCCCTTTAGCGAATAAACCTTTCGGTGCTTGTCACCAACCCGTAGCCTATGGAAGGCGGGTTTGGGGTAGTCACTGTATGGGCCCCGGGGGATGGGTCGTGACATGATCTAGTTTTCATATCTTCCATAAAAGGATGGTTTTTAGAAATTATTTGTTACTAAACATTACATGATAAAAATTATAATAATTTTGGAAATACAATTCAATTCCAATATTTGAAAAACATGTTCTTCTCTTATTTTATGGTTTTCTTTAATGAAAAATTGACAAAAAAACATAGATATTTATTCAAGAATATAATAAGACCTAAATAAAAAAAACATAAAAATGGAATTTTATTATATTATATTAATTTTTGAACTTATCATATAAAATTTGATTTTAGTGGAAATATCTCCTTTTTTACTAAATGGAATAAATTTTTAGTCAATTTTGATATTATAAATTATTATTTAAAAATGCACATTTTCAATCATTTAAAATGTTATATTTTATTTTATATAATTTTTAAAATGAAACTATATATAATATTTTATTAATAACCCTAATAAGTTCAATGGCATAAATTTTATTGTTTAATTTTTTATAAAAACAATTCTAATCAAAATGGAATTTTCCTCACATAAATGTTTTTTACTACATATTTTTTAATAATAAATTAACTTCATGCATATATACAAATTGAATAATTATATATATATTATATTTCATTAATAACTAAGTACATATTTCTAATATAAGACCCTTTTATTTTTTATCCATATAAACATTATCCAGTGTAAATAATTGTCACCACATCAATCGTAAATCAGGTAATTATCATGAAAAATTATATGATGTGGACTAAAACCAGAACCTAAAATGCAATGTTATCATATTAAATTGTTGTACTTCTTATATCCCAATAAATATTTAAAATTTATATTCAATTAAATCTATATTTATTTGATTATGACCTTTATATAAACTAATTATACACTTAAAAAAATTCCACTTTATAGAATTCAGTAACTATTAATTGTTATAATAAGGAAAAATATGCAGTTTTATAATTATAATCATATTTTATTAAAAAAATTAATTTTTTATCGTGAGATTTTATATAAGAAATTTAATTTTTTAATAACCACATTAAGTGCATATGCAACCCCAAATATTTTATTTATTTAATTAATAGAAAAGTAATATAAATTCTGTTGAAAAGAGAAAATAATATATTTTATGTGATTAATATTAAAAAATGTATTTAATTTATATATATGACATATTAAATATGTGATAAATATCTATATTTAAAATAAACATTTTTGTGATGTTTTAATGTAAAAAAATAAATACTCTAAAAAATAATAATAATGATATTCTATATAAGTAATATTTAAAAAAATTAAATAAAAAAAATAAAATATTGAAAGATTGAAAGTGGAACATTATTTTGTTGAAACGATCATACAATTTCCATTTATGTCCCATCTTTTATTTTTTATGTAAAATGATAACTATTTAATTTTTGAAGAAGTTGATATCAGAGTTATTGTCAAAATTGGATATCTATGATAATAAACCAAATGATTAGGGTTAAAATAACACAAAAAAAATGTATCATTTTTATTGAAATAAGGTATTCAAAAAATATTCAATCATATATCAGAAATTTTGGGTACATTTCAGCACTTTAACATGAAAACATGTTTATTATATTTAAATCTTTTTATAGATTCCATTTGTGTCCTTTTATTCAGTATTAAATGGAACAACCTATCTTATCATCTATTCACCACTTTGAGTATATTTGATCTACCATCCCATATGTAATCCACATATAAAAATAATTATCCTTGTACTGGAGTTTTTTTCTTCCCAATGACCAACATTGTGACCCATAGGAGAAGATTTAAAAGTGTTCATTCAATGAGAAGTTAATCAACATCCATGAATCATTCAAATTTCCTTCATCATCAATATCCACTAAATTTGATGTAAATATCATTAAATTATAACAATAGTATAATAAATTTATTTTTATTTTATTATTTTTTTATAACCACATTCCATCTCATTTTCATCATATGGAAAGTGAAAACAACACTCAGTCCTACGTGTGACTCACTATGGTCACTTAACGGACTAATTCATTTTTCATCACCAGATTCAAAAAATGGATATAAATATAGAAATAAATATTTTATATTATATCTTTAAAATAATTATTCTTATTTAATTAAAATATAATATATTCTTTCAAAAAATTTAAGTCATTACATAATGATTACTTTACTGACCTATACTTGGGACTACCACTTCCATGAACAAATGTGAATTATTTTTAATGTTTTCAATTTGTGGAGGATTCCAAATTTGATAATAAAGAATATATATGATATTTATGTAATTATTATTATCATCGGGAAAATTTATCCCATTTCATAGAGTTGGGATATAATTTAATGAATTTAAACGTACATTGAAAATGAAACAGTTAACACTGGAAAATGAGGAATTTAATAAAGAATTATAGATAAATATATATAGAAATGTTATAATTTAATAGTATATGATATTATAATAAATATGTTTTTTTATAAAATTACAAAAAATTTAAATTTATTATATAATATTTTAAAGTCACATACAATTCCTCTCGGGCTGGAGGTAACAATTTATTTCAAAATCTCATCATTTTTTGAGATTAGGTAAGTCTATGTACATATTGGATGAATTATATGGTATTTATATCATAAACATAATATATATTAATTTTATATATTTATTTATGATAATTATATGTTTTATATTCATTATGCACAAAAAAATACTCAATAAACAAGAATTATATTTTTAAATAAAACTTAAAAGGATTTTCATTTAGTTTTAAATATGTCCCTTCCATGCCTATATTTTCTTTAAAATGTGTTCAAGAATGGGTTTAGTATCCTTATATTATTATTAAATTAATTTTACAAATATTTGAAATTATAATATAATTATTCAATGGAATATTCATGGTATTTCTTAAATTAAGTAATTGTTACCTAAAATGTGAATAGAGTAAATTTTTTAACCACAGGATAAGTGATATTTTTTCCATCATCATGCACAAACAATAAATTGAATCTTAATTAATTAATTTTTCATGATTAAACAAATCTTTAATACTTCTAAAATATTTAGGTATTGAATACATTATTCCCAAATAGTATTGGAATTTTTTATCAAGAACCATTCCGCTATAATTTTTGAAGGAATTTTAATCAATGAAAAAATTAATTTATGATTATTATACATTACTAAGGATGTACACTTTTTATAACATTATTCATATTAATATAGACAGTTTATGATTATGTTTATTGGTGGGACTATTAATATTAAATTTTCTACTTTCTCTATATGAATTTTTTTTTGATTATGTTTCACCCCTTTTATAATATAATTTCATTTATGTTTGTTTGTAACGGGGGGATATAGACCAATGGAGCATCATTTGGTCTCATGAGGTAAAATTGATAGAGAATTTTGATTACAAATTACTTATTTAATTTTTTTCATGAAAAAAATCTTTCATGACAATTTTATTATGTCTAGAAATATCATTTGTATTTATGAATCAAGTAATTATAATCAATATTATTTGTTATCTTGTTTTCTTATTGTTATATTTAGTAACCTTTTTATAAAATTAAAATATGGAATATTTTTTTGTTTAACTAGTTCATATTATTTACATAATATTTTCTTTATGATAACATATATTATATTCATTCCCTTATATAGAATCTATTATCAATTTTTATTATGTTTTACTTTTTATATGATACAAATCAGGGATATAAGGATTAATTCAATGATTTAATATAAGAAATAATAATTTCATTAAAGGAATAATAATATTATAAATAATTGTTTAAAATATAATGTATGAATAATATATGTATCCATTATCTTAAGACTAAATTACTATTCAACCTTTTAATATTTGATTCCTTACATTTCTATTCCAATAGAAACAAATAATGAAAAGATATGAGAAATTAGAGTTGGGTGTTATAGTTAGTATTAGAGTATTTTTATTAAAATTTCCAAGAATAATATTTAGGAAAATAAATAATAGAACATAATCTATCATTTAATATGTTAATAATTTTAACTACAGGATAAAATCATATTGTTTTTTTAATGTCAATATTATGTGGGTTTCTTAGAAATAAATCTCTACTGAGATAGTACCAGGGGACGTGGATTTAGAATAGATTAATCTAGTGAAAAAAACCCTAAAAAGGTTTCTCATGTATTTCTTAGGTACCATTTTGGTGCATGATGGTTATCCCCTTATAGAACACAACATTTCACACTCTTAACATATATTCTTTGTTAACATCAAATTTTTTTTACAAACCATTAAAAAATATTTATAAAAATTTGTGAATATTCTTAATGGTGTTGGTATTATTATTCTTTGTTTATCAATGAATTTGTTTTTCATGTTAAATTATGATTTCCAAATTTTTCAAAACATTACCTTATATATCATAATGATACAATATAATATTGTGTCTTTCATTGTTTAAAAAGTAATATAGTGGAATGAATGATAACTATATCAATAAACATAATCTATGTAGTGATTTTCCTTTTCATAATGATAATGATGATAGATCTAGAGCTATTGTGGGAGATGAATAAATTATATCTATATTGGTGTAGCAAACATAATTTATTCCCAAAAATATAGACTATATATAAATGAATATAGATATATAACATTGTGTAACTATTATAAAATAATTAATGCATCCAAAATATTATCATTAAATGGGACTTAAAAAAAATTAAACAGAGTAATAGATATGCTATTTAGAGATGATATTTCATTCATTGGGAATTAATGAAAGGGAACTTGATTTCATTGTAGTTTTTCATCACATGGTGGATTATGATCAATTGTGGTCATTAAATAAAAACATTATGGATGAGATAGATATATAAAATATAAAATAGATGGATATTAATGAAATTTTCTAAGAAAAATATATTCCTCATGAGAAATAACGAAATTTGGATAGAAAATTCTAGAATATTTGTTAAATGGATATTTGAAATATTTTTATATATGAATCAGACATGAAATGTTTATCTTTGTATAATATAGAAAATATACAAAATCCAAAGAGTATTCTAGGATATTTATGTGATTATATAATGACATTGCATAATAGTGAAATTGTCTCTAAAACATTATCTACATACATGGACATAGTCCAATGTTATTTTAATGTAACATCCCACATTTTTTTTAATGAAGCACTATGTTCAATAGCATAAATGATATACTACATCAATCTTAAACAAACAACAAATTTTTATAATATTATCATTCTAACCTAGCCATTGGAATGAAATGAATTAATAACATAAAATGAATTATGAAACAATGGTTTACACATGTTTAAATAATGATTCACTGTTTACTAAATTTAGGAAAAATATAAAAAAAATAAAATTTAATATAAAGGACGTGTTAATTTGAAAATATTTATTAATAAGAGAATAATTGTATTTATAAAAGCATATAACTATTTAAAGAATTAATTTAATGAAAAATATATGTTATATATTAAATTTAAAGTTTTAAATTCAACTCAAATGATTTCTAGATATGAAATAAGAAAAAATTAAAATTTTCAGATAACTGGAATATTTTTCAAAAAATATAGTTTCATAGTTTTTTGGTGTAAAATCAATTCTAAAACATGTTTTTGAAACTTTTATATGTTATATTTAATAAAATAAACATATTATTTTGAAGTGGGACATAATTATATACTTTGATTGAAATTTTGGTATTTTTTTGATAAAATCCATATTTTTATAAATTGTGAAAAATAATGCATTTTAATTCATGACTTATGTTTCATCTAATTTATTTATATATTTAGATTTTTATTTTAATTATTTTTAAATTATAATTGGATTATGTTTTGATCATTCAATCTAATGATTTTCAATGGATGTAATTTTATATTTAAATTGTACATAATAAAGTGCCAATATTTTGATTGTTTTTACTTCAACAAAACAAGCTTTATGGTTTTGAAAATGGGAATTAATTTTAAATTAAAATTTTCAAATTATATCTCTTGAATTTTGAAAAATGGATTCTATATTTCGAATCATAACTTTTAAATTGTGTAAATAGATAAATCTTATTTTTTAACATTGTGAAAAGTAAATTTACTAATTTTTTTCATTTACAATGGTTAAAGGGTAAATAAAGTAAATAAGGGTAAAAAAATTATAATATTACAAAACTACCTAAAACATGTCATAATCCTATCTGATGAGATATTTCCAAACATGATAATTCATAGTCCAAACGTATTGCATTTGGAATCCACTTAGATGTGAAAAATGACATGTTATAATAATTAATTTAAAGTAAAGTGAAATATAACATAATCATGTTTATTTTTTAAAAAAATAATTTTTAGGTGGGGTTATATAATTGATCTCTTTGACTATAAAGAGTCATTAAAGTGAAAAGAAATTCATACATCATGGTATTTTATTTATAATTTTTACTCATTATATAAATAAATTAATTTTTGAAACAATGATGATGCAATAATTACCTTATTAATGAAAAATTCAAATAAATGATTTTATAAATATTAAAATAAATATAATGTGAACATATTTATTCCATAAATGTATTTTATATTTTATTTTGTCATATTATATTTTAGTTACTGATTTTATTTTGAAAGAATCTAGTTTTTATGACTTAAATAAATCAATTACTAAATAGTATAAAAATTGACATAAATGAGTTTTTAAAACATATTCTATTTTATTAAATGATATAATATTCCAAAAAATATATGATTCTTCCAAATGAATTTTATAAATTAAAAAAATTCATTAATTATCCACTTTTGGTTCTCTAATAATTTTATAGTAACTATAGGAAACATATATTATAAAAGTAAAAGTAGACCTGGTAAGAGTTAATGTTTTTAACTAAGGTTTAAAGCTAAATGATAATAAAAATTTTGTTAATTGGACAGCTATAATTTGATGTTTATTATTATTATTTCACCTAAAATCATCTTAAATTTGAAGTAAATGTTTTCGGGGCTATTAGAAACTTAAATCAATTTATAAAAATTAATATTTCAAGACATTCCCAGAGTTCCCCTCCTCCATCTACAAAAAGGCCACCACCTATACCCACATAATCACACCTCTCAAGCCACTTATCTCAACCAAATTGTACTCAACTAAGCTCCAAAAATCCCTACCTTCTTCATTGAAGCCATAAATTTAGAATAAGGTAATTGAAGAGTGCCTTTTGGATCAAATCAAAAGAAGGTACCTAATTTATTGGCAATGTATTCTCTAAAGACCCTTTAAATTATTTTTCTAATCCACTCCATATGCTCTTATTTTTTATGATTAAATAAAAAACCATATAATAAATATAGATGAATTTTTATGAGATAATCTGAACTACACTTATACACATCTCCATCTAATGGATATGATCATACAATTTCTGTGTATGGTGAACTACTGCCTCATGAAACTATGATTTTTCAATTTTATCCTACCACATATCATGGTGGCCATTATGGTGGAAAAATAATTATATATGATATATATTATATTTATATTATCTCTATTCCTTAGTAATTTTTATTTTGAACACACCTTTATTCTTTCTATGTTGTATAAATATAATAATCTCATTTAAGGAAGTGTGGACTACTGCCCCCTCAGAATGATATGAATCATTTATTCTATATATGTAACATATAAAATATGTTTTTATTAAACCTATGATATATACATGACATATATATTATACTTATATTATAATATACTATTATATCATTTAGAAATTGTACTTTAAATATGACAATGAAATGAAAGTATCATTCATGTGTTTACACGACCTACCATCTCCATGAAAAAGGAATTTCATTTCATATCTCCAAATATTGTGGATATTATAAATAAATATATATTAGATATCTAAGATATTTAAATCCAAAAAAATATTCTAGATAATATGTACTTTTGACCACATGGACAATTATCATCAAATAAGATTATTTTCATCTCAAGTAATGAATATCGACAAAAGGACCAATATGAATGTAAATAAATAAGTAATCTATATATCATGGTAATGACTGATAAAAAATGAATAATGAAATTCAAAAATTGTCTTGTGAAATTAGAAATTACCTTTTTTTTATTAATTTTGAATAAAAAGAAACATACAAGAAGAGTTCGACTCATGGTAATGGACTTTGTCTAAATATCCATTCATTAAGGAATATTTTTATGTTATACACCATATTTTTTAAATGGTTTATAAAAACCCCTTTGAATTTTAATTTCAGTCAATGTGATTCTTTTTATATGAAGCGTTTTAATAAATGAAAATAAGAAAGGTTTTTACTGTATTCGGTGACAACGACTCCTCTGCCATCGTAACTGTTATTGGATATTTGGATTCATCTATAAGCCTTGATGTTTTTTTAAAGATAAGTAATTTCTTATTCCCATTTAGGTTTTTTTGGTCATGAAAATGGGTTTTAATGTATATTTACTATTTCAATGTTTTGAAATGATCTATTCTGCATGAATTTTTTTTAGAGAAATGGTGATAATTGCAAACTTTTATGTGTTATGATTATATAATGGTACATAGACAATTGACAAGTGGTTACGTGATAAAAAAAGTTAGGTTATTATGTGATAAATGAAAAACTTCTGATTTTGTGATACACTACTGAAGGGTGGTTCTGTGATGAACCAGGGATGGGTGGATATATTATAACCTCCAATGCATAGGGTATGGAAGTACGTCGTATGGATATTCGATTTAGTGATATGTGTAGAAGTCAACCTGATGGTTTTTCCATTTGAATATATTTATGTCCCAAATAACCATTATATTTTATATGTTTCCTTATTTGTGATTTATAGTAATATTTTGATTATAATAGGGTAATCAATGAGCTTATATACAAAGAATTTTATTTACTAAAATTTAATTGTGAAAAGTATTACTCTTTGATAAAGTACTCATGGTTTTCCTGTTATCAAAAGAATTATAGTTTTCTATCTTTGCGTGTCCCTTATTGAGTTTTTTATGCTCATCCCATGTTTTGAAACTTTTTCGTAGGACTTCATGATGAATGGAGACATGGACAAGATCAATGAAATGTTATGCTGTTTTAACATGAAACAATACCATGTTAGTTTTTAAAGAGTTTCACTTTTATGAAAAAATTGATAGTGAGTAGAGGTGTCTACATGGAATATTTAAGTTTTTGTGGATGATTTAAAACATACTTATATAAATATCTATATCTAAACAGATAATCTATGTTAATTAAATTCATATTATTGACTTATCTCATGATTAAATAATGTATAATGTTGGGGCCTTATAGATGGTATCCGAGGTCAGTTTAGAAAACTATAGAGGTTATGATGATATCTGGGTATATGTTAAGGATCTCATATAACCAACAGGGTTATAATCATATGGGAAAATTTTAAGGATTATGGTAACTTAGTTATATTAGATGAAAAACCTCAATAATGGAGATATAAAGTGGTTGATCGATCAATGTAATATAAATTTATTTGTGTTATATTTACACTACATGGGATTATTTTTTTAATAATCTATTTCATGTATAATTAATGATTATTTTCAGTAGATTACGGGTCATTTATAAAGATGGAATGAGACAGAACTCTCATAATATTCTATACCCACTATGACTATTTGAGAATCATAACTATGAAAAAGTTATATTTGAATCATTTTGATAGCTTCTTTCATATTCAAATCTCCTGAAAGAAAATATTTGAGTTATTCAACACCTACTCATTTCAAAAAAATATTTATGGGTCATGGTATCTTTATCATAGGATTAAAAGATCTCAACATTTCCAACTATATCTAAATATGATATTATAGATGTGGATCGAACATTCACATATTAGAAGTTGGACAACATACCATAAGAGAAAGGGAATATCATGAAGATCATGATAAATGGATTCAAGGTATGATTTTTTTCTAATCCATAAATATTGAACCATATATGTATCAATATATATAAATTATTAAGATATTTGATCTTCTAGAATGATGTATTAATAAATAAAGTGGAAATTATTAGTTAATAGATTATAAATATTGCAAAATGATTATCAAGTGTACATATAAGAGATTAGAGAGTTATGTTAGATCTATGGGTGATTAAATGGTTAAAAGTATGAATAATATTCTCTCGATGGGATTACATTGGAATAATTTCCTCTAATATGTTTTAACCATATGTCTTTAGGTGAAAATGAAATTTGATGAAGAATTACCTTATCTTCTGTGGTTAAAATTACAATGAATTTTTAGGGTTTATATGATCCTTGATTTTGAGGTAATTATGTTTTATTACATTTTGAGATTAAAAATGATCGTCAGGAGATAATATCGTGGTTAAATAATTTTATAATTATTTTATCTCAATGTGGGAATGTTATAAGAATTATATATTTTTAAAAAAAGGACAACTCAAAGGATGGGTGACAACCCATCTCATCTGGCCTGGCTGCATGAATTGAACACAAAACCAATGGGCGATAAGGGCACATCACCTTAAACTAGCCTAGGTGAAGTCCTCTGTTAGTATGAATATATGTTTTTATTAAGGATATATAATGAATTTGGGTTTTTATGGAAATGATAAACCTATCATAGAGAATATTTGACTAGGTTAGTTATTTTTAGGTATGATACATTTAGAGTAGTTGATGTTATATGGAATTTTTTTTATGATTTATTATGGAATAATATGTGTTCAAATACTTCTAAATTTTGTGTTTAAATCTTATTTTGTATTGTTTTCTGTAATTTTAATGAATTTTTTCTATTTAATGTGTTCTTTGTAGAACATGGATATTACTATTGAATTTTGGATATTAAATGTAGTTTTTATCCTTATAATGGATTATTATTTTTTGGGGATTATATGATCTTTTTCTAACCATTTTGGTTTTGGGTTAATTTATAATGAAATTGGATATATGTAGTTCAATTTTTTTGGATTATGAGATTCTCTAGAAGTTGATTCTAGTGCTTTAATTGTGACTGAGTCATCTTGAATACTCATCATTTGTAGAAAATATGAGTTTTTGGTAGATATTTATTAATGGGTGAAACTCTACATGAAAATTAATTATATTTCCTTATGTTCTTATTAAATCTCATAAATAAATTCCCATACTTAATGAAAAGGATATGAAATGAAAAATGTTTTTCATTTAATATTCCTAGTGGTTTATCAAAGCCCACTTAACCCATCACAAGTTTATGGTTTTCTAGTTGTTATCTTTCTCCTGATAATATTTCTTATCACACTCTATTAGATAAAGATGGTTACTTTTTAGTCCATATCAATGTTTTTATACATGAAATCATAGTATGTGTTATCTCAGGTGACCTTTGTACTTCTCATTTTTATATGAATATGATAATTTATTAACAATTTTTATGATGTGGGATTTTCGATGAACATAACAAGCCAATTTTTAAAATTGTGAGGATGAAATTTCCAAAATATGGAATGATGTATCATCCTATGTTTTATGAAATAATCACAATGTTTAATTGCATACAAGATACAATACATCGAGTTTAAATGAACAACTAAATATTATTCTGTTATGGTTATAACCATGCCATTGAAATAGTGGTAATGAATATTTTCAACTGAATTTTGAAAATATTGTTTAAACATTTATAAACAGTGACTCCTTGGTTACCAAATTTTTAATTAATAGAAATACAAACCAATTGAATATAAAGGATGTTTTTTATGGAAACATATTTTAAAAATAAAACTATTGAATTTATAAAAGATATCACTATTTATGGATTTTAATTTAATGAAAAATATATGTTATATAATCAAAGAAATTTTTTAAAATAATCTTATATGTTTTCTAGATTTTAAATAAGAAAATATTCAATTTTTTTAGATAAAAGGAGTGTTTTTCTAAAACTACAATTTTACAACATTTTGATGGAGAACCCTTTTTAAATATTTTTTGAATCTTTTTTATGTATTATATAATAAAATACACTAATTATTCATAAATTGGACATCATAATTTACTTCAATTGAAATTTTGGTATTTTCTGATAAAATCGATATTTTTATGAATAGTGAAAATACAACATTTTAAATCATAATTTCCTTTTCAAGTAATATATTTATATAGTAATGTAGTCCTTTTAATTGTAGTTAATGTTTAATTGGATTAAATGTTTATCCTTTAATCCAACTATATTCATTGGAAGTAATTTCACATTAATATTTGACATGAACACATGTAAATCTTTTGCGAGTTTTAACTTCATAAAAACCTGCTTTCTGGATTTGACCACAAAGACTAATTTTAAATTAATATCATAAAATTATGTTTATGGAATTTAGAAAAATAGATTCCATATTTGGAATCGAAAGTTATATATTCTGAAAATATGTACCATTTATTTTTATAAAATATTAATATTAACTTTTATAATTATTCTTATTTTCCATGGTTAAAGGGTAACTCATGTAAATAAGGGTAAAAAATAATATTATAATAATAGAAAACTACCTAAAACATGTCCTAATTATATTTTCTGAGATATTCCTGACTATAATCATCCATATTCTGAACCTTTAGCACTTTTTATCCACTTGGGTGTTAAAATGACATGTTATAATTATTAATTTAAAATAATTATAAATATAACATAAACATGTATCTCTTTACTTAATCAATATTATGGTGGAGTTATATAGTTAAAAAATTTGAATAGAAATTTTTATTATAAATATATAAATATTTCCTACATCATTTAAATTTATTTATAATTTTATACATCAAAAAATTAATGTTATTTATGAAAAAATGAGGATGCAGTGATTACCATAATAGTGAACGATTCAAATAACTGATATAATAAATATTAAAATAAATATAATTTGAAAACATTGATGCATCCAAAAATTTTATGTAATATTGTGAAATATTATTTTTATGTTAATTTCTATGGATCAAATGAATTATGTTGTTATGACTTAACAAAAATTACTAAATAGTGTCAAATTTGACAAAAATGACTTTTTGAAAAATTTAATATTTTATTAAATAATATAATAGTCCTAAAAAAATTATAAACTTTCCAATGTGTTATATAATGTTATAGTTTTCATTAGGGATCCACTTTTGGGTCATTTTTAATTTTAAAGAAACTATAGTAATAATATATTAAGAAAATACTAGAAGACCTTTTAGCTCAAATCATAAGAAGTTACCTGATTTAGAGTAACTTCTTCTCTCAAGTTCCATTCCTTTATATTCCTTCTCCACTCCCTATAATTTTATTTTTCTTGAATTACATAATAAAACCAATATACTAAAATATACTAATTTTTTTTTCTGAGATGGATTCAACGACACTTAGACACACCTCCATCAAATAGATATGAACATAATGATTTTGTCAATGGAGAACTACTTCCCCACAAAAGGACGATTGTTAAATTTTCACCTACAACCTCTCATAGATCCCATTATGATGGAACTATATTTATATATTATATATATTATATTTATATTATCTATATTCTTCTATATTTTTTATTTATAACATTCCTTTATGATTTCCATGTTGTGCAAATAAGATAATTTCGTTTGAGGATGTGTGGACAACCACACACTCAAAGAGATATGACTCATTTCCACTATTCATGGAATATATAATGGATGGTTTTATTAAACATATGAATCCTAAATTTCATAAATATAATACCATTATTATAATATACTTTTATCTCATTTTATTATTATTCTTTTAATATGACAATGAAAAGAAAGAAGCATTCAAGCGTATGTACGAGCTACCGTCTCCATAAACGGTGCATTTTATTTCTTATATCCAAATATTATGGACATTATATATTAATATATACTATATATATATGATATTTAAATAACGTTTAATATTTTAGAGGTAAGCTAATTTTTTTACACTGGCAATTTATGTCAAACAATTTCATTTCCGACTCAAGTACAAATATTGACAAAAAGGCCAATATAGACTTAAATAATTATGTAATTTTTGTAACATATTAATAAGTCATATAAAAATAATAATAAACATGATAAATCATGTAATGAAATTATATATTCACTTATTTTTATTATTTAATAAGAATAAGGAACAGATGTGATGATTTGGACTCAAGGTAAGGGATTTCGTCTCAATATTCTTTCATTGATATATAGTTTGATGTTATACACCGTCTTATTTTATATGTTGTATAGAAACCCCTCTTAAATTTAATTTCATTAAAATTCAATCTTTTTTATGAATCATTTAACTAAATGACAAAAATTAATGTTTTCAATATATGGGATGACAATGACTCTTATGCCTCCATAATTGTTATTTGAAATTTGGATTCCTCTATAAGCCTTAATGTATTTTACGAAGAAAAGAAATATCTTATAAATTTTTTGGTCCTTTTGATATTGAAAATGGTATTTAAAGTAGTTTTACTTGTTAAATATTTTTAAATGATATCTTTTAATTGAAAATAAAATTTTATGAGTGAAATTTTGATTATTGCAATATTTTATATGTTATAATTATATAATGGTATTTGGACATTTGATTTGTGGTTATGTGATATGACAATGATTGGTGGTTACATGATAAATCCCATATGGGTGGTTACATGATAAAATATAGATAGGTTATTCTGTAATGATCTATGGATGGGTGGTTATTTTAAGACCTCCAATTTAGTGGGCATTGGAGTTCGGTTGTATGGCTATTCTATTTAGTGATATGTGTTGTAGTCAACCATATGGTTATTCCTGTTAATTATATTTATATCCCATGATAACTTTATATGTAATAGGATTATTTAGATGGGATTTATGTTAATCATTAGGATATTAAAGGGTATGAAATGAGATTATATTAGGTGAAGTACATTTACTACTTTTTAATGTTCTTAAATAGTACTCTATGAAAATATTTTCATGGATTTAATATTATCCAAAGGATAATAGTTTTTCTTCTTTGGGTATCACTTAAAGATATATTTATTCTCATTCCATGTTTTGGAATGTTTTTCAGATTACATAAAGGAGAATAGATTCAAGGATGTGATCAAGGAAAATTTATGTTGTTAAAACATGAAACGATAACTTGTTTATTTTAAAGTGTTTTTGTTTCATAAAAAACAGATAGTGATTATAGGTTTCTACATGCAGTATTTCTGTTTTTGTTTATGAATTATAACCTAATTCTCCAAATCTCTAAACCTTAAAATGTCTTCAATGTGAATTATTGACATATCTCAAGATTATGTAATGTTTATGTCTATGGAATTATAATTAAGACAAAGAATGAACTTCCTAGAATAATGACGTTATTGTCATGAAATAAAATAATATGGTGGTTCATCACTCTGGAATGGTAAATATATTAAATTGGAAATTTTAAGGGTGGAATTTACATATTATAATGTCTGTAACAAGAAAAATAAAGGGGCATTCTTGCTAGGAATTAGAGATTACTTCATGATTGGAGATAATTAGAATCTATCTTATGATTGTAATGGAATGAAATAATCTAAAAATATATAATGAGTAAGATGTAAGTAGATATGGATTTATAAGACTAATTTTGATAATCATTAATGTAATTTAGCATATAAAATTAGAATAGAGATTGAGATTTCATATGTGATCACAATAAAGAATGCTGGAGTTCCAAAATATGTGTTGGTAGGTTTATAAATAATAACTCCCAATTTTACTTATGATTTAGTTAATTCTAGACCAATATAATATTTTATATCTCACATGTTTTACATGTAAATTTTATAGTTCCCTAGTCAATTATTATGGGATTTCCCAATAAATAATTCTAATGGAATAATCACTGAAACAAGGTGGTGTCATCTAGTTTCTCTTATAACAGATAATTATAACTTATTTTCAAATTATAATATTATAAATATGGTTAAATTTGATATAATCCTTCGTTCAGATTGTATTTAAAAGTATAGATATAAAATTATTAAAGGGAGATGATATTTTTGATTTTTGATGAGGATGCAGATTGCATAATCATTAGTGTAGAAACATCATGATTTGATTAAAATCAGTATCTACCACCAGTTTATATTTTGAATGGGAATGATGAGTAATAATAAAATAAAAATTCAAATGATTGAAAAGGTAATAAATAAATTGAATATATTTTTATTGAATTGAAATACCTTGACATATTTGTTACAAAATTTCTAGGATATGAACAAGAAAATTAGTTTGAGATTTCCATTCATTTAATAACAGATACAAGCCTTATATAAAAGACCCCCAAATATAAATTTTAATAAATATTTAGTGTTGTTAAAGAAATAAAAACTTATGTTATGAGGAGAGGGATTTATCCACCCTTATGGGTATCCTATTAGAATTGTAATGAATAAAGATAAATACATGAGGTTGTCAATTAATTAAAAATAAATTTATGTTCTTATTATAAAGAACATGTATTCTATACTTCAAATTAATGACTTATTCGATCAAATTTAATGAAATCAATATTATTAGAAGATTGGGATTTTTTATATTTATCATTACTTACATATACGGAAGGATGATATTTGGGAGGAAATATTTTTTTATAGACATTAATAATTTACATTACTATCAATTGGATTAACTATTGCACCCACTATTATTATGGATCTATGAACAGAGTATTATATGAATATCTTTATAATTTTTATGGTATTGTGTTATGATATCTTGGTGTCCAATAAGAGCCATGGGGACTAATAGAATAAAATGTGGATAATAAAATATACTCTAAGTGAAAAAACATTTATGAGAAATTTAGAAAGAGTGAATTCATGAATTAGATTTCATTCTTTAATGGATATATTATCACAAATGATGGATTTTCAATAGATCCATCAAATGGAAAAATTATTAAAAGAATACTATACACTAATAAATATAAAATAGGCATTTAGAATCATTGGATTGGTAACTATATATTAACCATTTCAAAGAAAACCCAAATTGTAAATATTTTAACCATGATTACATGAAAATACATTATTTTCATACAAAAAAAGAAATATGATTTTATTTTTAATAATTTAAGAAGATATTTGATAAAGATAATATTTTTAATATACTATTAGAAAATAATGATTATGTGATATATAGTGATTGATCAATGAAGAGACTTGAATTTTCTATATCTAGAATGAAAATGTTATTTCCAATGCCTCAAGATAGAAAAAGTATCCATGGAAAAAATATTTCACCAATGGTCATGAGTTTGAACCATCTATATTTTATTTAAAGATATGACTATATTACCTCTATGTGGAAAATATGATATTTTTATAAAGATCGTAATATTTAGAGAAACATATTTTCACATAACGATATAAACACAAGGAATAAGTGATGACTTGATATTCCCAAGGATTTTGATTGTGAAATACACTAACATCATAGATAGGAAATAAGGTAGTGGATGCATTAGAAAAAAATATCATAGAATCCTAAAAAATGTGTATTGAAAAGGATCTTTTGTTCATTGAATTATTGAATTTGAATTTGGGATTTATTAGGGAATGATAAATGTCATTAAATATTTTATATTTTTGTAAAATTATAATCATTATAAATGAATGTATTTCTCTGTCTCAGGATAAGAATATTACAAATAATTTTGATTCCATAAAATATAGGAAATAATATTAAATAATATATACTGAAAAGGTTATGAAATTGATAATAATGTTATGTGTTCCATATATATTTATAATAAAGAGGGAATTATTAGATGATACACATATTTAAAATTTATCTACCCAAAATAGTAGCACAATGATGTATAGAGATCTCGAGAAATTTTTTTGGGTGGAAAAATATGGAATGGATTTTTTTTTATTTTGAGTTCATATGATTGGTTTTTTAAGATGTTTATTCTAAGGGATAGAATCGTAGATGATTCATGAGACCTCTTCTAATTCATTTATGTAAATTTTCTGAAATTATTGTGTAATTTATCATAATATTACCAACTAATTTTAAAAATAATGAAAAAATATGGGTAATTACTAATAATTATCCAAAATATGGAAAATATGTTACTAAAATAGAGGAATTACATTTGTATCACCTTGTATATCTATGCACTGATGAATGAATTAGAATTCATGGTGAACATATTTCAATCATGTCAGATAATAACAAAAAATTTACATCAAAATTATCAAAAATTATTAAAAACACTCTTGAAACTAATAATTATTTTAGAACATCCTATCACCACCAATATTATGGATAATACAAAATTACTATAAAACATTAGAATACATAATGATCTCATAATCAAATGACCATCATGGTTTGTGGGGTAATAAATTCTATTTTATTAGATTTTTTCCTTCAAAAACATGTTCCATTAAAGTATATAATTGGATCCATATGATAGATTATATGGAATGATATGTCATACATCAACATGTTTTAATGATTCTTCAAAAGGAATCTTATTGTCCCTGAGCATGTGGTGTTTACAATGTTGATATTTGAGATAAAAGACCATATTAATCACATAAAACATGGGAATGTGGTATATTGATAACTAAATGAATGATTTTAAATTAAAATTGGGAAATAATTTATTGTTAAATATATCTTCATAGTGTGGTGTTATAATATTCAGTAAGAAAATACAACTATGTCCTACATGAATCAAACCATTAAAATTACTTGAAAAAAATGTACTTCTTTATTTTCATTTAGAAAACCCTCCAACATAATTAATTTATATTATGTTTCCCATATTTATTTATAAAGGAATTATATTATAAAAAAATTTCATGAGTTCACATATAATGAAATAGAACGGGAACCATATTTTTCTTACTTTAAAGATCCTATCTAGATTATGAACACTAGGTAATAAATGTTGATAAATCAACCCACTAAGATTGTAAAAGTATATGAGAGAAATAACAAGATAAAAGAGGTGATAAAAAATCATATATAAATTATGATGATTGGATACCCAAAAATGTTAATAATAAGACATTTTGGTATTTTAAGTATTATTGTTTTATTAGATAAAAATGAAACAGATGAAAATCAATTATATTTTTCTTTTAATTGAAAATTAATAAAAAATAGTCATTGCTTTATTTAATATTTTGTTTAATACATAAATTCTAAAATATTATAAATTTAATTTTATAAAATAAATTTTAATTTTCTAATCATCATATCCAAATTTATTAATAGTGAAATTTTAGTATTTTTATTAATTTTTTTCCAGTGTATGTAAAATAATTTGTCATTATACTAACAACTACATTTTTTCGAGAATTTACAATATTAAGTTTTATTTTAAAATAGTTTAAAATAATATATATATATATATATATTATTATGAATATACCAATAATTTTAATTTTAATATCTTTTATGGTCAAATTTTTTTTAAATAAGAATTTTATACGTAGAAACGATTTTTTCTATATATATATATTTATATGTATTTCATCTCAGTCATAAAATTGTTTCATAGACTTATAGAAATTGAAATGTTCATGACCCATCCTCCGTGACACGTGTTGTGACTACCCCAATCCCACCTTTTATAGGTTGGGGCTTGGATACTAGAACTTGAATTCCATATCCCAAAAATGAGAAGGCATTTCATTTAAACCTGCAAACACACAGACCATGTACACACTAAGAACAAACCACGTAGTATAACAGATGAATGTAAAAGTGTGAAGTAACGAAAAATGGGCCAGAATAAAAACTCAACTAGATGAAAAATATAGCGAAAAAACCACTCCAGATGTCATCCTCCAAAGATCCTACCTGAAGTGTAGGTACAACAGTTCCCTATAGATCTTTGCATTAGCTGGTCACCTCTATGCACAAATTGGTCTTAGATCCCAATCCTCGGTCAAAACTATCTGGCGTTTTCACAAGACACAACAATGTGAGGGTGAAATCCATGCATGGTTGAGTATAACAATTCCTAGAAGGGACCCTGAGACCCCTTGATGGTCTCCTACAATTACACAAAGTAAAATCCATAATGTTATACCCCCATCATAAGGCACAAGTAAAATAATCATATCAAACAAGGTATATAACTCATACAACATGAATAATTATGAATAATTGTAAATCTAATTCATCTTATTCCCTTGAGAAGTTCCACCATTGAACCATGATGAAGTAGCTCTGTCATTGATCCACACTGGGTTGTAAGTCATTAATCCACACAAGGTTGTATGTTGTCGATCCACAATGTTTTGTAAGTCGTTGATCCACGACGGACTGCTCCAAGTCTTATCCTCATTTGGAAACACTACTACTAATCCACATAGGGTCGTAAGTCATCGATCCAAATAGGGTCATTAGTCATCGATCCACATAGGGTCTTAAGTCGTAGAACAACATAGGGTCGTAAGTCGCTGATCCATGATGACTGCTCTAATGCTGGCCCATGTTGGGTTGTAGTACCGCAGATCCACACATGGTTGTTCTGATGCCAATCCATAATGTGTCTTATGTCACTTGAAATCCACCCTCAAAATTCTTGCACATAGTGCACTTGAGTATCCAAGAAACCACGCCTCAAGATACTGGCCATTCCTCCACCACCACTAAGTCCAACAAAAATGTATCCCGATGAACCTTCCTGTCATTAGAGTTCCAATGCAATAGATGACACATCAATCAGATGCCCGATCTGTAAGTTATAGGCATTTTACTACCGGGTGCCTGGTTGGATTCGAGTATGATCCAAACCGATTGTACACCACCTTTTCCAAAACCCATGTTGAGTATCTCAAAAGGGCTACCTCATTCTAAGGTTTCTAGAACCATATACGGTTCATCAAATGAACATTTGGTTTATGAGAGAATCCCTAATAAGCGAAACTGGTCTAAAAAATTTCTGGGTCCGGCCCAACCAAGTCGGACCAACCCAACCAGATTCGCTGGGTCTGGCCTGAATCGTCTTGGCTCGCCTTGTCCAGCTAGGCCTTGTCCTGATTGATGGGCCGCGGGTGAAGCCAAACCCACTCGGTTGGACGCTGCCTACTAGAGTGGCACTGGGGTTTTCTCCCCTTCTAAATTCACTTGGTTTGCTCGGTTTCCACCATCTGTGGTGCCAGTTGGCACTGCTCATCCTGACCGGTCCACGTGGAACCGTCAACAGCGGACCCAGAGGCATGGGTCCACCCTCTAGCATTGCTTAGAGCCACGTCCCTCATCAGCGGCGTGCTCCCCACTTCAATATAGCTTGTGATGGTCAGCCACCCCCTTTTTCTGTTACGGAGCCTTTGGGAACCTCCACCACCTCACGGCTGGTGGTGGCCGGCTAGCCGCTATCAACAGTCGTCGGTGATGTCCTGCTGTTGGATCTTCCACAGGCCTCTAGGGAAGCTCCAAAGGTCTGTTTTCTTTACTGACTGTGTTTATGGGCCTCCCGAGACATCGCCTACACTTCGTGACCCTTGTTTGGCTTTTATGACATGTTTTCTCGATCGTCCACAAGGAACATTACCAAACCAAGAATGGATGAGTGTCCGAGCCTTGTTTTGTTTAGATCACACCCTCTGCGTTTCCATTATTACAAGGTAAGATATGAAACATCATCAATAGAATATGAATTCATAAACTCTTAGAAATAAATAATGTGAAATCCCTACCTATAACTCCTTGGAAGATGCTGCAGATGGAGAAGAATGGTCATTGTTTGAAGTTGTTCGTCGACGTTCGTTCATTCCTTGTTTTTCGTTGGAGTAGGTTTTCGACAACATTTCAGCAGAGCTTCCTCATTTTTATGTACAAAACCCAACCTATAAGATTGTTTAAATAGAAGAAAAGGAACCACCCACATTGCATTTTATTAATTTGGATCACTAATAAACTACAATTAATGTTCTATTAAATCAAATAATGACATGTTTACACATCCCAAAGGGCGTGTCATTAAATGACACTAATTCAAGTCGGATGTTACACCACGGTCCCTCCATCATCTACTCAACTATGAGAAGACAATAAAATAACTCATGGAGTTATTTTTTTTGTAATTTCCAAAAATATTCTTTTTCATTGGACACTTATCAGTCGAATTTATTCTTTTCCTATGCGAATCCTAGTGGTGTGAATTCAATAGTGCTCTCATATTTTTAATCCGATCATTGGATCAAATTATAGAGATCACCACTTGAACGTTTACTAAATGTACCTTAAAAAATGTTCATAATTCCATCATGGGCTCTTCATGTAACACAATGAGATTTTATGAAAAATATTCTTTTTAATTTTATTGATGTCTTGTGTTGTATGCTACACCAAAAGGAGCTTGCAGTACACACATCCTTTACTTGGGATGCATTACACACAATCAAGACCTTCCACGATAGCATGTGTGGTACACAATACCGAGTTTTACTAAACAATTATATGTTATATAAACTAGAAGTAATGAATAGTAATACACACTTTTTTAAATTTTATACATTTTAGCAATCAAAATTGACTTCATTTTTGGATTCAGAATATCAAAATTAGCCTAGTGTGAATATTTGGTATTTTTATAAAAACATTCATTTTTTGATGAATAGTTAAAATAGTGGATTACTATTTAAAAACCAACTTTTTATGTAAATAATTATTTATTTTATTTAAATTTATTTTAGGTAAAAAATGATAAATAATACCTATATAAGTTCAAATTAATTCATTGGAGTCATTTTATAATAATTTTAGATATAAAAATATATTATTGAACATTTCACCGTCTTTTACCCACCTCCTAGGAGAATTTAGAAATTCACATAAAACATAATTTTACCACTTCAATGAGTGGAATTTCAAAAATCTGAGAGACATGGTTAATATAATGGACTAAAATGTGGTTCAATGAGATGAAAATAATTTTTGGTGAATATAAACATTTTACTTTTATTTACCATAGTAAAAAGTAAATAGGGTAATTAAGTGTAAAATGATATTATTATTACCCAAAAAATGTCCTAACGCTATTGGATATGTGTAATTCGACCATAAACAATCTTAGAAATAAAATATGTCCATTTAGGTCCACATGGATTAGAATAGGACAGTTAATATTATTTTATTTAAAGAATAGTTAAAATAGTTAAAAGCAACGTTTAATAACTAAAAAATTTTAAATAGAGAGTTATATATAAGATAAATTCGAGTATAAATATTAATTAATAATATAAAAATATTTCCTAAATAATGGTATTTAATTTATAATTTTTACAAATTAAATAATTTAATTTATTTATGACACAATGATGATGTAGTAATTATCTTATTAATGAAATATTGAAATAATTTATGTTATAAATACCAAAAATAATTGTAATTTGAGACTTTTTATGAATTACACTAATTTTATAGGTTAATATTATATGTTAGTATTTATATAATTTACTTTGTTCGAACTAATCATTCTGTTATGATTTTCACAAAAAATCAGTTACCCAATAGTGTCAAAATTGACATAAAATAGTGTTTAAAACAAATATTATATTATTAATTGTTATTTTATTCCTAAAAATCTATGGTTCTGAAAAATTACTTAGATAATGTTATATATATTAATAATAAAAAACCTGGGGGTTAGTTTGTCTTGTTATAGTTTGTTTATTCGCCATATAGTGTAAGAAAACAAGAAGACATAGTAAAAGTAAAATAATTTAACATAAAGTTAAATCAAAATGATTAGATTAAAATAGAAACCTAAACTTGTATAAATTCTATTTTATGAGATTATTTAGACCCATATCCACCTTAGAATATAAATAAATCAATTTGGAGCTATTATAAACCGAATATGACTTTATTATAAAACAATATTTTAAGTTTTTCCAAAGGTTCCCCTCTCCTCCCTTATAAAAAGGGCACCCATTACCTCTTCTCTTAACACCCTTTTGAGCCTTGAAGTTCAGCCAACCCCAGCCCATTTCTTTTCTCCACTTCCCTAGAAACATTCTTGAGGATTTGGTCTTCTCAAAATTCAAAATCTACTTCCTTAAGGGGAAGCTTAAAGGAGGTGCGTCAAAGAAGAGGTAATCTCTTCTTCTGATTCTCTCAAGATTCTTTCTTCTTCTACGTATTCTTATATAGTTGTTGAATTATTAAGTAACAAAATCATTATTACTCATATACTGATATGTTATTGTGAATATGAAACAACCCTGTTTCACCTTCTATCCATCCTATGGAAAAATAAATCACCACGCGTGCATACGTACGGAATATTGTCTCCACACAGTGGTGTAATCAGTTTTTCCTCCACCACCTTACATGGGTGGGTATAATGGTGTAGATAAATAACTATATATGATTATTGTAAAGTAATATTGATTCTGTATTATTATACATACACTTCAATACAATTCCATAATCATGGGAATGATATCATCGCTCGTGCGTACGTACGGACTACCGTCTCCACGAACGTGATGAGATTCATTTTCCATGATTAACCATTCATGAATGATTATAAAGTATATATAATGAATAATAATGAAATATATTATATAATGAAGATACTATATTTATGTATATATATATATATATGTAATCTACTTACTTCCATTCAAGTCAATAAAGAAAGGAAAACATTGTTCATGCGTACGTACGGCCTACCGTCAACATGAACGGTGTGTTTCATTTCATTTATCTATATAATATATATATATATATTGAATTTATATTCTATATAAATCATTTTTTACATTCTGGAAGTAAGTAAATCATTATATAAGTAATAATAATATCAATAACAACATGTCCAAATACGTACAATAAATGAAATAATTTTACCCAAAACACTACATTAACATGGAATAGGAAAATGAATGGATAATATAAATACCTAAGTGAACCATGTATGATATAACAAAAATGAATATGATTCTGTAATAAGTTATTGACATTATTTAAATCATTATACATGAGGTTTGGATATATACAAAGCGTATCAGACATAAGGCAGGGGATAACTTTTCCAATCTCGTTTTTATCCGAGATTGTTTATTCATACGTATTCACTGGGGTTATATTTATCATCAATGTTCCTATTTTCTAAAAATGGTTTCATGTATGTATAATTTAATTTTTACCCATTTTTACTTTTACTACAGGGTATGTATGGAATCTTTCTTTTCTTTACATTACGAGGTTCTTTTTCTTTTTTATGGAAAAAGTACGGAAAGAATTTTTTATCTTATATGGCATGAAAATATTTTTACGGTTTCATAAAGCCTTATTTTCATGAAGCTTCCTCAAAATTATTTCATGACTATTTTCAACAACATCTCTTTCTTTTAAAAATTGCAAGAATTTTTTGTGAAATGAAATTGATTTTGAAAAAGAAAGGATATTTTCCTCAAGAATTCATTTCAAATGTTTTATCAAAACCATTTTCCATCTAAGATGACATTATTTCATATGTGTATGTTTCATGTATAATGTATATATTATTTTCATGTTTTCACTTTTCTTATGGTAAAATATCCATTTGTTTTATATAGATTATGTGATGATGGGATGATGTTTATGAAACCCATTTTATTCATTGCGTTATGATGAATGTTTCATGTTTATTTTGTGGAACAAGTAAGAATGATTTCATTATGAGATGGGTGGGACCTACATCTCCCTCCAATGCATTGGGTAAAGATTTATATCTCATGATATAGACATGATTGGAACGGTATGTTAATCTGGTTCAGTGTTATAGGACTGGAATGAGGAGTGAACTCGATTCAGAAAGGGACTTTTCCACTAAGATGGTCTTGGCAGCAATGTATTGGCTACTATGTAAATCATATAATATGTTTAATGTTTTTCCACAATTACAAGTTTTTTTCCAAGCTATTTTATCATGATTGATGTTCTATTATGATCTATGCCTTACCTAATGCCATGTTTTATGTCATTGCTCAATATTTCGATGTTTAAACATTATATTCATGTTTTTATGTTCAAATGTATATGGTTTGTTTTATTTTCTCAATGCTTACCCTTACTGAGCATTTGAGATCAACCTTTATATTTTTTTCCCCAGGATTTAAAGAAAGGTTTTAGGTAAGAAAACAAAAAGGGGAAGATCTTTATGGGAGATGTTGAAGATCTTTCACCACGATTAGAAGATTATTTTCCGAGTTTCCAGATACACTAAACTATTATGGTCCTTGTGTGTCTGTTTTTGTTATCTATTAAGTATTCCGCAAAATTAATGTAATGTCCATGTACGTCATGCTTTGGGTCTCGACAGTTGGTATTAGAGGAAAGGGTTAGTCAACCTTTGGAAACTAGGATGCGATAACATTAGCGAAATCCCTATAGATATATCTAAGGTATGTCTAGGGATGACCCTATGGTTAAGTATAAGTATAGGTTATAGTCCTATAATTATGGTAAAGATCTTATAATTTAACCTAAGATGTTAGATATTGAAGGTAATCCCCCTTTATTATGATTTTGGCCTCTCACACTATTTGTTTGGGTTTTAGAAAATGGGTGGGAATGGGAAGATTACCAATAATGGAGGATATGATGGACAATGGAATGATATTATTCATAAGAAACCGAATGAAATTGGATCCGAAGGTTCACATATCGTTATTATGCCTAATCAGCAATATTATAATATAATCAATAATCTCAACTTTGGTATGTTTCCTGACTTAGCTAATAAGAGAAATATGGAGTTTCATGATGTTCGTAGAGGAAGGAAAGTTCAATTTCTTTCATGTAAATCATGTGCGAAGAGGCATCAAGGAGAATGTTTCAAAGAAACTGGATGATGATTTGGGTTAGGAAAAGAAGGACACAAATCCAGTAAGTGCAAAGGAAAAGGTTTAGTTAACACCATGGATAAGGATTATGGTATTTCTACGACATCAACAATGACTAGATGTTTTTAATGTCGAATGTATGGGAATTATTCAAACCAATGCCTTAAATTAAAATATCATGAGGAGAATCATCATGGTCATATGGGTAGTATTTATGTGGATGATGATGAGGAGACTACAAATGATATATGAGATGATAGAAGTGTTGATGCTTGGTCAATGGTTTAATAAGGCAGTGTAATGATTGTATTTTTATCAAGTGTTATGTTTTATAGGTAATTTAATGGTACTATGGAATAAAGAAACATCTAAGGATTGTTACACTATTGTTTTCCTAAATTATTTGAATGTATATGTTGAATGGTACTGGTAACCATGAAATGTTATTTAGATATTTTTTCAAAGAAGATGATATGCACATAATGAATGTCTAAGGAGGAAATAATATGTTTGATAGTATTAATGAGCTCATTATTGTAATAAGGTCTAAGTGATATCATTGTTTGAGTATACAGAATTTTGGGATTCTGGTATGTGGAAAGAGTAAACTTTTGATAGCACTCATGTTTTCACTAAGATTCAATGGGTATTCATTTTTCAAGAGAATACATGATTAAGGTATTCACATGTTTGGAATTTGACCAAAAAGATATATCTTATATGGGAGATAAATGATGGTATTCACATGCTCGGTAGATGACAAGTATTTTGGATAAGCCTAAAGATTGGAATGGATTATGTTGGACATAAGTTAGTATTGATTAAGTCGATAACTTTTTCGATATTATTAATGGAATGTACAATAATATAGTTTTAGAAAAAGGGCAACCTGCAGGATGGGCGTCAACCCATCGCGTATGACAAAGATGCAAGAATCGAACCCAAAACCAAAGTGCAACATGCCTTTATCACCTACCACTAGCCTACAGGAAGTCCCTGGTTAGTAGGAACTAGTATTATTTTATTAAGCGATATGATAGCTGATGTTTTAGACCATTTTAGAAACCATATACGATTAATCTCAACATAGTTAGACTTGTGTATATTTAATAAATTGTGCTAAACTTTTTTGCGATAGAAATAGATGGAATGAACTATCATTCTATTGCATAATATGCTAACACTTCACAGAAGACAAAATCAACATAATTTATTTAAGAGATTAAGTGGAAATTGTTAGAGGAAAGAGCAATGATGAGATTGTACCAAAATCATGTAAATATTTCTTTTAATTCAAAAATTCTTCAACTTTAGGGAAATGATCTTGATAACAAAAAAATGTTGTCCTAGTGCTCTCATATCTGATGAATCATATGGTACCTTAGATCATAAAAAATTTATGGCTTTGTGATTGTTGGACTTTTCATATCCATATCCTCTACCACTCTTGATCAGATGCTGATGGTTATATTTCTCTTCCATATCCATATTTTCACCTATGTTATACTATGTGGAAACCCAATGATTAGTTAATTTGGGTAACCGTTATGTTTCATACATTAGTTTTTAAAGTCAAGTTTTGGTATTCCTTTTTACGATGTGGGATTCTATTAAAGAAACATTCAATTAGTAAACCATTTATAACCCCGAAGAATTTGGATGGTGATATTCATTTTAAGGGGGGTAGAATGTAACACACCGAGATTTTATGAAAAATATTCTTTTTAATTTTATTGATATCTTGTGTTGTACGCTACACCAAAAAAATCATGCACTACACACATCACTGACTTTGCTTTCATTACATGCAATCACAACCTTCCACGATAGCGTGTGTTTTACGCAATATCAAGTTTCATTAAACAATGATATGTTATATAAACTAGTCGTTATGAATTAGAATACACACTTTTTAAAATTTTATAAATTTTATCTTTTGAAAAGGACTTCATTTTCGATTTGGAATATCAAAATTAGCCTAGGTTGAATTTTTGGTATTTTTCTGAAAACTTTCAGTTTTTTGATGAATAGTGAAAACGCTAGGTTAATATTTAAAAACTGACTTTTTATTTAAATAATTATTTAATTTATTTATATATAATTTAGGTCAAAATTGATACATAATACCAATATATGTTCAAAGTAATTCATTGGAGTCATTTTAAAATAATTTTAGATATATAAAAATTTTATTGAACTTTTCACCGTCTTTTACCCACCTCCTAGGAGAATTTGGAAATTCAAATAAAACATAATTTTAATACTTATATGAGTTTAATTTTGAAAATACAAGAGACAAGGTTAGTATCAAGGAATAAAATGTGGTTCAATGAGATGAAAATAATTTTTGGTTAATAGTAACTTCTTACTTTTATTTACAATAGTTAAAAGTAAATATGGTAATTAAGGGTAAAAATGATATTATTATTACCCTAACACATGTCCTAATTCTATTGGATAAGATTAATTCGACCAAAAACAACCTTATGAATAAAATATGACCATTTAGTTCCACTTGGATTAGATTAGGACATTTAATATTATTTTCTTTAATAAAAAGTTAAAATAGTTAAAATCAATGTTTAAGAACTAAAACATTTTTAATATAGGGTTATACATAAGATAAATTAGACTATAAATATTAATTAGAAATATAAAAAGATTTCCTACATAATTGTATTTTATTTATAATTTTTAGACATTAAATAATTTAAATTTTTTATGACACAATTATGATGTAGTAATTATCTTCTTAATGAGTTATTGACATAATTTATGTTATAAATACCCAAATAAATGTAATTTGAGACTTTTTATTAATTACACTAATTGTATAGGTTAATATTTTTTGTTTGTATTTATATAATTAACTTTTTTGGAACTAATCATTCTTTTATGATTTTCACAACAATAAATTACAAAATAGTGTCTAAATTGAAATAAAATTGTTTTTAAAAATAATATTATATTATTAATTATTATTTTATTCCAAAAAATATAAGGTTCGGCCAAATGACTTAGATAATGTTATATATATTAATAATAAACAACTTGGGGTTCGTTTTTCTTGTTATAGTATGTTTATTAACCATATTGTTTAAGAAAACAAGAAGACACGGTAAAAGTAACATTATTTAACTTAATGTTAAATCTAAATGATAAGGTTAGAATAGAAACCTAAACTTGTATAAATTCTATTGTATGATAGTATTACGACCCATCCCCACCTTATCTTCTATATAAATCAACGTAGATCTATTATAAACCGAATATGACTTTATTATAAAATAATATTTTATGTTTTTTCAAAGGTTCCCCTCTCCTCCCTTATAAAAAGGGCACCCCTTCCCTCTTTTCATCACACCCTTTTGAGACTATAAGCTCAGAAAAACACTACCCATTTCACTTATACACTTCCCTAGAAAAATGTTGGAGGTTCTGGTCTTCTCAAAAGACCAACTCTACTTTCTTAAGAAGAAGCTTAAAAGAGGTGCGTCGAAGAAGAGGTAATCTCTTCTTCTGATTCTCTCAAGTCTCATTCTTCTTCTACTTCTTCTTTTTTAGTTTTCTCATTATCAAGTAATAAAATCAGTATTAATCATATAAGTATATGTTATTATAAATATGAAACAACCCTATTTCACCTTCTATCCATCCTACGGAAAATGAAGTCACCAAGCGTGCGTACTTATGGAATACCGTCTCTAAGTCGTGGTGTAATCAATTTTTCCACCACCCCCTTAAATGGATGGGTATAATGGTGTAAATAAATAACAATATATTGTTATATTAAAGATATAATAATTCTATAATATTATTCATACACTTCAATACAATTCCATGATCATGGGAATGATATCATCGCTCGTGCGTACGTATGGACTACCGTCTCCACAAACGTGATGAGATTCATTTTCCATGATTAACCATTCAAGAAAGATTATAAAGTATATATAATGAATAATAATGAAATATATGACATAAATAAATCTACTAGATTTATTTATACAAATATATATATATATATATATGTCATCTACCAACTTCCATTCAAGTTAATAAAGAAAGGAAAACAACGTTCATGCGTACGTACGACCTACAGTCTCCATGAACGGTGTGTTTCATTTCATTTATCTATTTATTATATATATATATACTGAATATATATGATATATAAATCGTGTTTTACATTCTAGAAGTAAGTAAATCATGATATAAGTAATAATAATATCAAGAACAACAAGTACAACCACGTATGATAAATGAAACAATTTTACACAAAACGCTACATTAACATGGAATTGACAAATGAATGGGTAATATAAATACCTAAGTAAACCATATATGATATAATAACAATGAATATGATTTTGTAATAAGTCAATGAAATTATTTAAATCATTATACATGAGGTTCAGATACATACAAATCATATCAGACATAAGGTAAGGGATAACTTTTCCAATCTCGTTTTTATCTAAGATTGTTTATTCTGTTATCTAAAAATGGTTTCATGTATGTTTAAAGTCCTCTTTACCCATTTTTGACTTTTACTACATGTTATGTAAGGAATCTTTCATTTTTTTACTTTACAAGGTACTTTTTGACTTTTCCAAAAAAAGTACGAGAAGAATTTTTTTAACTTATACGGAATGAAAGGATTTTTATGGTTTTATAAAGCCTTATTTTCATGAAGATTACTACAAAATATTTCATCACTATTTCCAACAAAATATATTTATTTTAAAATTTTCATGACATTTTCTGAAAAGAAATTGATTTTGATGAAGAAAAGATATTTTCCCCAAAAATTCATTTCAAATGTTTTATCAAAACCATCTTCCATCAAAGATGACATTATTTCATATGTGTATGTTTCAAGTATAATGTCTCTATTATTTACATGGTTTGAATTTTCTTATGATGATATATCTATTTGTTTTATATATAATATGTGATGATGGGATGATGTTTATGAAACCCATTTTATTATTTGGGTTATGATGAATGTTTCAAGATTATTTTGTGGCACAAGTAAGAAAGATTTCATTATGAGATGGGTGGGACCTATATATCCCTCAAATTCACTGGGTAATGATTTATATCTCATGATATAGACATGACTAGAATGGTAAGTTAATCCTATTCAGTTTTACAGGACTGAAACGAGGAGTTAACTCGATTCAGAAAGGGACTTTGTCCACTAAAATGGTCTTGGAAGCAATGCCTTGGCTACTATGGAAATCATATCATGTGCTTAATGTTTCGCCACAATTACACATTTTGTTTCCAAGATATTTTATCATGACTGATGTTCTATTATGATCTATACCTTAATTACTGCCATGTTTTATGTCATTGCTGAAGATTTTGATGTTTAAACATTATATTCATGTTTTTATGTTCAAATGTATATGGTTTTTTATTTTCTGCATGCTTACCCTTACTGAGCATTTGAGCTCACCCATTATACATTTTCTCTTCCCCATGATTTAATGAAAGGTTTTAGGTAAGAAAAAAAAATGGGGAAGATCTTTATGGGAGATGTTAAAGATCTTTCACCATGATTAGAAGATTATTTTCCACGTTTGCAAAGACACTAAACGTTTACGGTCCTTGTTTTTCTGTTTTCGCTATGTATTATGTATTTTGAAAAAGTAATGTAATGTCCATGTACGCCATGCTTTGGGTCTCTACACTTCGGGCCACAGAATCACGTTCCATTAATTTTTTAGGCTCGTAAAAATTCTAAATAATTTAAATATATATATATATATGGAAATTACTGGCCATTACCACCTCCCCAACATAGGGATTTATTTCCCCAAAAGACAAAACTAAACTAGGGAACCAAATGGGGATATTGAGCATGTATCTGAGCCTCCAACTTCAATGTGATCTCTTAGATGTTCTCGTGTTGCCACTAAACTCAAATGATATGAATCGACCGACCACGAAGTACCCACTCCAATCGATCCTCTATATCCACTGAGAACTTCACGAATATCAACCCATCATCAATGTCCAGATCACCCGAGTCAATAACGTGCGACGCATCATGAATTTAGCACCTCAGATGAGACACTTGGAAAGAATTAAGCACTAGGTGAAACTGTGTGGGGAAGGGCTAGGAGGTATGACACCTCACCTACTTTGCTGAGGATCTAGAAAGGTCTGATGAACCTCAGTGATATCTTGTCATCCCGACCATATCTCGCATTTCTTGCCGAGGTGAGACCCATATGAAGGCTTGGTCTCTATCCTTTCACTCCAATGGCATCCATATCCTATCTGTATAAAACTTCATCTGGATCATTGCAGTAATCATTTACTCTTGGGTGATATACACCTTCTCATTGGTAGATCATTCCAACTCGTGACCCATAAGTACTAACCACCTAGGTCTGTCCAACATATAGGTGATCTGCATGGTTTCCCATAAAAGGACTTAAATGGCACTACGCCGATGGTCGAGTGATAACTATTGTTTTATGAGAACTCCACTAGTGGCATGTGGTCCTCCCAACTGTGGCCAAAATCAAGGACATAAAAACGAAGCATTTCCTCATGTTTATGTAAGGTCCACTCTTTCTAACCATCTATCTAAGGATGAAAAGTGTTGATCAAGTGTAACTATGTCCTGACTGCCTCCTATAATCCCTTCCACAACCGGGATGTAAAAAAATCATTACAATTTAATATGATCGTAGATGATACCCCATGAATATAAAAAATCTCTTATATAAAGAGTCGTCCCAATCCCTTTACTGACCCCTTCTCTCAAGTGGGTTAGAAGTGGGCCTATTTGGTGAGGTGATCAACGATCACCCAGCTCGAATCGTGGCACCTAGACATACCTAGTTACCCTACCACGATGTCCATGGAGATTCCATCCCACTTCCACTCTGACACCTCATGTGGCAGATTCATGCATGCTAGAACCAGGTGCTCATCCTTAACTTGCTGACAAATGATTCATCATGAAATAATCTCTTCCACTGATTTGTCCATCCCTGGAAATAAATAATGATGTCAAGATATTGTTATATCATCGTCACACCATGATATATATACAAAGGAAATGTGTGGAACTCCCTCACACCCTCTGTCGTAGTGTCACTACTAGAATAATGCATCCAAGGTAATGGATGACGTGTTACCACCTTCAGAAAATCCTTCATGAGCTTGTCCAAAGGAAATATAATCACGCCGGGTCACGTAGTCAACATCTTCAAGATGTGACTCCCATATTTGTTAAAGGATTTGGGGAGTGATAGTCATGGAAAAGAGGTATGCTACTCAATTTCTATCCAAGAAATATAACTATAACATGGCTAGCTTCTCGGTCGCCTCACTCGACTACTATAATAGAGACCTCCTGTTGAGTGCGTCTGCCCCCACATTCTCCTTCATAGAAGTGTAGAAAAACTTAATGTCATAGACATGGAGGAACCTTAGCCATAACCATTTTACCTATTTTAGGTCCTTATGTGAGGAGATATATTTGATAATCTTGTGAACAGAGTGGACAGTAAACCATTCACCCATCAAGTAATGATGTTATATCTTCATGGTAAGCACCATTGATGCTATCATCAGGAAATGGGTAGCATCGTTATTCTCATGTTGCCTCAACTGCTGTGAGTCGTAGGCGATCATCGCTTGCTCCTCCATCAAGACACATCCTAGTATGGTCCCTAATGTGTCAGAGTAGACTACATTCCCAACACCCTCTTCTAGTATCCTCATGATTGGGGAACTCATCATTATCTACCTCATCTCCTAGAAAATCAGCTAGAATTTCTCTGTCCACAAGAACGGTAGTCCCTTCTTTGTCAAAGATTACAATTGAGGTGCTACTCTAATAAAGTCATGTAGGAATATTCAGTATTTCCCAACAATCCTTAGGAAACTCTACATCTCTGTCACACTCCTAGGTGGATCCCAAGAAAGCAATACCTCTATCATTGTCGGATCCCCTAAAACTCTAGTCTCTGAGATAACATGTCCTAGAAAGTCGACCATTGGTATCCATAATTGGCACTTTGAGAGATTTCTATAAAGTTGGTGCCCTCAGTGTGTATCCAGAAGTGTCAATAGAGGCATAGTGTTCTCCTTATCTAAAACATATTATATCAAGATGTCTTCAATGAAAACCACCACAAAGTGATCCAGGTAAGGCAGGATGATCCTGTTCATGAGCCACATGAACACTACTAGATCATTGGTCATGTCAAAATGCATCACCAAGAACTCATAGTGACCATACCAGCATCTGAAGTATGTCTTTGGTACATCCTCATCCCTTACCCTGAGTTGATGATAGCCTGATCAATGTTCTATTTTTGAATACCACCGAGATCCCATCAAATAATCAAAGATATCATCAATCCTTGAGAGTGAATACTTGTTCATCACGGTCAACTGGTTCAGGTGCCGATAGTCCATGAAAAGCCTCAGAATTCCGTCACAGGATTTTTGGGCTCTAGAATCACACACAATTAATTTTTTCTGGCCCTTTTTGTGACAACCCCAAGCCCACCTTCCATATTCTAGGGGTTGGTGACTAGCACTGAAAAGATATATCCCTAAATTGGATGGAATGTCCTTCAAACATTCAAACAAAAATACCAGGTACATAACAAGATCAAACCATTTAGTATGATGACTAAAATTAAAAGTGTGAAATAAAGTATAATGGGATAGAATACAAACCCAAATTAAACAATAATATACTAGAAAGAAAAAATAGTTCCTGAGGTCATCGTCCAAGGATCATACTTGAAGGGTATGTACAACTCATCATTGTCACTCTCTGGGTGAATCTGTCACCTCTGTGCACTGTTTTTTCCAAGCTCCCAAACCTTGGTCAAATATTTCCAACATCCACACAAGACACAAAAAACTATGTGAGAAGCCCATATAGAGGATAGTATATCAATAAACAGTAGGGACTCAGTGTCCACCTGATGGTCTCCAAGAATTTCACAATGGAAAAACCTCCAATATTGACTCAAATAAAAAGGCACAAGTAGAAGAATCATATCAAACTAGAAATATAACTTATATAATAGGAATAATGATGATTTTTTTTGTAAATAAAATTCATCATATTCCATTGAGAAGTTCCACTATTGATCCACGAAAAAGTCTCTCTGCACCGATCCACACATGGTCGAATTTCACTGATCCACATAGGGTTGTAAGGCGTCTATCTAATAGGGTCGTAAGCCACTATTCCACAAGGGGCTGCTCTTTGGTTGGTCCTTGTGAGGTCATGCTACAGATGATCCACACAGGGTTGTAATTCGTCGATCCACACATGGTCGTAAGTCATCGATCCACAATGGTTTATAACTGCTTATCCACGTGTGGTCATAAGTCAACGATCCACAAAGGGTCATAAGTCATTTATACACACATTTTCATATGTAAACAATAAATACATGGTTTTAAGTCTTTGATCCACAAAGGTCACTCTAAGGATAGTCCACATTGTGCCACACAACTGTGGATCCATACATGGTCATTTTCGTGCCGATCCATAAAGGGTCTTATGTCACTTGACAGCCAGCCACAAGATTCTAGCACATAGTGCGATTTAGTTTCTGAGAAAATACACCTCGATATATAAGTCATACCTCTACCACCACAAATTCCTATGAAGAAGTTACGCGATGAACTATCATGTCCTAATGGTTACAAGGAAACATATGGTTTGTCAATCAGATTCTTGAATTGTATGTTATAGGCATTTTTGGGCTGGTGGCCGGTTTGATTCGAGTCCGATCCAACCCAACCGCAATCTGACATCCTCCAATATAAAAGTAGAGTATATCCAAAATAATGCATTATCCTATGGTTTTCAGTTCAATAGACAGTTCACCAAACATATTTCTGATTTAAATGATAATCGCTTTTAAGAAAAATTGGCCTAAAAAGGGTCTTTGATCAGGTCGACCCTGTCAAACCGACCCGACCTGGTCCACTGGGCCCGACCCTAACTAGATGCGTTGGGCCTGACCTGACCTTCTGGGCCGCGGGATCGGCCCACTGGCTACGGGGCCAGCCCATCCCACCCAAAATGGGCACTGCCCACCTAGCCGTTGGACCAGCTCAGCCCACTGGCTGGGCGCGGTCCGCTAGCAGGGCGAGGGGGGGGTCTGCTACATCCCAAACTAACTATATATGTTCAGATTCTACCATTAGTGGTCCCAATTGGTGCCACTACACCTGACCAGTCTACGTTGTACGATCAACAACAGTCCCCGGGGTATGGGTCCGCCCTCCGTTGTGGCTCGGAGCCACATTTCTCCACCGCGATGCGCTGCTGGGGTGTTCCACCAGTGATACACGACTGCCCCCTTTTTCTGTTGCAGAGCCTTTAGGCACCTCCACCTTGTTGAGTTCGGTGATGGTCGGCCGCCGCCGTAAAATGTTGTCGTCAATGGTCCTCGACACCACTGCACCGGAGGAGCTTCCGTGGGCCTCACGTGAAGCAGCAGAGGTCCGTTTTCTTTTTTGACTACACATACGGGCCTCCTAGGACGTCGCCTATACTACGTGGCTATCGTTTTAGCCTTGAAGCCTTGTTTCTCGGTCACCCATGAAGAATGAAACCAACCCAAGAATTCACTAGGTTCCATGCCTTGTTCGGTTGGGCCTACTCTCTCCGTGTTAGCGTTATTACAAGGGAAGAGTTGAAACATCATCAAGAGAAGATGAATGCATAAACTCATAGAAATAAATCAAGACCAACCCCTACCTAGAACTCATTTGAAGAATCTGCAGATGAGGAAGAGGGGTCCTTGTTATAATATATTTGTTGGTTTTTGTTTGTTCCTTATTCTTCATTAGATTAGGTTTCCACAAGCATTTTTTCAGGGCTTCCTCACATCAATCCCCAAAACCATTACCATAATATTGTTTAAATACATGAAAAGGAAACACCCAAGTTGCATTTTCTTAATGTAGTTTAATATTGTATATAATTTATTGTTACATTAAATAAACGAATGTCATGGTTACACAACCCAATGATCATGTCATTAAATTACTCCCATTCCATACTGACATTACACCGCAATCCCTCCATCCACTTCTCAATGGTGACAAGAGAATAAAATAACTCTGTGTGTTATTTTATATATTTTTTTAATGTCCAAAAATTAACATTTTCATCCATCCATTTCAGGTTTAAGTTATGCTTCGCTTAATCAAATCATTGCACTTTGAATTCAACAACTCCCTCAAATTTTAAATCTGAGCACATGTTCGAAAGATAGAAATAGTTTCTCACATGTTTAATGAAGGTACCTTCAAAAAAGTTCCTAATTATTTCCCAGGATATCCGGGCCTTGGAATCATGTGCCTTCAATTTATTCTTTCTCTTAAAAATCCCAAATAATATTAAAAAAAATTCTAAGGAAATTCTGGGTCTTTATTGAAACCGAAAAACTGGAGTCCATATATGGAATTCGAGGGTCCAAATTTGATAAATTAATCACTTTTTCGATTAAAAATTGTAACCATAGTAAATAATTTTCACCATATTTTGTCTAAATATGGTTATTATCATCAAGATTAATATGATAAGGACTAAAAGAATATCCTAACAATTACAATTTATCCTAATATACTTTTTTTATTTTGCCAACCACATATCTACTATGTGGATATTTTTCCATTATTTATTTAATTGTAACATTAATAATAATTATATAAAACAATAAATAAAAAATGTCAGTATCATGTGTTTAATAACATCAAATATTTATTATAAGGATAAAAAGGGAACACTAAGGGTATAAATTAATTATGAAATGAAATATTTTTTTATTCATTGAATTTCATTCTAATATTTAGTTATAAAATAATTATATTCAATGCTTATGAAACACCAATATATTATTTATTAAGTTTTGAGATTTTTTTAAAACAAACTAAAATTTATATTTTATAGTTTGTTACAATATCACTTGTATTTAATATATATAAATACATATATATCAATAATTAGATATGTATGAAAATTATATACTTGAATTATATTTTTTGCACAATTTCATTATGTTCAAATGAAATGAATAGATTCAAAAGATAATATAATGTTATTTTATAAAAAAAAATATTTTATTTCATTATTTCAAATAATGAAATTATTGAATGATAAAAAGTATGATAATATATAGTTTATAATATAAGCACTATTCCATTTATTGAATTTTTTACATTTTATATAAAATTTTTCCATTTTAATAATTAAAAGGTATTAAAATTGATTAATTTTAAGATACGATAACTAAGTGGATGTAACAAACTAATAAGTTTAATATTTCAAATAAAAGTGTCCATATTTTTATGGATTAATGGATTTCATATATAAACTATATTCTATAGAAAAAAATTTATCCAAATTTTTCCATTGTCCTATGAAAATAAACTTATTGTATCTAAATATTTTTATTATCTAATGTTCTAAATTCCATTAACTAAAAATAGGAATGACCACAACTATTTCATATATACAACCAAGGTCCCTTTTTACTGGTTAAAAATTACCTATTGTGAAAATATTTTATCAAGGTTATGGATTTTTTTTCTTCCAAAATTTCAAAGACTATGTCTCTTAAGAGAAGATACAAATGAGTTCTTTTAAGGAAGTCGTAATCAACCATGAAGACTATTTAAAATTTCAATATTTTAAAAATTATATTAATCTTATAATGAGAAAAACTAATAACTAAATTATCATATATATACTATTATATTATTTTTAATAGGGTAAAACCATTTGCCTTATTTTTTCTATCATACAAAAAGTATGAACATCACTCATGTATACGTACAACGTATAATCTCGATGCAGTAGTGTAATTACATTTTCATAACTAATTTACATGAATGGCTATAATGATTTCAATAATGATATATCTCGATATATATGAAAGAATTATTCTCTTGGAATAAAGATTTAATATCATCCCTTTTATTAAATAACATTCTACAAAATGATAATGTAAATGTGAATATGTGTAGACAACCACCACTATTAAGCGATGTCATATATTTGTCATGTACTCCATTAAATTGAGATTTAACATATATTCAGAAAATATATCACATTTATGAAATTATTAACAATAAGGATATGATCTATCGATTGGTGAGCTTTAGGGACCAAACTAGCAAACTGAAAAATAAAATAAAATTTAAAAAGTAAACCTTAAAAAATGTATAATTTACAAAAATAATTGTTGAAAAATGTATAATTAATTGTTATAATTTAATTATATATGACATTATATGTATTAATATGTATCAATTATATATTTATAATAAATTTCATATTAATATACACTATGATAATTACACTTATAACGATGTTTGAACCAAGAGTATGTTTTTTTTAAAAAACAAATCATTATTCGAGATAATACACATTTAATTCCTCGTTGGGGTTTATTAAAGACATTAATATATTAAAACAATTATATTTATATATCCTATATTTATTTAAATATTATATTTTTTCATTTAATTTCCATATTTTCAGTACTCATCATTCTGCAATAATATTATTATCGAAAATCAAACATTATTTTCTTTCAGTCAAGATTCTTTGTCTTCAATGTCTATAATGAAATTTGAAAATTATCAAAGAATTTTTACTATCGTTCTCTGAATTATTAATGTATTTTTTACCCATGTTCAACATTATATAAAATTATCTCCATGGAATATCCTTTTATTTTTCTTAATGAGAAACTTTTCAAAGAAAATATGAAATGAATCATTATGTTTACTAACATGAATGAACTGAAATTCACTACATAATGAAATATCAATGCAATGAAATATTTTCTAAAAGTATTAATTATTATTTAATATAAATATTTATCATTAAAATTTTGGTAATTTTTATATTTTTAATAAGATATATCAAAATAAAAAATGTATTTTTTGTTCAAGAAATCATCCCTTGATCTTTTATATGACCATTCATTAATATAAATATAATTTGGTAAATATTATGTATTACTAGTTAAGTAAACATATTATACCATTCACCATATTACACTTGAATACATATTATTATTTTCACTGATTGGATACATTTATTAATATTTTCAAATATAGTATTTCAATAATACTATTTATACTGATTATGTTTCACCCCATTCATGTGATTAAAGAAGTCGACTTAGTAAGTTATTATGAGGACTTGAAGTAGCCCCTAAATGTATCAGTAGGTCCAATGAGACAGTATTTATAGGTTATATGGTGTCAAACTTACATTTTAATATATGTATTATTTGTATAAGGGTGTGATGGTAATATTGTGATGTCTCACTTTTTTAATTCTATATTTATGAAACTAATTATTATCAATCTTGAGATTATATATTTTTTTATGTCATCTGTGGATGTAGTCCCATTTCTACAGATTTAGTTATACGGTATATTTGATATTTTTTAATCTCAACCATATTATTGTAGTTTTATTTTAATTATTATAGATTCTTTTGTACGCTTTCCCTTTCCGAGAATAATATCTCACTATTTATTATGTTCTATATTCCCTTAGACAGGGATAAAGGTTATATGAATTAAATAAGGGATTAAATATAAATAATAATGATTTTATAACTTGAATTATAATAGTATATATTAGTTTTTCTTATATAATATGTGAATAAATTATTTATATTCTCTCCAAATGCTACTAAAATATTAAATACATCGAGATTTTATTCTTTATATGTTTGTGCCAATATAGAAAATGGCCACTTGCTCTGTGATATAGGTGTTCTAGGGAAACATATCACATTTATGATCCATACAAATGAGTAAGTCACATGTGAATATGTGAAGACTACCTCTTCTTAAAAGTGACATATATCATTTTTCAGCCATTTACTTATTATTAATAATTATATATTCAGATATTATTCACCAATTAAATATAACATGTGTAATATATTTATTATTATACATCAATTATATTAGTCCAGACTAATCTCTTTCTTATGAATAATCAACCAGAAACTACAGTGTATTTTTTTGGGTCAGTTTAAACACCTACTTTAATAGTGTTATAAATTTAAATCATGCATGAATACAAAAAATTAAGTACTTATATTCCATGAAATTTATTGAAAATACATTTTTATATACGTTTTTAGAGTTTTTATAATATTTTTCAACATATTATTATTGTACATCCCTTTTTATCAATATAAATGAGTTTAATTGGTTTCTCATCTCATTTTAATCATGAATCGGTAGAAAAATAATTACTAAATGATATAAAAAAATCAAAATCATTATAAAACATCTACTAGAATTCCAATAATGAACTCAAAATATAGAACATTTAATATATAAACAATAATAGAAAATGAAAATTTGTTACTAGTACTAAAAAAGCATTCAAATTATAAAATAATAATAACAAAAAATAAAACTAAAATATGTATTTTTAATAAATTTTGGTAAATTAATTTGATAAATGGTTTTAAGATATAATATTTTTTTCATAACATGAAATTAATATAGTTTTTTATGAAATTCGTTACTGTATGTTTGGCTAATAAGAATTAAACAAAGGGGTTTTCAATTAAATTATTCTATATTAAGATAAAAAATATTCACAAATTGATTCAATTGATGGTGTTTATATTGGTCCTACATATATTATATAATAATTCTTCCTGAAATCTAATTTATTAGTAAATTCATCATATGTTATATAATTGTTTGGGTTTTTAATTATAAAAATAACAAAATTTTAAGGGTTTTTTTTAACATTACACCCTTTCATTGAGATAAATTTTTTATCTTGAACATATTAGTCCTATGATTGGATTTTTCAAATAAAATATTTTATATTGAATTTTATCATTCTCTACCAAGGAGAAGTTTTATTTATGATTCAAATAGTTTTCATTATTGAATATGTTCCTCATATAATTATGACATTGCTAAGATCAATTCCCATCATTACCAAACATGATCCTTTTCATAAAAATCAATATTTCTGATTCCCATTAATTTTATACATTAAATATTGAAAATAAATTATATGTTTTCTCTTTTTATAATCACATTATTAATTTCCTATTTTTAAAAAACATATTTTATTACATGAATTAATATGTTGAATTTCATAAAATTTATCTAAATATATTACAACATTTTTTTCTTCCATCTACATTTATTTAGTGTAAATTCTATGTTTCCTTGAGATAATATTTATATAAATTTCATATTTTTATAATTTTTATTTATTTTTAAATATTATTTTTTTGAAAAAAATTCACTTCACATTTTTGAATAAGACATTTCAAATTTACCATTAAATTAATTTTTATTAAAATTATATAAGTTTTTTCTGAAAATTATTTTACCATATAGAATTATTTTTATCATTTACTCAAATTGATTTATTTCCCTTTAAATTATTAATCCTCAATAACAAAACTAAATGCAATAAAAAAATATTCTCTTAGTGTGATTAAATTTTTTAAATCAAACATTTACATTATTTAGGCCATCTTTTTTATTCCATTTACAATTATTAAAAAAACTATTAATACATCCATATGTTCATTGTGAGGTGATTAATGTTTTTTTAATTGGATTAAATATTTTATTATTATTTATTGGTGATTTCATACATCACAATCCAATTCCTTGGTTGTGGTTTTATATCAATGTGTATGTTCAAATGTTTCATAAATGCGATTGAGGTATCCTTTCTCATAATTGTTTTCATTGAACATGATTCATGTTGTTTTTTTTTAATTTTTATTGTGTGAATGTGATTTATGTAGATTTGTTTCGAATTTTTTTTCTTTGGTATTGTTATATAAGAGTTTTCCAAAAAGTTATCATGAATAAATTTGATATATGTATCAGTTTTGAATATATTATTATGTGAATACTATGTATGAGGCATTATTTAGAGGTTTGTTGTGTGTAATTGATGATGGGGACTATATCAACAATTTATTTTCTAATCATGGTGTGGTTTTCATGGTTTATAATATTTTCTATGATTAAATTCTTTTGGAAATACTATTTTATCAAATGTTTGAATGAAAATACATATTATTCTATTACCATAATTATTCCCATGGGATTTTGTTTATTACATCACACTCTACTACCTTAGTATAGGATTATTAATATGATATCAGATGTACCTTTATCCTGAAATATAATAAACTTATTATTCCATGTTATTTATTAAAATATAATTCTTAACAACATATGATTAATATTATTCTCACAATCATGCACAAGATTACAGGTTGGTGAGTTTTTCCCCTTAACGATCAATTAATATAACAGCTTACTTGTGTTTCAATTTCCCATGTTATGAATATGTGTCTAATGTATGGTATGTCTAGAAGGGGTCCTAATGTGACGCAATTATGTTATAATGTCTAAAACAATTTTATTACATGTCTATAATGTAGGTGACCCTTAAATAAACATATTTTATTATATAATGTTGTAATTTTTATAACATATAAATGATGTCAAATAAAGACTAGTAAGTCTCACATTTTTCTAATTCTAATTATTAATAAAAGTGATTTAGCTCCAGATCAGTGAGTGAAGGTCTTTCAAACATTAGATTGTGTTAGACAACAAATTAGTTTATTTTAGGTAGTATATTAGTTAATTTAATGGATTGGGATTCCATGAACATTGTTAAAATCCAAGTGACATGCGAAATGGATGAATCGGTGTATAAAATAATATCCTCAAATTTCTATAATATATTTAGTAGGTTATTTTTTAGAAAGTACCTCCCATTCCTGATCTAGCAGGTGGATGTGGCTACATAACAAATTCACCTAGGTAACATCTCTTTTATAATGATTGGTTGAGTATGAACTCAATCATCACTCAATGCACGGTGAGTAGGGACCATCCTTCTTACCTTGATATAAATTACACGGGAATATGCCTTGGTTGATCCAATACTCACTATATACTATTGTGGTGATTTATATATAATTTAATTTTATAAAAAGATATTTTAAATAAATAAATAGGAATATGATTATGGACGACCAATGATACATTTGAAGGAGTCATAATTCATTCCAAATATTATATACATTAACTATTAGTAAAATGGTTGAAATTATTATATCATTGGAGAATACATATTAAGATTGAGATTTCGTTTTAAATAAATATTTTATCATAATTTTATTTAATATCATCTTAATAATATTAATTTTAATAATTATTTTGAAATATGAGGATTAAAATGATGTAGTGAATTGAATTTTCCATGAAGCTCATTTAATCAGTTAAGGAAGAATATTAAGAACAAGTTGCTATGATGAAGGAAAAATTTCCAATACATGCATATTATGTAGGAAAATTGGGTTCTCAAATTTTCAATTTTTTTAAATTTATATCTATATAGAAAATATATCGTCATTTTTTATGGATCTCGTATATTCTTTTAGTAGTGAAAAATAATTAAAATCATGAGGACGAAATTTATTAAGGTCATGTAACTGCATGAGAGTTTAGGGTATATTTTTCATTTAATGAAGTGTTATATATTAAAATATTCCTTTTATAAAATACATAAAATAAAAAAAAATCACTAAAATCTTTTTAAAAATAACTAAATATAATATTTGAAATAAATAAGGATAATAAAATAAATATGAATCCCATAGTAAATATGTTGTCACAACCTAACACAATAGGCTTTTCATGGCTTGGATAATTTTAAATGTTATACTCCAATTTCATCATTAATAGGTTAGGGGGTGGGGTAATGTGTTTATAAGGATTAGCTAAAATGGGATTACATGACATATTGAATCCTTATTAACTTAAAAAACCTTCTCTGTTGAAAATAAAAAAGAATAATTAATCACTAAAACCCCTAGTGTATAAAAATTTATGAAATAACATATTAGAAAAAAATCATGGAAATATAATTTAAAATAAAAATATATAGGGGAAAAATAATCTACATATAAAATATATATTCCCAACCTAATAAAAATATAAAATAAAAAAGGGAATATTAATTATAACATACATGTCAGAGCACCAAATATTTTCAATTAACATATGTATTGATGTGACAAAATGATGTCAATTTTGATCAACATACCATCTACATAAAACATGAAATGTGTATGAAAATACTTTTTAGGGGTGAGTATATATATACCCAGTCGGACTCCATAATAACAATTGAAGGAGTAATCAGAATATACCATAGAAGTAATCATAACCATTATAAATAAATAAGTCAAAATGAAATGTATAATTTCATAATGTAACTTGGATAATAGGGAAATAGTTCCTCCATGTTAAATCCATGTTATTATGGATGTGTGACATTTTATCTCCAACTTTAAATCTTTAGTTCCCATCTCCATTAAAGACCAAAAAATAATCTATGTAGTGTGGATAAATTCTCAGAACTGTGCTCCCCAGTTTAGGGATAACTAACTCTTGTGAAAGTCCATCTAGACACTAGAGATCAAAGATGGGGTCTTACCACTCATTAGATAAAAGATCCATGCCCTATTATACAGTGGGGGAGTATCACATCTACTGGTATAAAGAGTATTGGAGACCCAAACACTAGTTTAGTAGAGGAGTTTCAAATCCCAACATCTCTTATAAATATCAATATGATCACAATCCTCCACTAAGAATAAAAAAATTAAGGAAAATTCTCTCATTACTTCGTGTGAAATTTATAATTCCAAAGTGAAACCAATAAGACAATTTTATATGTAAAATGTCTTAGGGTGAACTACTTGTGAGCCTAAATCAATGTTTATAAGTATGATATTAACATGGTGGACATTATAAATAAAGGTACATGGGGTGTAACAAGGTTCATAGGGTGTGTGAACTCACTTGGATAATTGGTTGTGTCATATCCATTACTAGTCTTGGCCTTAATTTTCATAGTACACAATGTCTAAAAAGTGGTTCATGTTATGTATCAGATTACAAGGGCTCTCCCATGATCCTATATACTATGCCTTTATACATTACCCCACTCTCATATATACAAGTAATTCCTTTGCACATTATCTATGTCTAGGTACCCATTCAATCGTTGGGTACAAAATCATTTATTTTATCTCTTTTTTCATATGTATGGCTATGTATGAGATCATCTATCATAGATCATAGATAGGGATTCCACCACCAAGTCACATGTAATGTATTGGTTATACATGAAATGTGATACTTATCTTCACCTAAAATCGTAGCCACTATAACCATGGGAGTACAAGACATGTGCCCCCTTTGGATATATGTTGTGTAGTTTGTAGAATTATTACTAGTAGAGTATGATTTGAATATCTCATATATGATGTCTTCACATCCACTTCTATTAGAAATATCATAGAGGGTTATTTATATAGGGTTTACTGTTCCCAATCCAACTCCAATGGTTAGATTCCAGTCACCAAAACACTATGTACCTTGATATGTCACACCAAATATCTCTAGTGTATAATAACTTGAGAATCAACATTTGATAGGTGTGGCTATGATTGAAAATCCATATAACACTAGGATCCATCACCAAATCATCAATCTATACAGCATTCAAAAAACAACAATGAATTGGGTGGATCTATCTCCCTTGAATTCCCCTTGAAAATGTTGAATTAAAACCACATGGGCCAATGTAAATGCGAAAGAATAATATTGGGGATAAATTAAAATAAACAATGTTTATGAGAATCATTGGTAGATTTAATATTTTTTAATGATTGTAATTTTTTAAATCAAGTGGTTAAATATAGATATAGAAAACATAAATTTATTCCATGATTAAATTTACTTTTGTGCTCATACAAAGATTAGTTAGTCACAGATCTAACAAAAATGGTAATTAAAATACATGATTGACACATCAAGTATGGGAGAATCTAAATATAAAGAATCATGTATCCACAATAGTTCCATTATTCACAATGAATGTGTTCTCCATCAATGATGACTATTATTTACCTACATTTTCCATCCACAGCACTAACCACCTCGACCATTTACCTGATCCACATAAATATATTTACATAATTAATAAAAAATGTTCCTCATACTCTAAATTAATCCCAGGTTTATTAATCTAACCCTTTAGATTTTATGTAACTGGCTATTTGTAATTTTTTATTATTTTTTTTGGTCATTTAATTAAATAAAATATTTTATATTTTATTAAACTGATCCATCAATGGTCACCTCCCATGGATCTTATGATGAAAACAAATTTCATGTAACCCCTATGGTAAACCCCATGTTTTGGAACCAACAATTGTCTCATATTTTCTATCAAATTTCTGAAATAATGATAAAAAATTATACTAAAACAATTCATAAACATTTTTTAATATAGAGTAATTTTTCTAATATTATAATTTTGAGGACCCAAGAAACCCAAATATATTGTCAAAACTAATGAAAAATAAAAGGATATATAAAAAAATATCTAATACACATGACCTAAAAAAATTAGAATTCATTAAATTCTCTCCACCATCATGGATTTTTCCCTTGAAATCCCTTATAACCAAAATGGTGGTTTTCATTATGTCATAATCTCGATATTCTACTACTTGGAGCTCCCATTTATTATCTCATAATTCAAAAGAAAACGAACCATTATCATGGTCTATCTATTCATGGTCTACTCCGACTAATCCTCGATCTCCATTAGGTACACCATGATGGTGGAGCTGTCCAAGATGTACATCTTGTTGGAACAAATAAAGTGTGAAGTTTTTTGAAAATTGATTATAATCTATGAAACGATGAACATTTCATGAACTCAATCCAACATTAGGTGAAATTACATGTATTATGTTTCCTTTTCAAAAAATCCCTAATACGTCAAATACTCAAATAAACCACAAATATTGGTTTCTTCTCTAGATAAACCATCTTAATCCTTACCATGGGGTGAATATCAAGGAAAAATAGTATCCATTTCTATTCTATAATACATTATGAGGTCAATCAGTATAATATTTCTCCCCAATATGGGTTACCTTCATACACTCATAGATCACTTCTACATTCTCCATTTTTACATGCTCCACCATTTTTCTAAAAAGAGATGTATATCCCATCACTGTAACTCATATGTGTATTCTGTTGTGAATCTCTTATAGTTCATCAAAAGATGAAATAATCAATGTATAGTAATAAAAATTATATTATAATAAAACTCTACCAATGGAATGTGATCCAGCCATCTCTGTATGAAGTCCGACATGAATATTTTCATCATACCCCCAAACACAAAAATTTTATGATCAGTCTAACTATCCTTCTGTGGGTGAATATTTTTACCCATCATTAACTATGTCCTAAATGGCTCATGTAAGCCTCTCCACAATCAAGAAATTAACTGAGAATCATGGTCGAATATAATCATTGAGGTTACCCAAATGAATTTTGGAAATTTCCTTACATATACAACTACCATTGACAACAAACTGAGATCTGGTCCATGATGGAAAAGAGTGACAAAATGGTAATCTTGTCAACAATGCCCTATATAGGATCATAACTTTTCTCTATCTATGAAATCACATCACAATGTTCTCAGATATTACATCTCTCTTCCACCCTATGATTTCAATAGGTTGTGTCTAACCTACAATTACTTGATGCTCATCATTTACATGATAACACGTGAGACACAGAGAGATAAACCAAGATATACACCACCTCATTCATTCCTAGAAAACTACTTCTTAATACACATATAATTTATTTAATACTTGTATTAATAGAATCCGGGGGTGTGTCATACTCCAAAAGTTTATCCTCCATCATCAGAAAAAGGATCCATTGTTCATCATGGGAAAGGGAAGCCTTGATCCCCTCCATCCTAAAATCCACCTTATGTATTACATGAGGATATATAGTTTCATATAACCGTAATGTTTTTCATAATCAATTGAGCCTCTCTTAAAAACCAAATTACCATTGGTGTTACCACCATAGACTAAATAAAAATTTAACCTCTCACTTATATTAGGGTATTCAGCAATTAATACAACTACTTAGACATATCTTATACCAGGTGACAACGTGACATCAATATATGGTAATATTCAACCATTTTCCCTTCCCAAGAGTATAGATGATCTCAATTCCATATTTATATAAGAACTCTATGTTGTGTATCTATTTCAGGTTGAGGTCTTTATAAGTGATGATGTACATTCATATCTACTGGAATGAGTAAAAAATTAAAAAATCTAATAGATTATAGTCCCTCTATATCTTTATTGAAAAAAAAACATGAAAAAACTAATATGTTCATCACATAATTCAAAAAATGGGGTCTGAACAAATAGAACCAATAAGAAATCACTAAATTCCTCTTCATCAACATGCAATTGAGCACAAATCAGGAATCAAGAAGCATTATCTAATTAAAAAAAATTTATAGTAGTAACATCAAAGGAGAACTTTTCATCCTCTACATAATATCAAAAGAGTATTTATTTGAAATATAATTATAGATAAATATGTTTACATTCAATATAAAGTAATTAAAATTATATTAAAACATTGAAATGTTTTTCAAAAAACAATGTTTAGTGACCCATAAAGTCATGAAAAAACCATACCTCAACCACACTCTTGGGTGGAACACAAGAATCATTGAATTGGCCTTCTTTAGATCCATATCAAAACAATTATTTGATATAAAATTCATTAGAAATTGAATCTAATGGATCAAAAGATGTCACAAAAATATATTACAACAACGGTATAACTATTTCAGTTCCATTATGAGCATCCTAAAATTCTCTACATGCACCACCTTCAAGTTTGAGTGAATGAATATGTCATTATTAAAATAAATTTTGAATTGTTCTATGTATATAAATGAGATATGGTTTATTAGATCCATGAATAGAGTGAGCGAATTCATCACAACCAATTTATTCACTAAACAATCACAGTTTCCATAGTAAAATTAAAATTCTATAAGTAGATAATCATCCTCATAAAACCTCATCTAGTGGTAACTAAACCTGAGATAGATCAGTGAAGACCAACTCAGAACTAAAAACTAGTGGAGGCATCTATAAATCCATGAAAAGGGGTACTTTTTTTACCATTAGTGGATTTGTGTGATGATAATAGAAATTATCCCCAAGACCTCAACATACATTTCCATTATAAAAACCGAAACAACCCAAGGGGACACATTGGATATGATAATACATATTATTTAATGGTCCTTCAACTATACCATCATCTTCTCAAGCACTATAGGGAAAATCCCATAAGATGATGAAGATATTGATTTGGTATGGGGTGAAAATCAATATATAAGTAAATATCCCACCACAATGGTAGGCCAAAAAACATTTTCATAAAATTCATCCATTTAATCACCCAAAACAACTTTGATTCATATGTTCGTAGATACCAATTAAACAAGGGTAATAACTTTTAATTGATGGGTGATAGGTTTCAGTTTCTAACTGATGATACACAGTTTCATAGAAAACATATTTCTCTACATCATAGAGAATAATATCTTCCCACTATTATGGTGGAATATTACTATCCTGTTATAATAGTCAATATGGGTATGCACCATCGAATGGAAATTCATTTCCAAAAATATTTCATAAATCCACATTTTGATGACCATAATTTCCTACTATAAACTTGGTCCCCTGAATTCCGACTTGCACTATCAACATATGTGTGATTCTGAAAACCCACACATAGTATGAACATCTTATCATATATGATGTGATAAATTTTCAAAGGGGATATATAGTTATCACATAATATATTGAATGGTACTGAAATGACCCATTATTTAGTATAAATAAATTGGGGGAAGAGTAGAAAATTTAATTATTATACCTCAAATCATCACTAGTGGAGCTTGTCATATTCCTCTATAGCATTTTGATTTCCACAAACACAATTTCTAGTTATTTGAGCCTCGTGTGGGACACCTATTAGTGGTGGTGGATTTAGCTAATATCATCTCCATTCACTAATAAATCATCCCTTTTGGGATCCATCTTCTCATATATGAAGAAAACATCCCTGACCAAATGGTGCATTTCCCAGAACACAATGACTCTTTTTCCGTCTAAATCCATCCATAGAATACATCAAATTATCAACATAACATTTCATGAATCCATGTTCAATAGATCATCTCCCATTACATGAATATCAATTCCACTAAAATTTATAACTATAATCTTTGTGAACCCTATGAAACAATTCCATGTGTCTGTATATGAGTTTGGATTGGCATCTGGGGTCGAGACCTTAATGTTCATTGTTTATTAGTGGTTTTAGATATAAGGACCCTCCCTTATTACATACATAATCTTGAATTTAGTCAAGAAAAAAATTCCTTTTACATTGAAGATCTTTTCAAGTTTTGAGCTATAGAGAATTAGGAAAATATATTCACACAATTACACATTATTACAGAGTGGATACCATAAAAACCGTTTTCATTTTATTCAAAATACAAAACATTAAAACTTAAACACGACTCCTTGAAAATTATTCTACATTAACAAGGATTCCTTCCTTATATTACACATCCATTGGCCTGTGAAAAGAATTTAAAAACTTTTGATGAGTAAAAAAGCTCAGTAAGGGATGAAAAAAAGGAAAGAGAACCTTAGTCCATGAATACTCGTAACGTATGAAATAATTTTCAATAGACAAGATTTTCACAAATATATACTTGCATCGTATAACATGATATTTACACAAGATATACACAAAAAATTAGAACATAAATATAATCATAATGTTATCTTGGGAAATTACTTACATAATCTTGTAACCATTCTTGGCTATCTTCTAATTTGTATCCCTCATGACTACCTTACTTTGTGTAACCATTGTAGTTACACTTGGAGTAACCATACAGACGACCTCAAACATACTCATACCCAATTAATTGGAGGGAGATATATTTCTCACCATTAATAAAAAATAATTTCCAATAACCAAAACATAATAATAAAATAATTACATCTCCAAAAAACATTACTTTGGTATTTCGTAAAACCAATATTAAAAAGAGGATTTTTTTAAAGAAAATCCCCTTATAAATATAATTCAATTTAATAGAGACTTAATAGAGTGGATGGAGTATGTATATATAATGTAAATACACACAATAAAACATAATATAAACAGAACCCATCACACAAAGAATTTAAATAGCACATAAATAATGAAGTAGAAGGTTATCCCAAAGAATGGAAATCGGGTTAAGGATTCCCTTACCTCGGGTCTGCCTTACTTTAAACTTGTTTAAACATCCTGTATAATGGTTAAAAGAGTGTTATTTGTATTTTAAAGAAAAATTTTCATGTTTATAGCATCTTATATTATCATTTCATAAAATCATTTCACCATTTAATTATTAGTATTTTGATCCTTGCACTGTTTTTTGGAGAGTTCTTAACATGATTTCCATGATTGGTTCATGGTGGATGTTCTTGTCGATTGGAAGTGAAATTACACAATTGGAATGGAAAGGTATTTAAATATTTCCAGTACCCTTATTTGTACCATTTATCATTTTGATATTTAATGTGAGAATGATTCATAAATTAAAACATTAATGAAGTTCGTTTAGATCATTTTAGTGTCTCTTTGATAATAACAAACTCATTTTGTGTTATAAATTAGAACAATGACTAATTAATAATTCCAGAACCATGGGTGAGTCATAAAACATATATTATAACCTGGTTCAACCATATAAAAGGTTTCATGACCAGAAATGCATGAATTAATGGAAATTGAAATTACATCGTCCTCGATGTCAGTAATTCGACACATCACGGACAATGTTTTTATTCCTTAAATAAGTGGTAGAGGAGAAGAATAATGATGATGATTTTTTCAAAAAACATGATAACATCTAGAATATACATGATTTCATGAGATTTCATGTTTTTTTCTTAAGGAGTTATTATGATAGAATAAGAATATAATGGAAGTCAAAATAAAATTAATATTGAGAAATCCCTTATTAAAATCCGGCAGCATAATGACTACGCAACACTGTTTTAGAAAATATTAAAAAAATAAAATACAAGTGTCACACATATGGAAATGAATCATAATATAGATTAGATCAATAATAAGAAGTAAATAATAACATTTTATGGAAATTTGAATGTTATTCCACATAAAAGAGAACATGAATGGAAAAAGAACGGAATTTAGAAATTTCTAACCGTGTAGAGTAACCTTTAGAACATGACTGTTGGGACCATGTGGGATTGAGGAAACCTTGGGAGGAATACTATGATGGTATGGAGGATAGAGCTTCATTGAGGAGAAATTTGGAATGATATTAATGAAGGAATTGGTTTGTATTTATAGAAAAATAATGTGAAAAGTTTAATTATTTCCAAGGGACACCTCATGGGTGGTATTTAAAAAACCATGGTATTTTCTCATTCTATAAGCCACTTGGGACACCACATATCTTATTTAACTATACACAAGTCTAAAATATTTATGAAATCATTATAATGTCATTAATGATGTCATTAACACACTCAAACTAAAAACTATATTTTTCACTATTCACCGAAAAATCAATTGTTTCAGAAAAAATCATAAAACCCAGCCTAACCATTTATCGATGTGTAGATTTCAAAAATGAAGTCCATTTTTGGAAAATAAGTTTCTAAATATTATTAATTTAATTTTTATATAAAATCATACTTAATTCAAAATTTCATCATTTAAAAACTATAACTACTTTTATATAAAATTGAAAAATTAATCAAGATGTCATTATACTAAAGAGTTAAAAAAATAATTAAATTTACTATTCATTAGGGTCATATTACTATTCATATTACTATTCATAAGGCTATGTTACTATTCACCAAAATACAAGTGGGTTATAATAGGCTCCAAATAACATACTAAACACAATTGTAGATTACAATTTCTTCAGATTCAAAACATAGAAGTGGAGAAGTTATGTTTTAAAGGATAGTTAAAAAATATCTACTTAAAACAAAGTTCCATACATTTCTATTTATTTTTAGAAAAACATGGGGTGTTATATTATCCCTAACTTCTTGAAATTTCATCCTCATAGTTTTATTTACTTATTAAACAACTAATGGTATTTTTCTATCATTGTATTTACAGAATCCCATGTTACTTCTTCAACCATGTAGTTTCTCCAAAAATCCTTTACATGGTGGATTACCTTATTCCGAAATACATGTTCCTTTCGATCAAGGATTTGAATTGGTTTATCTTCATAAGAATGGTTCTCATCCAGCTGAACTACATCTGGGCTCAAGACATGAGATGATTCTGGCACATATTTTCTCAACATCGAAACATGAAAAACATTGTGTACCTGAAAAAACTCGGCGGAAAAGATATGTGGTATGCAACTCTTCCACCTGTCTCCATGATTTTAAAAGGACCGATGAACCATGTACTTAACTTCCCTTTCTTACCAAACACATTACACTTTTCTAAGAAGATATTTTACTGAAAAAATGGTCACCTACCTTGAAAGAGAAGTCTTTACTTATATTATCTGCATAAATTTTCTACCTGCTCTAAGATGTACCAATGTGATGCTGGATCACCCTCATTTTCTCAGCCACTTCTTCTACTAATTCTGGCCCCATCTACTATCTTTCACAAACTTCATCCCAAAACACTAGAACCAAACATCGCTTCCCATATAAGGACTCAAAAGGTACCATCTGAATACTGGAATGAAAACTATTATTTTAAGAAAAATCAACTAAAGAAAGATGTTGATCCAAACTTCCATGGTAGTCCATTGAACAATCTCAAAGAATATCTTCCAAATTCAGAATCTTTTGTTCTGACTACCCATCTCATTGAGGATGAAAAGTTGTACTGAAATTTAACTTTGTGCCCAATTACTTCTGATGTCTTCTCCAAAAGTTAGAAGTGAACCTTGGTTCCCAGGAAGATAAAATGGAAAGAGGAACTCCATGTAACCTTAAAATATCCTTGAGGTGTAATCAAGAAATATGATCCAAAGACATTGTATCTCTAATACAACAAAAATTTGTAGATTTTCTCAGCCGATCAACAATAACCCAAATTGCATTGTTACCTTGATAATTCATTGGTAGTCCCACCACAGAGTCCATGAATACATTCTCCCATTTCTACTCTAGAATTGGAAAAGGCTGTAGAATCCCCTTCATTAACTGAAACTCTACATGAACATGTTTACATGTCAAACATTTCATGGTAAAATCTGCAATATCTCTTTTCATTCCGTCCCCCAAATAATACCCCCAAAGGTCCCTATACATCTCAGTACATTCTGGATGAACTAAAAATGGAGAACTATGAGCTTCTAGGACAAAATCATTCTTCAAATGACAATCACTAGGAATACACAACCTTTTACCAAATCATAAAACACAAACTTTATCAAGATTAAATTCTAGAAACTTACACTTTTTTAGCAGTAATACTTTTTTTTGTAGCTCACGGTCTTCCTTCTGTGCTAGCATAATTCTATATGATAATAACGATGACACTAAAACATGAAACAACATAGATGTATTCCCTACACCAAAAATTTCTATGCCAAAATTCATCAAATCAATAATCATGGTTTCATCTTCCAAACGTAGCATGGTTAATGATGCATGATTTTTCTAAATTAAGGCACATACCACGTTGTTTTATTTTCCATGATGGTAAGTGATTGTGCTGTCTTAAAACATTATCAGTTCTAGCAATCATCTCTGCCTCATGTTTAATTCATTCTGAGTGTATATTTACTTCAGACATTTATGGTCAGTATATATTTGACATTTGGTTCCATATAAATGATGCCTCAAAATTTTCAAATCATAAACCACAGCTACCAATTCCAAAACATGTGTGGGGTAATTTAGCTCATGAGGTTTATATTGTCTTGAAGCATAAGCAATTACATGGTCATTCTGCATCAAAACAAAACCAAGTCCCTTAAAAGAAGCATCACTGTCGATGACAAACACACTATTTCAGAAAATTAAGGCCAAAACTAGAGCATTCATCAATATCTTCTTTAGTTATTGAAAACAGACATCACATTCTTCTATCCAAACAAATTTAACCCCTTTCTATGTTAACATAGTTTTTGTGATTGATAACCATGAAAAGATCTTAACAACCCATTAGTAATAACTTACTAACCTAAGAAAACTACAAACTTCTATAAAATTTTTAGTTCTTGGCAATTCATCAACCACTTTTGATTTAGGAGGACCAACTATTATTCCATCCTTATTTACAGTGTGGCCAAAAAAAGAAATCTGTTGCAACTAAAAAATCACAGTTTTTTGAATTTTCCATTCTGTTTCTTCTCATTTAAGGTCTATAAAATGACCCTTAGATGTTTTTCATGCTCCTCTTTATTTTTAGAAAATATCAGAATGTCATCAATAAATACAACCACAAAATTAACCAAGAACTCATGAAATAATATATTCCTAAGATTCATGAATACAACAGGTTCATTAGTTAATCCAAATAGCATAACAACAAATTTATAATGCCCATATCTAGTATGAAAGGTTGATTTCGGGAAGTCATCCTTCATCACCATTAGCTAATGGTATCTGAATCTTAAGTCAATATTGGAAATGTTTTGAGCTCCATAGAGCTGAACAAATAAGTCATCGATTTGAGGCAAGGGATACTTGTTTTTAATATTAATGTTATTCAAAGCTCAATAATCAATGAAATGTATCATGGAACCGTCTTTCTTTTTAAAAAACAAAATAGGGGTTCCCCAGGGTTATGTGACAGGATGAATGAATCCTTTTTAAAGAAAATCCTACAACATATTTTTGAATTGAAGATGTTCTATTGGATCCTTTTGATATGGGGGTTTTGAAGCTGACTTACGATCATGAACTAAATAAATTGTGAATTTGACTTCTCGATCCGGTATGACACTGGGTAACTAATCAGGAAAAAATCATGGTATTCATTTACAACTGACATTTCATTAATATGAATAGATTCCTTGTTTTTAAAAATATGATCACGATAACAATAATTTTCATATTTCAATATTTTCTATTCTTCTTGACACGTTATCAATTGTATGGGTTCATTCTTGTATACATACTGGAACTCTTTCTAGAAAAAAAATTCTTTAGCATTACATTCAATATATGCATGATAATCAGAATGCCAGTCCATCCCCAGAATAATATCAAACTCGACTAAGGGTAAAACAACAAGGTTTTTAGGTAAATTCATTCTAAAGACCACAATAGAAATATTCTTATAATTCCTCTTTACTGTAACATTTCCCCCTGGTGTTTTAATAACAAGTTTGGGTCTAATTTGTTGAGGTGATATTTCCAATTTACCAGAAAATTTCACAGAGTTGAAGGAATGTGTGGACCCTGTATCAAACAAAAATTTAGAAAAATATGAGTGAACAAACAAAGTACCTGATACAACTTCATTAGGTGGCCTGATATCTGCTGACATAGTCGCAAAGGCTCTCATTACACTATTCTGATTGTATTCTAGGTTCTTTGAATCATCCAGATATCTCTTTGGATAGGAATTTTCATAATGACCCATCTCACCACATTTAAAACACAATATAGTATGCTTATTTGTATTAGTCTTAGGATCAGTTTAAATGAAATCTGGAGACATATTTCCAAACATACAACATTTTATACACTTCCTATTAATTCTAAGACATTACCCAGGGCGTTTCTTACCACACTTTTCCCAAACTAGAAATTGGATTTTATTACCATCAGATTTAATTGTTTTATTCTAACCCATTGTTTTCCAACTCGACCTTTTATTCTCTTTGTTTTCAAAATTTACGTGATCATCAGAAAAATCCATCTCTACCCTCTCATCACATCAGAGAAGTTTCTTATATCTTTTGAATTCATGGGAGGCCAATGAACTTTGATACTATGGCCTCAATCCTGTGTTAAAGTAATTTATTTTTCTATCAATATATATAATATGATTTGGAGAATTCCATGCCAGATGAGTGAAGTTCGCTTAATACAGGGCCATTGAATCTCCCTCCTTATATTTCCATTTAAGGAATTACTTCTCTATCCTATGTCGCACCACCTTAGGAAAGTATTTTTCAAGGAAAAGACTTTTAAATTCATTCCACTCTAAGGTATGAAAATACTATTTACCCCTGATATTCCTTACCATTAACCAACACTGATCAGATTCCCCGTAAAAATGATAAATGTAATGACTTACATTTTTATTATTTTAACATACTATTAAATCGAATATCTTTTGAAGGGTTTTGATCCATCCTTCAACTACTACTCGGTATGAAGATCCATTGAATACATGAGGGTGTTGTCTTATAAAATGATCCATTACTACCATGTTTTGTTGTTGTACCTCTATATGTTCTCTTTCCTAGATTTCACCACCTTTTATTTACTACATTATCTGAACCATTACTGACACAAACTTCAGGGTTCCAATCCCTACCATTCAGGGATGTAGTTATGGAAGGATGTCATTCTGTCGGTGCCTCTCCTCTTCAGCATACTTGTTCCTTCTACGGACAACCATTCTAAATAAAAATGTCTTAGATGATGCAACATGGTAATATTTAAATTTAAAAACATTTCAAATTAAACATAGAGTGAAAATCATTTATGTTATTCAATTAAGATCACCCTAACTCTAAAATTATCTATACCATCTTCGGATACCAACAATAAGGTCCTCTGCTTATTACATAAATAATCTTGAATTTAGTCAAGAAAACACTTAATTTTAAATTGAGTATCTTTTTATGTTTATATCTTTAGAGAATTATGAAAAAACATTCATGATATTACACATTATTACAAAGTGGATATGATAAAAATAGGTTCCATTTTTTCAAAAAAGAAAACATTAAAATTAAACAAGGCTCCTTGACAATTATTCAATATTAACATGGCTTACATCCTTATCATAAACATACATTAACCCGTGAAAATCATTTAAAAACTTGGTATGGGCACAAAAGCTCAGTATGGGATGAAAAATAATTAAGGATCACATTAGTCCATGAATACTCGTAACCTATGAAAGCAGATTCAAAAGACATTCTTTTCACCAATATATACTTCCATCGTATAACATGAGATTTACACAAGATCCATAAAAATCAAGTTAACATAAATATAATAATAAAAGTATCATGGGGCATTGCGTATATAATCTTGAAACCATTCTTGGATACCTTATAATTTCTGACCCTCACAGCTACCTTACGTTGTGTAACCATCACAGCCACACTTGGAGTATCCTTTGGGATGACCTACAACATACTCATAACTAATTCATTGGAGGTAGATATAGTTCCCACACTTAATCATAAATAATTCCCATGAATGATAACATAATCATACAACATGAATAATTCCATAAAAACATTACTTTGGAATTTTGTAAAACCGAATATAGAAAGGTGATTTTTTAAAGAAAATCCCCTTATAAGTATCATACAATTGAAGAGAGATTTAATATAGTTGATGGAGTATTTATATATACTAGAATGAGACATAATAAAACATAATATAAATAGAACCCATGACACAAAGAATTTAAATAGCACATAAATAATGAATTACAATGTTAACCCAAAGAATGGAAATCGGGTTAAGGATTCCCTTACATCAAATCTGTCATACTTCGAACATGTTGAAACATCCGTTATAATGGTTATAAGAGTGTTACTAGTAGTATATAGAAACATTTTCATGTTTATCACATCTTATATTATAATTTCATTACATCATTTTCCCCCGTTAATTGTTAGTATTTTTCTCCTTGCACTGTTTTTGGGTGAGTTCTTAACATGATTTCCATGATTGGTTCATGGTGGATGTTCTTGTCGATGTGATTTGAAATTCCAGAATTAGAATTTAAAGGTATTTATATATTTCCATTACCATAATTTATACAATTTATCATTTTGACGTTTATTATGAGAATTATTCATAAGTTAAAACATTAATCATGTTCGTTTAGATAATTTTAGTGGCTCTGTGATAATAACAACCTCGTTTAGTCTTATAAATTATAACCAAGAGAACAAAATAATTATAGAACAATGGGGGAGTCATAAAACAAATATTATAACCTTGTTCAACCATATAAATGGTTTTATGAAAAGACATGAAAGAATTAATGAAAATTGAAATCACATCATCTAAGATGTTGGTAATTTGACACATCACAGACAATGTTTTTATTCCTTAAATACGTGGGAGAGGAAAAGAATAATGATGATAAATTTTCAATAAACATGATAAAATCCATAATATACATGATTTATAGAGATTTCATTCCTCTTTGGTAAGGAGATATGATGAAATAATAAATAAATAATGGAACTCACGATAAAATAATAATTGAGAAATCACTTATAATAATCTGGCAACCTAACGGGTACACAACATGGTTATAGAAAATATTTAAAAAATAGGGGACAAGGGTCACCCATCTAGAAATTAATCATAATATACAGTAGATCATTAATAAGAAGTAAATAAAAACATGTTATGGATTCTTCAAATTTATTCCACATAAAAGAGAACTTGAATGGAAAAAGGAAGAAAATGAGAATTTTCATACCCTGTAGAGTTACCCTTAGAACATGAAAGTTGGGACCTTGGGGGCTTGAAAAAATTTTGGTAGGACTAATATAGAAGTTATGAGGCTAGAGATTCATTGATGTGGAATTAAGAATGATGTTAATGATGATATGGGTTGGTATTTATAGGAAAAGTAAGGGAATATTTTAATAGTTTCCAAGAAACTCCTCATTGGTGGTATTTGAAAAACCATGGGCTTGCCCATGGTATTTTCCCATGGTATAAGCCAGTTGGGACACCTAATATAGTTTTTAACTATACACAAGTAGACCAGATTTATAACTTCATTATTATATCATTAATGATGTCATTATCACACCGAAACTAAAAACTGCATTTTTCACTATTCACAAAAAATCAATTATTTTAGAAAAACATCTGAAATTCACCCAAACCATTTATTGTTGTGTAGATTTCAAAAATGAAGTCCAATTTATGAAATTAATTTTCTAAATATTTTTGATTTAATATTTTTTTAAAAAATAATACATAGTTCAAAAATTAATTATTTAAAAACTATAACTACTTTTATTTCACATTGAAAAATTAATCAAGATTTCATTATCTTAAAGCCTTAATAAAATGAGAAAATAATACAATTTACTAGTAATTAGGGTCATATTACAATTCATATTACTATTTATAAGGTTATGTTACTATTCACTAAAAAACAAGTTGCTTCCAATAGACTCCAAATAACATACTGAACACAATTGTAGAAGACAATTTCTTGAGATTCAAAATATAGAAGTGGAAAAGTTATGTTTTAAAGGCTAGTTAAAAAAATTATATTTAAAACAAAGTTCCCTAAATTTAAATATTTTTAGAAAAAATAGTTTTTTACATTAGAAGAATCATACCCATGAAGACTACTATAATCTATATCCCCCATGTATCCCAATCTTACGATGTTCTTATTGACTAGTTCCCTCTTTAGTATTTTGGAAAATGTTTTGATACAGAGGGAGACTACATTGTCCGAAATGCCTTTATCAAGGACCTTTTTGATGCTCTATAACTAGATGAAACCATATCTCACCATATCGAGGGAGTAAAATTTTATAACATTAAATCAGTAAGTCTACTCATCAATATGATATAATCATTATTATTATAATGTATCTCTTAAATATGGATAGATCCCAAGAATGAATGGTTATAATCGTTGTGAAATGTTTGTTGGGAGTATAAACCTTAGAGCGTTGTCTCATCATGAATGTACATGTTTGGTCTCCAACAGTTCCATGTTGTTCCATGAAGAAAACTAACTATAAGAAAAAACATCTAATCAATTAGGTTATGAATAAATTTGAATACATGGACAACTATCTAAAGCCAATCCTCCACATCATGGGGATCTAGATCATAGTGAAGCATTAAAGATCACTGTAACTGGAACACACATTGCAAACTATCCATGTTCTTATCATCATTCAAGTCTATAAAAACTATACACATTCTAACAGATTTCGGAGGATCTCTTTTATCTATTAGTTAAAACACTTTATCCAATGGTCCATGAACTAAGGCCTCATCACTTAACTTATCTTTATTAGAATCACATATAGGAATCCCAGCAGGTAGTATTTCTAGAGGAATCTAAATGATTATATAGAATAAATAATATCCAATTTGATTATATGTATTTATATTAGGGATCTGACGTAATAAAGTTAGTTATGTGAACCAATATTGTATGATTTATGTAGCATTGAGTGATTTAAAATCGATGTATTGGAAAGCTGAGTAAACAAGAAGGAAGTTGAGTCCTGCTGAATGGATATACTTACTTCATCAACAACATTGGGTTCTGTATCCATAAATAAACACTCATGATATTAAAAACTATTTTTATAAGGCCCTATAAAAATCCTTACAATGGGTATACCTATATGTACTAAATCAATGAATATCTACTTTGATACAAATATTTTGTAACAAACCAACCGATTAGGGAGCTCATAGCTGGGGGATATTTGAATGTGACTCACCACACCACCATATAATTTTATAGGGGAGGAATATAATATCCAATAATTAACAACTGAAATAAGAGACTTTTGAATAATTTACTTTCACGTACACACACAACCATTTCTAGGAAAAACTGTTGAGGAATAACGAATGAGTAGAATATAAAAAGTATAACCATGCATTCAATAAACTCTAGGGCAATATTCATATTAAAACAATATAATGCTGGAGGGTTAAGGGGATAATATACCCCAAACTAGAATAGTAATCCAAATATAATAATAATAGAAATTGGAACTCTAAATAGACCCTATCTCTTGATATGTAAGTCTTACCACTAAACATGGTCATTTCACATATGAATCTCTATGATCCACCAAATTCACCATCGATCATCCTATCACAATCAAAAGATAAAATACATGTGGAAAAATACCATTGAAGGGTCAGTATATATGAACCATAGGATTTCATGAAAACCAAAATGGGATAAATGGAGAGATAAAAAATTTATGTAATCCCATAAAATGATGGAAATGAAAACCCAATGTATATACTCATAATGGATCCAATATAAGAGATAAATGGGATATCCATATCAGAGTCTATAAAATAATGACGACTCATCTATTAGATCTCAATAATTAACTTTGATACCTAGAACTATCAACCACAAACCAAGAATCTGAGTGGACGAGCCTGATCCCATCTTATATTCTGCACAATTGAGGGGGAACTAACAACCATGGAAGACCCACTCCATTCCAAAGCTTAAAAATGGGATATTAGCACACCATAGATAGAGGACCCAAACATTATATATACAAGGGTTGTTCTGAAATCACCTATTTAATTTTTATATGGGAATCATGCCCTAGTGTGAGAGGGGGTTCCAAATAATGACTCCTCTCTAATATCCTAACTCAACCTCTACACTTAGCTATGATTTTATAAAACGATAATCATGATCACATAACCGAGTTCCATATCTATAATGAAATATATATTCATAGAATAACATTATATTTTTTAAAAATATTTAGGATATGTTATTCATGGACACTAATTCATGTATAAAAATTAGTAGATACGAAAGATAGATATTCCTGATTTAGCTACACTGCATGTACCTTTGGCCTCAATTTTTGTGACCTCACATGGATAGTTATTTTTTACCCTCTTGAACATATCATTTAGGCCCTATAGGACTACATGGTTTTTAAAGGAGGTAAATAATATTTCGCAGTCACCCGTGGACTACTGAAGCCCATATGGCCCATTTTTGTGTACTTCTACCCACAGATGTGTACAATATCGTTTCCCATATACAGTATCCATGTTAGGGTACCATGGATGTGTCATAGTATGCAGCCATGCCCATCCACTCTGATCACGATCATGCTCTTGGCCATGTATGTGTCAGTCTACTCTAGGGTTACACATCTTTCCAGGAGCACTAGATCACACATAATATATAGAGGTATAAACAATGTCTTATTTATATGTTCTCTCAAAACCATAGACATCATATCTATGGGACTATATGGTTGGTTTTCCTTTGGGATATATGGAATTTTTTATGTAAATTATATAATGTGAAGAACTCATCATGTGTCTCATATATTCTACCAACGACACAATTTCCACCTACAATCATGTAAAATGTTATGGATATAGGGCTTACATTTCCCAATTTGTTATCGATGACCAGATTCTAGCCACATAATCCCTCTGCATCTCAATATATAGAAGATAAACCAATAGTCCACAACTTATCCATGTAATCGTAAACCTTATTCCACATAACAGAATTATACATCCCTAATGAATCTATCTCTTTGTCATTTGTGAATCCACCATGAATATAGGGGTTCATTCATATTACATCACAACCCCGAATTGTCAAACTACAACAACATTGGCTTACAGTGAAGCACATGAAGGAAATTGGATTGAAATTCTCATAAATGTAGGTGATGAGGGTCATTGGATGACGTGATCAACAAATATTATCATAATGTTTGAAATAAAGTGGTGAAATTAGGATATAACCAATATTAATTAGATCAAAATACAGTTTATTTTTTGGATTATTAGATGATATTATCATTTAAAATCAACCAAATACAACAAATTCAATATTATCAAAAAATTAGGTTTGGTAAAAAAATTAATAATCCCCACATTGATGACATATAGATCATTGGTGAAGAAATAAATCACCAGCTATGGAAAAGAAGATATCGTTGGATTTTTCATCTTTATCATGGTTTACCCTGATATCTTCTTCAATTTCCATCCCCCAGTATGGAATCACAGATGATGAATGATCATCCTCCTCTCTAAATATTCTATGTTTATAGATTTACACATAGAAATTTTCTATTACTATATATTTATAAGTGAATATTAGGTTTTGATTATTGTAAATAAAAATATAATTATTTATTTTATTAATAGAGCCCGTTAATCATCAATTCTCATGGATAATACCACGTTAACCAACATTATGTCTCACCTATGGTAAACCCAATTTTTTTGAATCATTTATGGTGTCAGGTTATCTATCCAAGGCCCAAAACATATGAAAATAATTTATAATACAACGATTCATGTTACTGTTTTAGTATAAATTAATTATTTTAATTAATCTATTCTAGGAGACTGGGAATACAGAACATTATATTGAATCAAACTGAAACATATGACATATATATATAAATATTAAAAGGACTATACCAATGAAACCAATGAAGGTACAAAATAAAAAAATACAATTAATCATCATAAAATTATATATTTGAATTACAAATATATTTTAATAATTTTAAAGCATTGATATAAGTTTTTTTAAAGTTAGTGGTTACAAGATAAATAATTAATTAAAATGAGTTGATACTATTAAATGATAAAAGAGAAATTTTTCAAAGAATAATTTTTTAAAAAAATTAACTGTATTTTTACAAAAAAGTAAATTAATCACATCTAAAATATTATTCATATAATAATTAATATTTAAAACTATTAAATTAAGATTCATATAATTAATAATTCATTGAAATTAAAATTAAGATAATTTAATGATTAAAATTTTATTTTTCGATAAAAATAATCATTATTGATATTTTTTATTTTTAATAAAAAGATTAATATATAACTTTTCAAAAATTAATTTTTTTTATTGGACACAATTTTATAATTTATTATTCTATATTTATATTTTCATGATTTGTTTTTTCATAATATGTTTGTTATTTAGGTGAATAGTGAAATATTATTTTTTCAGTAATAATTTAGTGTTTCTAACTTTTCAATGTTGTTATAATCGATTTATACTTTTAAAAAAATTAAATACATAGAATTTTTCTTTGTAGTAAAATTATTTTTGTCTTAAAAAATAGAATGTTTAATTTAGAAAACTAATGTTTTACCTTTTTCAATATATTTAATAATTTATTTTATTTGAATAATATTTATTAGTCTATTTATTTAAAAATGATAAAAAATATAGAAATATATTTTCTCTTTTTTCTAAATATAAAATTTCATTTTTAATAAAAAATTATCACTAAAGATTATAAATAGATTATTGGTTTCTTTGTACAAAAAATTATTTTTTTCCTCAGAAATACAATTTTTTTAAAATGATTTTTATTCATTAGATGCATGATGATAAAATTTAAAAAAATTTCTTATACATTGGAAATATATTTGAAAAAAATGATTTCAAATTTTGTATCTGAAGATACATATTATGTAATAAGGTCCATTTTTTATTCATTAAGTTTAAATTTGTTAGTTAAAAATTTCCTTACAAAATAAAAAACCAAAAATGTTAAAATAGAAAATTACGTAGTAAAGGACTTAAAAAAATGTAAATTTTCTTATAAAAATTCAATTTTATGTATTATCAACCTTAAAAAAACCAAAAAACATTAGCATCCATTTTTTCATACATTAGAACCATAAATATAGTCTTTAACAAGTATAATATTACAAAATGTCACTTTATTCCCATATTAATGGAGTTATCAAGCCCCTAATTCTACTCACTCCCCCACAATATTAGATTCGGGAAATAAATAATGAGAAAATTTTAATATAGTAATATCAAAATTCTAGATATTTTATTTCTCCCAAATAGCAACCTCTAAAATCAATAACAGATTTTTTAAATGGTATCTTCCATAGAGTAAAGTAAATTTATGAATTAATCATTTTTTATTGCATTTTAATTTTATTCATTTTATAACATGTTAAAATATTATATAGTTTATTTAAATCATTAAATTAGTATCATAATTATGTAGAAATTTTATTTCTTTATGATATACCTACTATTTACCATCCTTCCTACCGCACATAAAATAAAAATGACAGTTATGTCATGTAAAAACAATTCCCTCCATAAGAGACAAGATTTATTATACATATACTTGTTAAAAGTATGCTTAAAAGGGTGTATTTACTAAACAAAAATTATAAGTAAAATATTATTATTATTATGATAATATAAAACATTTCTAACATTCTTTGAATTTAATTTAAAAGAAAAAGGCACTCTAGCATTTTTGCAGACTATCGCCTCTATGAAACAGATGTATTTCATTTGTCATAAAATATTATTTCCTTGATAAAAAATCATAAACTATAATTTAACACTATAAAAATATAAATAACTTAATTATTCTATAAAATAAATATATTATACCAAAAATTAATAAAATTTTCAACATTATTCACCCATCAGTTTTATCTTATTCTTATTTTGGTCAGTTTAAAAACATAATTGATGAATGAAATAAATTTATATAATTGATTAATATCAAAACAAAAATACACATTTAATTATTAATAAATTAACATATAATGTATTTATAGTTATGGAATGGGTATAGTTAAATTTACTTAATATTATTTCATTTCATTTTTTGTAAATTATAATTACATGAAATAAGTACTCTACGTACTACATTATCATGAATCACTAAAAAATATATATTTAATGAAATTATTACACAATAATATCTTATAAATTATCTTTTACTAATCCTATAATGATATATGAATGATAAACCTAAAACCTATGTTAAATAATTTACTCTTCTCTTATGAAAGTAGTAGAAAATTTATAATCAAATTTAATGACAACCAATTATAAAAATAAAATATAGGTAGAAAAGATATTTTTAATAAATGATTATAAGTGAAAATGTAAAATGTTTATAGTAATGGATAAAATTAAAAAAAAATTAATAGGGTATTTATTTTTGTTTTATAGGATGTCTGAGCACATTGAGCTATGTAGGATTAAAACTACCAGATTTTTCAGAAAAATCCTTATTTTATACAAGATGATGTGTATTGAATTTTTTCTGAATGAATTTACTATATACTGACCATGATTTACTATTACCATGATTTTTATAAAAATATAATGGATTTAAAAAATTCAACTCATGTTCTACATTTCATTAGAATTCATTTCCAAAGATAATGAATATGTAAGGGTTTTTGTTAATGTAAACCCCTTCTGTTGAGTTGTAATGTTTTACCTTGAATTTTGTAATTTTATTATTATTTATTCATCCATACCATATTATATTGTCTTTTTTCATTCTTTCTATAGTAAAAATGTTACTTTTAATTCGTATATTCCTCGTCAATGAATTTCTTCCACACAAAACTTTTTCATTGTTGATAATAATTTCCATACATCCCACGAAATCACATAGTATTCAATATACATGTTTTATATTTCCACTATTGTTGTCATTTATATTTAAAAACCATGTTTTCTTCTATATATGATGATAATAACATTTCTTTTTTTTTTCTGATTTTTAATAAAATATTATTTACCCCTTTTAATTATTTGGTATTTGAATATTTTAATATTATTATATTAAAAAGTTTTCCTTCAATATTCTATTATTTTATAATCTAATCTACATTTACTTTAGATCATCCACATTTATTATTCATTTATACAATATTGAATGGCCATTCGAAAAGTATAAGATTTCAGATGTATTAAAATCTAATTTTCAAAACTTAATTTTCATAGTTATCATAAATTCATATTTTATTCCAATGAAAAAGTATTATATAAAAACTCTTATCACTAAGGATCCATTTTTCTCCTTATATTTAAAGGATTTATTTCCACGTAATATGGTTTTCTTGAATCACCGTCTAAATGTTCATCTAAAATAAAAATTTTGTGATCGAATTTTTAGAATAAAATAACTAAATTATTAAGTACAATTTTGGTGACACCCAATAGACATGTTACAAAACTTATTTTATTTACATTTTTTATGTTATAATGGTTATAATTTTCATTTATCAAACATATGTATGGATCATTGAAAGATGGTTTCGTATATTTTCCTCAAATTTTTATGGTATGTTTTCACATGAGATCATGGAATTATTCATTTATATGATTCTTGTAGCTCAATTCAAAAGATTATTATTTTAGAATGTTATTTGTAGAACTGTTCATAATTTTTTTGAATGTGATTTTGGTAGATTTATTCAGAATATTTTTTATGTGAGCATGATGAAATTTGTTTTTCTTTCAAATGTCTATATTGTGATAGTGATTTTGGTATAAAGATTGTTAGTTATTTTGTGAGATCATGATGCTTGTAGATTTGTTCATTTTTTTATTCTTTGAACATGATGAATGTTTCTTTGTTCATCAGTTTTTGTGTGAACTTGATATGGGTAGTGTGGTTCAAAAGTTATTTTATGCATATTTTTTTTCTATAATTCATTATTAGGATATTTTTCAAAGACATTCAACAATTATATTTTCAAAATACTATTTCCCACATAACATTATTTTTTTATACCACAAAGTTACCAGGGAATAGTTTGTTTATTTGAGAGAAAATAACTTTAAATAATGAATTTTGATAAAAAAAATTATTTTCAATGTTCCATTTAGTAAGATATTTATCCACTTCTCATATTTTCCAAATTTACTATGATCTAACATTTGATGAAATGTTGATGTTTTTTTTAAAACTAAGAGTTTTATAACACCCCTTTCTTATATTTACATTCAATATTTAATGAAAATCAGTATAACTTATGATAAGTCTAGAAGGGAGTCTACTGTTGATCAATTATAATGTTGTGTTCATTATTATTGTAAAATAAATTACTTATATAACTGATCCTCAATAGAACTAAACTTTTTATTATTGGTATTGTCGGATTTTCATGTGATGTAATGTTTAACTCATTGTTAATATGTAATATAATGATGGGTTTATCTGAAATTTTTATTGAATAAATAGAATAAGTAAATTTATTTTTCTTTCAAAAAATATTGGTCTAGGGTATTTTCATGACACAATATAATTGATTACAGTAGTTATTATTCCATTATACACAATGTTTACATTTTATATTAGTTAGTATAAAGATAAAAAATAAGATAAATATAAAATTCAGGATATATACAATTAAATGATTGTCTAAATGAATAAAAAAATATGATATGATATAGAGTGAAAAATACTTTGGTTATGCTCAATAAAATAAATAATCTAATAAATAATAACACAAAATATTTTGAACTCCAAAACATTAGAAGTAAGTGAAAAATTTATGATATCGTAATATGATGATGATGATGATTATTATTATTGTGATCATGAAGTTGATATATTGTTTTTTATATAAATACTTAGTGGAAATGATTTATAGACCCCTCACTTTAAATGATCCCCTCTTAGACAAACAATGGAATAATAGAGATAATTAATCCTATGTCCTAATTTTATTAGGACGCAGATTGGTGATTAGAAACAAGGGTATAAAATCACACATATAAAATTCATTAAAATCATTAATTAATCATATGAATATGAGATAGATTATCAACCTTGATATTAATCCCTCACATCATATAAACTTATGGAAACATAACCATATCCCAATCCATGTACAATGTCATAATATTCAGTAATCATCACCATGTACAACAAAAATACATGTCCTATGATAGTGACACCATATAAAACCCATTCATTAAACTTGTAATATCATGTTTGATTTCTAGAGTCCACCTGGTAACCTAAAAATTGTTTTATATATACAAAGCATGAGAATAATAGGTATAATAAATAGAATTATTCCCACAGTATCTCATACACATGTTGAATTAGTATATTAATGAATTAGTCGACAAAGTAAAAATAGCATCAACAAATATAGGATAACTAACAAATACTTGTCTAACCATGACACACATACCAAATAATACATCCATGTATAAAAATATAAGTTGAAGGATATCTGAAAATGATGCCTGAAACAACTTCCCCCATTGTTTTTCTATCTCTCTACTCCATTCCAATTATCTAGGTAATCTATGATTTTCAGTATCCTTCATCTACACTACCATCAAAATCATCAACTTATATGGGTTAGACCAAAACCCAACCTACCCAAGAATCCCATAAATCCTAGAATTATATGTAAAAATTAGACCATTGTAAAAATATCCATTTCACATACAAAAACCATGACACCATCATCTTTCCAAAAATAATTTCATGTAATTACAATAGTTTGTTATTATTAACCTGAATCACATCAACCTCGTTCCCTCTTCAAAAAATGCATGGTGGCCACAGTGATCCACTTCATCCTCTCCTCAATCATAACAACAAGTGAACTATATCCATTTTATACCATTAATAACAACCTCCACTTTATGATATATTGTGGAAGTGGGGTTATCTATAATGTAACCCCCACTATCATGGATGTTTAGGGAAAACATCCAGAACCGAAAACCATTGGGTTACATTATAAATAACTGAATCAATCGGGGTTGATATAAAAATCAATAGGAATATAAGATGTAACATAGATAACACATAATAAATGCATATAATTTCAAAATAATATCACCATTACATGTCAAAAAACACCGCAATGTATAAAGTCCCATGTTTTTTAACCGAGTTTAAATACGAAGGTTTTCAAAAAAATCCATTTAAAATGGGTTAGTTTTTAAACCGTGCTATGGAACATTATTCCGAGTGTTGGAACACCTAAAGGTGTAGTTTTTGGACTTATTTTAATAGTCAATAATTTTATTGGTTGTCCCAATGAGTCTTGAGAGCACCGAATTCAGAAAACTCAACTTTAATGGATCTATAGGGGCTGCGCATGGTTTCTGTCCAACCCTATAGCTTACCCAGTTTAATATTTTTTTATTTTTAAAATATTATATTAAATGGGATATTTGTGTTAAAAATTAATAATTTGTTGATAATAATAATTTTATTAATTTTATGGCATTATAAATTATTTGAAAGTTTAATGATTTTAATTGCTTGATTAATGGAGAGTAATATTTATGTGAAATGAATGTCGATTTTGGGTATCTCATGGAATCATTTAATTAGATAAGGAATTCAATGAATAAGTGTTGTATTTAAATAGAATTATTGGTTTTATGAATGTTTTGAAAAAATAATGAGATTATTATTATTTCAGTATTAATTATGTAATTATTATTATTAATTATGGTAGTTATTATGATAAAGAATAAAAATAATAATGTATTCTATGGTTTCATTTAATCAAATTTAAGGTCAATAGGAATTTAAATAATCGTTGTGAACCTGAGGATTTATTTAATTAATTCTTATTTAGTGAATTATTTAAACGACGATTCGTTGGAGTTTTTAATTTTGTTAAATAATTTAGATAGAATTTAATTAAAAAACTCTATGTGGGGAATTTATTTAATTAAATTTTGTATGTAAATTTAATTAAATAATGTGTTAAGGTGAAGTTGGTGGTTATCAACAAAGGGTAATTTTAAAAGACATGTAAACGAAGAGTTGGGTGTTATCAAATAAGGGTAATGTTAAATGGAAATATTAAATGAGGAATAAATCTTGAGTTATGTTTAATTTAATTAAACATTTTTATGTCTAAATATCGGGATTTTCACCGTTAGTCAAACCATGGGGTTCAGTTGTGTGGTTAATCAGGTTTTAAAATATGTTTTTATTTAATTTAAATAAAATAATGATTTAATAATAATTATTATTATTATAAGGATGTTATTATTATTAATGTTATTATTTATTTTAATCAATGTAACCAGAATTTAATTTGACAATTAATGCAGGTTTTCAGATTTAATTTTAAAACATTTATTTAATGGTTAATTAATGAATAAATGGTATATTAAATAAGAATAAAAATTTAATTATTATTATATTATATATATAAATTTAATAGGGTGTTAAATAGTTGAGTAAGGTATATTGAAGTAGGAGGTTCACTGAAAGATCAGAGACACACACCAGGCCCCACCCCCTAGTGGTGCACTGCACCCCTTTTCTGGCTCCTCTTCGCATGCTCAAATATTCTTAGTGTCCTCACGAATCCTGTCCAATCATTCGATGTGAGTCATTCTGTGAATGAATCATGATTCTATATGGAATTTTGACACCTCCCTCACCCTATATTCTCATGCTAAGCACTACGGTTTGAGTTTTATTGGGTTTCCTTTTTTGTTCGATTGAAGGATGTGAAATGGGGTTCTCAGGACCCATTGGTCCATGTTCCAACAAACACCATAGATGGCTAGGAATTTTGGGACGATTTGCTGCATCAAAATTATTTCAGAGAAAATGCGCACATAAATACATACATTCTTACATAGATACACACACACACACATACATACATAGATACATACATACATACATACATACATACATACATATATACATACATACATACATACATACATACATACATACATAAAAATATAAATACATACATACATACAAACATACATACATACATACATACATACATACATACATACATACATACATACATACATACATACATACATACATACATATATATATACACGAAGGTGTGAGTGTGTGTGCCTGCAGACTAGTTGTGGATTGGATGCACCATTTGTCAAGTTATTGAGTGTTGAATTTGTTCCACCCCAAGGTAGGGTCCCTATATGCTTTCTGCAGTTTTGTAGTTATTTAAATAATGTGGCGAAGTATTTATATTGAATAATAATCTAATGTGAATTAAGTAAGTTTGATTAAATTGTTATATGTGTTATGTTAAATATTGATGCATGGCTATTGATGTTGTTAAATGAAGCCACCAACGTGAGATAAATGAGGACATGACTATGTCTTGTTTTTAAGCATGTATTATTGAATTTGTTAAAGTGATATGATTAAATAATTAAATAATTTTATGTTTTGGTTAAGATAAGATAATTAATTTTGTAAATTAATTATGTTACATGAGAATTGTAAATGAGTTGACTATTTGGGGGAGTAATTGTGAGTTATTTAATGAGATAAATTGAGATTATTTGTGGGGAATTAATTATGTTCTTTGAAACTAAATTAGAATAATTATTCAAAGAATTTATTTTTATATATCGATTTAGCTGAATGAGATAATTGATCTGATGATTAATTTCATTACGTTGTTTTGTTTAAATAAAGATATATTATGATGGATTAAATGACATTATTTTGAAGTGATATTTTGGTGGATTAATTTTGCAAATATATTATGAGAAGTGAGATTAGAATGAGATAATTAATTATTGAAAATTAATTATAGGATGCGATTTTTTTGTAGATTAATTAATTGATGGATTAATTATTGGTAATGTGTACTTAAATAAATTCTTGTGTTAACAAATAGATTTGGTATATTTAACAAATTGATTGGTTTAGTAAGGGAATAAGGATACATTATTGGTGAATTAATTATCATGTTTTCTGTTAAGGAATTCAGATAATTAAATGTCTATTTAATTATTTAGTTGACTTTATTATTGTTAAAAATAATTATTTGTTAAAGTAAATATTAACAAGTGAGATATTGAATGGTTATTTAATTGTAAAATTATGTGATGGGAGATATAGGTTATTGATTAGTTGTTGAATTAATTAATGGATAGATTAATTAATTTTTGTGTTAATTAAAGGATTTTTTTGGAGTGTTAGATATGGATTTAAACAATACTAATAAATATATATGTATGATTGATAAACAGGTTGTGAGATAGCGACTGATGCTCCAAATACTCATGGGGTGTGAGAAAATGGCACTGTACGACTTACTTGTATGTGAAAATTCTTTTACTAGATAGGGACTGATGCTCCAAATACCCATGGGTTATGAGACAAGGAATAACACTACAAATACTCACAAGGGTGCTATAAATGATGTTATACACCCATTAATTGAAATTAGACTATGGGTCCAATTGGTCATATATGGAATTATTTAAAGGGTTAATGAATGCTTCTATGAAATAATGATTTGAGAATTGAATAAAAGAAATGGTTCAGAATATGGAATGACTGAGGTAGGTTTTAGTAAGATGGTGTCTAGTGGAATCTAGGAAATTATGTGGTAAAAAAATAATATCAATTATTATGTTAGACAATTTATTTAAGAAATTTACAGGTCCTGTTGAAGACAATTATTTTCCATCTATGAGCCGAAAAAGGTTTCTCTTTCAGCTATCCCTTAGAAACCGAGATGGGATGTAATTTATTTATTCAATTCGGGTGTAAAATTGTTATAATTGCATCCAATTATTTATATTACACTATCTTGATAGGGATAGAAAAAGGTAGATTCAGTTTACTAAGATGTATATCTCACACCCTACTCGGGACACTATTGCACTAGGGTTATAAAGTAGACCATTTTAGTTCATCGGACTACAGACATTGGTCCTTGAATGTTGTTGTATTTTATTACATGGAGATAAGATAAATGAACTATGTTTTTAGCTCAGAATGGTCATGGAGTTTTTCCTTAATGATTTGAGTCACTATTTATTTACTTATTTATTGATATGTAATGTATGATGTATTGTTTATATCTTTCATTGATGTGCGATCAAAACATGAAAGAAATTTTTAACAGTAGCGTTGGCCATTTATTTTATATTGGATTTAAAAAAATTATGTATTAAGATGCTTTATCATTATTCACACTACATCCTCTATTATATGATATTGTCCATTATTTTTACAATCATAAGATGGTATAGTCTCCCGACTGTATCCTTAGAACCTTGCGACTAGTCCAAAGCCTCTGGCGTATGGGGAGAGATTCTTGAGGTATTTTGTAAATTTATCCAGCAACCGATATAGGGACTGTAACACCCCAAGCTTCCAAAGTACGATTTCCATTGAATAATATAGAAGTGTTTGGTGTACAGAACTTCGAGTTCTAACACACACACCATAACCAATCAAACTAGCAGTTATGAATAATAATACCCACCTTTTGACATTTTATAAATTTTATCATTCAAAATGGACTTCATTTTTGGATTCGAAATATCAAAATTAGCTTAGGGTGAAATTTTGGTATTTTTCTGAAAGCATTCAATTTTTTATGAATAGTGAAAAAACCCTGAGTTAGAGTTTAAAATCGAATTTTTATTTAAATAATTATTTATTTTAGGAAAATTTAAATAAGGTAAAAATAGATACATAATACCTATATATGTTCAATGTAATTCATTGGAGTTATTTTAGAATAATTATAGATATATAAAAATTTTATTGAAATTTTCACCGTCTTTTACCCACCTCATATGAGAATTTGGAAATTCACATAAAACATAATTTTACCGCTTCTGTGAGTGGAATTTAGAAAATCTGAGAGACACAGTTAATATCAAGGAGTAAAATGTGGTTTAATGAGATGAAAATATTTTTTTTTGAATAGTAACTTTTTTACTTTTATTTACCTAGGTTAAAAGTAAATAGAGTAATTAAGTGTAAAAATTATATTAATATTACCTTAACACCAGTCCTAATTCTATTGGACACGTTTATATCGACAAAAAACAACCTTATGAATAAAAAATTATCATTTAGGTCCACATGGATTAGATTAGGATATTTATTATTATTTAATTCAAAGAAGAGTTAAAAGTGTTAAAATCAATGTTTATTTACTAAAACATTTTTAATATAAGGTTTTCTATAAGATAAATTTGAATTTAAATATTCATTAGAAATCTAAAAATATTTCCAACATAATCGTATTTTATTTATAATTTTTAGACATAAAATAATTTAATTTATTTATGACACAATGGCGATGCAGTAATTACCTACTTAATGAAATATTAAATTAATTGATATTATAAATATAAAAATAAATTTATTTTGAGACTTTTTATGAATTACACTAATTTTCTAGGTTAATATGACATATTATTATTGATTATATAATATTTTTTTGAAGTAATAATGCTATTATGAATTTATCAAAAACAAAATACCCAATAGTGTCAAAATTGACATAAAATAGTTTTTAAAAAATATATTATTTTATTAATTTATATTCAATTTTTAAAAATCAAAGGTTCAGACATGACACTTTTATCATTATAGTTGTATCTTTATTGGACCACTTCGGGGTCTCTTGGAGGTATATAGTAATTGTATCAACAGTATAATATAAAAATATAAAGTGACATGGTATGTGTCAAACTAATTAAATAAGATTTAAGGTTAATATAACTACCCAATCCTATCGAAATTAGATTGGATGAGTGGTTTTGGACCCACCCCCACCTTAAACTTTAAATAATCTAAATTCGATCCATTAGAAACCGAATATGAATTTATTATAAAATAATATTTCTAGCTTTTCCAAAGGTTCCCCTCACCCCTCTTATAAAAGGTCAGTCCCCCTACTCACTAATTCACACATTAAAAGCCTTTTGCTTCATCCCAACCCTGCCCAAATTCTCTCTCAACTTCCCACACATCAACCTAGAGGCCTTAGTTTGATAATAAATGCAACATATGGAGACCTTTTGATCAAATCAAAAGGAAGAACCCGTAGAAGATGTATTGTTTTCACCACCCTCTTTCAAGTTCCTTTCTTCTTCAACTTCTTCTTTCGTTGTTAATACAATTCTAAAATAATAACTCAAGTAACTTATATACAATGTGATGTTATTATAAATATGGTATAACCATATTCAGTATTCTATCCATCCATTGAATGACATGTCACCATACGTGAAAACGTATGGATTACCGTCTCCACATCGTGTTGTAATTGTTATTCAATAAATTTTAATTTGGATGGGTATAATAATTATGTTTAATTCATTTAAATAATAATTATAACATGAAAATTATTTTTTATATATGATATACCATCTTATTATATATTATTTTAATATTAAAAGAATGATATTGTTGCTCGTGCGTACATACGGACTACCATCTCCACGAACACGATGAGATTCATTCTCCATCGTATCCATTCAAGTATAATTATAATTTGATGATTTTAAAATAATTTATAAGGACTTGATATCATTTTGGATATGAATAAAATACAACCTATCCATGAAAAACATGTCTTACGTAACAAAACATATAAAAGAAAACGAGTAAGTTAACACCCGAAACAATGATAATACAAAGATATTATTAACAAATCAATGTTAAAAGATTCTATTTGATATCATATTAATGTATATGATTCTTGTATAATTTAATAACAATTATTTCACCACTATACAGAAGGATAATCTACCCTCAACCAAGGAAATGTACAAGGTAAGGGTTTATTTCACAATCTCTTCATTATCTGAGGTTGTTTATACGTAATTATCTACTAGGACCTCTAAATCATCCACATCCATGTTTCTTAAAAATGTATTACAAATAATTCTTACTATTTTAGAGACTATGGGATAAAGTCATTTATACCATTTTTTACTTTTTTATTAGATGTTTATTAACGAATCTTTCTGTCATTTTTCAAACAAGGTCCTTTTTAACCTTTTCGATAGATTTAAGGTAAGAATGTTTTTTTAACTTATACGGCGGGTGCGGCTATTTTCTGCCATTATAAAATTGTCGAAGCATCCCTTAAAATCTTATATGAATATTTTCGAAGAAAATGTTTCATTTTATAAATATATGCCTCTTAAATGATTTCTAAATAGATATATATAATTCTCTAAGAAGAATTTTTGATTTCATCTATGTCAACATCCTTTGATGGATTTTACGTTTATTTGGAGTTGATTTATTATGATATAAAATGTTCATATGGTATTGATGGTTTTGTAATATGTTTGACTGTGGATGTGTTATTTTTATTCCATTCATGGTTTATGAAGAAAGTATTGACATTTCTTATGCTAGTTTTAATATGAATGTTTATGTTATGTTTAAACCTATTCATATGAGGAATGCATTGGACTTAATAAGTGATGGGTGAAGCCCACTATAGCTCCTCAATGCATCGATAGGTCTCATGAGACAAACCAGTGTCTTGGCACAAGGCCTTGACAAAAACTTATTTGTAGTCTTGGCATGAGGCCTTGGCTAGTTGATTATGATAGTCTGGAATTATGCATTCCATCATTATGAAAGTGGTTATTGATATTTCATGTGATTATTCGACTAGTAGAATATTCATGTGAATAATTATATGGAATTATTTCTTTTTATTTCTTCCATATTATGCTGAAGTTCATGTTTTAAAAGGATTTTGTTTTAGTTATACATTGTCTTCAATGATTATGTGTATTTATGAAAGTTTCCGATATATTTTTATCCTTACTGGGCATTTAAGTTCACCCCTTTCTATGTTTTATTTTTCCCAGGATGTGAAGAAGTATTTTAGGAATGACCTACAGGGATAGTATGAGGGGATAAGAGTATGGACTATGGAGACTATGTTGTTGTAGTTTTTAATTTTATGATGTAATGTAAGCTTTGTGAATGTAACTAGTTATTCCATGGCTACTAAAATAATCAAACATTCGAGACTTGATCTTTCTTGTGATCATGCCAACGTTATGTAATAATGCACCGATTCTAGGTAACTAGGGTCAGGGCGTTATAGTTGGTATCAAAGAAAGTTTAGTAGAAACCTTGGAAGCTAGATTTAGATAAACTCTGATTTGAGCACATAGATTTAAGATGGGTATTGAGGATTATTATAGAAGATCTCCCTAGAATTTTGGTATTATAGAGATTTTGTTAGTTTTTCATGCAATACAACCCTATCTGGATACGATCAAGTAGAGGCGGCTCTGGCACAGATGTACTTAGGGGTAAAACCCGAAAACACCACTTTGAGCTAGACTCGAACGGGAACTGGTGCACGATAATGGGCCTTGCTGCACTCTTGGTTACGACACTCCCGAGGGATATGCTTAGGATAAATCTCATTTTCTTTACAAATAATTATGAAGGGTTTATGAGTATATACATCCTCAATGATTTTTTTATAATTATAGATTATATCCATAAATAGTTCCATTTATACTAAGTGTTTTAAAAGTATAGAATTATGTATTTTGATTCATAAACTGATCTAGTTTATGCCATTGTTTTGAAATGGCTCCTAGTGGAAGAAATGGAAACCGTATCAATGCACACACTCTATGTAGGTATTTACCTCCTGAACAAGATAATTATAGTGGAGTTGGTGATGTAACTGGTGCTGATCAACTAATCACCATACTGGGACAACTCACTCAGGTTATGAATAATAACCTTACCCGTATGGAGCACCCTGATCAATAGCGTGGAGGATCAATGTTAGATCACTTCATGAGGCAGAAACCACCAACATTCAATGGAAGTACAAATCCATTTTTAGATGAGAAATGGATTAGTTCTCTAGAAAAAATATTTCATGCCTTGGGGAGTAGTGAAAGAGAAAATGTTTTCAAGGCAGTTTATTGCCTCACTGGAGATTCTGGTCAATGATGGTCATTGATTAAAAACATGATATAAGATGATGAAGTATCAAATATGGAATGGATGGAGTTCAACGATTTGTTTTTAGAAAAATACATTTATCGTGGCCATCGAGTAGATATGGAAAGACAATTTCTTAGTCTCATACAAAAGGAGGATGAGAATGTCACAAATAATGAGGCTAACTTTACGAGGTTACCAAGGTATGATAGATATTATATATGTAACCCAAGAGGTAATATTTATTGTTTCATTGATGGGTTAAAACCATTTATCCATCAAGCAATAGTCTCACAATCCTTCTCATCGTACGAAGAAATTATCTCATGGGTTATCAAGACAGAAAAGGAATTATCTAAGTCTTATGACTTTAAAGCAAAGCAAGAGAAGAAGAGATATTCTTATCATTATAGGAATGGAAGTAAGTGGAAGAAGGGAAAATTAGAATATCCATCCAATAGTAAATGTGGGAAGAAACACCCCGGTACTTTCTTAAAAGGAATGGGTGTCTTTTATAAGTGTGATGAAAAAGGCCACCAAGCTAGTGATTTCAAGGGGAAGAAGGAAGATACAAATGTTCAATGCTACAATTGTAGGGAGATGGGACATTATGAAATTTAATGTCCTAAACATCAGGGGAACTTACCTCAAAAAAGTCCAAGGGATCAAGGCCAAGCTTAGGCTATCACAACTGCTAAGGTAGAAGCTCCGAAAGACATGGTGGTGGGTAATTTAATGGTTTCCTCATGTTTAGAAAATGCATTATTTGATTCTGGATCATCACATTGTTTCATATCTTCCCAGTTTGCTATGAAAATTAGATATGTCCAATTTGATTCAACAAGGGTGTTGTCAGTTAAAACTCCTAAGGGGAGTATCATTGCAACAATGTTTTGTGAATCAGTCCCCATTAGATCACATAAATGATCTTTATCTGCTAATATCATCGTCATACATATGATTGAGTTTGATATAATCCTTAGTATGGATTGGAATTCAGACCATGATGCGAAGATTTATTTTAAGAATAAGGATGTTAGGATTTTTTATGATGATGATAAGGAACACCTTATCTTTAGAGGAGAATCATCACCACCTAATTCTTATATAGATCCACCCCCAGTAGCTCAAATAAATTCAATTATTGGGGAGGAAGAGAATGAAATGACTCTGGGTGAGGAAAGGAATGTTCAAATAGAGTATGTACCTATTGTGAACGAATATGTAGATGTATATCCAGAAGATTTACCTAGACATGCTCCAGAATAAGAATTTGAGTTTTCCATTGATTTAATTCCGAGATCAAGGCCTATATCAAAGACCCCTTATAGAATAGCCAATGTGGAATTAGTTGAACTAAATAAAAAGCTAGAGGAATTGAGTAATAAGGTATTTATTCTCCCTAGGGTTTCTCCATGGGGAGCCCCTGTTCTTTTTGTTAAAAATAGAGTTGGATCTATGAGGTTATGTATCGACTACAGGGAGATCAATGCTATAACAATAAAGAACAAGTATCCCCTACCTCACATTGATGAATTATTTGACCAACTATATGGAGCTCAATAATTTTCAAATATTGACCTTCGATTTGGATACCATCAGTTGTGTGTGAATAAGGAAGACAATCCAAAGAAAACATTTTGAAAAAGGTAAGGGCATTACGAGTTTATGGTAATTCATTTTCGGCTGACTAATGCACCCTATGTATTCATGGATCTAATGAATAGAGTTTTCAAAGAATGTATCGATGATTTTTTGGTGGTATTTGTTGATGATATCTTGGTATACTCCAAAAGCTACGAAGATCATGAAAATCACTTACTCATTATCCTGAAGACTCTGAGAATACATGAATTATAAGGGACGTTTAACAAGTGTGAATTCTGGATTCAGGAGTTTTCTTTTCTGGGCCATATTGTCTCTAAAGAAGGAATCTATGTTGATCCTTCTAAGGACAAGACAATCAATGAATGGCCAGCACCTAAAAGTATATCTGAGTTATGCAGTTTTATTGGTTTAGTAGTTTATTATCGACATTTCTTCCAGAATTTTGCTTGGTTGGCTAACCCATTAACAAAGCTCAAACGTAAAGGGCTTAAATTTGTTTGGACAAAAGAGTGTGAAGAAAGTTTTGATGAACTGAAGAGATGATTAGTCAATGATCCTATGTTGACTCTACCATTATGGAATTATGGGTTCATTATTTATAGTAATGAATGGAGAAAGGTATTGGTTGTGTCCTTATGCAGAATGATAGTGTTATTGCCTATGCATCACAATAGTTGAAAATAAATGAGAAAAACTATCCTACTCATGATCTAGAGTTAGAAGCTGTGGTCTTTTCATTGAAGATAAGGAGGCACTACCTCTATGGTGAAAAAATGTGAGATTTATACTGATCACGTGTGTTTGAAGTATATTTTCTATAAAAACTCAACATGAGGCAAAAGATATGGATTTAATTACTCGAGGATTGTGATTGTATGATACACTACCACCTGGTGAAGGAAAATAAGGTGGCAGATGCTTTGAGCAAAAAAGATCATGGAGTTTTGAACAATATGATAATTGAAAGGGATACAATTTTCATGGATCTAGTGATGATTGACATGGGAAAAACTATGGAAGGTGAAACATCAATGCTCCTTCAAATGGTTACCAAACCATATTTACTAGAAAGGATTAGGAGTTCTCATAATAATGATAAAGAATTTCAAAAGAAGAATAAATCTGTGAAGGATGGGAGATTGAGAGACTTTGTGTATGAATATGGAATTTTGAAATTTGGGAAGAGACTTTGTGTTCCCGATATACCAGATCTAAAAAGGGAATTGCTAGATGATTCTCATAGTTCCAATTTTTCTATACACCCTGGGAGCACCAAAATGTATAGAGATTTGAAGGAACATTTTTAGTGGGACAACATGAAGAGGGAGATTGATGATTTTGTGTCAAGATGTATAGTTTTTCAACAAGTGAAAGCTGGAAGGCAACATCCTGGAGGAGTCATGCAACCTCTTCCCATACTAGAGTGGAAATGGGAAAATTTACAATGGACTTTGTTATGGGGCTACCAAAGACTCCTAGAAGGAACGATGCAATATGGGTTATTGTTGATCGTCTTACCAAGTCAGAACATTTTCATGCAATAAGTGAAGTTCTACCACTGGAACATCTTGAAAGACTATATATTAATGAAGTTGTGAGACTTCATGGAGTACCCTTATCGATTGTTTCTGATCGAGATCCCCATTTTAATTCAAGATTCTTGAAGTGTCTTCAGAAGGCCTTGGATACTAAACATTGTTTGAGCACTTCCTCCCACCCTTAAATAGATGGACAATCAGAACAGTCTATTCAATCCTTAGAAGACATGTTGAGAGTCTGCTCGCTTGACATTCAGGGTATGTGGGATCAATATTTACCTCCGGAAGAATTTTCCTATAACAATAGCTTCCATTAGAGTATTCAGATGGAACCATATGAAGCTTTATATGGAAAGAGATGTCGCACACTAACCTATTGAGATGACATTGGTGAATTAAAACGTGTAGGCCTAAAACTGGTGGAGGAATCAATGGAAAAGTAAAAGGTAATCCAAAACCACATCAAAGTAGCTCAAAGTAGGCAGAAAAGCTATGTCAATAACCGAAGCAAGGATTTCGAATTTTAGGTTGGAGATCATATTTTCTTGAAGGTGTATCTATGGAAGGGAGTTATATGTTTTTGTAAGAATGGTAAATTGAGTCCTAGGTACATCATACCTTTATAAATTCTAGAACAAATTGGGGCCGTAGATTACCGTTTGGCAATGCCGCCAAGTCTCTTCAATGTTCACGAAGTGTTCCATGTATCACTGTTGATGAAATACATGACTGACCAAATGCATGTACTCGCCTATGATGAATTAGAACTGGAACCCGATCTGTCTTATTACAAAGAGCCCTTCAGGATTCATGATACGAGAGAACAAGTACTGTGAATCCAGACAACTTGTCTGGTAAAAGTTTTGTGGAGAAACCATAAGATGGAAGAGGCAACTTGGGAACCCGAGGAACTTATGATGAAGAACCACCTCAGTCATTTCATGAGGTAGTATTCTAGAAATTTCAAGGATGAAATTATTTAAGTAGGGGAGAATATAACACCCCAAGCTTCCACAGTATGCTTTCTTTTGAATAATACAGTAGCGTGTGTTGTACGCAACTTTGATTTCTAACACACACACCACAACCAATCAAACTAGCCGTTATGAATAGTAATACCCACTTTTTGAAATTTTATAAACTTTTTCTTTTAAAATGGGCTGCATTTTTAGATTCGGAATATCAAAATTAGCCTCGGGTGAAATTTTGGTATTTTTCCGAAAATATTAAATTTTTGATGAATAATGAAAAAACACTGAGTTATAGTTTAAAACCGAATTTTTATTTGAAAAATTATTTATTTTATTTAAATTTAATTAATGTCAAAATAGATACATAATACCCATACAAGTTCAATGTAATTCATTGGAGTTAGTTTATAATAATTTTAGATATATAAATTTTTTTTGAACTTTTCACCGTCTTTTACCCACCTCCTAGGAGAATTTGGAAATTCACATAAAACATAATTTTACCGCTCCTGTGAGTGGAATTTCAAAAATCTGTGAGACATGGTAAATATCAAGGAGTAAAATGTGGTTCAATGAGATGAAAATAATTTTTGGTAAATAGTAAATTTTTACTTTTATTTACCACAGTTAAAAGGAAAATTGTTAATTAAGGGTAAAAATGATATTAATATCACCATAACGCATGTCCTAATTCTATTTTAAAAGTGTATATCGACTTAAAACAACCATAGGAATAAAATATTTTCATTTAGGTCCACTTGGATTTGATTAGGACATTTATTATTATTTAATTCAAAGATGAGTTAAAAGAGTTAAAATCAAAGTTTATTTACTAAAACATTTTTAATATAGAGTTATACACAAGATAAATTCAATGCTATATAATCATTAGAAATATATAAAATCTTCCTAAAAATGGTATTTTATTTATAATTTTCATTCATTATATAATTTAATTTATTTATGACACAATGGTGATGCAGTAATTACGTAATTAATGAAATATTAAAATAATTGATATTATAAATATCAAAATAAATGTAATTTGAGACATTTTATGAATTGAACTAATTTTATAGGTTAATATGACATATTAAAATTAATTATATAAATTTTTTCGAATTAATAATGCTGTTATGAATTTATCCAAACAAATTACAAAATAGTGTCAAAATTGACATAAAAGAGGTTTTAAAACAAATATTATATTATTAATTTATATTCAATTCCTAAAAATTTAAGGATTGTCCAAGAGACTTATATCATGATAGGTGTATAAATAGTGGACAATTTTGGGTCTCTTGTAGGTATATTTTATGTTCATTAACTATATAATATAAAAATACAATGTGACATGGTAAGTGTCAAACTAATTAACTAAGAGTTAAAACTAAACGATAAGGTTAATATAATGACCCAAACCTGTCTAAATTCTATTGGTTGAGTGGTTTGAGACCCATCCCCACCTTAACCTTTAAATAATCTACGTTGGATCAATTAGAAACCGAATATTAATTTATTATAACATAATATTTCTAGCTTTTCAAAAGGTTCCCCTCACCCCTCTTATAAAAGGGAACTCACCCTTCTCACTAATTCACACATTCAAAGCTTTTTGGATTGGCTAACCCCTACCTGAACACTCTCTATACTTACCTCACTTCAACGTTGAGGCCTTATTTTGTACATAAATCCAACCAAATAGCCTTTTTGATCAAATCAAAAGGAAGAACCCGATGAAGAGGTAATTCTTTCACCACCCTCTTTCATTTTTCCTTTCTTCTTCAACATCTTCATACTTTGTTATTTCGATTCTAAAATAATACCGCCAGTACCATATATATTCTCTGATGTTATTATAAATATGGTACAACCATATTCAGTATTCTATCCATCATTTTAAGGACAAGTCACCATAAGTGTGTACATGCGGCTTACCGTCTCCACGTCGTGGGGTAATTGTTATTCAATAAATTATTATTTGAATGGATATAATAACAATTGTTAATTCATGTAAATAATAAATATAACATGATAATGATTCTTTATATATGATATACCATCCAATTATATATTATTTTAATATCAAAAGAATGATATTGTCTCTCGTGCATACGTACGGACCACCGTCTCCACGAACGCGATGAGATTCATTCTCCATCGTATCCATTCAAGTATAATAACCATTTGATTATTTAAAAATAATGTTTAAGGACTTGATATCATTCTGGATATGCATAAAATACAACATATCCATGTCAAACACGGCTTATGTAACAAAACATAAAAAAAACTATTAAGTTAACAACATAAACAACGATAATACTAAGATATTTTTAACAAATAAATGTTAAAAGATCATATGTGATATCATATTATGGTATATGATTCAAGTATAATTTAATTACAATTTTTTCACCTTTATACAAGAGTTTAACCTACACTCAACCAAGGAATAAATACAAGTTAAGGGTTTATTTCACAATCTCTTCATTATCTGAGATTGTTTATACGTTATTATCTACTGGGACCTCTTTATCATCCACATCCATGTTTCTTAAAAATGGATTACAAATCATTATTACTATTTTAAATACTATTTTATAAAGTCATTTATAACCTTTTTGACTATTTATAATAACTTTAGTAAGGAATCTTTCTGTCGTTTTAACAAACAAGGTCCTTTTTAGCCTTTTCGACAGATTTAAGGTAAGAATGTTTTTTTAACTAATACGGCGGGTGCGACTATTTTCCACCTTTATAAAATCATTAAAGCTTCCCCTATAAGCTTATAAGAAAATTTTCAAAGAAAATGTTTTATTTTTTAAATATATTAATCTTAAATTATTTCAAAAATAGAAAGATAAATTTCTCTAAAAAGAGTATTGATTTCATCTATGTGAACATCCTTTGATGGATTTTAAGTTTATTTGGAGTTGATTTATTATGATACAAAACATACATATTGTATTGATGGTTTTGTAATATTTTTGACTATGGATGTTTTATTTTTATATCATTCATGTTTTATGAAGAACGTATTGACATTTCTTATGCTAGTTTTAATACGAATGTTTATGTTATGTTTAATCCTGTTAATTTGAGGAATGCATTGGACTTAATACGTGACGGTTGGAGCCCTCTATAGCACCTCGATGCATCAGCAGGTCTCATGAGACTAACTAGTGTCTTTGCATAAGGCCTTGAAAAAATAATATTTTTAGTCTTGGCACAAGGCCTTGGATATGTGGTTATGATAGTCTGGCATTATGCATTCCATCATTATGAAAGTGGTTACTGATATGGAATGTGATTATTCGACTAGAATAATATCCATGTGAATAAGTATATGACATTAATTCATTTAATTTCTACCATATTATGCTGAAGTTCATGATTTAAAAGGATTTTTTTTAGTTATACATTGCCTTAAATGTTTATTCTTATTTGTGAAAGTTTTCGCTATATTTATATCCTTACTAGGCATTTGAACTCACCCCTTTCTATGTTTTATTTTTCCCAAGATGTGAAGAAGTATTTTATGAATGACTTGTAGGGATATTATGAGGGGATAATATTGTGGACTATGGAGAATATATTGTTGTAGTTATTCATTTTAGGATGTAATGTAAACTCCATAAATTTGACTAGTTATTCCAAGGATGCTAAATTAATTAGTATTTCGAGACTTGATCTTTCCTGTGATCATGCCAATGTTATGTAATAATGAACCAACTCTGGGTAATTGTGGTCGGGGCGTTATAGGGACAAGTCGGGTCAGGACATTGAAATTGGTATCATATGGTTTGTTTTCCTTTGTCCTACTGTTTTGGGGTTGGTATACAAGAGACTAGGAATGTGGCATTGTTTGGGTTAAAATCCATACTTGAGATTGAACAACCAATGTACGGTAAATAACCAAGTGTACATGGATGAGAATTTTTGTTAATACTATTGTTGTTATAGTTGTTTTGATTTCACCTTGGGTGATTTTTGTACATTCCACTCCACATTGATTAAAAAATTTATTTTTTACATGGCCAGATATGGAAAGGATGTCGCATTACATGAATCAAATAGGGCACTTATATATTCTCATGCCATGCATATATGCTATTCCCAATAGTTTTATTAGTAGGATTCCATCTTAAATTGATTATGTTCCTTGAAAAAATGACATGACTTGTATTTATTTAGCATTACTTTTTTATAACATGTATCAGTGATATAATTAACATGCTTGGGTGATAATAAGTCATGCTTCCTATCGTGTTAATGTGACATGATTTTATGTAATAACATGTTTTAGTGATTTCAACATGTTTCTCTATGTTAACTACTTGTGGTGACATGTTATCATGTTGATAAAAGATTGATATCTTTGGAAAAATTAATTTGGTTGTAATTATGACAATAATAGTGTTCAGTTGTATGGTGTATGGGCGCCTTATAACTGAGGAAATGGTAGCCCGTGTATTTGGACATTTGAAAAAGGATGTGAAATTAAATAATAATGTAAATTTATTTTGAATAAATGGGAGCCAAATTCCAGTGGTTAGGTGTATGGGATCATTATTGATTGGTAGGTGGACACACATGTGACTGATACTTATATGACCTTAGTGTTTCCAAAATTTGTATAAATGTTAAACTACTGAGTTTTGATTGAATTAAACTATTGTGGGTTTTCTTTATAAAGAACTAGAATTGAATAAATGGGACCCATGGGGGTTTCCTTTTTCTGGTAAAAGGAATTTTTATGCTAAATTTCCTATTTTTATTAGGATAAAAAATGTGTATTGTTTAAAGTGGTTTTTTGTTATAGCATTTCTATTTTTTTATGGGGCCTTGACTGAAAAAAAGTGAATAGTTCTGACAATGTACTTGTGTGTTTTTTGAAATCCATTCAAATTTTAAAAAGTCTAAATGAATTACCTAAAATGGTTAAAATGAAAAAGGGTATTTTGAACCATAGGATTTGGATTTTGCATGAGTAAGAGAGAGGGTCGAAGATTATATTTCATAAGGGGATAAAATTTTGTAGGTATTTCCCTTAGAATGTTTTGAGTGTTATGGTATGTTTGTCCTACTACTCAGGATGAAATTTCGGGACTCGAGTGTTTTGACATGCCATTAGGTTAATGTTATAGATTTTATGATGAATGTTTGACATAGTGATCATGGATCAATGAACAACACATTCTTGTGTTAAGACTATTTGAAATAGCACACTAGTGAGCAAGTGATCTTTTATTTTGATGTCATAGGAAATCCAAAGGTGGGTAGTGTCGCAACTATTTTGGTAAATGTGTTTGTTGGTGATGCCATGATTTTTAAACATGGACTTCTAGTGGTATTTTGACTGATCATTGTAGTGACCTGGGTTTTCTCTTAGTGTTCTCTTCCAAAAGATACGATCATATCCCCTATCATGACCATTTTTTGGAGACACTAAGATAGAGCCAGTCTTATGCCGTCCTAATGTTTTAAATGTTGATGGGATATATTAGTGGTTGTTAACTGAGTACTATGTAGTAGGAATGGTTTCTATGGGATATGACATCATTCATGTTGGGACACATTAGTTTTTTTATTAGCCTTATGATGGCTTGACTTGGTATTGTCACCAGAGGTTGAGTAAGGACTTTGGTGTACATGCGGTTGGTTATGTAATAATTTTAAATGGAACATCGCCTGTTTAAGGGTGAGAGTGGATTTTGGGACTGTAATGTTTTACCAAGAAACCATGCACAACAAATTTTTTTGGTTGATTGATATTCATCTATTTTCTTCAAGGAGGTCCCTATAATGAACTCAGATGTAAGCCAAGTTTTAATGTTCTTTGGCTTGGATTTTAAAGAATTAATCAGTTGGAAATATGTTTTTGTTAGTACAGTGTTAGGAATTTGAAAACGTAATATATTTATTAAAATGAAACTTCTAGAACTTGGTGGGTTAGATGCTATTCTAGTAGTTCTCGATGACTTCTATGGCACGTGTTTTTTTAAAGGTTGGTAGATTTCAAAGTCCCATGTCTCTGAACTAGGCTAAAATATGATGGTTTTTATATTTTTTCCATTTATCGACATGTCGGTTTTTAAACCTTGTTCTTTATCTTTATTACAAGGGTTGGAACACCTAAAGGTGATGTTTTTGGACTTGAGTAAATATATGATAATTTTTTCTACAGTCTCTATGAGTCCCAAGAGAACTAAATTTGGAAAATGTAATTCTAATGGACTTTCACAGGCTATGCACGGTTTCTGTCAGACCCATCCAACTTAGCCAGTTTAATATTTTTTTACTTAAATAAAATATTACTAAATCAAGGAATTGTGTTTAATTAAATGATTGTGATAATAATAATAATTTTATTATTATTATTATAGTGACATAAATTATTTAGATGTAAAAATATTTTAATTGCATGATTAATGTGGTGTAACATTTATCTAAAATTAATGTGGCTTTTGGGTGTCTCAAAGAAAAGTTTAATTAAATATGGAATTTAATGACGAATCATTGTTTTTAAATAGAGCTGTTTTGTTTATCAATGATTTTAGAAAAATAATAATAATGAGGTTATTAATATTTTATTTTTTTCAATGTAAAAATAATAGGTAATTATGGTTGTTATTATTAATATGAAGAATAATAATAATGGATTTGGGGGATTCATTTAATAAAATTCAAGGTCAATAAGAATTTAATTAATCACTATGAATCAGATGATTAATTTAATTAATTCGTGTTGAGATAAATAATTAAATAAGTATTAGTTAGAGTTTTGAATTTAATTTATTTATATTCAGATAATTTAATTATATAACAGGATGTTGAGATTTTATTTAATTAAATTTTTTCTATAAATTTAAATAAATAATGTGTTAATGGGGAATTAGTTGTTATCAATGAAGGGTAATATTAAAATACTTGTAAACATGGATTATGGTGTAATCATTGTAGGGTAATATTAAATAGTAAAATTAAATGAGCAATAAATGTGGAGTTTGTTTTATTTTAATTAAACCATTTTATTTGTAGATATTGGGATGTGCACAATTAGTTAAACCATGCAGGTAAACTGTGAAGTCACTTATTTTTTAAAATATGATTTTTTAATTTAAATAAAATAATTATTTAATAGTAATAATAATAACTATGTAATTATTATTATCTTATTTAATTAAAAAAATGTTAAAAAAATTTGATTGGAGGATTAAGGGGGTTTAAAAAATTAATTTAGAAACATTTATTTAATTGTTAATTAATGATGAATCATTATATTAAATGTGAATAAAAAATGTTATTATTATTATTATATTATATCTATTTTTTTAAATGGGTGTTAACCAGTCGACTGAGAGAAAATGAATGAAGAGGTGCACTGTAGGAGCATCGACACAAATCAGGCCCCCACCCCATATGTGGTGAGCAATACCCCCTTGTCGACTCTACTTCACATGCTCGAATCCTCATGGTGTCTGCATGAATATTTTCATCCCCGTCAACGTGAGTCTGTATGTGTAAGTTCCATGATTCACATTAGAAATTTGACTCCACTCTCACCCTATTTTCATGGCCTAAACTATACGGTTCCGGATAAATTGGGTTTCCTTGTTTCATTGACTTGAGGTTGGGAATGGTGTTTTCATGACCTGTTGGTCCACATTTTTGAAACCACCGCTGAAAGAAATGTAATTCAGACTGATTCAGTTTATCGACGTTGTTTCAGAGACAAAACGCACAAATATATTGGTATATATATATTATTGTGTGTGTGCATGAAACTACAAGCTTGTTTAGGATTGTCTGTTGTAATATGTCAAGATACAGAGTATTGAATTGGTTACCCCACAAGGTAGAGTCCCTTTTTATGTCTTCAACTATAATAAATTCATGAATATAATGCTTGATGAAATTTTATTGGTATTTAAATTATGTAACGAAGTATTTATATAGGATCCCACAGAAATTTTAATTTAGTAAGTTTGATTAAATTGTTCTATGTGTTATGTGATATGTTGATGCATGTCCCTTGATGTTATTAAATGATGCTACCCACATGAGAAAAATGAGTATATGACTATGTGTTGGTTTTAAGCATGTATTATTAAATTGGATAAAGTTATATGATTACATAATTAAATGATTTTTTGTTTTGGCAATGATTAGGGAATTAATTTTTAAAATTAATTATGTTTCTTGATAATTGTAGCTGAGTTGATTATTTGGGGGACTAATTATTGGTTATTTATTTCTCTAAATTTAGATAATTAATGGTGAATTAATTATGTTCTTTGAAATGGGATATAAATATTTAAAAAAAGAATTAATTTTAGTATACTTATTCAGTAGAAAGAGACAATTGATCATGTTATTAATTACGATACATTTCTTTCCGTAATACAGAAATTTAATGATGGACTAAATGATGTGTTAATTTAGTGATATTTTGGGGGGTTAATTTTGGGAATTAATTTTGGGATGTGTGATTATAATGAGATAATTAATTCGTTAAACGTAATTATGGGATCTGATTTGTTTTGTAGATTAAACAATTGATGGATTAATTAATGGTAATGTGTACATAAATAAATTTTTTCATTATCTAACAGATTTGATTTATTTCACTAATTTATTGGATTAGTAAGGGGATAATGAAAATTAATTGGTGAATTAGTTATTTTATTTTTAGTTAAGGAATTGGGATAAATAAATGAAAATTAATTATTTAGTACTATTTCTTGTGGTTAAGAATAATTAATTGTTAAATTAATTATTCACTATTTATATGTTGAATGGTAAATGGATTGATGAATTATTTGTGTGGAAATTTGTTTATTTTTATTAGTTTTTGAATTAATTAACAGATTTGATTAATGAAATTATATTTTAATTAATGGATGGTTTTGGGGTGTTAGACATGGAATTATACACCAATGATAAATATATATATGTATCCTTGATAAAACGTTGTGAGATAAAGAATATTTCTCCAAATACTCATAGGGTGATACAATTGGCCTTCTATACCCACCATGCATGTGAAAATTCATTTATTGGATAGGGACTGATGCTTCAAATACCCTTGGGTTGTTAGATAAGGACTGATGCTCCAAATACTAATGATGGTGAATTGACATTGGACTGTAGGTCTAATTTTTCATAAAATAAATGAATAAAAGGGTTAATGAAATATGCTATGAAATAAGGATTTGTGAATTTAATATGGGAAAATGGTTTAGACCCAGACACGAATGAGGTAGGTTTTGAGATATGAGTCTTCAAGGGAACCCCTAATTTATGAGGTTAAATAATAATATCAACCAAGGACAAAAATAGTTTATTTGTGCAATTTATAGTTCATGTTATAATATATTATTTTATGTCTACGAGCCTAAGGAGGTACTTCCATAAGGTGTCCCTTAAGAACCTCGATGGGTTGTAACTTATTTATTCAATTCAGTTGTTACCTAGTTATACCAATATCCTGTTATTTATATTTTATTGTCTTGATAGGGCTAGATACTAGTGGTGTCAGCCTACTGAGATGTATATCTCACACCCTAATTGGTCCACCATTACAATGGGGTTCCTCAGTAGACCATTCTTGTTCATAGGACTACAGACTTTGGACCTTGCTTGTTAATTTATGCTAGTACCTAGATATAGGAGAAAAGGACGGAGTTGGAACACAAGATGCCTTTGGAGTTTTTCCTTGGGGAATTGTGTCATTGTTATTTTTTTTATTGATATGTAAAGTTTTATGTATTTTTTATCACTTTCATAGATGTACCATCATAACATGCATTCATTGTATAACATTGGCATTGACCATTTGTTTTGTTCATGATTTATAAAATTATGTCTTCTGCTGCTTTATTGTTATTGACACTTCTTCCACTATTTATAGATATTGTCCAATATTTTTACTCTAATAAGAGGGTATAGTCTCTCCACTGACTATCCTTAGACCCTCGCTACTATTGGGAAGCCTCTCGTGCATGGGGATACATGCTTAAGGTCATGGTATAATAGGTTCGGCCATCGGTTTAGTGGTGTGCTGGGCCGGGATGTTAAACAATGTCTTACAACATTTTCCATTCTTTTTTAGTCATTAATATAACATAACAAATAGATATTCCACATGTAATACGTATTTAATTTTATCATTTCATTTTCATGTCTCACTATTTCCTAAATTAATGTTTTCCACTATATTAAATTTATGGATACAATCCATTAGACAATAGAATGTCCAACTAAATAATCATTTAATTTTATTAATTCTAACATACACACAAAAATTGAACGTATTATTATAATAAATTTCCACCCCCTGTGTATGCATTTAACCACCAATATAATTTTAGAGTCCACACATCAAATTCCTTTAATGAATAATAATGAAACCTTCTAATACACCCCACAACAAAGATCACACACCCCTCATCAACCGAAAATCATCATAAGACATCAAATGTAAACCTGTGAAAAGAACTGAGCTATCTAACTTTAGAAAACTCACTTTCAAACTACCACACATTCTCCCACATCAACCCACCCCAAATAAACCAAAATTCATCATAAGATATCAAATGTAAACCTGCTAAAAGAACCGAGTAATATCACATTAATAAACTCACATTCAAATTACCACACATTGTCCCACATCAAATACCATACCAAATAGCCAAATATTCATTTCACAATAGATTCATATTCAAACATGGAAATAAATTTCCCCCTTAAATATTAATAAAATCCACACAAATCACAAATGATATTGCAATAAGAATATCTAAAGATAGAATAACATCTGAACATCTATATTTACCATAGTTTCAGTTTATAGGATTTCATGTCATCTCATCCTGGTTATGATTGGTATTATAACACAATTACTTATTATTATGCGAAAATAATTCATTATATATATATATTCTTTAAAAAATTATTCTTGATGAGTTAAATCTATCAAAACAATATATTTTTTTCAAATCACATCAGTCACTACACAAAAACTACTACTAACAAACATGTTTTTTAGAAATAAATAAAAATTGATAATCATTTATCAAATATCTCAAAATAACTAAGGGAATCATGATTCAATCATAACAATAAATATTTAATTTAAAAAATTATTTAATATATTTTTAACCCAAATGATCCAAAAAAGAATGATATAGCATGAAATTTCTAGATATTTACATAAAATAATGAGAGAAAGAGGACCCCCTAACTCTATTGTGTATTCCAATGGAAAAGAAGATAATATGGAAAAATTATTTGATAAAAATCACCAAATAGTATAAAAAACTAAAATAATAAATTATTAATAACCCATCATATTGTATTCTATTATTTCCAACATAAAATATAGTATGTTTAATAAATTAATATTCTAGAGGAAATAAGAATATTAAGAAAAATTAACTGAGAATAATGATATGTACATAGGAAAAATGGAAAATTATTAACAATAATCTAAGTGGTGGGAACCCTATTAGCAACTGATCAAATGCTCTAAGGGTGTCTAGATTTAGCTAAATATTATTGATGAATTGATATGAAAACAAGGGATATTTGGAAATATATTTTTAGAGTAACATTTAATTTCTATTCTATTGTATGGATTAAACCATACAAATCATAGTTTACCACATTCAAAGGTGATATGGATAACCCATGGTCATTTCCCATCATTTCAATGTGTTTTAATAATATATATGACTATCTCCAAGACCCAGGCCTTGATAAGGTTCAACAAGGTTTTACTCCTTTCATACCGACCAGTATATTCTATATAACATCATATAAAATTGTTCTTCATTTCCTAAATACCTTTCTTAAGACCATAGAGTGTTATTCTAAATCTCTACATAATACAAATATGGTCCCCACAAAACAAATCCCATCACCACACCTTTTTTTTGGAATTTCCATGCTCTTCAAATTACACATTGTGACCTCCTAAACTCCATACCCTACATTATAACCTCTAATTTTATTTAAATAGTTATAGTTTATCCCAAAAATACTCAACCTTCTCAATAAAACCCACATTTGAACCAAATTTTAATAAATCCCACTCCAAACCCACCACCATAGCAGGATGGCCATCTAAATGGTTGAAACACACTCCCCTCCCCAAAAAACTTCCAAATACCATTACAACACAACCATGTTCAATAAAAGGGTATCAGATTGGTATTTAGAAATCTAGACCATCAAAATAGATATACTACAAATATTAATAATCATTGAGAATAAAAAAATCATGGAAATGAATAAAATAATGGGAAAGTTACTAATAACAGTGACATGAGATACCTCTTAGGGCTCTACTAACAACTAAAAAACTTCTATATACCACTTACACTAATAATAGGGGAGAAGTACACCTCACACACCACCATCATTAAATAATTACTATAGAATCCTTTAAGAAAAGACCAAACCTATTACCAGTAACCTCAAAAATTATGAGCTCTATTATCCTCAAATATTAAATCATGAAAAACCCAACATGACTACGAAGGATAATAATAAAATTTAGTTCTGCCACTAGATGAAGCTCATATGGGACCATCCTCCCCACTCCAGACCAACTTTTCCAAACTACTCAATTTGACATCTCATTTTAAATATTTACACTGCATGAAAACATTCCATAACATTATAATAAAATTTCATTTGATACAAAATGGTACTTTTGAAAAATGTTTAGAAAATATTTATTATTATTATTTTCCAAATAATTATATAGAATTTAATATTACTTAAAAATTATTTTCACGGTTTCAAAGGAAATGTTATAATTCTTCCATTTCCTCCCCCTCAAAATACTCTCCTCCAAAGACTATGTATCCTTTTAAATCAGTGAACTCTCATATTGATGGTTCTTTTAACACTAGAATATAACTATATAATCTCTATAAGAATTGAACACCTTGAAAAACTAAACTATTGAGTACGAAGTTGTACACTATCCTTTTAAGACAACGTCACTCACACTCTCCATAAATCTAATAACATGTATCACAAAGCCCTAAAATACTAATTTTCAACATGTCATAATGGATCTTCACTAGAAATATAATCCAAATAAATAGATTTGTCTATGATATTCCCGAAATATATTTGTTCATTCAATTATAGAAATTACAAAATTAATTATTGATCACTAAACATACAATATCAAAGTAGATTAAAAAATATATTCTCATCCTCCAACCCTAAGATGAAAAATTAAAAAACTGACTTATCATTTCTATAATGTGGTATCCCAATCCCTAACTCCATTATCTATGCATCTATACCCCCAAAACTAAATTATATGATCATGAATCTTCACCCAAGAAAGGAACCCTATCATAAATAATGGAGGAAATTTTCCCCAAAGCTGTATGTCCTGATCTTATGACACTATCATCCACCACCATACAACCAACATTCAAAATAATAAAATTTTCAAATAAACCTAAAATTTATGTATCATATTCTCCTAGAAAAAATAAACAATAAATTAATTTTAACACCCCAATATTCTATATTGTTTTCCTCACATAACATTAATATATGAAATTATATGGTATTCATGAACCATATAAATAGATCATCTAACTGACAATAAATACTGACACATCATAAGAAGAACATCACCAAATAAAAAATCATCTATAAAATACCCCAAACTACAATATCACCACCACTACTAAGTACAATGATAAAACCAAAATAAACCATATCATCTACATCAACTCAATTTAAAGAATTTAATGGGACATAATAGCTTGAAATCATCATTAAAAAGCAATATCAAATCATCTAGTAGCCACAATTTTTTATATATAATGATTCACACCACTATTTCATCATATATATATATATATATCAATAAAAATAACCATAATAAATAAAAAATAAGTCCTCTAGCAGAATAGTTAGGGGAACCCACACACCACATAATGTTATTATACATTCTAGGTGGACAAGACTTTCCTATACTGTTCTTCAACATGTTGAAAATATAATTTTTCATGATGGGAAAGTGGTTTTCAATTATATATATAAATATATCCATAACATACTCCACCATGAAAATATATATCAAAAGTAATCAAATAATAGATTTTGAAATTAATAACATCATTACAACAATTTTGGAGTCATACAAATTTTCATCTTCATTAATCTAAGGATTAAAATTATATAGAATTTAATTGGTTGTGGTTCGAAGGTGATACCATTTATAAAACCATAGAACAACACAAAATAACATCAGTTTGTTTTCACAATTTTGAAAAGAATCATTGTAAAGGATACACATTTCAGCAATTATGAAATCTAATGATTCATGATATAGGATTCTTGATGGGTATTCTAATTCTTAAACAATTCAATGAAGTAACTAATAAACCACTAAATCATAAAATACCCCAATATTATTATGTCACCTTAGTGGACTCATCATGCCTTTCATTTAAATAACTATATCTTTTATCTATATTAAAGGCAAACACTTCACCTTATGTGGTCTATATTTCATAATTTCTTTACAACAAGTACACAATGGACAACTATGAATACATTCATACAACAGAAAAAACTACATATTATATTTCATTTAAATTCATATTACAGAATCCCAAATTTATCATGTAATAAACATGAAATCATTCCAATGAAATAATTTATGATTTCAAAATAAAGTATGATTTCATATTTAAATATAAAACTGCAATTGTTTCATTATTTCATGTAATTCTTGACATACATTAATGATGTATTCTTTCATATTTTCATTACTCATGAAAAAAATCCTTTAAACTAGAATTATGGAAACATACATTTATATATATATGTAAATACAACCACATTAGTAAAATAAATGCATTCATTATTAAAATGATACATATTAAACATTCTAAATGCTCATGGTTGACGTATGGTAAATTTAATAATAATATTTATATGGTGACCAAATACCTTTATACATGATACTACTCATGTAGTAATATAAAATCTACTAATTACATCCAAAATATCATGAGGGATAGTTTTTTTCAAGTCTTAGTTCATAATACAACAAAGTGAGGGTAAAAGAATATTAATTTTACACCAAATGATAAACTACTAAATAAATTAAAACTCCAAAACATCAAATTAATCATTGGATATAAATATAAAAAGGGTATTTATAAAAATCATAGTAATGTAACAAATATGACAATGAAACATAACATGTGAATAAAATGGTATCTTAAAAGGGAATGCTAACAGGTAATCACATTTGAGTATAAAATAATGAACCTAATATATTAATATTATGTAATTATAAGAAATATTGAAGCAACATATAACATTCCATAAACATTACTCAGGGATCACTTCCTTCGCAATATCACTTGGTGGACAAATTCCCATAATGGAATAGGCTTACTCCATAATACCTTGCATGATGCATCATAAGATTAAAAACATTAAAGAATACTATAGAGATATATCTATGTACACCCATGATAAAATTATCATAACCTTTTGTGTACAGAAATGTAATTAATCATAAATAATATGAATAATAATTTCCCATGGAAGGAAAAGGGTTTTATAGTGTTGAATCATATCATAATGAAATGAAATTTTATATTGAATTCATTTGATAGATTAACTTAAGGAATTTATTATCCAAATAAATTTAGGGAAAATGTTCTAGGTATATTGGAATGAGAAGTATATAAATAATTGAAATTAAATCTATGAATACATAGGTAGTCATCAATGATGAATATGTCTTTAAAATATTACATGGAATATTTCATGTGAAAAATTCCATTTTAATTATAAATAACGTCATAAATATCCATTAATTTTCATACTATTTAAAAAAATAATATTTAAAATGAACCATGTTATAATATAATTTATTATTTAAAGTGTTTAGTGGCCATTATAGTTGGTAATTTAATACATAATATTTATTCTAAAAGAATGATTCATTTCACAATATAAAAAATGTTTAAAAATAACAATATTTGGAAGATGACAAGATGATTCCTCTATGTATTATTTTTATAAAGTAAAACTTTTTAACAAATGATTTTAATAAATCAATTATTCAATGTTAATTATATACTGGAATATATTTTTAAAAACATAGATATATAATAAAAATGATTTTTGACATAAGAGAAAAATGATATGATCTATCTTAAAAAATAATAGAAATTTTAAGTAAAAATGTGAGGTAAGTGTTACTATTAAAAGAAAATTTCAAAAATAAATTTATCAATAAATAATGATATGGGTTTATTAAAAAATAATCAATTAATTTACACAAATATAAATTATTTAGTAAAATAATCATAATTAAAATAAGATTGAAACGTGAATTCTTAACAAAATTTTAAAATTTGAATCCTAACACTAATGAATTAAGTATATGAATTATATATTAAAATATAACAATGTTTAAATGATCCATGATATAATTTCAAAAGGGAAATTTTGTATACCATTTAAATAAAATTACTTCTATAACATATCATGTGCCTCAAATAAGGAACTTCTGAGATGAAGACCTTACCTCAAGTATAGACATTGTTGTGTATGTGTTATACCTAAATTATAATTAAAATACTTTTAATTAATTATTTCATAATAAAAAATTCATTTTTTATAACCTATAATTAAACCATTATTTATTTTTTATATTAATGGTATGTTTAATTAAATAACATGTCATGTCCATGCAGGGTGTTTTGAGGGAATTTCGTAAAAAAATTGAAATAAAAGTGGAGTATTGAACATGGTCATAATAGTTTTTTTCCATAAATAAATACAAACAATAATGATGTAATTAGAATTTTTATACATACACTATAATATTAAATAAAACTATGAAATATGGTTTTGGAAGATGATGTTTGTTATAATCATGGAGAGATATTATCGTATGTTCGAATAACATTTCCCTTTCTCAATGACCACGTTCGATGAAGTTATGTGTTATTTTATAATTATATATTATAATAAAATAATAAATAAAATGTTATTTATTTAGATTAAGTTACATATAACATCAATGTTATGTGGAAATAAAAAATGAATCACGTCACATCGTGAGGCGAATATTTGTCACACATGCGAATGAAATAATAAATTTTCAAAGGAATATACTTTAAGGAGGTTTATGGGACAATAATTTTATATATTTATTTTCTTTTAAATAATATAATAAATATTAATTAAATATATCTTCATTAAAATCAATGATAGGCAATAATGGAAATTGTATAACATCAGTTCATGAAGTAGTAGTCCACCATACATTAGAACGATCGTTTCGTTTCACATTTAATGTAAGATTATATGGATAAATACTACTACATAAAAATTAGAACACCTAAGTATATATTATATATAGTAGATATTATTTTTTGTGTTTTTAATATATAATTTACTATGGATAAAAAATATGTAAAAAAAGAAAGAGCTCAGTGAGGACGACAACCTTCACATAGAAAAACCTTATTTGGATCTCTTAATTAGTAACCCATGGATATTATATTTGGATGAACCTAAGATATATAACAAGGATAAGGAATTTAAGGATATATTATGGAAGGGTTTGATACATACAAATGGATTTGAATGTAATGAAAGGATAGGAGATGTGTGGCCTTTTATAAAGAGTAGGAGTGACATTTTATGTAAATAACCATCACTATCCAACAATTGGAAGTAAAACCATGAGCCATGTGCATTCAAACAAATTATATAATTGTGGTCAGGGGATATACGATTTGTTCATATAGTAAATATTAACAAATTTACATTTTTATAAGATATTATGGACTTTAACTATTCAATTTAACCCCTTGTAAACTATGTTTAATATTAACCAGGGTAACATATTTTTAATGTTTTGACTATTAGTTATGGAAAAAAATTATTTTTTACTTCTAATAAAGTATTAAACATAATAATTAAAAATATTTATTCTATTTTATTAATTTAAATTCATATATGTGTAAATATTTTATTTAAAGAAACTCACATGTGATATGAAATGAGATTTTCTGGTACATAATTTTTTCATTTAAAATATAATTTTAACATTACAAAAAGAAAAGTAATAAATTTTAAAAGTAATTATGATATATATATATATATAATATTATAATTTAATTTTTATAATTCTTAATTATGTGTTATTTTAATAAATTATTATGATGTAGAATTATGCACATTTGATATGTTTTCTAGGTAATTTTTTATGTCTAAAAAAGAACTTATTTCTAAATACTATTTAAAGATGATTTAACTATTATTAGTTGGTATAATTATAACTAAAAATACTTATTTCCGTTAATGTAATATGAAAATTATAGTCTGGACTTAATAATATTAGATTTATTTTAAAATATTGGATATTTAAACTAATATCAACATTTTAACTATTTAATAAAAACATTATTTTCTAAAAAAATAAAAAAATTCACTATATGTTAATTATGATAGTATAATCCTTAAAATTATTTTCATTTTATAAAATAAATATTTTGAAATAACTTGAAATCATATATAATATTTTCTCATAAAAATAAATATAATTCATTTTTAGTGAAATAATATTTTTTAGGAATAAAATGATTTTAATAAAAATAATGTGATTATTTACTAATAATTTATAAAAAAATTAATTCAATATGATTTTCATATATATTTCAGAAATTATTTAATCATATTCAGAGGCTTTATTTTCATGAATCAATTATAATGATCATATTTACATTATAATAGTAAATAAATGGTACAATATTATTTATTATAACTTAGTGTTGAATGTAAAAAATGCTACCATACAAATAAAAATTATTTATATGTAAATATATTTCAAATTATTTTGGTGTTATATTCTCCCCAATTCAATAAATTATATCATCTTAATTTGAACATTTAATATATAATCAATAGTTTGAGATCATAAAATACCATTATTAAAATCACATAAATTAAAAAGTGTTAATAAAACATCAACATAAAATTTGGGAAAGAAACATATAATCGTTATATAAAGTAATATTAATAATATGATTATAGATAAGGATTACAATGGATGATTTTGGAAATAGGTATAATAATATAATAACAATTTACAAGAAAAATTTATACCTTATATTAAGAGATAAGAAACCATATATTTTTTAAAAGTGAATAAAATTTGAATTTCATGATTCTTTTTATAAATTTGAAGGAATATATTTCCATATTGATTTAAAAAGTAAGATAATATAATTACTATAAATTTATAATTTCATCCTTTAATCATTTTTCACCACAACCACATCTACTTCACCAGATAACGAGTAATCTAGAAGAATTTGTTATCCTAATGAACTAAAATGAACATCTAATATACACCATTAACAAATATAATTATATCATGATATTCCTCTTGTCTTCTGACATTAAAAAAATAAAAATGACAATCATAGGGTATGTTAACTCCTAAAATTATTACACATTAAAATTAATATGTTAATAAAATTTAAAACGAAATAATTCCATCAAAAATAACCATTCAACACAAATAACATAAAAATTAAATTATATAATTATTATCTTCATAAATATTATTTCATGTTAAATTATATTTTATTCATAAGGGTTATATATATATATATATCAAACCAATGAAATAATTCTAAAAATAACATTAATAATATCAATCTCTTAAAAATACCAAATTATGTGATCCTAAAATGTGTTTCACAAAATATACAAAATATTTATCAATTAAATAATATAATTAATAAAATTAGATTCCAACTAGTGATTTAGATAGTATAATGGTTGGCATTGTACCGTTTTCTCCATTCACATGTAGTTTCAAGCTATACGCCTTTTCAAAATTTGATGATTTTTCACCAGGATTGAGGATTGTTGTTCATCTAAAAATATAAGAAAAAGTTATTATCATACTCATAATTCTCCTGGATCAAAAATATTTATAAAATATATTATTAAAATTTAAAAAATTAACATTACTAATAAAAACACAAATTTTATTATCCTATGTGGGTTTTTATTCATATCATTATTTTTTAAAAAAATAATATAATATTAATAAACATTAATTACATAATCATTTATAATATATAAGTGATTATCCTTTCCTTAATATTTATTTTAAAACAAATAGCCCCTTAAAATTAAATGCACTTTTTATTTCATTAGTACATTTATAAATATTCTTGATTATCCTCAATGAAATGATAAAACAAAATAATCCCTAAATGTTTCATGAATATTTTAACCCAAAACCATTAAAAAATTACTTCAAAAACAAGATTATCTTGTTAAAATACAATAAATGAAACATAGTTACACTTAAATGATTTTCATAACATAACACCGTAGGAATTAGTCATTGTATTAGGGAATTTACTAATATAATGACTGATTTACCCACATATAATAATTGACCAATTAGTTTTTTCCCAAATGATGATAATTATATTCTAGCATCTTTCTCATTATACACTTCATATTTATTCAGAAATTAGTTTATTTGGGCCATTATTTTCTTTATATAATGCATATTACCATTCATTTAAGTCATTAATCATAGATCCTTATCCCAAATTTTTGACCGGTAGGATATTGAATATTATTTCATTATCATATTTAAGAGTTGAACATCTATGATATGACATGATTCTCTTATTTGATGTGACTAAAAGTCAAACTATATTAAAGTAACTTTTAATAATTTTATATATATCAGTTGGTATAATTGAAAATTTTCAAACTACAATTCCCATTAGAGTAGTCATACTATTTGGGTAATACTAACATTTCCCTTAATTTTGGTTGTTGGAATTCTTTTTCCATTTTTACAAAAATTATCAAAAGAGTAAAAAATGGTTAATTTGAGGATGAATTAAAATAAAAAATATAATGTTATAAACCCAGAAGGTACAAATTACAAAGGGTATGCATATCTAGACATATGAGTACTTAGCATTCAATCATTGTTATCCATGATAACGTTTCATATTAGTTTTTCTTAACTAATTTTTATTCAAGTAATTCTTAATGGATCCTAACAATTTATGTGAATTTGCAATGAATATCCCCCAGGAGTGTAAAACTAGGTGTGGGGAATGCACCTTTTCATGAATAATGTTATGATGAAGTCCTTATCAATTAACCCTTTTCTGTCATTTACTATAGGCACAAAAATTCCAAATCTAATCCCATAGGTAACATCTATATATAGATATAATTTCATGGAATGTACTCATTCTACCCTTCACCTAAATTCTATGATATTATTATATAGATAGAATTAGTCATTTAATTATCAATTTGGATCCAACTAAATATTTATCATCCAATATTACAAGGGATAACTAATCCTTTTCCATAATAAAATCTATTGGAACACAAAAAATTTACAATTAAAATTAAATTATTTATATCCAAAATGGAAATTAAAGACAATGAAAATATAGTGATCCAAGTTTCAGTAGACGAGTAGGTTCATAACACATTAATAGTTGGGATAAAACAAAATAACCTTATTTTATAGTCCATATTACGATCCTAAAAACACTTATTATCTTAAAACTATATGGTATAACATATGGAATACATTGAAATAATTGGAGCCCTAAAAATATCAGTCAGTAGGTAAACATGACATGTATTCCAAATGTGTGAATTGAATATATAAAGTGTAATCGTAAAATAAAAGGATAAAGGGTTATAAAATAGTATAATAACATAAAAGGCATGTTACTAAAATATAATGGAATAATATGAAATATGGTAACAAAAAATTGATTTACATAAATGTTTGTCAAGGGTAACATCTTAGAAAATATTAGATAGTGGACATAGTACCATAATGGAATAAGTATACTTAGTATCCTAATACTATATGTCTCAGGAGACTAAAATCATTACTCAATGCCTTGGATCACTCTCTGGGTGCACATATCCTTAAATTATCATGATTATGTGTTCAAAAAGAAGGAAACAGAGCATATATAATTAACATAAGAATAACCAATGCATTTAAATGGGTTTCATGATATTTTATCATATCATAATGAATGGTGGTTTGAGTTATAAAGGGTGGGATAGTATTTCACCCATAAATGTGTGGAGGAATAATATAGACATATATTATAGGGATACATATAAATAATATATAAGAAACATATAAGATCAAATGTTTCTACAATTGTTGATGACAAATTTGAATTATTACATGGAATATTTCTTGAAAAAAACATTTCACATCAAAACCACATCATAAAAATAATAAAAAAATGAAAAATATTATAATTTTTTTATTCAATAAAATACAAGTAAACGGATAATGGATTCCTCATAGAGATTAATGGTCAAGATAGAAGTTGATTTCGTATATGAAATATTAGATAAAAGAAATATTCCTATTATACTACTAAAAAAATGTTTAACACTGATCCTCTAATAAAAAATAAAGAAAATTATTTTTAAGGATTTTTATAAATTAATAAATTTAAAAAAGTTATTTAATAAATCCTTTGGGTAATGATACAAATATTAATTAAAATATTTTTATTAAACATGGGTATGTAAGATAAATTATTTTTTTCCAATGAGTAAAATGAAGTCAAATTTTCTTAAAAATATTTTCTAAACAATATTGAGAACTGCAGAGATGAAATTTGTACTATTACATGAAAATTTAATTAACAATAATAGGAATAGAAAGTAAAATTGATTTATTATTCAATTATCATTTAAATATCTTCAATCTAAATGAATGAATAAAAAATCCCCATTAAAATGGTATTAAAATTTAAACTATTAGAATTTAAAATTAATTGAATAATAACTCCTATATATTAAAAATATAAATATTGAATTAAAATAGATTGAATTATGATGTAATAATGATATAATAATTAATGGTGAATTATATAAACTATTTTAATGAAATTAAGTTTATAAAAGAACATGTATCTCGATGAAGGAGGTTTTGAGACGAAACACTTGCCCTGAGTTAATTCTTTGTTTTGTTAGTAATTTATTTCATGTATAATAGACATATTTTTTATCTTAATATCATTTTTCTAGCCACATCATATATAAATGAACCATTTAATTCATTAATTTTAATAAAAAATTTAATTAGAAAATCAGTTATGACATTGTTATTTGTTTTTAACATTCATGATTCATAATTTCAGAAAAACTTTGGTGTTATGACCGTGGTCTATGGGTTCATTGTTACATATTATGTATAATCATAATCATGATATATGTTTAGTTTTTAAAAATAACATATAATTTTAAAACAAAACATTATATATGGTTTTGAAATGTGATGTATATTACAATCATGGAGATGGTTGGGAGTATTTATGCATGAGTAGTGATTCCATTTTTCACTAATCATTAAAGAAATAAAGTATGTTTTAATATATATTTAAATAATTATAAATACCTCATAATGAAAATATTATTTTATTATATACTCATAAATAAAAAATCCATGTGATTCATAAATATAAATTTAATCACATCATGTCGTGAGGTTGTAATCCGTTATATATATGAATTATTTAACCATATTTCAATGGATGGTCTGGTATTAAGGTATAAGATATTTTACATTCCCAAATTTACTAAAATATAATGGTTTTAATTTATAAAAATTAAATCTATAATTATGAATAGTTTTTAGAGGAGTTTAAGGAAAAGAATAATATCAACTAGTAATGCAGTAGTCCACTATATAAAAATTAATTGTTTTGTTTCCCATTTTATAGATGAAATTAAGATTGATAAATATTATGTCATAAAATTTGAATTTCTATATATAAGAGAGACTAGTGTTATTAGTTTGTAATTTTTAATAAATAATTTATTGTGGAATGGAAGAATTATAAAATGTGTTGTTGTGTGAAAATTAATACCATAACTTAGGGGACCTCATGTAAATATTTTATTACGGTGTATATGGTTTTCTTTTAAGAAGACCATAATATATAAACTATTTACAAAGGATGTTGGGGTGTTATTTTTCTGTTAGTTTTCAAGACAAATGGATTAGTATGTTTGTAAATGAGAGGATATGTGTTGTAATTTTATATTGGTTGAGTAGTGGATTTTTTATAAATAGAAAAAACTATTTAATAATTAAAAGTCACTATATATTCAACTATATAGAAAATATAAAAATCATTTATGGTAGGGGTGATATGGTCTATCCACACCTTAGAAAATCAATAAGAATCATTTTTAAACACATTAATCCCACTATCATTTAGTTTAGCCCCTGATAAAGGGGAATTAATATTAACCAATATAGTATGTTTTTTACTGTTATATTGTTAATTATAGAAAAAAATAAGTGCAAAATAATATATCACATTAATTTTAACGATTATAAGTATGGAATAAATTGTATTAAATTCAATTATGAAATAAAGGAAAATTTAATATATTATAAAACACAAAATTGAGATAGATTGGTGTTTAAAAAATGTATTTCTCGTCAAAAAGTTGATTTAAAAGTAACACATAAAATACTAATATTCAACATATTCATTTAAATTCATTAATAAATAAAAATAATCAATAAATGTTATTAAATTCATTTCTAATTAAAGGATGTTTTAATAATGAAAAATTTAATAAAAATTATGCACTTTTGAATATTTTTCATCAAAAAGCATTTTTTTAATTATAAAAATAAATGTAAAAAAGATAAAATATAATTATGATTTAAATATAATTAATTAGGATAAATATTCAAAAAATATACATTATTTTAAATTAATTTTATACCATAAATTATCTTTTTAATTAAATAATCTCCCTATATGAAATGATAGTTTAACTGAGATTACTATTGTTTTCTATTCATTAAAAAATAATCATTTTTTGAAAAATGATAAATTGTAACCCAATGTTATTTTTTATTAACATATATGAAATGAATTTAATTTTATCTAATAAATTTTATACATTTTAGTGAAATTAATAATAATTTAATTTTCATACAATGTAATAAAAATAGTTTTTAATGAAACCTTATTTCTGAATAATAAAATCATTTTCTAAAAAAATATTGTGATTATAATAAAATAATTTCATAACAAAATTATGTTGAGTGGAAAAAAATATATTTTTTTATAATCAATATTATCTTTTTTATAACCTCTATTTTAGTATCTAGGTTATGGTGGGAATATATAAATAATAATACATATCTAGTTTTACAATATTGTTTACTAAACTAAAGTGTTGTAAGTAAAGTAATCTCTTAGAGAAATCAAATTTATTTAACGAGAATTTTTTTATAAATTCTCACAATGTTACAAAATATTTATGTTTTAAACATTACATATTCATCCTTAAATAAAACACTCATGTATTAATAGTTAGTCCACATTTTTTTCAACATTGCATATCCTTAAAAAGAGTTTGTTTAATTGTGTAAATTGATTCAAGTGTAATCCAGTAACCAAATGCCATCCAAGTTATTTTTCGATGAATTTTAATCAATTAAATTCTTTATAACATATTCTTAGAACATGGGAGATAAATATTATTAGTATAATCATAACAAAAGTAATTTATTTTATATTGTGGTGTTTAAAGTATACATATAATAATATATAATAAATTAATGTTAGTCTTGATTTTAATGTGAGAAAAATTTGTTGGATGGAATACTTTTAAATTTGAAATGATTTTCCTAGAAAATTTTTATAGATATTTAATATAAATTAATATGTGATACAAATATTACTATAATTATATAAAAGTGTCAACACATACTTCAAAAATACAAATAGAATAATACTAAAAATTGAATTCCTTTAAAAAAGGAAAGATAAAGATATTCATTTAATGTTTTCAAATATCAATGGAATTATTAACATTAATTATGTTAAATCTTCATAAATTTTATAATCTATGTACCTAAATGAATTTTCTCAATATATGATCTTGATATGTTACAAGTGAAAAACAAAAAAAAATGTATATTAAGTTGTGTGGAAACCATAATAATCCTAAAACATTTGAAAAAAATAATTTCCCCACGATTGTGTGAAATCTAGTTTAGGTAACATGTTTCATAATGTTTTTAAAAAATAAATTTCTATTACAACCAAATAAAACAAGAATGCTTCAATACCATGTAAAATAATTTCTGAAACATGTTAATATACTATGAACATAATTAATCTAAATATGATTAAATTCATGAATATTCATGTTATAATTATAATGTATATATAATATTCAGGACATAACAAAATTATATATAAATATTTTCTCTTCTATGATAACAATTTTACTCTTTCACTTTTAGGTTTTATGAATAATTTTAAAAATGATAATAGTTTATTCTAAACTATTAGATAATAATTTTTAGAGAAAAAAACAGAAAAATTATATTTGAATTTAATTAATTTCAGTTATTTTAAACCATTCAAAACCATGTTATTCAATAAAAATTAGATACGTAAGATTATTAATGTACCATCCTTAAGACACTCCACTGTAAGAAACAACACATCACTTTGTCATTAAATAAGCTCAGTGTCCTTGAAATCAATAAAGGGTGTCCCTAAATTCTGGTACCCATTTCAGTCTCCATGGAAAATATCCAACACTAAACTCTTATAATAATATTTCCCTACCAACCCACACAATCCTCTCAATGTAACACCCCAAAATTCTAAAATAATAACATATTATTCAATAGTTCATATGAAATGAAACTCCAATCATAGAAGGAAATATAAAACGACATTACCTTAAAATATATTTACTACTTTACACAACATCAATATATGATATATAATTATATTCAAGAAGAATAGAGTTGTCTTGTGTCACATGCAACAACGACTTCAATCTATAGCATGAGTTGTTATGAAGACATATTTTTACCAAATTTTATCAACATTATTATTTTAATAGAAAAGTTTATAGAAGATATTATATTGGAGGTTATTAATTGTATTAACAAATTTATGAAAACATATCTTTAAATAATAATGTTACCAATTAGTTAGAATTGAATATATAAAATGATTGAATATAAAGGAATTGTATTTGTAAAGAAATATTTTAATGTACCAATGATGTTTTTTCTCAAAAAATTAAAATAATTACTATTTTTTAGATTATTTTAATGAATTATTTTTATTATATACCTTAAAATAATTCATTCATCAAATATATTTTATAGGAATACTGTAAGAAAAAAAATCAAATTTTAAACATTAGAAGTATTATTATTATAAAATATTTTTTCCAACCAATTAATGGCACACTAGATTTAAAACTAAAATTTTAAAATTTTATAAAATAAAAATATTTTTTTTATTTATAATGTCAAAAAAAATTAGAGTGAGTTTTTTGTATTTTTTTCTGAAGATTTATTTTATTCACGGCTAGAGAAAAAACTGTGGAAACTTAATTGAAAACTATATTTCCATATAAATAATTTATAATGATAATGAAAATTATGAAATAATTTTAAAGTGAAAATATTAAAATTATATATCAATTAACCTAATTAATTTCATTTTGATCAAAATCATAATAAAATAAGATTTAAAAACATTGTAAACATTTTAACATTTTATAATTAAAAACCTTCTCTCTCATCACATCTATTTAATTAATATTAAATAAATTTTTTCTACATATGTGGATTTAATTTGATGAATTGGAGACCATATTTGAAATAATAATTGTTTTTAACAAATAAAAATTTCAACATAATTTATTTATATAATTTATAGTTAAATAAATTAAAAATAATTACAATGAATAACAAAAAACATTGACTTACACAAAGGACTTAATGAAAAACGTAAATGGAAAAATGACATAACCATTTATACAATTCTACTTTTATGGAATTAAATATAACCTTATTATATTATTATAGAATCATTTGGGGTTTGGGGGATATTTACATGAAATTGACCAATATAATTAGTTAAGTAATATAGTAGACAAAAATAATAATTTCGTCCCTTAAATATGTATAATATTTTTGTAAAAGGGAAAAAACGAAACATTTTTCTCTATAGAAAATAATTTTAATAATAATCTTTTTTTCCATCATAATACTTTATCTTCTAAATTTTAAAAAGTATTATTCAGTTGACATGCTTAATAAATGATAATATAATAATTATTTACTTATTGATTAACGAAAATATATGCCTCTAAAAATATAAAAATTCAAGTAAATTAAATGAATTATTATATTAAATTAATTTTTAGAATTATATATGAGGTTATATAACACTAAAATTAATATATTAAATTTACATAATTTTATTTCCTTTTTTAAAATCAAGTTAAATTAACAGTCTCTAAATTTAAAGTAATGAAATTTTATAATAGATAATATTTTACTAAGTGAATTAAATTTACAAAAAACATTATATTCAATAATGTTTTTTTAAATTTTATTGAATATAAAATATGGTACATTCACAGTTCAATTTAACTTTTATAATAAAAATTTTTACACATAGATAATGAAAACTTTGTAATAATAGTTATTGTTAATGTAGTGTGTTTGTGCTTTACATGCTATTCTGTTAAACTTTTTTTCCAACACAGAAGAGATTTTTATTTTATATATTATATACCATATTTTTACTTATTTTAAAAAACTAATCTAATAATTATCACATTAAATCATCGTTAAATGATATATACATTTGGTTAGAGAACAAGTTAAAATAGGGGGAAAATTGTCAAATTCAGAAAAAAAGTGTTCTAGGAAAAAATGTTTAAAAATGTGTAATATTTGGTATTGTACATTTTTATATACCATATCATCCTTTTAAATATTAAATTCTTAATTTTAGGTCAAAATTAGGTATGGGAGACTACCTAATAGTGATTAATTTTGAATATTTACCATAATACCACTATTCATCAACAATAAAACGGAATTCACACCCTCTAATTTTGTGACACCTATCAAACAATTTTTATCAAACATTATTTGAACAAAAATATTTTTAACATACATAAACATATACTAGAAGCCTTATTTTTGGCTGATATGAAACCATTTATGTTTTTAGTGATAATATTTGGAAGAAACCCAATGAAGTGTTAATGTTCTTCTGGATGCATTTTTATTTTATTTCTTTCTCCGCCTCAACCAATTAAAAGTAGATTGTTACCATTAAACATACTCATTTTCTATTGTATACTAATATGTTTATATGTTATTGTTACAACCTAAAATCACACACAAATCCATTAAAAGGGTTATGAAATGATTTTTCATTTATACGTCAGCTTACCACCACACGAATTAATGTAATTCATTTTTCCATTACCACTATTGAGGGATAAAAATAATGATGGATTTATAGTTTAGATATAATATTTAGGAAATATATTATTTGATGATGATTTTATAATTAGTATTTATTAGATACCCTCATAGTTTTAATTTTGTTGCAATACAATATAGACACTAATGTGTATGTTGGACTAAGAGATGTGATTAATTCACCCATTACATGGAGTGTAATTAAGATGGACTTAATTCATGTATTATATATATATATGAAATAATAATTATAATTTAATGATAATATATATATAATTTTATTTTATTTCATTTAGAAAGACAAGAAACTCAAAACAACGATTATGTGTACCTACTGCCTACCATCTCCTTGAACGAAGTATTTTATTTCCTATAACTAAAAAATAAAGATTAATATAAATATATCTATTATAAATAAATATGAAACATAAATAATTTCTTAAATTATTAATATGATAAATTAATTATATAAGAAATAGATCTAAATTCTAACTTTTCTAGATATATAGGAAAAAGGGAATTAACACAAAAAACATTGAAAATTAATTTAATATTATTAATGAATGGGTGATAAGATGTTAATAAAAAATCACATGTTATAATAATAAGATTAATATGGTTCTGGATTGATTAATAACATATTTAATACAATTATATAAGAGGATACATGTTATTCAACCAAAAGGGAGTGTAAGGTTATGTATTCCGTCCCAATTTACATTCACTTAAGGCTTAATTATTATTATAAACAAATTAAATTTTATGTGGTGTAAATATTTCAATATTGACATGTGTTATCAAGGATAATTTAATAAATGTATAAATTTAAGTTCAAATTTGAATCATTTCATCCAAATGTTTTTATTTGATCATTGCACAATGTTGAACTTTATCTAGACATCTAACTATCATTGATGATATTATGATTTGTCTTCAAACCATTATTTTACAACAATATTTTCCTTTAGAAATTTAATTTATATTAAATATCCATGTTTTTATCTGATGTATATGATTAGTTCCTAAACCATATAACATTTTTATGTATGGTGTTTGTAGTGAATTTTATTTGATTATCTATGTAAGTATTGCTAAATTTGTATACATTAATAAATAGAAATATTTGATATGGAATTTTGAAAATAAATTAAATTTTTTTATTTTATATATGAGTAATGAATTGGATGGTTTGTGAAAGTTATATACAATACTTTATATATCCTGTTTAACCATCAGCAAAAATCTTGCGGAAAATCAGTTCGCCAATCATTTTTCTACTTAATCTCTTAAACTGTCTCACGAATGATCTTAACAGTATAAGAGTTCATGTTCAAAAAATATGACATAAAATAATTAAGAAATAACTTCAATGAAAATTATGTATTTATTATTATTTAAGAATGATATTTTTCTTGGAAGATATCTATGGATGAATTAAATTTGAATCTTATTAATTTAAATGGAATGTGTGTTTATTTTCACATATATCCATTTTCATTATTTTATATATTTCCTTCATAGAGACATTATTTAAATAGAATTTGTGTTATGTTTTTTTTCTATTCCATATTAATAATACACATTTATTTAATATTTTATCCACGATACTTAATCCATATTAAGAATTTCAGATTATTTTCATTTTCTCATGTTTTGAAGAAGATATATTTGAATTATTTTTCAAGGATTTTCTATATTATATTTTTTATGTTTTATTTTATTTTCCAAATATAATATTGATATCATATATGTAATATATTTCTTCACATCTCATAGAATGATATGTCTTTTTTTTGAATCTTTTATTTATGAAAATGTAATAAAGTAAGGAACATTCTACTAGTTAATGGGGTCAGGGTCATTATAGTTGTTACTATAGCACATTTAGTAGAAACAATGGAAACTATATTTATGAATAAATCCATTAGGGATCACTACCATTAGATATTAATCGAGGATAAGTATATATTAACATTATATAGTTGGTATGATAGATATTATGTTGGTATTTCTAAAACTGAATCCTTTTCTAGATATTATATGTGAACATGGTTAGGGAACAAATGTACACAATGTAATAAATATGAAATGGGAATGTTGAGAATGAATCATGTGTAACATGGTACAAAACAAAAGGCCTTTCTATACACCTTTTTTATCAATACCTTGGAGGTTTTGTAAAGATAATTCACACATTCATTACAAAACATTATGAAGGATTTAAACAAAAATATTTCCGCAAAGATACACAGATTATGATAGTGTGATTATCTATGCATAGATTTTTGAATTAATGATAAGTTTTATGCTATATTTAGAATTATAAAAAGTTTATAAATCTGTGATATAATCATGTATATAATATTGTTTAGATATAAAACCTATAAGGATTAATGGAAGCAATACTCATAGAGAGTATAGATATTTCCCTATTAATGAAAATGATATAGAAGGTATTGAAACTGAAACATTTGTAGATATAATATGATAACATAACCATGTTATAAAAAATAACCCTATATAGATGTAAAACATATTCCACTATAAGATTCTATGATGATTGTTCATTTTATGAAAAATAGGCCCCCATTATTTAGTGGGACTACTTATCCAATTGCCAATGACAAATGGAAAATGTCATTCGGGAAGACATGTATTTAATTGGAATGTGGTGAAAATGATTATGTCGCACTTATAATGTATTTTATAAATCATATATATATCAATTGTGGTCGTTGAAAAAAAAATTAGGGTGGGAGATGATATATAATTCACGCAATGGATAAAATTTAAGGATATATATTTTGTAAAATATTCCCATTCATGGAAGAAACTAGGATAAAGAGAAAATTCAGTATCTAAATGAAAAAGTATGAATAATGTGTTTTGGATTTTGAATAAACCATTACATGTTCATATTGGTATTCTATAGACAACATATGAAACATGGAGAGATATATTATTCCTTTTTTTAATATCTTCATACACTTCATTTGAGGTCACTGGTCTCCACAACTTTTTCATCATAGGATGAAATAGTTTTCTGTGGCATAAAAATGGGAAGCAAAATTTCTAGAATTAATATACTAAAGAGGAATTAATATAAGACTTGGTAATATAAACACTAATGAAAATATGATGTTTAAAAAAATAAGATGATGAAATATCGATCATAAAAGAAATAAGGAAAGAATCACTTTTGGAAGTATCTTAAATTCATGAGTGTTAATTATATGTTTGGAGAAAGGGATCACAGTATTAAAAATGAATGGGTAAAAATAAAAAAAATTGTAATCATTGTTACAATAAAAATAAGATAGGGAAATAAGAAAATTAATTCCCTAAGAATCAAGGGAATAATCCCTATAAAATCTATGGAATCATGTTTAATCTTTTTCATTTAACAAAACTCAAGTCGAATGATTAATATGATTCGGTATTTGGATAAATCAAATATGTTGTAAGATTATTTTATTAATGATAGATTTATCATTATAATTTTGAGATATATATTAATTTTACTATAGTATGTTTCCTAAATTTATTACAAAGATTTTTTTATATGGTATAATAAATGTGATTCCAAAGAGAGTGGAACTTTATAGAAAAAACATGGTCGGGGAAAAGAGAGGACTTTATATTTTTCAAATTTTTGATTAATGACATTTTAAAATGACATGAATGATATGGAGAAATTAAAATAAAATTTAAATAAATACCTTCAAAATTATTTTTATGTGGTGGATCATAATTACATGAATTAGGAAAACCATTTTTTAAATATATTAAGTTAAATGTTGGTTGAGTTTTTAGAGATTGATCAATTACTACACTATTTAATAAAAACTATTATAAGATATGAAGTTGAAATAGATAAACAATATAACAAAGGATGAAATGTTTTTATAAAATAGAAATGTACCATGTTTCTATATTTTAATATATTCTATGAAAGTGAAATAATTCACCAACTCTAGTCAAAACGGTCCTGAAATAGAAAGGTTTTCTTATTATCACAACTTTATAGGATATCAATGACCAATTTAACACCTCTATGTTATGGATTTGTGGTCATTAAATTTATCATTCATATGTTCTCTATCGCTCTCTATCATTATTTGAGTGTTATTTTTCATTTCGATGTTCATGTTACCATTTCCCACAAAATTTCTCCTATATGGAAACCAACTTATGTGAATTTTGTAGATGAATTTTATAATTCCAATTATCCAATATTTATTGGATTCATTATCAAACCATTTATGATGTGGGTTTTCAATATATGTGTTTCAAAATAATGATCTCTTAATTACAAATATCATGGTTAAATTGTGATGATGAAATGTATTTTAGGTGGAAAAAATGTTACACCCTGAAATTATAAAATACAAATATTTTATTCAATTGGACGTATAAAATTAAATGTTAAGAATAGAGGGGAATATATAATGTAGAGAATTTAAAATATTTTCCTATATTAAGTAAATTAAATCCATGATATAACTTGCAATGCATGCAAGACTCAGTATGCTTGTGTTACACAAAATAACGACATTATTCAATAAATTTTATTATGCGCAAGACATATTTTTTCCCAATAATTTTAATATTACTATTTTGAATAAAAATTATATACTATAGGTTAAATTGGAGGTTATTATTTTTAAAAAATATTATATCCAAATATATGGTTTAATTCATTATTTACCTATTTATTAAAAATTAATATAAAACCCAATTGAATATAAATGAGGTGTTTTTATTAAAATCTTTTTTATCTACTGATGAAATATTATATTAATTTATTAAATTATATTATATTATTCGTCGATGTAAATAAAATTTATATATTATATATGGAATTATATTTTTTGATATTCATCAAATATATTTTATAGGATTATGATAATAACAAATTCAATTTTACTCATAGAAAGACAAATTTTTATAAAGGACAATTCACAACCTATAAATAAAAAACTTGTTTTAAAACTAAATTATTTAAAATTAATGAATTTATATTAAAAAATTAAACATTATTTTTTAAAATAATATTGTAAAAAGTATATTAAGGTGAGTATTTGGAGTTTTTTAAGATGTTTCATTTTTTTATGAGTGGAGGTAAAATATTGAATTTTAATTAAAAACTGACATTTCATATAAATAATTTATAATATTAAATTATATTTTTAATAGGTTTTAAATAAAAATAATAAATTATATTTAAAATAATCCAATTTATGGCACTGTATAAATTATTATATAAAAACATTGTAAACATAAGACAATTTTCATATTAAAAACCCACTATCTCCTCATATATTTATGATTAACACTAAATTAATTTTCCCAATTATTTTGGTTAAATTTGGAAATAGAGATTTCATATTCTAAATCAGCATAAGTTATAGTTTATAATATGATCAATTTAATTTTCTTTACCAATAATATTAGTGGAAGTACGAAAAATTTGTAACATCAATTTCGACAAAATGAGTTTACCAAGAGAACAAACATTAAATATTATAGCCAAATTACGTAACCATTTTTTCAAAAGACATTTCATTGACATATTAAAACCATTATTACCTTTCTATTTAATTATATGACTTTTGGGATACATTAGCTACAACATGACCAAAATAATAATTAAATAATGAAGAAGTAAAAGAGACATTTTTCTTCGTTTTAATATCTATAATGCTTTGGGAATGGGAGAAAAACTAAATTGGTTTGATTATAATAATTATTATAAAATATACGTACTTTTTTCTATCATAATAATTTATCATTATTTTTTATATATGAAATAGAAACATAAAATAATACTGAAATGAGGACCCAATATTTATTTAGTAAAAAGTTAACTAAAATAAAAGATACAACAAATATAGAAAGTTATGTAAATTGAATGTATTATTTTATTACATTATTTATATGATTAATTTAGAATTATACATTTATTTTAAAATAATAGTTTCAAATTTTATCATTTTATTTATATTCATTAACTGAATTTTAATAAATAATATCAAAAATTGACACTAAATTTTCTTTATAAAAAATTATGTTTGATTAGATGATTTAATGTTATAAAAAATCATATATTTTACCAAGTGTTTTCTAAATTTTAAAAAATATAAAATATGATCTATAAATTTACCTATGTATGTTTTATAATGAATATATTTCCCACTAAATAGTAAAAACATTGTTATAATGGTTAAGGATTAAATAATGTTTTTGCGAGTAAAATGCACTTATAATATAATAAAATTAAAAATCAGTAGAGATATATTTTATAAATTAGTTAAAATATTTATAACCATTTATTAAAAATTATCTAATTATTATCTAATTATATTATACTGGATGAATAAATTACTTTGGTAAGATAACTAGTTAACAGAGGGAAAAAGCCAAAATGGTAAAATAAAGAAACACAGTAGTTTAGAAAGAAAATATGTAAAACATGTCTTATATTAAGATTAAAATGTTTCTATTGACCATATAATCCTTCAGAACATTAATTATTAATTCTTGTATACCCAAGAGCTAAGGGATATCTCCCAATAGTTAATACATATGAGTACTAATAATAACACCACATCACATCATCTCTAAAAGTGAACTAACTCCTCAAATGTATTCCTTCCTACCAAGCCATTTGGATCAATTGAGATCAAATAAAATAACTCTCCATTAAAACTAAATTCATCCTAGAATCCCTCATTTGTGATTAATGTAATTATTTCATATTATTTACTATACACCTAAGTAAGAAACCTGAAGAAGATGTAATCTTCTTCTAAAAGTGTTTTTTTATTTCAATACCTCATCCAATTAATATTATTACATGAAAATTGAAAATAAAATTATATTACATATACCAATATGTTTTTATTTAATTTAAATTACCTAAATACTTGTACACTTTAATCAAATGGGTTATTAAAATCATCATTCATTTGTACTGATTATTACCGCCTCACTAATCGATGTTATTAATTTCTTCATACCACATTCCATTGTTCATAATAATGAATAATTTAATGTTTTTATATGATATATAAGATTTTATTTTATTTTTATTATTATATTTAACATAAATTCATGCTCTCAATTTGGGGTAATATAATATTTTCGCTCATGTGTACGGTGGAATATCGCTTCATGAAGTTATGTGATTCTATCCTGATATACAAAGAATGTATCAAGGATGGTTTCAATAAAATTATGTGATATATATGAAATAATTATTGTAATAGAAATATAATAATAACACACACACACACATATATATATTTATTATTTACTTTTCATTATTTTAACACGATAAGAAAAAGGAAACAATGTTCAAGCATATGTGCGACCAACCCTTTCATTGAATTGTGTAATTAATTTCCCATCAAAAAATTTTATAAATTATTATAAATAAATATATAATATTTTTTGTACACACATCATGCTTTACATTTTGAAAATGATGGAATAATTATCTACTTATGTTGAACAATTGTTTTTGCAAACATGTTTAAAATATAATGCAATTGACACTGAAACAATGGAAATTATGAATTATTATTAACAAACAGGTTATAATATTCTATAAGAGAATAATATAGGATATTGAAAATATTAATATTGTTATATTATAGGTTAATAAACTCATTAAAATCATTAAACATGTCATTAAATGGGGTCAACCAAAACAGGGTGTAAGGTAAGTGATTTATCAACAATTTTCATCCCATAGACACTAAATTTTTATTACAAACCAACTTTCGTTTATGTGGTTCATATACATCCCATTATAAATTTAATATTAGTAATAGTTATTTATTTATATAATTTTAATTTTTTATTTAAATCATTCCATCTAATGAGATTTTATTTGAAAATTACAAAGTGATAAAAATCATTTTAAAATAACTCTGTTTTTTTATGAAAATTTTATCAAGATGAAATAAATTTATGATAATGATTTCTCATTGGAAATTTAATTTTTCATAAATTTTAATTTTCTATTTTGATTGATATGATTATTTCATAAACAATATACAATTTTTAAATATGTCTTTTACATTGAATGTTTTTTGATTAACTTGGGAGATATTGATAAATCCGTATCATGTTCTAAATACAAATATTTGATAAAAAATATTTCACATGAATTAAATTTATTATAAAATATATATTGAATGATTTCACTTGAAATTAGGGGTGGGTATTGTAATTTATTTAACCTCTTATGCATCGATAATTATCATGAGAGAAATCAGTTCCCCAAATTAAACGAGTATCTACAGATAGTTTTAAATTGTCTTGTGAATGTTTTTGATGATATAAGTATTCATGTGCCTCCGATATAACATTGAATATTTAATAATTTAATTCATATGTAATTTTTTTATTTATATTATTACTTATGTTAGATATTTTTTGTTTGTCATTATCTATGGTTACATTTACTTTATAGGTTATTGAATTAATTAAAATGTGGGATACATTATTTACCTAGACATATTTCCTCTCCACTATCTTAACATGATATTCATGTTATATTTATGTTATGAGTTTTCAGTTATTTAAATTAACATATTTATTATAATTATTGACTAATGATATCTTCTAAAATACATAACCCTTACTGATAATTTGATCTCACCTTTATTTACTTCCATTCAAAATATTTTGAAGAAGATATCATTTAATGATTTTTAAAGGATGTAGTTTATTAGACTTAATTATGTAGTATGTTGTATTTTTAAACCCCAATGAAATATTGGTATCTTTTATATAATCCAGTTTTTCAAAACACCTAAACTACTCAATCCTTTAAAATTTCAATGTTGTATCTATGATAATATTAAAAAAATAAGGGCAGCGAATCTGGCCTACTGGGGACAAGGTCATTACACAAAAGTTAATTTCTCACCGATCCATCATATCTAATAACCTAAACCCCTAATTCCAATTACTCATGACCAAAACCTCTAAAGTTATACCATTTATTCCAATAATTAATGAATAATTTTAATGACCTCGAGTCCTACCTTTTGTGAGCCTCATGTTAACAAATTACATTGAGTATTTAAAATCACACATATGGAACGTAATTCTCTAAAAAATTAATAATAGGAACAAATTATAGGATATAAACAGATAAAAATTCCACTACATAATTTAAATATATGGAAACCAAACCATCCAATAATGAATGTCAAAAAGAAAAAAAATTCATTAAAAGTCTCCATGTTGAACCAAATATTTTCTAATACATTAACAAATGTGAAACTCTAATTACATCCAATCTAGAATTGACTAACACCATCCCCAACGCTATCAAAGAATCTTGATAAAATTTTTATACATATATAGGGTAGTCATAACATTTATACTCTTTATGATCATAATAATTTTCTACTCTGTATATGTGAAAGAGGTATACTAATTCATTAGTGAAATAATTTTATAACCAACATGTACTAAAATATGTCAGCTATCCAATCCCAATCGATCAATGAAATGTGAACCAAATAATAAATTCATGTATAGTTATATATGAAGAAACATTTTGTAAAATAGTTCCCCACATTGCTTCCCCACTATGATTCTCCTCCCACTCAGCCATATTTGAATGATATGTTTCACCGAAAAATTATTTTCAAATTAACCACACTACCATCCCAAATTTAATGTTATTTTGATTTGGAAATATGTCTTTTACCCATCCTCCCATAGGTTTTGACATCCCATATCATCATTATTCCATTTTACAACATAATCATCTCACATACCACCACCATTGAATCCACATCATCCCATTACAATAATCATGTAACAAGAATATTTGTGCATTGTGTACATAGATTACAAGAACCCTGTTCCATACTAATACCATGCATGAAAACAAAAAATAACCCCCTCATCATTTCTTTAATCATCAGAACTAGTTCACTATATTTACAATCTATCACAAATGATACATAGCAAGTAGACATGAAAGGGTTAGTGGTGAAGAGTATATAATAACTGATCCACCCACACCAAATAGTGATGTTCTATAAAACACCCAAAAGAAAAAAGTGGGAGTAATTTTAAACACATGAATCATGTGGGGTCTATAGAAAAATAAATATTATAATATAATATAATATAGAAAAAAAAGAAAACCTAATCTTGGGTTTCATTAAAATAATTACAAAGTGTTTCATAAAACATCCATAATTTCTCATAACCACTACTAGTATCAACAAACTCTGTTAATACACACCCCACATAACCATGCCATAGATAAGACAGGTTTCAATTTTCCTTTATCATTTTGAAGCCCCACCCTTTCCAGAATTAATGAGATTCTACTAACTCCATTTATACTAAAAATATTAATTTCACATTATAAAATCCCATTAAATTACCATTAATATTAATTTAATATATATACCATATATCAATTACAACAAATTTTATTATTTAATTTCATCCCATGCTTATTCATTTACCAACCCAAACCATTTATTTTTGTCATTACGAATATAATACATAGACACACAAACAACAAATAAATCTATTCCACATTGAAACTCATCCACCAAAAATTGACTAACTATTATAAAAAAAAATTATTCCCTCACGAAAACCCAAAATTTTCACCACAATAATAAAAAATTACAATAACCACACATCTTCCCACATCATATGTAGGGACATATAACTTTAGCTTAACTTCCCAATACATTATTCCTAAACCCTTATAACTTCCATCACTGATAAATACCCAAATAATCCATACACATCACACAAGAATAATAAAAAGTAACAAAAATACATTACATTATCTCTAAAAATTAATATCCACCATAATTTTATATCATGGTCTTTCACACCAACACATTTTTTTGGAATTGATTATATCAAAATGATTCAGTCTTCACGGTTTTCTTGTTAATTTGAAATTTGGAATCTATTTTGAATATTATTTATGTTGAGTTTATGTAATCCAAAAAATATTATTTCAAAAATAAAATTAATTAAAATATAAACAAGGACCCCAAAAATAAGGATTTTTGTTAAGGAGTATAAATAGACAATCTTTTATGAAATATAACATTACATATAATAATCATGAGAAATACATTCCAATTAAATCTCAGATTAATATTATTATTTATAATATTATATATACCATTTGTATCCACAAATATAAAAAATAGTTGAATTTATATATATTCACATAATAGAATAACCTAATGTGTATACCCTATATTGTTTAGAGCATCAAAGAGAACCACTACTCTGAATGATAGAATCAAGGGATATAACATCACTAAATGCACAAGGAAATGTTCTAGAATATATCCATAACCTACATGAGAAATACCTATATTATTTCCAACCCAGAATAGAATATTTTCACAAAAAACACAAAAAGGATATAAGAACATGAATAAAATTTTAGGGAAGAGAAGGAGGAGTGATTTAAACTATGGAAAATTGATTCACCAAAATCCCAGAGGTTGGGACCACCATGTGAGAGGAAGGGGGTGTATTGTTGTCAAATGTTTCTTGATTAATTAATTAGATTGAAACAAGGGAGGTTATGCATTATATTTTATTGGATTCCATACAATCCACAACATGTTGTAGTGAAAACTATTTATCTTAGGGTCTCTAATGGTCAATTAAGCTATTAATCTCCGATGAATAGTTTCCTATATTTTTCATTGTTTTATTACTTTATATTCCTTTGAAAATTCATTTGGTTTCGACCTTTTATATAGAATGATAGATTCTCTAATACTCACCATGGATATACCCAAAAATAATTTATACAAAATATGGATGCTTCTTCCACACCATTCCCAAAGACACAATGTGATTATCTTGATCTCCCCATATTACATTGGTGGTCCCCAAAAAGTATACCCACACCCTATAACTTTAGTGAAAAATTACATGAAGACCATTTTACAAAGTGTGACCTCCCAAAAAGATGTAAAACTCGCATATTTCAATCATCCTGATGAAACCAAATATCCTATGATATGTTCTGTGACTTACATAAAAACATATAATTCCTAAACAATTTGTAACAGAACCATCACTAGGACATGGTAACCATAATTATGTCCATATTTGTACCCTCCAACATAAAATGTATCTATAGTATCTCTCACCACCACTAAGCCCCATAAAAACATAAAGTGAATATTTTTAGTCATATCGTATTTCAAACCATGATAATGAGTAGGTTGAAGTAGATGATGTTTTCTAATAATATTTATAAATAAATTCTACTTGAATGATATAATATATATTGATGAACAATAATAATATTGGATTTTATAGGTGTTAGATATACTATCAATATATGTATGATTCATTTTATCAGTAGTGAAAAGACAAGGCTTTGAAAGTAGATGATATTGATGGACATGGAAATATTCAACTATTTTGTATGAATTCTCAAATACACATACAATTATTTTAGAACCAATATTCATTATATTCATGAATATTATAAAATGATTAACAAGAACTGTTAACATCATGTTAAATTACTGATAAAAATTCCATAAATTTAGTGATAAAAATGATTTAACATATATAACAATAAAAAGGATAAAATGATCCCATATAATGAAAAATTAAAAATATGGGGTCGTTGAATCCCATAATGAAGATATTGAATGTCTTTTTGTTAGATGGATTAAATAACCAAAACAAAATATGCACATTGTAGTTCTGAAAGAGAGAAAAATACTATGAAAAATAGGTTATAGGATATAGATGAAACAAAGTTGAACAGAATGATAAACCACACCGATCTACTAAAAATTTATCATTGATTAATTAATGAGGAAGTTAAGGTTCCCTTAACTATAGAAAGAATTATTATACAAAATTATAGTTACGGAGTGATGTCAATCACTGCTATAAGAAATGATGAATCTAGTATTATATTAGATCATTAAAATGATATGATACAAATCATGTTATCAAAACCAAAATATGTACTTTTTTAGATGCCTCAAAAGAGATTTTGAATCTAAAGTTCATTGTTCACAAAATATATACACAATAGTAGGTGTAGTATAATATTTAATGAATCCAAATCTATAATCTATGAAACATGAACTATTGATTATTTCTAAAACAAAAAAGCATGAAATGTTAAAGCATTATTTTATCCTAATAACAATACTTTTTTAAAAGAGATATAATGAATCGAGATCAATTTTTTGGAAAAATAATTCAAAGATATTTTTTAGGATATATTTAAATAATGATTTAGTTTTTATATTACCAGATTATTTATCATCAGTAGATGAAATATTAAACAATTAGAATAATTAATATGTTATAATAAAGAATAAAATCATAATGAATGTTAGGATATGGAAGGATAAACAAATGAGTTAATGAAGGACAAATTTTAATAATTACTAAATATAATTTATGATGACATCTTTTATTGATGTACATCCAATGTGTAAAAGGTAATTCATTTATAATATACTGATCGAATGTAATTTTTCAAACTAGCCTAAATGGTATGAAGATAAAAAATTTAAATTCTAGGGGTTTAGGTGAGAAAAATAAATAAGTTGAGTTATTCAATAATTATTTAAAAAACTATTTCATAGAAATGAATAAATAGTGAATTTATAGATTTTAATAAATATAGAACTTGGAACTAGAGGATGAGGTTGAGGTGAATAAAAGTTTGGTTGATTAAATTTTTTGTTTTATATAGATAAGTATATAGTCATATCATTAGAAGATTGAGGATGAATTTTTTGAAAGGAATTGTAATTGTATTGATTTAATGAATTAGATTCAGGTATAATTTCAACTATACATTAGTCCATCAGATGGACACCACATTAATAAAATCTATCAGGATAAAGAATGATTTAATTAAAAAAGGTTTTCAAAAATTGAGATAATTTTATGAAATGGTATAAATAGAAGTATATATATGTTTATTTCATCAAAATAACATTTTTTAGAATATTTGATATGCTATTTAAATTTTTATAACAAAACATTTATGATACTGATGAATAGGAAATTAAATTAATGACTATTATAAAGTTTGAATTTTTGAATAAAGATGTTTTTTGGTGAATATTTTAATAATTTTTATTCTATTTTTGATATATGATTTGATGGAGTCAAATCATTATATCCTCAAAAGTTATTAAAGGTATTCTATTTAAGAGTAGGGAATATGGGAATTTCAAATTAAACCTTCTTTATTCTGCATATTTTTCGATGGAATTGTGTATATAGTAATTGGAAGGGTATGAATTGATAATGAAAATGAGATAGATCTAGTCCCATTATTGATTTGATAATGGTATGGATGTATATAATCATGAAATTCTATTAGAATATTAGAATGTTAAATGTTTTAGGAATTTAGAACATATAGTTCCAATGTAATGACTATGTTCTCAGGATCCAAAGGTGCTAATCATGGGTATAAGACAAATGTATACACTACATTGTTGATAATGTAGATATAGAAGATATTTTAAGGGATAATTATATATAATTATATTATAAAATGTGTAAGGATTTTATTGTGTCCATGATAATTTAAATAGAAGATACACAAGAGTATAGGTTCCATCCATTGGTGTGATCATGAGGAACTCTAGACCACCAGTTGTTACAATGTAAACAATTCCCCATTCCTATGGTTGATAGTAGGATATGTTTAGGAGGTAACTCAAGTGTAAGTATATTAGTATAAAGACATAGTAAAAATACTATATGTGTGGGATTCAGAGTGGGTATAAGATAATAACATTCCACACCACTAGTAATTTTTAAAGAGATTATTACTAAATAATATATGACTCTATTTGGACCAATTTAATAATGAGTAGGTTCTTAAATTTAGGATAATCCTTAAAAAATTAATATTATATTTATATATAATTATATTTATAGATGTGGGAATAATAATTTTGGGATCATAAGTAAGATTCCTATATTCTAATCGATAACATAAGTTTGATCAACATAATGATAGGTTGAATATATGTTGAACATTATAGGTACATTTTGGTCACTCTAGATTCACCCCCTCTTAGGGTGGAAACCTAATAAACATGAAATCCAAATTGAAATTAGTTTATATTTTCCCTATACTTTTTAAATAATTTATTCCTAGTGTTGTTTTTTACACTCTTACATAGAGTAATGATTTTTAGAATATACCAAGATGCCTTTTTTGGGAGATATACATGAGATGAATAAATTTGATTATATTCATTAAAGAATAAAAATGATGAATTTTGTAAACACAATTAAAATAGAAAACACAAATGATGATCGTAAAAAGTTACTTTATCGTCATGAAACCAGTTCCACGGGGATCCACCAAAACCCCAAGCTAATGTGAGTTGGAACGTTTTTAAAAATTCCTCAGAATAATATCTAAATGATAAATGATTATCTTGATGTGAAATGTATGAGTAATTTAAATATAATTAATTTTTATAGTCAAACATCATGGATTACATGAAAATTCTAGTGTAGAAGTTTTTGAATCTATACATGCATTGATCAATGGGAAGGAAGAGAAAATAACGCCCTTTTGAATTTGAAGTGAATGGAATGAATACAGACTGGCTAGGATGATCTATAAAAGTATGAATCTCAAAATACTAATTAAAGATAAAGAATAGTAAGAAATACATTATAATGAATAACATTCTAAAGAGAAAAATAATTGATGATGTGTGAATGTGAGGAAGATATTATATTGGATTTTTTCTTGATTTATTCCATTCATAAGAAATAATTATTGAATTAAATAAAGATCCATTATAGTTAATCAAAAAAGGAATAAAATTACTATAAAACTATATAAAAAATTAATGGATTATTTATGAATAAATTAAAATAATAATTTATGACGAATGTGGGGAGATTGTGAATCTCCTTAAAAATTAGAAATACACCATATATTTAAGGTTTCATGAGTTCGAAATATAATTAATGACATTTATGTTTCTAAAATTAAATCATCATATAAATATAATGACAATGTCAATATATGGTATTCTAGGGGGTTCTTTAATTATTAAAATTCTCAATATTCTTGAATATGTACCAGTATGATGGAAATATCTTCCTCCCGAATGAATAATAACATTATCTAACACACTAATGAATATGTGAAGAGTTATTGGAATAGATATAAATTTTTTTATTAATGTTATAGGAAATGATGACATAAAATAAGGTAAAAAATCAGCATATTTTTTTTGGTTTACATATGAAAAAAGGGAAGCTAAATACTCTATGGTGTCTAGGTGAAGGATGTTGTGGAAATTACCTTGACTAGAAAGCCATTAACACAATAGGATAAATCAACACTAACTAGATACTATTTGTGTTTTGGGATGTTTCAACACATGGAAATATACTATATGTATAATCATTCAATATTTGGAAAAATTAGGTCTAATAATATGTGGTGTAAAATGAATGGTAAAGGAGACAAAGTGAGGAACACCCAATGCTAACAAGAGAAGATAATACATTAAAAAATAATATAATTTAATATTAGGGTAATTTATATTGATATTTTGGAGGATGATTCAATGGTAAGGAATATTATTTGATTAATTTCACCTCAAAAAAATTACTACTACTAATAGAAAAAGTCCATTAATGATGATTATAAATTAATTGATGATAGAATTCAACTCTAAATTGATGTTCAAACAATCTAAAGATATACATATAGTTACACATAAGATTTATTTAATTGGATATTTTGAAAATTAAAAATATTTATACTTATGTTGAAGAAAACTACACTTTATGGATGATTTATATAATAACCCCTTCCATTCATATATGAATGTTACATCTTTTTTGAGGAATATTTTATACATTGTAAAAAAACATTCACAAATATTGTATTATATATGTTCATTTTTAAACATGGAAGATAAACTTATAGTCTATTGAAACAACATAAATATTTCAAAAAATATATTTCCATTTAGTAATCCTATATAAAGCCTTTAATTATAACCTTGATAATGGAATCAAAATTAAAATGTGGGATCAGATTCATGATGAGGGAAATGAAATAAGATACTAAATCATAAATATGATCATAATGGTATTAAAACATGATAACTACATTAGAAGATCATAATCTGTATATCAATGATCGTAAACATGAATCATGACATAAATATAGGAATTTTAGAATATATGAATAATAAAGGAATAAATATATTGATCTAAGAAATCCTACCATAGGAATAATACATGAAATTTTGGTATATATATACACATGTAATATCATTCACTATAAGTCAAAGAGAATTTCCAAATATTGTCAGGGAAGTTCATAAGGACTACCCCTATGGGATGAGACAAAACACAATACCCAATCATGGTATTTTCATTGTATGATATCAAGATTACCTATCATCCAATAACAGAACAGGATTCCCATTTTTCCCATTGTGTATCGTGGTTCCCCATCTTCCAATAGTAGATCGAGTATCCCCATCCTCCCATATTAGATAAATCCCATAAAATTATTTCTTATCATTAACTCATGAGATAAAAATCATTACCTATTTAATTGTAGGGATATATTGGTACCACCTGTCACATAAGGAATAATATACTTATTTCATCCACAATGACATAAATCATTAATCATATCACCATCCACAATGTGAAATGGGTTTCATTTTCATTTCATCATAACATAACTCATAGAAAATAAATGTGATTCATAAAAATCAAACCATCTTAAATATGAACCATTTGAAGAATGAAGAAGAACTGTATCATTTGATCATATCCCCAATAAAACACAATGAACATCAAATAATGTTTCCATAAAGGGAAAATAATTCTTTAATGTTCATTTTAAATCAATTCATGTTGAAAATATAATTTACCCATTGAAAAAAAATTCAAAATAATAAGTCATTTATAGAACTTTATTAATTGAAAATAAGATTCATAAAATATAATAAATTCTTTGAAATCCATTTTCAAAGTCTTCCAATATTTATTCCCTTGAAAATTCAAAAAAGATCATTCAAATCCATTAATAATTTTCAAGATATCATTAATTTTATGGAACCACGATTTCCAACTAAAATGAGATTAAAATTACATTAAACATATAATATCAGGAAAATAAATATCATCAATATTCTAAAAGGGTGGTATTTAAAGCTCATAAAATAATATATGTTCATGAAATAATAGGTATCTCAAAAAAGGTAAATTATGTAAAAACTGACTTATTGATTTAGTGAATTTTGAACCGTAATAACCATGATGGGGAGATAATAAAAATGGATTATTAATTAAAAATAAATTTAAATATAATTATCATAGATTACATTCATGGGTGTTACATACACAAAAAATAGTTAGTGGTTAATTTCGAATAAATCTTGCAGAAATAAAAGTGTGACTAGAAATTCATTTACATTAAGACTTCAATCCTTTTGTATGCATTAAAACCACTTATATAATAAATATAAGTATATAAAACATATACTAAACAACCATGATAATATATATAATACCTTATATGATTTACTTTTTACTTTATATTACTCTCTTATTAACATTTCCTTGTTAATGTTATGATTCATGTCATAATCGCTTAGTTTTTCAAACATGATTTGATTTTTTACCCTCAGAATTCTTAAAGAGATGATTATTTATTTATATAAATAATTATAAAAAATATATAAATATAATATCTTTTTTCAACATACATCTATTTATATATATTCCTAATTTTTATGTTTAAAAAACAAATACACCGTCTATAGAGACAGTAGGTTGTACGTATGCATTAACATCATTTTAATTTTATTGTCATATTAAAATAATTTAATGAATATGATAAAATATCATTTTATAATAATTTGTATGTTACTTATATCATATATATTTATAATAATTTTTATTTTTACCACCCATGTGAAATATACGTGAAAAAAAAATTACATCACATCATGATGATGGTAAGAAATATGTACACATGAGAGACATTATCATTTCTCAAAGGATTTGGTTGTAAAATGATAGAAATTATATTATAATTAAATAATTTTAATAATTTTTATAATATAATATATGACCATTAATCCAATCATAATTACCATCCATACAATATGAAGATGTAAAATTAATTGTATCGCTACGTGGAAAAGGTAAACTAGAAATACATATGAGCAATACATTCAATCATTGTTCGATGAGAAAGATAATGTATATTGGGGTGTTAATTATCATAATAATATTTATTAATATTAATTATTATTAAGTTATTATTTATGGAAATATATTGTATACTTATTAGATGTATATTACATTAGAAAATGATAGTAATCGGTTAGAGCGATTACCTCTTCAACGAAACAGCTCTGTTAGATCTTTTCTAAAGGAATATGGAGTCATTCATTTGGGAGGAATAGAACCACAATAATGTGTCAAGGAATGTTTATAATGTACTTTTTCAGAATTTTTTGAGACATAATACTCAAAATGCAGAAATTAAATGAAGGATGAGGTGTACATTTATAATGGATGTGAGGGGCACTTTTGGAATTTCTCAGAAGATTAATTTATAATAAATTATATATCATTTAAATTAAATCCAATTATTTATGTATAAGAATATAATTTTTCATTTTATGGTAATTCAATAAACAAATATTTTTAGATTTTTTTTTATTTTACTCCATATTATTTTTGTTAACCCTAAGTTAATCTATTTAAATTTTAACTACTGTAAGAACATTTTATTTATTAAAAGGTGGATATTTTAACATTTAAGGAGTAATTTGAACCATAGTTAGAGAATTTATAATATTTTAGACTTTAATGTATCCCCTTTTTCCTTATTTTTTGTTTCTATGATTTTTATCTTGTTGAATAAAATATTATTTTCATTTTTGACAGTATTCATTACATTGATAGTAAAAAAATAAAGATCGAAAGATAACTTAAAACCAATAAATTTTTCAAACTTATTATATGTAATATTCACATATTAATTTTTTAGAGAGACTTTAGTAATTCAAATTATATTTACAGTAATATTTTTAATATTATTTAATTGAGTATTTCATTAACTGAATAATTACTATATCATTATTTTATAATTATTGATGACAATTATTTATTAACCAAAAAATAAAAATAAAATTTCAGGATGTAGAAAAAACATTTATATTTTATAATAACATATATAGTCGTGAAAAAAATATGTTAAACAGATATTAAAATATCCAACTTATTAAATGTTAGAGTATGAAATTCTTTACAACAAATGATTTTAATAATATCCAAGTCATTTTCATTGAAATTTTCACATTAAATTATAAAATTTATATAATTATAAATTAATTTTCGAATTAAATTAATACTATATCATTTGGGAATGATATGGGGGTAGTTGTATTATATTTGTTATATAATTTTTACCCTTAATTACCCGATTCATCCCTAACCATGGTAAAACAATTACTAATGTTACTATTCATGTTGTTTTAAAATAAAGGGTTAATATTTAATAAATTTAAAACATGTAGTTCCAAATATGGAATAATTTTTTTCAAATTCAAATAAAATATTTTTATTAAAATAAATACTAATTAATCCCATATGTGGGAGGAAACAATACTTTTTTAAAGTAAAAATTCTCAAATGTTTGGAATGTTTTTATATCCAATTTCAATTATAAATTGACTCCATTGAACTAATATGGATTAAATGATATAATATTAATTTAATTATACTTTAAAAACTATAAAAAATATTATTTTACAATATAAATGTTCTAGATTAATAAATTTAATTGAATTAAAATTCTAAATTTTTCACTATTCATCTAAACATAAATCTTATCAAAAAATACCAAAAGTTCACCAAATGAAATTTTTTTGGTCCCTATATAAAATAATAAGTTTATATAGTCAAATATAATTCATATATGTTTTAATAATTATAAATTTAGCATGTTTTAATCAAAATATATATTTTTTCTTATAAGAGATATCTATATATATAACTCATAAGATGAATGTTAAAAAATATATTGAATATTATATATATATATTTGATTTATATAATAAAAAAAGTTATTTCGTTAATTAATTATTATAAAACACACGTGTTCACATTTAAATGGGGTTTTATTAAAATATTTAATTTTAATTTGAAAATGGTTTTACAATAATTTATATTTAATGGGTAAAAATAATTATATATGAATGTTTAAACCTTAATTTAAAAATTTATTTATTCATATTCATAACCTATATTCTAATAGAAATATTATAATGAAATTATTTATATAATTAGAATAATAATAAACTTTTAATTGAAATATAGTGTTGCATGTAATGATAGATATACTTATGCATCGTTTAACATAAGAAATAAATGAAAAAAATTATTTTAAAAATATATATTATAAATATGTCAGGGTGTTACATTATAACCCATTCAAATTAATTTCTCTAACAAAATTTGTCCTGGATATCAATGGATTAATACTAGAATGTTTATTTCCTAGAAACCGAAATTATAAAAATTAATACAAAAAATCACATGAAAAAGGGAATTTTGGAAACCTGAAGGTTACCCAATGTAACTAATACGTATGTTTCTACATAGGGGTACATAGTTTTAATTAGAGAACATGGACATGGAAGAGAAATATAAATATCTGGTTCTTCTGGATTGTAACATAGACCATGTTATAAAGGGAGATTATTATCATAAAGACATAACTCAACGAGTCTTCAAAATGGACTTTGATATCATCAAAACTAAGATAATGTGACAAAATTGAATTTCAATAATGTTTTTCAAAAACATGAATAATTTTTATGAGAATATTTACTTACCTAAATTTTTTACATCCTCACCCATTGTTGTTCCTTGATCAATATCCAAATAATTTATTATTCTACGAAATGATGGTGAAATTTTCATTACTGAAGTATTATCAAATCATGAGATCCTGAAATTATTTCTATGGTATTCCATCTATAATTATCTCAATAAAAAACAAGAATAAGGTGTATAATATTCGTAAATAATATTATGGTGTCAGAATATATTAATCTCTAAAAATTCTTCCAATGTTGTAGATAAATCATTCCATAAACTGGTAAACATGTATCCCTTTTGATAGATTAAATACCAATACATTATAAATAATGTCACTAAATTTCTCTAAATCAAATTAACATTGATCCCTAATATATCATAACGTATATTTTTTTTTCACTTACCAAATATGTGAATACCTTCATCATGTAATAAATTTATACATAATAATAATATTAATTACCACAAATACATTTTGAAAACATCTATTCATCCATATACAACATATTATTTGATATCTTCCATATATCCAAAAAAGTTGTATACTTCATCAATGATATCATAAAACTATTTTTCAAAATGTTTCTAATCAATTCCAATTTAGTCAATAAAAATTGTTTTACATTATATAATCATAATTATCAAAACATTAGGACAATATTAAGTGTTAGGATTACCATAATAATGTGATTCCTATGAATATAAGATTTTTATTAAATCAAATTCTTTAGTACCCCCGTTTTGTGGTATACGAACTTTTTTATTCATTTTTATGTGTTTAAAGTACATGGGATTAGTTAAGAAGAGGCATGGAGAGTTTGTAATGGATTTGGATGAGTTTGGAGACTTTTAAAGGGGGGCACGGTTTGAGCACTATTAGTGCAAACCCTGCAGATTCTCCAGGAAACTATGCATGAGAGATAGTTGGCTTCACATGACTCGCACAAATTTTTCCAAACCATGTGCGGAAACCGTGTGGACCCATTTTCTCGCGGTAGTATCATGCGCACGATTAGCGCACTGTTTTCCAAACCGTGAGGATTAACCATGCGACCACATTAAAATAGGGTTATGAGTTCCAGTATCCCTCAATATTAACCTACTTCACCCCAAACATCCTCCCACTCATGGCTCACTTGGTTTCATCAGTTATTACGGGGTGGAAGAGCATTCCTACTCAATTTGGAAGCATTTTGAAGAGTTTTCTTGGCGGATTGAAGGTTTTTTCTCCCAGGTAAGTCCATCCGCTTAGTTTCCCTATGTTATCCTCCACATCTACATACTTATCTTCCTTGTTTTTATAGATATACCCATTTTGTGTGTCGATCTAGGGTTGTGTTTGCCTTGGATTATGTTTTTAAGGCATGTGAATGTTATAAAAGGGGATCTAAATAGGTTTCGATGGTACGTTTTCCTGATTTGAGGCACATTTGTTCGTGGGTCGATTTCTCAGGAAACCTAAAGGTAAGTGGATTATCTCTCAACTCCACTTGGTTAAAAATAGTGGTGTTTGTTTAAAATTAATTTTTTGTCCTTGAAATTAATTATTATTTGTTGTGCAAAATTTTTTGTAAATCCCTTGGGTGATATTTTGGGAATTTTTGGGAGAAAGGGGGTTTTATGGTGAAATGATTTTGTTGTGGATTTTAAAATGGATATTTTAAAATGGGTTGTTGAGATTGATTTGAGAAAATTATTGATGAAAATTGGTTTCAATAAAAATGTGGTTGTATTGAAATGTGGTTTAGCATGGAAAAAGGATTTCAATAAATGGATGATTTATTGAAGTGGGTTGGTATGCGAAGGAATTGGTTGATTGCATTTTGTAGTGACATTGGTGTGTTATATGATTGGTTTGATTGGAATGTTGTGTGGAAGTGGCAAGAATTACCACTATATAAAGGGTATCTATAGTGGATGTAAGGGCCACCATAAAAGGATAAGTGGACATGAAGAGCCAGTAGTTGAGAATGGGTGAACGGTTTCGACAAAAGCTCCAACGTTTGGTTGTTTTGTTGTTTTGTTGTGCATTGCTTGGCTAGATGGAAATTACGATGCTAGTGGGAATTAATGAAATGACTTTTGGCATGTATGGTTGGATTTCCCTTGATTTCTTGGTTAGGGTTTTATGGCTTGGTAAGGGCTTGTTTGGATTATGTAAATTGTTTCACTTGTGATTTATTTTATATAAAGATCTTTATATAAATGTGCTAACAGTTTTATCCTTGTGGCATGGGTAGGAAAGTCATTTGGGGATATCCTACTGAGTTTTAGTACTCACCCCCTTATTTTTCACGTTGGTGTCTTTAAAGATGTTGTATATCATGTTGTGGGCAAAGGTAAGGCGTCTCCCTCCTTTAATGGTGCATTGTGATGTCTCGGTAGAGCATTGAGCTTGGTGTGGAGATGTGGTGGTTTCATGGATCATAGTGTTTTTGTTTAATTTCCTCATGTACTCTGATATGGTTGGTTGTATTGGTTTTGGGTTGTATTGTGGAACAACTTGGTTGCCTTTTGGGAATACATGTTTGGGTTTGAAAGTGCATGCATCATTAGTTGTTGGTTTGGTTGGTTTTTTCATTATGGTTAATCATTCCCCAATAATATCTTGAAGCCCTTGGAATTTATTTCCAGCATTTGGTGTCGTGGGAACATCATTTTAGGCCATGTAGGCCTCACCGCCTCCTCAAGCCAATGTGGTAGGGGTGGGGTGTAACAAGTGGTATCAGTTTGATCAGTCCTTTGGTGTTGATTCTCAGATTTGGGGTTGACAATCGTTGTGGTATATTCCTTGAGTCCGGAGGGTATCATGGCATCCGATTGACAGAACATGGAATGTATACTATAAATGGACATAACTAACCCTTTTTTTAATGAAATTCAAGTTACCAGGGAGTTGGGTACATAAGTGTTTTGGAGACACTTATAGGAATTTTATATCTCATTGTTGTGGGTGTAGCCAATGAGATGAACATGAAATGCATGGTTGAAATGACTTCCCACAATGACAAATATTTCATTGAGGTATAGTAATTAATGATGTGATATGAATGTGTGAAATTGTATTGTGAATAAATTCTTATTTTGAAAATGGTTTGGTTTTCAAACTGGTGAAACATGGCACATGTAGAAATGGTGGAAAGCCTTATTTTGATAGTGTTGTGTAATGCGATTTGAAATGGGATTTAGTGATGTCTACAGAAGTAAGAAACATCATTGTTTGTTTTCTGTTTATAAAAATAGCACCAAGTAGGTGTCATAGAGACCAAATGGAGGAGGCTGCCGAGAATGTTGTTGCACCTAAGCCTTAGGTGAACTAGAAGCTAGTGCAAAGAATAGTGCAATCTTTCCAAGCTGTGCAATGTGGAAATAAAATTCATTAACCAAGGCATGTGGATCATGAAATTCCTATTAAAAAGCATAACCCATCCATCTTCATGGGTGATTCTGGCCTGGAGAGGGCCAAAGCATGGTTCAATAGAATGAAAAATATCTTCGAGTTCTTAGGTACACCGGTAGAGTTAAAAGTGAAGTTGGCCATGTCTATGTTGGATGATCATGCCCTTCAGTGGTGGGAGTTGGCAGTCCAAGTGGGGAAGGACCAGGGTATGATGTGGGAAGGCTTTGAAGAATTGTTTAATAAACAATTGTACCCATATACGTTCAGAATTCAGCATATGACTAATTTCTTCAGATTGAAATAAGAGCTTATGTCGGCGACGGATTATGAATCTATGTTTATGAACTTAGTGAGGTTTTCACATGAGGTGGTGGGTAGCACATCGTTGAAGGCATGGACCATTGAAGCAGGATTGAGGTAAGAAATATGTTCAAAGATAGCGGTGCTATGAATAGATGATTACATAGAGATAGTGAATAGATCATTGGTGGTTGAGTAGGATTTCTTAGGCACTTCGGGCAGAGGAAGGATGATGGTACCCATGGGGAATAGTGGTAACTCTAACGCTGGGATCAAGCGGTGGAGGGACACTTATTCCCAAGGTGGGAATAATGAACACAATTTGATGGTAGGATCGATAAATGTTACTCTAAAGCCCCAAATCAAGCCGGGATGTTTTTAGTGTGGTTCTACAAGCCACATTAAGCGGGATTGTATGGGACAACCTTGACAATGTCATAATTGTAAGCATATGGGGGTACCTGCAGCGTTATTGTCGGAATGCTCCAAGGTCGAGTGCGTGTGACACTCCTCAGGGATCGCAGACGTCGTATGCTTTGATGGGACAGGGATAGCAGCACACCCCATGTCAGCAGAGTAAAGTGGGTCATGTTGATTCTCAGAATACCACGATGCCTCATCAAAGCAATAAAGAGAATATTTTGGTGACAAAGGAATTGTTCGGAGCTGAGCAGGTTGTTGTGGATGATCATTCAGGACCATCAGCGGTGTGAGGTACTATTATATTAAATTCTGTCGTGATGCAAGTGCTGTTTGATATGTGTGCTTCACACTCTTTTATTGATGCACGTGTGGTTGATTTGCTGGGTTTATGGGTAGAAATTATGGCCTCCATTTGGAATCTTCAATCTCCTATGGGTCGAAGAGAGTGTCAAACCTTCTTGAGTAGAGCATGTTGTATCGCTATGGGCGAAGCTGATCTACTGTGGAATTTAATAATGCTTGAGATGGATATGTATTATGTAATCCTAGGAATGGATGGGCTCCGGGAATTTAAGGATCACATTGACTGTGATGAGAGAACAATGGCTTTTACAAGACACGATGGAGTTATACATCTCATTAGAGGATAGGGGCATTAATGGCAGGGTGCAATGGGTTTGTTGGAACCAACAGCGGGCACATTATCATATCAATTGGCGGTGTTGTCATTGGAATCGGTAGACATTGTTGAGAAGAATGTTCTTCCAGAAGAGGTGGATCATTTTATGGATGTTTTTGCTGAATAATTCCTTGGGTTACCTCCCATAAGAGAAGTGGAGTTTACGAGTGATCTCCTTCTGGGGACCAGTCCAATCTCACCTCCATCTTATCAGATGGGACCAGCTGAATTGCAAGAATTGAAAGTCCAGTAGGAAGACTTAGAAAACAAAGGGTTTATTCGGCCTAGCACGTCTATGTGGGTAGTGCCAGTGTTGTCTGTGAAAAATTAATATGGAACTTTGAAGCTATGTGTTTATGATCATAGAATTAAGCAAGTTATGATAAAGAATAGATATCCACTTCCATGAATTAATATTTTGTTCGATCAGCTGAGAGGAGAAAAGTGGTTCTCCAAGATTGACCTGAGGTCGAGATAACATCCATTGTGTGTGAGGAAGGATGATATTCCTATAACAACTTTCAGAATTAGATATGGCCATTACGAAGATGTGAATATGCCCTTTGGTCTAAAGAATGTTACAATAGTGTTTATGTCATTAATGAATCAGATATTTCCGAGATATCTTGATTCAATTGTGGTGGTTTTTGTAGATGATATTATAGTGTATTAAAATACATGGGTGGATCATGAGTAGTACTTGGAGGCAGTTCTAGATAACTTGTGGGATCATAGGTTGTATGCCAAATTTTCAAAGTGTGACTTTTGGATACAGAAAATTTGTTTTCTTGGGCATGTGATTTTTCAAGGTGATGTTTCTGTGGATTAAGAATTGATAGAGGATGTTATCTTGTGGCAACCACCAAAGAATGTGTTTGAGATACAGAGTTTTCGTTGTATAACTGGGTATTATCATCTTTTTGTTTGTGGGTTTTCACATGTGGCTTCACTAATGGCATCTTTGACAAGAAAGAATGTTAAATTCCGATGGGATGAACATTGTCAGCAGTGTTTTGAAGAGCTAAATGGTTGCCTTACATCATCACAAATCTTGGTTTTTCTAGAACTAGGAAAAGGGTACGTGGTGTATTGTTATGCATCGGGATCATGGTTGGGGTGTGTTCTCATGAAAGGGAATTATGTGGTTGTGTATGGCTCATGACAGTTGAGAGTGCATGAGAATAATTACCCAACACATTATTTGGAGTTGGCATCAGTGGTCCATGATTTGTAAGTGTGGAGGCATTATCTCTTTGGTGAGAAATTCACAGTATACACAGATCATAAGATCTTGAAGAACATTTTCTCACAAAGGGATATGAACTTGAGGGAAATGTGACGGATGGAATATCTCTAGATGTTTGATTTTGACATAATTTACACACCAAGTAATGGAAATTCATGGGCGGATTAATTATGTAGAAAATCATATGTTTAGGTGGTAAAATAGTCATCAGACCAGTGGAGGTTGATGCCAGTTATAGCCGATATGCAGTTGGAATGTGATGAATAGGGTGATAGAGCGGTCTTCTTTCCAGTTTTCTTGATTCCTAACATGGTTTCCCGGGTTAAATAGGCCCAGATATCTGATTCTATGTGTGTGACCATGGGGTCGAGAATCAATGGTGGGGAGACCATTGAGAGTTGGTAACTGATTGTAGATTAAATTTTGTGTTTTTAGAATCAGATGGTTGTACATGTTGTTTGTCAGGAAGAACTTCTCAGGGAATATCATCATTAAAGGTCGGCTGTTCATCCTGGAATTCAGAAAATTTATAAACCGTTGAAAATACAGTTTTCGTGGGATGGTATGAAAATAAGAGTGGCTGTGTTTGTTTCAAGATGCTTGCTTTTTCAACAGGTCAAGGCAGAGCAACAAAGGCTAGTAATAATGATTCCCCTATTTGTAAATGGTAGAAAATAGAGATGGATTTTGTCATAGATCTCCCAAGAACAGTCACAAAGCACGATCCCATTTTGGTGATTTTGGATCGACTAACATATTAAGCCCATTTCATCCCGATTCCTGAATCTCATATGGTGGAGGATCTATCCAAAATCTTTACCTGGGAGGTGGTAAAGGGGAATGGTGTCCCAGTTTCGATTATATCAGATAGAGATTCAAGGATTACATCTTGTTTCTAGAAATCCATATAGCAATCCCTTGGGACATAGTTGACTATGAGCATGACGTTCACCCTCAAATAGAAGGTCAATTCGAGAGGAAGATACAATCATTGGAGGATATGTTGAGGGCTTGTGTCATGGATGTTGGTGGCTCATGGGAGGAGCATTTCTCAATGGTTGACTTCTCGTACAATAACAGTTATCAGGCATCCATATAGATGGATCCGTTTGAAGTATTTTATGGGCGGCCATATCGTTCTCCACTATGATGGGTTGAAACGGGTGAGTTCTCCATGATTGGACATAGCCTTTTCCAAGAAAACTATGGAGAAGATCCAGATGATCGGGAAGAGAATGGAGATGGTCCAGAGTTGTCAGAAATCATATGCGGATCATCATCGATGGCCATTGTTGTTCTAGGAGAGTGATCATGTTTTCTTGAGGATCTCTCCAAGGTTAGTACATCGTCGGTTTGGAAAGTAGGGAAAGTTATCTCCAAGGTATATTGGACCTTTTGGGATTATTTAGAGGGTTAGTGAGGTGGATTATCATTTGGATTTTCCACCTAGGTTCAGTGCGGTGCACAATGTGTTTCATGTGTTGCAGTTGAAAATGTATTAGCCAGATTGTGACCATGTGATTCGATGGGATCATGTTGAGCTAGAACCAGATGCTTCATTGGTTCATGTGCCAGTGTGGGCTGTGGGTAGGAAATATAATGTCATGAGTGTTAAAATCATCGATTTATTACATGTTTTGTGGCAACATGGTCAGATTCAAGAGGAGACTTGGGAGCGGGAGAAAGAGATGGTCGAGCAGTGGCCCGAGCTCTTTCGGCAAAGGGCGGGTTCACTACTTTCTATGGATGGAAAGTATAATGGAGGGGATAATGTAGTAACACTAGTTTGAGGTATTTGGCCTTTGTTTATGCATTTTTAAGTTTTAAAAGTTCAACAGATGAGTTGGGAAGAGGTCGGAGAGTTTGGAATGGTTTTGGATGATTTTGGAGACTTTTAAAGGGGTTCACCATTTGAGCATGGATAATGGAAACCGTGAGCATTCTCTAAGAAACTATGCATGGGAGACAGCTGGATTCACACGGAATGCACACTGTTTTCGAAACCATTCAAGGAAACTATACGAACCCTTTCTCTCGAGGCATTATCATGCTCACAGTTAGCACATGGTTTGCCAAACTGTGCGGGTTAACCGTGTGACCATTTAAAATAGGGTTATAAGTTCCGAGCTCCCCCAAGATTAATCTATTTCACTCCAAACATCCTCCCACTCATGGCTCACTTGGGTTTTTCGGTTCTCAGTGGGTCGAGGATCTTTCACACTCGATTTGGAATCATTTTGAAGAGGTTTCCTAGCGTATTGAAGGTGGTTTCTCCCGGGTAAGCCTCTCCTCTTGGTTTCCCAGTGTTTTCCTCTAGATCTATATCCCTATCATTCTTCATTTTCTAGATCAACATTTTTTTTGTTTATATATAGGGTTGTGGTTTCCTTGGATGATGTATTTAAGGTTATTAAATGTCATGGAAGGGGATCTAGAGAGGTTTCGGTGGTGTGTTAACTAGATTTGAGGAGTGGTTGTGTGTGGCTCAATTTCTCAGGAACCCTAATGGTAGGTGGCATCTCTCTTGAATCCACATGGTTAAAAATAGTGGTATCTGTTTACAAATAATTTTTCATTCTTTTATTTAATTGTGATTTGTTTTGAGAAATTAGTTTGAAATCTCTTGGGTAATGTTTTAGGGAGTTTTGGGAAAAAGTGGGTTTATGGTGAAATGCTTTTGTTGTGGATCATAAAATGGATATTTTAAAATGGGTTTTTGAGATTGATTTGTGAATTGGAATGATGAAAACAGGTTTCAATAAAAAAATTGAATTATTGAAATGAAATTTTTCATGGAAAATGGTTTTCAGTAAATAAATGATTTATTAAAGTGGGTTGGTATGCAATGGAATTGGTTGATTTCATGTTTTAGTGACATTGGGGGTTATATTCTTGGTTTTATTGGAATGATGTGTGGAAGTGGCGAGATGTACCACAATAAAAAGGGTATCGATAGTGTACGGAAGGGACACCATCAAAGGATAAGTGGATAGGAAGAGCCACTAGTTGTGAATGGGTGAACGGGTTGGATGGAAGCTCAATTGTTCTGTTGTTTTGATGTTTTGTTGTGCATTTCTTGGAAATATGGAATTTATGGTGCTAGTGGGAAATGATGAAATGAATTGTTGCATGAATTGTTGGATTTACCATGATTCATTGGTTTGGGAGTGATGTCTTTGATAGGGTATATTTGGCTTCTGAAAATGGTTTCACTTGTGATATATTTTATATAAACGGTTTTCTATAAATGTGCTAATGGTTTTAGCCTAGATCCATGTGTAGGGAAATCATTTGGGGAAATCGTACTATGTTTTAATACTCACCTCTAATTTGGCACATTGGTGTCTTTGCAGATGTTGTATATCGTTACGTGGGCAATGGTAATTCATCTCTCTCCATTAATTGTGCATTGTGAGGTCGCGATGGAGCTTGGAGCTTGGTGTGGAGCTGTGGTGGTGTCATGGATCTTAGTGTTGTTGTTTAGTTTCCTATTGTACTCTGATAAGGTTAGTTGTATTGGTTTTGGGTTGTATTGTGGAATAACTTGGTTGTATTTTGGGAATACATATTTGGGTTTGAAAGTACATTAATCATTAGTTGTAATTTTGGTTGGTTTTGTAATAAGGAAAAATCGTTCCCCAACTAGATCTTGAAGCCCTCACATTTATTTCCATCCTTTGGCGTCTTGGGAACATCGCTTAAGGCCATGTAGCCCTCACTGCCTCCTCAATTCAATGAGGTTGGGGTGAGGTGTTACACTTTCCCAGTCTATCAGAATCATTCAACATATTCTTTAATATCCATATAGGAAAACAAAAACTAAATAGAAATTTTATATTTCACATTATTGTTGAATCCAAATAGATAAACACTTTTATTATTTAACATCTTCTACAACGCATAAATAAAGATATCTCATCCTATTACTAATTTTTTTTTTCATATTTAACATGTAGTATACCATCAATAGTAACATAATAATAACTTGTATGATGTTTCTGAATATCTTCATGAGATTTCTACACAGATCATCAATTTTCACAATGCCTATTCATTTCATACTAAAATAATTCATTTATACACAAAAAGGTAGGGAGGAAAATATTACCAACCACCTTATTAACTGGGATTTTCATTTTCGTTTTGAAGTTACATGGTTCTTGTCCTTATTTTCTCCGGTCAAAAAATCGTTTAGTTCCTCTAATACATCCATTTGGGTGTTTCCATAATCTTTATTGGCATAAAAGAAATTAAATATTCAATCATCTAGAGTATTAAATATTTTTTTTATAAAATCCTTTCATCCATTCGATGGGAGAGTCAAATTGATTTTTATGTTATATATTTTCAATAAAAATATCTGTAAAAATGGATAGGCATGAATAAAAAATACATCACCCAAAAAATAATCAAATTTTAATTCTAATAAAAAAATTGGTCTTCATATTCAACATTATCGTAGTTCCATTTTGTTTCCACCATTAACTTAAAATAGAAAAAATAGTATGAGAATCAATTATAATATCAAAAAACAACAAAATTATGAGACAAAATAAACACGATGAATAAATTATGACACCTTATTTAGTCTATGTCACCTTGGGATTATCCTTAGATGCATTCCGAAAACTTCCATTAAATTATCCCTATGATTTTCACTAATTTTTTCACACCTGAATTTCCAATGGTTTATTAAACTGTTAAACTTATACCATATATAATGATCTATTCCTTTCATAAATGGATATTATATCACTGTTGTGGAATATTTCATATATTTTATAGACACACACCCAAAGACCATATTAGTTTACTTCAATTGGAATCATATGAATCAAACTATTTGTATGGTAAATGAATTGCAATGATTTTGACAATGATAATTCTCTTTGATAATCCTACATAAAACCTTTCCAAATAACCTAGGGAAATGAAACATACGAAACTTGTGATCTAAGATTCCTAGTAAGGGTAAAAAAGGAATATATGTATGCATAAATATAACAATAAGGGTATGAGATGATGATAATAACATTATAAGATCAGACCCCACATATCAATTATTATAAACATGTATCATGCCAAAAATATTAATGGATCATAAAAAATGATTCAGTAAGGAATGAAGTTCATATTAAATTAATGAATAACATAGGAATAAGTAATTTAATTTTGGAAGACTCTAATACAAGAAAAAATATTCCTTATTTTTGATTATCCATTGCCAAATTATTTTAGGGAGCTTCAGGGGGACTAAAACTATAGGGAATGACACATAACCTTCCCCAGTCAAAGTCCGTTCATTTTAAGCAATATTGTTTTCCCATCTTCCCACAGTGAATTAGTTTTACTTATCATCTCATAGTGGATTGGGTTTCCCCATATCTCTATAGTGGATCTGCTTTCTCGATCATCACATAGTGGATCAAGACCATCGACTTGATTCCCATCATTACATAATGTGAAATACATTTACACCCCAAAAGTTGTAGGGATATATTGGTCCCAACATTTAAATAATTAAAACCAAATGTATGTGTTCCAAAATAACACAAATACTTCATTATATAATAACCAATTAAATAAAATGGATTTCATAAAAATATCATCAAAAAATAACTCATAGAAAATAAAATTAATTTATAAAAATTGATCCATCATATATTTAAACTATTTATTGAAATATTTTTAAGGGTATCATTGAATCATATCACAAGTAAAAAAAATTAAAATCAAATAACATTACATTATAGGAAAAATTATTTTTAATGATTATATGAAAATAATTATGTAGAAAATATTTTTCCCCTAGCAAAAATAAATTTTAAATCATTAAACCATATAAAAAAGTTCTTTATTTAAATTAACCATGTAAAATAAAAATTGAATCATTGAAATCCATTTTAAATACCATTGAAAATAAATTTCCCTGAAAATTTTTAAATATCCAGTTAAGGATTTAAAAACATTTTTATGAATTTTTTTTGAAGGAACACATGTTTATGGTTAGAAATAGAATAAAATTACATGATACTGATAATATAATGAAATTATGGATATTCATGGTACAAAATTTAAAATTATGATATATTATCCTCATAAAATCATATAAGTTCATAACATAACATGTGTCTCAAGACATGAAAATTGAGTAAAAATTATCTTAACATATTTAGTGAATTTTGAATTGTAAATCCAATGAAAGAATGATAATTAAATGGATTTTTAATTAAAAATGAATATAATGTTATGTATAATAGATTAAATTCAATGAAAGTATATACACCCCAACAAAAATGAGTGGTGAATATGGGTTAGGTCTTAAGGATGTAAAAGTTAAACTAGATATCCCCTTACCTTCAGTATTGAATTATTTCGTACTTGTTAAAAACTCATGTATAATAAATAAAAATTAATGATAAATATAACATAAAAACATATTAATATATATATAATACAATATATAATTTACTTCTAACATTATATTACTCTCTTATTAATAATTTAATGTTAATGTTATGTATTTGGTAATAACCACTTTGGCCATCATACATTTTTTGCCTTATTATCCTAGGTCCTCATACATATATCATAATTTAATTATATTAAAATTAATAAACATGAAATAAATATCATATTTCTATCATTATATATATATTTATTGATATTCCTTAAATTTAGAACCAGAAAATAAAATACACCATTAATGGAGACGGTATTCCCTACATACACAAGAAGTCGAATTTCATATTCTTTTGATATTAAATGATATAAAATTATATGATATATTATAATTTAAGAATAATTTATCTGTTATATATATCATATATATTCATATAATTCATCCTTTTTACTACCCTTGTTAAATATAGATAAAAATTAATCACGTCGCATTGTGGAAATGGTAATCCATACATACGCACGAACGACATTAACATTTAACAAAAGATTTGGTCGTAAAAAGGTTGATATGTTATTATCATTACAGAAGTATATTAAATTCATAAATACCATATATAAAAATTAACACCATCATAATTATAACAAATAAAATATGGTGATGGAAAATGAATTGCATCACTATGTGGAGATGTAAAGTTGTACATACGCAAGGATGACAATTTCATTTATTGTTAGATGGGGTAGGCAATGTATAATGGCCTGATAATAATCATATAAAAAATTAAAATTATTTAGTATGATGAATTTATTATTTTTATATATATATTTAATATGTAGAGGAGTTATAAAAGTGTATAAATAGAGAGTGATCAGTCAGAGTGACTACCTCTTCAACAAAATTGATCATTTTCATCTCCTCTAAAGGACTATAGAGTGGGTCTTTTGGAAAGACAAGAACATATATAATGTGGCTAGAAATATGGATAAGAGATGTTTTGGGACAATTTTTTAGATACAAGACTCAAAATAGTGAATGAGATGTGAGAGGAGGTATCCTTTTATAATAAAGACAATTGATACTTTTGGAATTTCACTAAATAATAGTTTTTAATAAATTATATCTCAATAAAAATACTAAAAATTGTATGGTTATTCAAATTAAAATTGTTATATAGTGGTAATAAAAAAATTATATTAAAAAAGTTTTTGTTTTGAAATTTTAAACATTATAATTTTTATTAACCAGTAGTTAACCAATTTTAAGTCGAACTACAGTAAAAACATTTTCAATATTAAAATGTGGATATATCAAAATCGAAGGTTTAATTTGAAGAATAATTGGTATATTTATGATATTTAAGACCATAATTAATTATTTTTTTCAATATTATTGATGGTTTGGATTTTTAAAATAATTATAAAAAATTAATAAGATATAATTAGTGTCAAATGTTACAATATTAATTACATTAACATTAAAAAATAAATAAATCAAGACAACATTGATCCAATTCATTTAATACACCCCTATTATCTCATATTAACTAAAAAAAGTGTGTATAACCATAAGTAATTAATATTATATATTTTATAATATTATTAATGAGTTTTAATTCATTATTTATTTAATTGAATAATTACTGCATCATAATTGTTTAATTATTTAGGATAATTATTTCCTCACAAAAAATAAAAAAATACATGATTTATAAAATCCTTGTATACTTATGAATTACATATTTGATAATTGTAAATACTTGAAAATACATGGAAATGTTGTTCCATAAATACCTTGGAATTTTATGAGTCCGCAAAAACTGACGGTGCGTGATTCTAAGGCCCGGTGTGCCCGAAATCAATATCTATTATTTTGATTGGGTACGTTCAGTGAATGTATGAGCTAGTTTTTATAACAATGAAACCAGTGCTCGAAATTGAAATCTGACAGCACCGTTGAAATCTCAGCACCGGTATTCTCTTAAGAAGACTTTCACTTTGATGGCAGTGGGTTGAGTTTACAAGATTTTATTTAGGTTTTCGTGGAAAATAATAAAATAAATTTATCTTCACATTACATTTTTTTGAGCCAAAAGGTCGGTGTTTTGTGGTTAAGGGCTTCACATGGAAGTTGGAGGTGGGACCACCACACCTTAACCTCCAATTAAAGGTTATGGTGGTTGGGCCCACCCATACCAAACCTCCCACGATAGGTTACAATGTGGTGACCACATGGGGAGAAACCCCCTATTGATAGAGGAGAGTAAAACCTCTTAACTCTCCCTAATTAATGAGGGAGAGCCTCTTGACCTCCCCACAAATTATTTGGTGCCAACTCCCCTAATTAATTAGAGCCAACACTCATGAATTAATTAGGGGAGGCAAGTAATTAATTCACCAATTTGATTTTTGTTTCATCAACGAAATAATAGACAAACTTAATCTATTATTATTTTTCTTGGAATTTCTCATTAGGTGGAGTTTGGGAAAAAAGAGCTTGGGAGAAAAGTACTTCCAACGAAAAACGCTCCACCGATGAAGAACACTCCACCAAAGAAGAATTCCGACCTTATTAGACTTCTTCCTCGGTACTTATACTGATGTGGGATGTCTTCAACTGACCTACCCTCCGCATCGTCATCAATGAGCCGATGCAGCTTGGGATTGGAAGCATGCAGTGGACGTGACGAATAACGATCTTCTTCGTCTACTTTCCCCGACTCTGTCAACGAACGGCGAACGACGAACAATGGTAGGCGAATCATTACTGGATGATGTTATACCATTTCTTATCCTTTTCAATAGTTAGAAAGGATTTGTATTAAGATATGTTATTGTTCATCTGATTTTATTGATGAGCCATTTGATACCTCCATAAACACGGAGGATACGGGCCAACCAAATATGGCCTGAAATCCTCCATCGGTTTCTCCTTCTTGTGGATTTCTTCTGCACGACGACAAAGGTGGAAGCAACAAAGTTCATGCAACCCACGACCTGTGCAGATAATTTCGCCCCCATGGCACATTGATGCACCCGGCTAAACACCGTCAGCATGCACTGGCCCGGTCCTCACCCAACCGGTTCGCCCAGCCTACTCGCGACCTCTCCAGCGCCCCGCCGACCTGACCGTGGCCAGCCCGCAGACCCTACAAGCCTTCTCATGCACTGCTTGCATCCCCACTAGCCTACCAATGCACTACCTGCTCCCTGACCTCCCCCTGCACAGACTGCTCGGCAAACCGCCGGCCTGCGAGTGCCCTGCCCATGCCTCGCACTACCACCCAACACCATGTTCGCAACCAGCCCGACACCCAGCTGGCCCGCCCGGTGCCTAGCCAGCCTACCTGGTGCCCTTATTTCTTTCCCCTTACCCATAACGGCCTTCCCACACACTGTTCAGTGCCCCATTAGCCTGCTCGTGCCCCGTGCAGCCTCCCGGTGCACTCCGGACTTATCGGGCTGAGTTGCGGCCCTCGCTACACTGACCGAACCAGCCCCAGCCTCCTGGCTGAACTACCTACATGGAGACATCTAAGCCAACCCAACCGCATAGTCCGCTGGGCCGGGCCCAATAGACAGGGCCTAACCTAGCGGGCTGACCTACCCAATAGGCCAGGTAAGACCTAGTAAGTATGACCAGGTCGACCAAGATCAGGTCGGACTGGACCCGGGCCCCCTACCGTCCCCTTTACTTTCTTTGGTCATATCATAGCACCAGTCGTCTATTTGACGAACCATCATCGGAAATGGTTTCCTTGTATCATGTCGGTTCGATTGAGTTATATGGAACTTCAGTTCGGGGTAATGTTGAGATACGTTCTGGTTGGATCGTACATAAATCCAATCGGGCCCATGGGACTAAAAAGCTTATAACTCACATATTAGGCATCTGATTGACGTGTTGGCTATTACGTTGAGACCCCTATGACAATTTGGACCTCTGAGATACTTCTACGTGGGACGTCATGATAGTTGGAGTATCGACCTGTAGCTCGTGGATCTGACCCTCACGGAGACACGCGAGCGGAGTACAGAGACCGAGTAGCTGGATGAGACCTGAAAACTACTTGAACAATATTACTCAGAGTGATTCGACTATTCCAATGGGGAGAGCCTGGTATTTGGCGGTAGACCCATGGTGGAGGAGTTCCTGATAGTTGGTGGTAGACCCGCAGTACTCGACAGGAGGAGTACCTCTTCAGCTTATTAGGCGGTGCGCCTGGTAGTTGGCGGTAGACCCACAATGGGGAGAGCTTCTGTGTGAGAACAGAATACCCACAGTACTCAACAAGAGGAGTACCTCAGCAGTCCATGGTTAGTTGGAAGCGGCTTACAGTTGGCGGCATGCCCACTGTACTCGACAGAGGAGGATTTATCCAGTAACTATGGTTTCGACAATGTGAATAAAAATCCCGGTTGAGATGAGTCAGTAACTTTTTCATTTTCCTCATGATTGAGCTTGATTACATGATAACATTGGTATATGTATGGTCATATACCTAGGTGGGGTTATCTGTTGATTTCATACTTTTTGATTTATCCTTGTTGGATTTGAGAGACATTGAGGGTATCGATTTCCCTACTGAGTATCGTTATACTCACCCCTACATCGGATTTTCCTGCACCTTATTGTGTTGGTTGTAGAATATGGACAATACTGACTGAGGATCAGAGTATAATGACTAGAAGGTACCTGGAGGTGAACCATACGATGAGTCGGTACACGGAGGTGGCTATCAGACATGGAATGCTATGGAATATTTTTGTATATACCCTTCAGGTAGTAATCCCGGAAGGATGACACAATAACATCTTTACATTTCTTATATTGTACTTGTTTTTCTGTTGTACTTGTACTTTCCTATTGCGTTGGTATTTCTGGCCCAATTTACCTTCCAACACATCTTTTGTATATAACATTACATAGTGTTTAATTGCATCTCGTACTCTGTTGTGTGTGTTTTCAGTTTATAAAGGCAATTCCTTCCTAGTCTTAGGGGTTTACATATTTGGTTCTAGTCACCAGCCCCTAGCCTATAGAAGGCTGGCTTGGGGTAGTCACGACATGGGCCCTGGGGGACGGGTCATGAAAAATTGGTATTAGGGGACTCTGTTCTACCGCAAAACATAGGACTCTTATCTTTTCTATCAATAAATAGTGTTAAGGGTACTGAGTGTGGTTTTTAGTTCGGGAATTCCAGTGTTGGTGCGGAGGCCGACGTATCCATACATAAGGACCCGGATTACTGATTTCTAACTCACTGCATGAAAACACTAATTTCATGTTTGTTTTCAAATGTTTTCTTTATGTCAGCTCAACTAGGCCAGCTCACCAAGTATAATATTTGACAGTGTCACATCTGTTTTTTTCAAGTTCCCTCCCCATAGAATACCAACGAGATTCCCAAAAGTGTTATGCACAGAGAACCCACTGAGCAAGGAGGCCTCAGTGTAGGGCCTTTTTTCAGTGGAGCCACCATCGATACTACTTCTTCTTGGTCCACCGATGCCACTAGCCCCAGCAGAAGACGATTCACGCTGCTTGAGAATGTTGCACGAGTTAGAGCACCAGAGGCCACCCACGTTAAAGGTACAGTCGGACCCATAGGCGGATAAAGATTGGTAGGAGGATGTTGTTAGAGATTTCATACCGGTAGGGATAGAAACCTACTTCATGGTGATTCATTCTACCATCCTTCTATAGACAGGAATGGGAAGATGGTGTAGCATGATGCTCCATGTTCACGACGAGATGACGCTTCGTTGGGTAGACTTCGAGAGCCTGTTTCTTGAAGTTTTTGTCCCAGAAACTCTTCACAAAATGCTCATATAGGAGATACTTCATCTACATAAGGGCTTCATGACTATAGCTCAGTACTTAGCGAGGTTCACCAACCTCTTGCGCTAATCCACAGATATGGTACGAGGCACATTTTTCCGGGCCCAGATGTTTGATCAAGGACTCATGCAGGAGATCAGAGCTTCGGTGATCTCACTCATCATCCCGACACATGCATGGGTTTTTTAGAGAGACCTCTTAGAAGATTGATTCCTTGCTGAGGATCCTCCAGTAGCGAAACCCACCGCAAGTCGACATGTAGCAGTGTCTTCTGTGTTTGGCAGTAGAAATTTTTCGTAGAGGTCCATGAGGACCATAACTACAGGTGGATGACCTCACAACATAGAATCAATTGTGTGGGGCACCCAGGGTGGAGACAAATCCAGCCATGCTTGGTGTGGAAAATGTAACTCATGCATCATGCATGGTCACAAGGATCATAACAATCTAAACCACTATTCGGATGATCAACAGACAATCATAAAAATTCCCATGCAGAGATAGAGATTCATTCGAGGTGGTCTGCAGGGAGCTGTGAGACGTGGAAGAGGATCTGGTCATGTAGCAGGCAGTGTGCAATGATTCGAGGTGTTAACACCACCACATCCAGGTAGTCCACCCTGACTGTAGAGATCAGGTGGTCAGGGGAGAGCTCACCTCTAGGAAACTGTCGATTATGATCATGGCACTCCAAAGATGATTTGAGGTAAGTTCTGTGTCTACTCCACCATAGCTATAGTTTTTATAGATATATGTTCCTGTCACTATTTCATTTCCACTACTCACATTTAGATCTCAGAGATTTCGATGGATCTGTTGGCTCGATCCTTACGGCTAGAGACTGCTATGGGAGTAGACTCGACAATTATGCATGGGTCCTCATAGTGTGATATTACACTAGGTGGTGAGAGCTTTGGATGGGATCTCCTAGAAGTGGAATCTAGGCCTTACGACGTCATCATGGGTATTAACTAGTTAATTACAATCAATGATCAGATTGACTATATTAGGTAAAAAGTGCATTGTGTCTGCATGGATGGGATTGGGTTTACCTTCACTGGTAAGAAGGGAGCCATTGCAGCATAGGACGTACTTACATAGAAATGGTTGCATCCTATCACTCTTCTGTTGGCATGCCTTACCCCCAGAGTAGTTGATATGTAGAGTCTGAGTTATCCTATTGTGGTGGACCAATATGCAGATAGTTTCCCTAATGATGTTCCAGGTATACCACCTCGTAGAGAGGTGGAATTTTACATTGAACTGTACCCTAGGAATATACTGATATCTACACCTGCATGTCAGATGGCTCCTGTTGAGGTTCGTGAGCTTCGAGAACAGCTAGAGGGCTTGCAGGGGAAAGGATTTATCCGGAAAAGTGTTTTTTCTGTAGGCCTCTTTGATTCAATTCGCCAAGAAGGCATGTGGAAGATTGAGGCTTTGTGTCGACTATCGTCTCCTAAATCAGGTGACCATGAAGAACAAGTACCAACTCCCGCGGATTGACGAACTCTTTGATCAGCTAAAGTGAGAATGATGGTTCTCAAAGATAGACATCAGATCAGGCTATCACCAGCCCAGAGTTAGAGATGAGGATGTTCATAAGATGGCCTTTAGTTTTCGATACCGCCACTACAAGTTCTTAATTATGCCATTCAGCATAACCAACACTCCAATTGTATTCATTGGACTCATGAACATGATTTTCCAGCCATACCTTGATTAATGTGTCCTAGTTTTCATTGACGACATTTTGATATACTCGACTACTGAGAGGAGCATGCCTATAATTTTCAGGTAGTACTAGACACACTAAGAGAGCACTATATTTTTGTTAAGCTCTGGAACTACTGGTTTTGGATCCGATAGGTTCACATTCTTTGACATGTCGTCTTAGAGGTGGGAGTTGTTGTGGATCCAGCGATGATTTAGTCAGTACTTGCTTCGGATCCACCCCAGAGTGTGACAGAGTTATGGAATTTCCTAGGTTTGTCTGGTTTCTACTAGAGATTCGTTCCAGACTACTCTAAATTTGCAACACCACTATCAGCCTTGACGACGAAGGGGAATCCCTTCATGTGTTCAGAGGGATGTCAGCAGAGCTTTCAGAAGCAGAGGAAGAGGCTGACTAGTGCCCCTATCATGAGGCTTCCAGAGGAAGGCGTAGGGTATTTAGTATACCACAATGCATCAGGGACCGATATTGGTTGTGTCGTGATGCACGAGGTAGCAGTGATCACTTATGGTTCTTGTTAGCTAATACAACATGAGCATAACTACGCTACCCCTGACCTGGAGTTAGTAGCAGTGGTCTTAACCTTGAAAATGTGCTGACACTACATTATGGGTGAACGTTTTACCGTGTACTCTAATCCCAATAGTCTCTGGTATATCTTCTATCAGAATGACCTAAACATGAGACAACAATATTGTCTTGAGTTTCTCAAGGACCATGACACTGAGATATTCAATACTCATGGGAAGGGGAACGTTGTTGTGGATTCTCTCAGCAAGATATCTGGTATACAGCTTCTAGGAGAGGAGAAAATGTAGCTGACTGCCTTACAGATATCATTTGTGGATCGGGATGAAGCAGCCTTTCTAAAGTCTCTTACAGTCACTCCCCCACTTCATCAGCGAGTCAGGAATCATAGCGTGGAGACCCTGACTGCGAGATGCGACATGCTCTGATATCAAAAGTTCAGGCAATTGATGGATTATTTGAAGGTGGGGAGCATGTCATCCTCTTCAGAGGACGTACCACGGAACCAGTGGAAATTCAAAAGGAAGTTTTGTGGTTGTTACACACTTCCTCTCTAGCAGTACATCCAAGAGTGGCGAAGATGTACCAGGACCTTTGACGATAGCTCTAGTTTCCAGATATATAGAAGTCAATAGCAAAGTTTGTCTCGTGATGCCTTACTTGTCAGCAAGTTAAGGCAGAGCACCAGGTACCAGAAGACTTGGTTTAGCTTTTAAAGGACCTATATAGGATGTGGGATGGGATATCCATAGACATCGTGATGGGTCTTCCACATACATCTAAAGGTCATTACTATATCTTTGTGATCAGAGACCAACTCACAAAGTCATCCCACTTCCTACCAATCAGAGAGAAGGGTTCAGTAGAGAGCTTGGTAATCCTCTATGTGCATGATATTGTGAAGCTACACGGTGTTCCTTTGTCCGTTGTCTATGATCATGATTCCCAGTTTACATCCTGGATATGGATGGGGTTGCAGAAGGATTTCGGGAGACAGCTTCGTCTGAGCACCAACTTTCATCCTCAGATAGATGTTTATACTAAGCAGACCATTCAAACCCTCGAAGACATGCTATGTGATTTTTTCCTTGACTTTGTTCGTAGCAGTGAGGACCACTTAACTTTAGTGGATTTTTCATACAACAAAACTATCACTCCATCATAGATATTGATCCTTTTGAGGCATTGTATAGGAGAACATGTAGATCACCCTTGTGCTGGAAAAACCCGGGGGAGTTAGCACTGGTGGGACTGGAGATGGTACGAGCTACCACGGAGATGGTGCAGATCATCCAGTAGTGGATGAAGGCTGCACAGAGAAGGCAGAAGTTGTATGCTGATAGGAGATGGAGACCTCCATAGTTCGAGGATGGTGACCATGACTTCCTACGGGTATGACAACGAAGAGGTCTACAATGATTTTACCAAGGTAGAATGTTATCTCTGAGATTCATCAAACCTTTCAAAGTCCATATTAGAGTTGGCAAGATGGCTTACTTTTTATCTCTTATGCCTCAGTTACAATTTGTGCATGACGTTTTCCACATATATCAGCTGAGAAGATATGTGCATGACCCTTCTCACATAATCGACCATGGGGGGATGGACATCAATGATGGGGTGACTTTCATATAGGTTCTAGTGGAGATTGAGGATCGATAGGATAGGGTCCTACATGGACGGTCGATACCTCTGGTGTGCATTCGCTGGAAGCATAGGAACCTGCAGGAGAGCACATGGGAGCGGGAGGCTCATATACATGCTCAGTACCCCCACTAGTTCCCTTAGTGCGAGTTATAGATTAAGGGGACGTAATGTATTGAGGTGGGGAGAATGTAAATAACCAGAAATTACATGAATTTGTTTTCATAAATACATGGGAATTTTATAAGTCCGTGAAAGTGGACGGTGCATGATTCTGAGGCCTGGTGTGCCATGAATCAATTTCTGATGTTTTTAGGTATTTTTTGTAAATGTATGAGCAGGTTTTTATAACATTAGAGCCCATTCTCAGAAATTAAATCTGAGAGAACTGTTGAACTCGCAGTGCCTGTATTCACTTGAGAAGATATTCACTTTGATGGTAGTGGGTCATGTTTAAAATATAGTTTTTGGGTTTTAGTAGAAAATAATAAAATAAATTTATCTTTAATTTATTTTTATTAGAGCCACCAAGTTGGTTTTTGGGGTTTTAAACCTCTTCATGGAAGTTGGAGGTGGGAAAACCACACCTTAACCTCCCATGGGAGGTTATGGTGGTGGGTCCCACCCGAACCTAACCTCTCGCCAGAGGTTACGACCTGGGGACCACATGGGTGTAATCCCCTATTGATGGAGGAGATTAAAACCTCTCAACTCTCCTTCATTAATGAGGGAGTGCCTCTTGACCTCCCCTTTAATTATTTGGTGTCGACTCCCTTAATTAATTTGTTCCAACACTTATGATTTAATTTGGGGAGCCATGTTATTAATTCTACGATTTGATATTTGTGTTAGAAACTAAATAATAGACAAAATAAATTTATTATTATTTTTCATGGAAATTCCCATTTGGTGGAGTTTGGGAGGATAAGAGATTAGGAGAAAAGTACTTCCAATGAAAAAATTTCCACCGATGAATAATGCTCCACTGACGTAGAACTTCGACCTTCTTCCACTTCTTCCTTAGAGCATCTACCGACGTGGGGAATCTTCAACAGACATAACCTCCACATCGCCATCAATGAGCCGATGAAGCTCAGGATTGGAAGCGTTCCACGGACGTGATGAATGATGATCTTCTTTGTCTAATTTGTATGACTCCGTCAACGAATGAAGAACGACGAACAAAGGTAGGGGTTTATTACTTGATGATGTTATACCTTTTCTTATTCTCATAAAAAATTAGAAAGGTTATATTTGAGGACGTGTTATTGTTTATCTACTTTTCTTGATGATCAATTTGGTAAATCCATAAACGAGGAGGATACAGGCCAACCTAACATGACCTGACATCCTCCGTTGATTTCTCCTTCTTTTGGAGTTCTTCGGCACAACGAAGAAGGAAGAAACAAAAAACACCGTGCAACCCGCGGCCTCCATGGATCGTGCTGCCCCTGGGGCACACTGATGCTCCTGGCCAAACATTGACGACCCACACATGCCTGAGCCACACCGAACCGGATAGCCTGGCCTACCGACGACCTCACAAGCGTCCTGTATGCCAACCGGCGGCCTTCCAGTGTGTTTCCTTCACACTCATCCGACCTCCCTGTATTCTATTTGTGTGCCCTACTGTCCTGTCTGTGTACTGCCCATGCCCCGTACGGCCTGCCAGGCGCCCCGAACAGCTTTTCCGGCACCCCACGCGGCCTGTCCGGCGCCCCGCGAGGCCTACCCGGTGATTCATCGTCCTGCCCGCACCCTACCAATGCCTTGCATGCCCTCCCGCCATCCTGATCGGGCCCCGTGTGGCCACCCAGTCCCATTCCTGAGCCTCGCACAGCCTCACACATGCCCCGCCAGATGCCCAACAAGCCTGCGCCCTGCTCGAAGCATTGTCTACCTGCGCCCTAGCCAGCGCCCTGTCGGTCCTGTCGACCTTCTCTTACCTATCGTGGCACTGAACAAATCGGCCCCGGCCTCCAGGAAAAACCTCCTATGCGGCGACCTCCGCGCTGAAACTCCCCTGCAGTTCATTGGGACGGGCCCAGTTGACCGAGTCGAAACTATCAGGCTGACCCCCCCAATGGGCCGGGCCAGACCTAGATGGTCTGACTTGGTTGACCCCGACATGGTCAGACCTGACTCGGTCCCACTACCAATCCCTTTAATTTCGTTGGCCATATCTTGGAACCAAATTTCCATTTCACGAACAATCAGTGGTGATGGTTTCCATGGTGTATATTGGTCCCTTTGAGTTATACCACACTGGAGTTCGGGGTAATGTTGAGATACGGTAAGGTTGGATCATACACGAATCCAACCTGGCCCTTGAGACTAAAAACCTTATAACTCACAGAACGGGAGTCCGATCAACACGTCGTCTATTACGTTGATACCCCTATGACGAGGAAGACTATTGAGATACTTCTACGTGGGACATCATGATAGTTTGTGTATCAAACTATAGCTCATGGAGCGGACCCTCCTGGAGACGAGCTAGCGGAGTATGGGGACCTAGTACCTGCTTAATACCTGATGACTACTTGACCGATGTGACTTGGAGTGATTCCAATAGCCCAGTGGGGACGGCCTGGTAGATGGAGTTTGACCCATGTAAGAGGATCGCCTATTAGTTGGTGGTAGACCCACAGTACTCGACAGGAGGAGTACCTCTGTAGGCTATTAGGGGGAGTGCCTGGTAGTTGGAAGAAGTCCCACAGTGGGGAGCACCTCGTTGTGAGTGAAACAGACCCACGATACTCGGTAGGAGGAGTATATTAGCCATCCAAGGTTAGTGGGAAGTGCATTTTAGTTGGCAGTAGGCCCACTATACTCGACAGAGGAGGAGTTCTCCAACAAATTTGGTTTCGACACTGGAAATAAAAATCTTGGTTGAGCTGAGTCAGTAAGTTTTTTGTTTGCCTCATGATTGAAATGGATTACATGATAACATATGTATATGTATGGGCATATAACTATGTGGGGTTATCTATTGATTTAGTACATTTTTATTTATCCTTGTTGGATCTGAGAGACCTTCAGTATCTCGGGTTCCCTACTGTTTATCGTTATACTCACTCCTGTACGGGCACTGCCCGCACCTCGTTGTGTTAGTTGCAGACGACGGTCATAACTGACTGAGGATCAGAGTAGCTGGACTAGATGATACATGGAGGTGGACCATAAAATGAGTTGGTACATAGAGGAGACGGATGGATGTTGAGTGTTGTGGAGTTTTTCTATACCTACCCTTCAGGTAGGAATCCTCGAAGGATGACCCAATAGCTGGTTTACTTTTCTTTAGTTGTACTTTTTTTAGTTTAACTTGTACTTTCCTGTTGGCCTTTTATTTCTAGACCCTTTTACTCTCTATATCTTCTTTTTTATATAACTTTAATTAGTGTTTACTTCCAACTCAAACTATGTTCTGTGTGTTTTCAGTTTATAAAGGCAATACCTACGCAGTCTTAGGGATTTACGCTTTTGGTGCATGTCCCCATCCACTGTCCTATAAAATATAGGGTTGGGGTAGTCACGGCACTGGCCCCATCCGAAGGGTTGTGAATATAAAATATTATATTCAACTACATATTAAAATATTATACATATTAAACGTATGAGTGTGGAAATTTTTCACTCTCTTTGATTTTAATAATATCCAAGTAATTTTCTTGGGGGATTGTCCGTTATATTTTTTAATTTAGATTCTCAAGAGTATTGTGTAGAAATAATATCATCCAATAACATTTGGGAAAGTGTTAGTGTAGTTTTAAAATATTTTTAATATTTTTTTACCCCCAATTATATGAAATTCACATAACCATGGAAAAAAAATTACTAATGTTATTAATTATATTATACCAATATTAATGGGTACTATCTAATTAATTTTTTTACTTTGTGATTAAAAAATGAGGATCAATTTTTCAATATTAAATTCCCTGAATTTGTAGAAACTAATTAAAAATAAATTACATGGATGGGATAAAACCATGAGTTTTAATGTAAAAATGTTCAAATGTTTGGAATGTTTTTATATCTAATATCATTTTAAAATTGATTCCAATGAACTAAATTCGATTAAAATATATAATATTTATCCTACAATACTTTAAAACTAATAAAAATAATATATTTATCACTAAAAATTATTTATATAGAATACATTTTTTATATTAATATTCAATTATTTATATTACTTATAAAAACAGGAATCTTATCATAAAATTACCAATGCTTAAAAAATGTAAATTTTTATAAAATTATTTCCAAGAAAAATTATATTTTTTTAAAAATAAATTTAAATTGTATTAAAGAGAATACTTTTCATAAGTGCACCATCAAAACAAAGGATGTTTTTCTTACGAAAAATAATTTTTTTATTAAAAATATGGATTTGTTATTATTTCATATATATAAAACCATAAGATGAATGTTAAAAATAATTTCAATATATTATATAAATATTTCATTAATATAATCCAAAAATAGTTATTTTCTTATTTATGGGTATAAAACCAACATGTCCACATTTAAATAGTTTATTAGCAAAAAATTACATTTTATTTTAAAAGGGGTTTTATATTGATTCATATAATCTCAATGTTGAGTGGAATGAAAGCTAAGCCAGTGTTGAATGTAATAAAATAAATAAAAGAAATAACATTATTTTTTAAAAAAAATTATCTAAAAAAATATAGAGATTTTATAATTTTAATGTCAATTTTAATTCTCATTAAGATGAATGTTGGTATAAGTAACAAAAAATATTAATATGGGAATGATTTAAGAATATTAGAATATAAGAATCCAAAGAAAATGATGAAGAAAAAGTACAACAAAAATTACTTCTACCGAGTAACATACGTAAGGATATGAATTTATGAAGGAGATGTATTTTATTTGACCACATTACTAACATATTTATAATAATATAAATTTGAAAGTAAATGTTTTAGTGACAGATAATAAAAATTTGGAGTAAAAAAAATTATGTTAAGTATAATACACTAAATAAATTAATGAATGAATAAAATATTATAAAATCTATGAAATCACATAAAATAAATTCATAAAAAATAAATATCAAAACAATAATGTTAAATGTTGAAGATGTGAAAGGAGTATTCAATTACAGAAAACATTCACATATCAATTTCTCTAAATAAACAATTATATGATCCACCTTACAATGTAGAATATTTTAATAAAGTTCAATAAAAAATTAGAATTAATGTTTATTAACTTAATGTGGTGTTTTTCAATGAAAAATAATATGGTGATTCTAGATTCTTAATGAATATTATATTATTAAGAGAGTCTCAGGATTTATATGTTTATGAAATCTGTATATGATGTTCTAGTAAATATAATATTGATGTACCTAGAATCAAATTCCATGAATGATGATTCTTTATTAGATGCCAAAATTATGGAAAATGGATGCTTTTCTCATTTATGTGGTGTTTTATTTATAATATCACAACCACATTTGAGAAAATAATTTTAATTTTTAAATTGGGGAATTTTTTTACAAATAGGAAATAATTATCATTCAAAGGGGGAGAAAATATATTTTTATTCATAAAAATTTCAAATCTGTTTTTTGATATGGATGCAATAAATAAATTTTAATTTATACTTAATGATCATACTGCAAAATTAAAATATTATAAATTCTAGAATTAAATGATATTTTATGGTCAATATTAATGTTTTATTTTTTCAACATTTAGTTCTACTATGATCATCTATCATAAAGATTTATATTTGTTTGATGTAGTTCTTATTAATTTGAATAAAGTGAATCAATAATTCTCTTATAAAATTAAAATTTTAAATTAAATTTAATTAAAGAATAGTGGAGAAGAAAAAAATGTGTGAATAGAGTACCTCTATCACACCAAGATGTATATAAGAGGAATTAAAATTTAATTATATCTAAAAAAGTGAAATTTAATAAAAAATGCACCTACTATAGTGTTCATAGAATAAAAGGATAAATGATATTTTATTTTATTCCCAACAAGGGGGAGAAAGATCATCGAAATGTATTTTTTGAATTACTATTCACATTTAATTAAAATGATTATATTAAAGTTACCATTGAATAATGAATATAATGATGAAGATATAACTGATTTTTTTTAATTTATTGTGGAAATTTCAGTGAGAATGATGAAGGAGAATAATTTTCCTATGCTTGTTCTGCAAAATAAATCCACTATAAGTCAAACTCCCGATGGGGAACCACTAGAAGTATGAACATTAAACATGAAAGATCATGTACCATAATATGTAAGGTTCATGTCACCAAATGTAAGAAGGAATAGATATAAGTAACTAATGATAAAATATGATGTAAAATAAATTAATATTACAAGATGAAATATATACACATCAAAAAATTTATAAGTCATCATCATTATTTTTATGAATTGTTATAGAAAAAGGTGAAGAACAAACAATCCAAAACATAATTAAATAATGAAACAATGAAATGTGGTAACACAAAATATTGATTTAACAACTCAATATAGATATTTAATTGATCATGTTCAATTTTAATGATATTAGATATGTATATTGAACAACATAAATAAGATATATATTATGTTAGTTAATTATTCATAAAATAATTGAATCAGAAGATACAGACTATACATTAATTAGATGATGAAATACCTAAAAATAATGATTAATTGATGTTAATGGATCATGGAAGATTGGAAGGAACTCTAAATTTATGATTTAAAGAAGATCATATTATTTATTCCAAGGTAATGCAATATAAAATTCACCTTATAATGTGAGTTACATCCACATTAATGGGAAATGAATGGTGTTAAAAACCACTAGAAATAAACTAAGAATAATATAATTAATGGTCTTAAAAAATTACGATTTAGTGTATTTTTTGAATACTAAACAATTGTTTTTTTTAATTTATAGAACAAATTATATATATACATTTTGGAAGGAATTTCATGAGTTCACCAAAGAAAAAAATTGTATGTGTAGTGTAGATTTTACTATTTCTTAAGAAAATAGATTGAAGCTGAAACCATATAGGTTTTCTGACATAAAACATATTGAAATTTCAAAATAATTATTATATTGGAGGAAACTAAATCTGGTAGAAGACCCATAATGATAAACATAAATTTGAATTTACAAAAAACATTATAACACCACGATATCCTGTGAAATATTTTTTTTTCTAAATAATGTATTTTTCTAAATATTTTTACATTTTAAAATTAATAAATATAACATTTGATAAAAAAATATGGCTTGTGTTATAAGTGAAACAATGTTAATATTTCTGTATATGAAACATATATATTAACATTAGGTAAATTCCACATTATTTTTTCTTCTTTTACATAGAATTTTATGTTCCCTTGGTAGCATGTGCTATAAGCAAGGCCTAGTTTCCTTAAACTACAACATACTATTAATATTGTTATTAAATTATCACATGGATACTAGCCAGGTTTTGTAAAAGGAGACATGAATAATATTAATTAAATTAAGAAAATATGGTTAAACATGTATATAAGATGAATTATTTTTTGACCAATTAACTAGTAATGAACGTAAAACCATATTGAATATATCAGAAACCATAGCTTGACAAAAATACTTATACAATAATACATGTTTTACTCTATTAAATTTAATTAAAAAATTTATTTTTTAAAATATAATATATATATATATATATATATATATTCAATTAATAAATATTCTTCTTATTTTTATTATATTCAATAGATAAGAATAAAATCAATTTTATGCATAAAGATATATATTTTTTAAAAGATAATATTACCACTTTTTAATGTGGAACAAAAATTAAATCCAAATATTAACAATACTAAAATTATTATTTTAAAAAAAAGATTAATTGTTTAAATTTTTTTGTATTAATTTAATTTTGGTGATTTTTTGGTATTTTTCAAAAAAAATCATTTTTGAATGACTTATGATAAATATTGGATTTGAATTCAAATATTCATTTTCATTGAATTTATATATATAATTATATTATATTTCAATTTGTTACTGTGTTTTAATTAAATCAATTTTAAATCAAGAAATCCAATTTAGGTAATTAGAACAAATTTGACATTTCAATTTGATGTCTAATCATTTTGAACTACTAAACATGTTCTCTCAAAACCCGTTGTTAAGACACGTCTGTGGGATTATATTTAAATTAATTTTTGACACTTATTTAATTATAATGTGGAACAATAAATTACATATTTTAAAATAGAATATTTTATAATTTATAATAATATAAACATAGTTGTTTCCCAAAAAATATTTGTTAAAGTTACTAAAATTATTTAAATTGATTTTGGTTAGAATTATTTTACTAATAGTCAAAATTTATTCATAAGGGGAAAAAAGATCATTAAACCTATAAAAAGGAAATTTTATAACCACATTTAGATGATGTTTTATGTTTTCCATAATTTGGAAAATAATTAGATTCCCATGATGTTATAGAGACTTCTCAATAACATTTAAAGTTTTTTATTTATATATATGTCACTCATCCTTCATTATAAATGGTACTCATTACCTTATTCCTCTCATTGAACCCTATCTTATCCAAAAAATATTTTGAAAGAAATAACAAATAGATATAATCAGAGCCTATAATCCTCCCTTTTTGGTAGAAATATAACCATGTAATCTCGTTGGTGCAATCTAAGAAGAGTTTCCCAAACAAAAGGTAACACCCTTCCTCAAGCTAAATTATTTTATTTCCGTTATCCACACCATAAATTCTCATTATTTCATGATTATGTAATAATATATATATCAAAAATAAAATTATTTTATTATTCTGTGGTTTACACCTAAACTTATACACACTTCCACCTATTTGGTAATGAAATTTCTATTATTTATGTGGCAAACTACCACCCTACAAAACGTTGTAGTTTGTTTTTCCATTACAGTCTATCCTGGTTAAGAATTATAGAAAAATATATTTTTATATGTTATATATTTTTTTAATTATTTATTTTTACTTATTTAATAACTATATAAAAAAATAACTTCATTCAATTCACTTTTTAAAAATATGATAACATTATTTATGGACAGGTGGGCTACCGCATCCTAAAAGCAATGTGATTTATTCAAAAATTAAATAGAATGTATTAAGTTTAGGTTCAGTGAAATTATTTTATATATATGACATAATAATTTTAATTTAATTATAATATATATATACATATATTAGTTAATTTGATTCATTGAATATAACAATATAACATAAACAATGTTCTGGCATACGTATGACCATCAATCTTAATGAACATTGTATTCCATTTCATTGTTATCTATTTTGTTGATTATTATATATATATATAATTAATTAATATATATGATATTTATATCATGTTTTTAAATTATTTAAATAGTTATGTCATGATCTATTTAAGGGGATCACTAATAATGAGTCAAAAGATGTACAAAAAGCCAATAATATATTAATTTAAACATTAAACTACAAAGAATTGTTAATAAATGGATAATATAATGATGTAACCAAATAATATATGGTATTATATATATAATAATATGGTTCTATAATAGTTTTATAATAAAATTATATTTCTTATAATGTTTATTTTATGGAGTACGATGAGAGTCAATATGAAAGGTAAAGGTTTTTTGTCCAATTTTTATTGATATAGGATTTATGCATTATAACCACTCATTTTATTATATAAATCCCTTAAATATATTATATTTATTAAATCCTCAAATTAATGGTTATATAAATGTCCATGTTATTATCCCTCTTTCACGTGGTTTTATTGTTCAAAAGTAACCAAATTAGTATAATAGTTTTGTTTCAATTTTCTTTCATTGAGGAACATGTATTGTTATGAAACTATATTAAATTTTGAGGTTTATTTAATATTATTTGACATTTTATATCATTAATATACCTATTTTAACTATATTTTGTGTTTTATTTAATTTCAAATTATTAGATAGGGATTATGATTCAAAGTTACCAAGTGCTAAGAGTTTATTGCAACAATTTCATTGTTTATTAAGACTGTTTTTATTAGGTCCTCATAGATGAAATCTTATGATCCATCTATCAAGAACACTAATTAACAATGTTATCCTATTTACTTCCATCATATTTCCAACTATTAGTACCATTTTCACTCTTTGGTAGTTATAATATTCAAAAAACTATTTTGGAGAAGTCCGACATTACCTCTATCTTCGGTCAGAAATATGTGTTTCATAAAAACCATGATTTTTAAAAATGTTATAAAAATGTTTATAAAATTATCCAATGATCATAAAAATAAAAATTTAGACTTTTTTTCAAAATAAACAAAACATTTTAAAAAAAGTAATTTTTTCTTTTTTCATTTGATGAACTAATCAAAACATTTTATGGTTAAAAATAAATGTTTGGCCTAGATGACTATATCTACCATCCTATGAAAAATTCATTTTAATATTCCATTGAATATTTATAATACATATTTATAATATTATTAATATTCTTTACATTCATTTTTTTAAATTTTTTATAAATGAAAATGTTTTCATAATATATTTCAGGATTAAAAAGTGTTTTAAAATATTTTCAAAGAATCCTTTATATGTTTTGGAAAATAATTTTAAATGAACTAGATTACATATTTTTTTGAGAAACATTGAGGTTTCAATCATTTTATTAATATCTTAAAAATACATACGTAAATGGGTGTACAACTAACTATATAAAAATGAAACTCAAATAAAAAAATATAGACGCCAATCTTATTCTTTATATTTTGGTTAGCTTCCTTTCCCCTTCCCTAATTAGACTCCTGCTGGCCCAATAGATATTGATTCTTTAACCTATCTATCTCCCACTATGCTCGAGGGAACTGATTTAAGAATTTTATGTAACGTCTTAGAATAACATGCTGTCAGATTAAAAGCTATCCTTCGCTTGATCCTCACATTTTTCTAAATAAGAATATCTTTTCATTAGAGTCCCGATCCCCTCGCCTGATAATTCTTCAGTCAAAGGAATATTCTCTTGGTGCCTTACTACAATAGGAGAGAGCAGAATAGTGTCTAGAGTTTTCACTTTCTTCTTTAAAATATGCAGTATCCCTCATTGTCCACAAAAATTATTGAATAGAATTTAGAAATGATTGGGGAATCAAATTCTAAAATCTTCACACATTTTCAATTGACTAAGGTAGACATTATTTCATATGAAAGATTATTTTCAACATTTTTTTAAATCTTATTAATTAACTTGATCAATAATCTAGTCATTATTAAATCTGGGTATTTGGGAGGCCAAATATATTGGAGATTGATATAAGTCACCACTTTTGCCTTTACTAAAAGGATCATAAGTATGTACATTCACCTCTTCAGAGTATATGGAATCCCAAGGCTTTATCATAATCTCTTAATTAGGTTACTCATGTGACTGGTCACCATAAAATGTTGGCTTCACAACATCCTAAAAATTAGTTCTCTATGAATCTTTCTTCCACATTACATTATCAGAAAAAAAAATAGTTCAATCAATTTTACTGAAAGGGTCCTACTTGTCCATAGTCTGAAACTCTGTAATAACATCAGCCTTCTGGGAAGGAGTTCACTTTATAATATTGTTACTGACATCATGTCCACTCAATGAATTGATGATACATATTATAGAGTATCCATAGGATTATTATTAGGGATTTATTAAATTACAGTTCTTACAGAATTGTTCCGTTTTTAATAAATGGTATTTAACTAAATAATATCAACATCAGTCGTAAGAATTACCTTTTCAACTATAGTAGAGCACAGTTTAACCTCTATCAAGAACTGGGTGAAGTGACCAAATAAAGAAAATTTTGTTTCCTTGTAAATTTGAATTGGGATTCTAATAGACAATGAAATTTTATACAAAATTTTGGGATTCTAGAGTGTCCAATTTAAACCATAAACCCCAATCCACAATTGAGTAGTAGTGTTACCCACCACATATGGGTATAATTTCTAATCCCATTCACACAGGTAAAAAATTCTAGATTTCAATTTAATGCAAATAAAGCCCCGGGATCTCACTTTTTGTTGTTCCATTGGCAAAATCATATGAAAGAATCCTTATATTAAGAAGACACATTACTAGGATGAAAATACTGAAAGAAACAATTTATTCTCTATTATCACCTCAATTTTTAGAGGATGAGATCTCTTAGGAAGAAATAACCAAGAAAGGATTGTGAACTCTCCCATTTTGTGGCACTCTAAGATAGTATTTGGGTTTATATTGAAGTGTGAAAGGATTCATTTTCTTCTAATGGAAGGATTAGTAGCACCTATGATGTTATCCAAGGAATGCTTCTCAAAGGATTCCTCCTCCAAAACATCAAATCATTATTGTGATTGTTTCTTCAACCCTATACTAGGACCATGACTCCAAATTTATACTTCCCACAAAACTAACTCTATTACACATTAATCCGTATTTTTGTTTGATTAAACTACTGTATAGATATCTGGTTTTTGGAAGGGGGACACTGCACCTTCGTAACTCTTTTCATCGACATGTTCTGTCACACCGCCCTGCATAGCCATAGATCAATTTGAGCTATACAAATTTATCATCAACTATATACTCTCACTAACCATCTCAATTCCATCCGTAAATTCTTCTAACTCCACAGTAGAGCTACCTTGTCAAGTATATAGTTCATATGAGCCAGAGTGATGGATATCAAATCTACCACGAGGAAGAAAGGTGTTTATTTACAAAGCCTTGATACCCAAGATTGCAACAAGATGTATAGAGGGAATATCACATCCAATCATACCTATAATGAACATAATTAAAATTATTTCAATGATTCCATTATAATTTGTTTACTTATTATTAAAGAAATTGTTTTCAAAGTGATTTCAAGAATTTATTTAATTCATTTAAAGAAAATGATTTTTAAAATCTTTTCTTGGTTATTTAATTTGTACTCAATGAGAATAATATTCAAATCCTTATTAGGAATGAATTATTAGTTTTCCATTAAAATGTATTTAAATTTCATTTAATTTTTCTATTAATTTATTCCATATTTAATTTCTAAAAAAAGTTCCAAATGGCTTTATGTTGTAAAAATATTTTTGACAGAAGTGTGTATAATTTCTTAACGAAAAGTTATTTACCAATCCTTAAAAATTATTCCTACTTAATTTGATATCCATTAGTGTTACTCATGACATCATAGGGAAATGTTCCAATGATTTCATTCATATTCATTCACTGAATTGTTTACTAATTGATGACATGATGTTTGAAAAAACTATTTTTATTTCAAGGGTTATAAAATTATGAAACCCATTTGTATTTCACTAATTACATGTTTGTGTAATCATTTTCACATTCACGGGGTATATTATAATTAATCCCAATTTTTCTCATGGGTTATGATTTGTTAAAATGATTTTGAAACCTATATCGTTTCAATAGGTTATGATATTATTAAATGTTTATGATAATCAATAAATTTATTGGGTTATGATATTTTTAATAATTATATTTGGAATCATGTATATTTTTTTCATTATGATATGTCTGTAACCTATATCTCCCTCTATATATTTAGATAATAATTTATTTCTCACGAGATCGATAAGGCTAGAATGAGGATTGTACTCTGTTCAGTAATGGAATTTTTCAATTAAGACGGTCTTTAGAGTTAACCTGGACTAATAACATGGTCTTGGTAGTGATCCAAGATTACCATAATTATTGGGTGAGCGAACCCATATTACTAAATCGACCTTAGAAGCATCTACAAGACTAAAATGAAAATATTTTACATATACATGTGTTTCAAATTACTCATCTTAATTATAATGTTATATGTTCGCGGATTATGATTTTGATTATATAATGATTTAATGTTTAATAATCTACTAATATTAATTCCATGATTCATCTCTATGATATTTTTTATGAAGGTTATGAAAATTTAAAATTATGATCACATTCTTATACTCTTATGATCATGTATTTACTTATGTATATCATTTGATTTACCTTACTGAGCATCTGATATTACCTGATATTAAGTTTCCTCTCCCTTGGATATGAGTATTTTTATAATGTATTATGTGTCAAAGAAGGGTTTTAGTCATGAAAACATAGTGGGAGACAATGTAGCACAATTATGTACCAATGTTAATGTATTGTTGTTTAAAAAGGAACTAGACTAGTATGGTATTTGGCATCATTTTTTGTATTTTATTAAGTATTTTACAAAAAGTGATCTATTCTTAATGCATGAAATGTGAGGTTCAAAATAGTTGGTATCAGTGTGAATTGTTTGTTAACCTTAATAAACAAGGATGATAAACAATTATTGAGAACATTGTGCACATGTCTAAGAATGATTATAAGGATAATGAAAAGTATATGAATGTTTATTAGAAATTTGGGAAAGGATAGAGTGAGTTGTTTTATTGAAATAAATCCTTGTATGGATATTAAATGTTCATGTTTATCTAGATTAGACATACATTGGGAAAAAACATAGAATTTTTTTCTCATTCCTGACACATGCATAACCTAGTACACGATAATGAGACTTATTGCACACCTAGATTGAAACTCCCAGGAGATTTGTTTTGAGATCTCACAAACACATTACAAACTATTATAAAGGATTTAAATAGAATATGAATACAAATAACCATGTATAATCCAACAATTTCATCGATTATAGACAATAATGTCATGATTTAGACATCATATAAGTTATTTTCCTAATTGTTTGGTTTTTTCTCTTGATAAGAGATTCTCATGATACTAATTATATTTTCAGTCAATGTAGGGAACTAGAAGGAACGTGGCTAACATTTAATATTTCATATGTGAAATTTAAGTGAAATTTTCAAAATGATTTACTAAGTGGATATCTCATGAAGAGAATTAGGATGTTGATATGAGTATTGGTTATACTGATAAATATAAAAGAACAAAAATGCCTTGTGAATGTTTTTGGATCTTCTTTTAGTATTGTTTAAATTAAACATAAGATTCATTATAAAATTGATGTTGATGAATCTTATGTAAATATACATAATTCATGTTTTATGAAAGTGGTATTGAAGAATAAGAAGAAGAATCTTTGTCAATGGATAAAGGATGATGTGGAGTTAAATATGTGTTTGCGTAATTTGATTCTAGAATTATTATTTCTGAAATATAATTAAGTACCAATAACATTTTGTTATTTTCAAGGGATTTACAAGAATATGATGAATTGTTCCAATGTATAATAAAAGTGATTTATTGGAAAGCTGGTATTCATGAGAAGCACAATATTAAGTGAAAAATAACAATTATTATGTTCCTAATATTGAGATAATGATGATTTAGAAAATCATTATTTTCATCTAAAATGGTAAAATGGATGATTCTATCAACCATAGAACAAATATAGGATTCATCGATAGAGTTGTTGGTTCTATCATGGTTGATGTTTATTGAATTTTTTGATTTATGTAATATATCAAATAAATATTAGAATAAGGAAACATCCATATAATCAATAAGGATGAATGTATATTAAGGATATTTATATGATTAAAGTGAATACTTGATAATGGTATTAACATGTTTGGAATGTGACAAATAAGAGATAATTTAATGGAATAGGCCTCCCTAGTCCATATGTTTATCAAATTCTAGTATTTGAGTGTTCCTAGAAGAAAAAATGGCCATTTCATGTGTTTTCCAAAATTATAGATTTTTTCATTGGTAGGATGCATCAGTGACTCAATATTGATTTCTTTAATGTGGTAGCTCATCATAAGTGACTCAATATTTGTAATTCAGACGTCGATAAGTCCGGATGTCAGTTGGTTAGGGCATTGATAGGTCAGGGTGTCGGTAGGTCGTGAATTCAGTATGTTAGGGCATCAATAGGTCGGGCATCACTACGTGGGGCGTCGATAGCTTAGGGTGTTTGTAGGTATGGGAATTTTTTATGTTAGAGGTTTTCTAGTTTAGGGCCTCTATTGGTCAAGCATCGAAAGGTCGGGCATAGGTAGGTCGGGAGTTGGTATGTCAGGCGTTGGTTGGTCGGGCATCGGTAGGTTAGGTGTTGATAGGCTCGACATTAGTGAGTAGAGTTAAAAATTATTATTGGGACTCACTTTTGGTGGGATACATCAATGACTCAAATCAGTGAATCGGGCATCAGTGACCCACTATTCGTGACTCATGCTAGTGACTCACCCATGAGTGAGTCATATTCATTTTTTTTTTCAGTTTTTCCCCTTTGCGTTTTTAAATTTTAAATGAGTTCCCTATATTGTTTGATCATTTTTAAAGGATTTTAGAAAGAAATTAACTATATATTTAATATCCTAAAGCTCCAAAGACTTTGAAATAGTCAAATCATGTGATATTGACCATGAATTAATTTTTATAGACCTTGAAACTATTTCCATCTGCTGATATTGGATCAGGCTTTTCTAATCTGAGATCTTCACTTTCACCTATGTTTTTTGTTTTCTCCTCATGTGACTAGAGTCTTTTTTCTCAGAAGAGTGGAATATGTGATGCATCCATATATCCAATTTTCCATGGAGTATTTCCAAATACACGTGCACCCAATGTTTTTGGCGCAAGGTGGGATTGTTGATCGTGTCTTGTTCCATATAGAAATTCATTCATCCCTCTACTAATTGTGTTTCAGGTAGAGTGGGTAAAGTCATGTCTTTTTTGAATACAGTCAAATCCAAATCTAAATTAATGTAATTGTGATGATTAATGAACCTGTTAAAATAATTGGTTTGGAAACCTCAGTAATAAACAAGGGGAAACAATGATGATGATGATGATGATGATTGTGTTGTATTATTTGTTATCCTTGTTCAATGCTATGAATTGTCTTTTTTGTATTCAATCATAAAATAATGGGAATTGGTGGCCTCTATTTGCACAACCACATTAGGAATACATGTTGTTAATCATCACTTGAACTAATTTGAACATAAAAACATTACTAATCATTTTTATCTAGTTATTACATGCATTCCCTAGAATCAAAATGTATCTTTGGTAACCCTCTATTTATCAAAGTGTACTCATGGAATAATGTATTAAATCAGAATTCCGATTTTCTTGTTTGGTTTGGTTGTGTTTTGAGTGTAGACCATTTCTATATTGTGCTTTGTATGTGTTGTGTGGTGGAGCTATTGAGAGAACAATGTAGAATTTAGGGATTAACATTTTAATGAAATATTAGACTGAGATATTTATTTTATTGTGGAATGGATGAACTTGATTTGCAATGGGTCTGTATCAGGGTGATTGGTTGATGAAAAGTGCCTAGATTTTGAATTATGTTTATGGTTTGCTTTATGATAATGCATTATAGGTGTAAATAAGGGATGTTTTGTGTTGGCAGGTTTATTTTGTTTTGAAAACCCACAGGTATGGTTAGTGTTAGGTACATATATATATAAATGTTATTCCTTATGATTTATATACACACCCCACCCATGTTGAGCACAATATAGGGAACACCCCCATTGTTATGGGGGAGGGTGTCCTCTCCAATCAACCAGCTGGGAGGATGGATGAAAAGTTTTTGGATTTTCTCTACCCCCTCTTATATTAATTGGTATCCTCAAACTCTTCAGGTATGTTGTGGTGTATTTGTGGGGACCATGTGTCTGCATGATAGGTGATATTCCCAGATGTCTTCGGGATGATGTTGTGGTTTTGTGGACCATTTGAATGCAGGCATGATGTGGTGTGGTTTCGGCCCTGATGTTTTTTTTGGTAGGATGTTGTATGTGGCCTAGGTGTGTGTGGGAAGGATGTGATAATGGGTCTTCTAAAAGATTGTGGTATAATCAAGAAGTTAGCCATTGATGATGATTAGTTAACATTTGAGAAGTAGTGCAGGGTAACCAAAAATTGATGTGCTTACAACATAACATTACATGACATTTTTTATTTTGTGAACATTCCTTGGTTAGGTTTCGGTGGATTGTATACAATAATATGTTCTTTTGAGATTTTAATATTTTTTTCACAATGTAATTAGTATTCTTCTCCCACTTTTGGATGAGAGACCTCATTTTTCATACTCATTATACTTCTCAACTCTCATCAATGACTGAATCGATGGATCAGTTCTACATAGAACATCTTCCACTTTGTTTTCTTTCCAAGGGAGGTAAAGGATTGTTAGGTGATAACCCTTGATGAGATATATCCATCTTCATTAGAGAAAAATAAGAATTTTTTTGTGTGAATATATATTTGAGGATATTACGATCAGTATATATCTCACACATCTCCCCCATTAAGATAATGGCGCCAAATTTTCAATGCAAAGATCACCGCCGCCCCCTCCAGATCATGTGTGGTATAGTTTTTCTCATGTATGTTTAGTTTCAATGCATAGTGATAAGCCTTTTTTAACTCCATGAGGTTCTCTTAACATTAATCACTCCACGAAAACTTTACTTACATCTGAGTTAGCTTGGTAATAGTGTTGGACCATCCTGATAAATTTCTCACAAATTGGTGATAATATCCAGCTAACCCCAAGAAGCTACGAATATCCATTATCAATGTTGGCTTCATCCATCCCCCAATTTTAGCTGTCTTGGAAGGATCCACTAATATCCCATTGCTTGTGACAATATGACCCAAAAATGAGACCCTCTTCAACTAGAACTCACACATGTAGAACATTTCTTAGAGCTTCACCTTCCACAAGGTCTCTACTACAGTTTTTTGATGCTCCTCGTGATCCGCCTTGATTTTAGAGTATATTTGAATATCATCTATAAAGACTACAAAAAATTTGATGAAGCAATATTTAAAGACTATATTAATCAATTCCATGAAGACATATGAAGCATTACTGAGACTGAAAGGAATTACTAGGAATTCATAGTTCCCATATCTTGTATGAAAAGTAGTATTGGGTATATCTTCCTTCTTCACCATTACATGATAAAATCCCGACCACAAATCTACCTTGGAGAAGTATGTTTCTACACATACCTGATCTAACATGTCATCAATTCATGGAAGAGGATACTTCTTCATTATCATGATTTTGTTTATCTCACGATAATCAATGCAAAGTCTCATTGACTCATCCTTCTTATTGATGAAGAATACCGGTGTGACCCATGATAAAGCAGGTGGGCGTATAAACCCTTTTACCAAATTCACATGTAGTTGTTTATTTAGATCCTCAAGCTACAAAAAACCATTCCATATGGAGACTTATTTATTAGAAACACCCCAGGTATAAGATCTATTGTGAACTCATCTTCTCCTCTAGGAGGAAGACTAGGAAATTCCTCAGGAAACACTTCTGTGAATTCCCTCACAATAGGCTTGTATTCAAGGATGGTTGTCTCCTTGTAATAAATAATATGATCCAGATACTCTTGCTCATAGGGATGTAATATAAATTATTGAGATTATCTAACTAAAGAAGATTCATCCTCTTCATTGCAGTTATAAAGATTCAAGGGTCAATTCTTCACATTGAGAGTGATTTCCCTCTCATGGAAATTTATGTTGAGTCTATATAAGAAAGCCAATACATAGCTAAAATTGCATCAATGCCCACTAGAGGTATTATTATGAGGGTCGAAATAAGGTTTAATACACAAATTATTATTGGGGAGGAATTATATTCATGGGGTGCAATGATTTCTCCATTTTTCACACTCACCAATATATTTACTTCCATGATTTGTGGTGGTGTTGGGATTGTTCTACGTAACTATTAGGATTTAAAAGAATTCATAGAACTAGGATAAAAAGTATTTTCAGTATTCTGGAATGAATAAATAGTATACCTTCCACCACATCATTTTCGGGGTTTACTTTGGCGGTAGTGATGAAATAAGCTCTCCCTTGCTGCTTTGGATGTTGTTGGTTTCCTTCAAAAACCCTTGTCTTAGGGTACTAATATTCATGGTTCCCAGGTTTTTTGTAGTTTAAGAAATTAACGACACATTGAGGTTTTAATGGAGCGTTCCCTTGCTTCATCGCAGCCACTTGTTTTTCTTTTCAATTGATAAAATCTAGGTGCCCTTCTCTTCCATTCCTAAAGCATTTTTTCGTCCCCTTTAGGAAATTTTTGGGGTTCTTCTTTCCACACCATAAGAAAGTGGGGTGTTGGATTTTCATAGCACTATTGGATTTATCTATCAGAATTCCAGAAATGATATCCACCTCATGCTTCTTATCCCCATGATACACTAAGATTCACTGATCTCCATTTTGACTTTGAGGGAACATCAGACAATTTCATCATAACTGTTGAAGTCACTGATCACCATGGATTCCACATGCTAGGTTTCAGCCCACCAACGAAGAGGAAACACATTGAATTTGGGGGTAACAACAATGCATAAGGCATATCGTTCCAGCCTCGTGAATTTTTCCTCTTACGCTCTGACAGATTCATCACCTTTTTTCTTAAGGGCACGGGATTCCCTTACCATCTTAAGTAGGAGGGTGCACAAAAAATATTTATCAAAAAACATCATCTCGAAATCCTGTCATTAGAATGCCTTGATCTCCTACTCATGATTCATATTTTTAATCAATGTCCATCATTGATCAGCTTCAACCTCCACACGATAAGAAGCTAAGAGAAGCTTCTCTTGTTCAGAACATTGATGTTTGTAGAAGATCATTTCTATAGAGTTTATCCATTGTTTGACGATTGAGGGATCAAATGACCCATTAAAAGTATGACGCAATTGTCTCAAGAAGATCATGATAGTGACTTGTTCATTATTGGGGGGGGGGGGTGTTGAACGTTCCTCCTGACCCATGTTTCTGTTGAAATCTTTAGTTAACTAAGAGTATCTTGACAATGTTCGCGATTCCTGCTCCCATCAGATTGGGGATCTCCTTAGAACAGTCATCACATTGATCATCAAAATGGTTGTTTTCCCAAGTCATATTACCGACTATTGGCTCGAATAAAAGTAATGCTACGAGTATCACATAAAGCATAATCCAAGGAGCAATACCAATGACTTATAAATTAATTTTATTTCCTTAACATATGAATCTATTAGCTTGAATCTTAGTTATTCTTGATCTAATTTCTAACATGTATTCTTAGAGGCATTTTTTTAAATTCTCTTAATAATGGTTCATACCAATCTTTTTAATTTACCAAAGATTATCCCCTAGGAGTGTCGTAACCAGGAGTGCTAAAAGTCCCATTGTCATGTACTAGGATACACCGAGTTAAGCCCCAATCTTAGTGTAGGATATTTTTACTCCTAGGTACATCTATTCTAGAGCCTCCCTTACCTCCTCATATCCCAATAGGGATTTATTTTTTTGATAAAACATTTAATCAATAACCACCACTACATAGGTATGTTTTTTTATAATTATTCTAGTATCTAATTATTCACGTGGGTTTTCTAATCATAATCGAAAAAATAACTAAACCTCCCTCTGATACAAAATATAACAACCCTACATTTTAATAAACACTTAGACATGATTTATTACATAAAAAATTCACATGATAAAACATATAATTTTGATAGGTCACATGTCTTTGGGGCTTAGGAACATTACATAATGACTTAAAACATGAAACATGTCATCTTTATTGAAATCATCCTTTACATGACCATTACGTTCCCATGTACTTAGCATTGAATGGGATAACCTGGGGACAAGAATAAAAAAGGGTGAGCTATAAAGCCTAGTATGGGAATAAACATGGAATAAAATGAGGAATATTAAAAATGATAAAAATAAGAATATTTATTTAGAAAAAGATAATCATGAACAAAAAGGCATGATAAAGCATGTTAATCATAATATTGAGAGGTAGAAACAAAACATAACATGGAATTAGAATGAGCCAAGATAGTAGAGACACAATGCTTGACGTACATGGACATTAAATTACTTTTGTAGAATACTTAATACATAACAAAAACAGACACACAAGGACCGTAATAGTTTAGTTTATTTGGAAACTCAGAAAATAATCATCTAATCATGGTGAAAGATCTTCAACATCTCCAATAAAGATCTTCCCCTTTTTGTTTTCTAACCTAAAACCTTTCATTAAATTCTGTTAAAAAGAGAACATATAAAGGGTGAGCTGAAATTCTATGTAAGGGTAATAATAGTGAAAATAAAACACACCATATAATTTGACCATTAAAACATGAATATAATGTTTAAAAATTTAAATCTTGAGAAATAACATAAAACATGGCAGTACGTAAGACATAGATCATAATAGAACATCAATCATGATAAAATACCTTAGAAATAAATATTTTAATTGTGGAAAAACATTAAGCACATGATATGATTTCCATTATAGCCAAGGCATTGTTTCCAAGACCGTCTTAGTTGAAAAAGTCCCTTTCTGAATCAAGTTCACTCCTCGTTCCAGTCCTTTAACACTGAACCGGATTAACATACAATTCCAGTCATGTCTATCTCATGAGATATAAATCTTTACCCAATCCATTGGAGGGAGATATAGGTCTCATCCATCTCATAATGAAATCATTCGTACTTGTTCCACAAAATAAACATGAAACATTCATCATATCCCAAAGAATAAAATGGGTTTCATAAAAATCATCCCATCAACACATAATCAATATAAAACAAATGGATATTTCATCATAAGATTATTGAAACCATGTAAATAACAGAGACATTATAATTGAAACATACACATATAAAATGATGTCATCTTAGATTTAAAATGGTTTTGATAAAACATTTGAAATGAATTCTTGAGGAAAATATTATTTCTTCTTCAAATTCAATTTCTTTTCACAAAATGTCATGAAAATTTTAATATAAAGATATTGTGTTGAAAATAGTCCTGAAATATTTTTGAGGAAGCTTCATGAAAGTAAATCTTTATAAAACCATAAAAATCCTTTCATTCCATATAAGTTAAAAAAATGCTTCTCGTACTTTTTCTGGAAAAGTCAAGAAGAACCTTGTAACGTAAACAAAAGAAAGATTCCATAAATACCATGTAGTAAAAGAAAAAAATGCGTAAAAAGGACTTTAAACATACATGAAACCATTTTTATAAAACAGAACCATGGATGATAAATATATCCCCAGTTAATACGTACGAATAAACAATCTCGGATAAAAACGAGATTGGAAAAGTTATCCCTTACCTTATGTCTGATATGATTTGTATGTATCTGATCCTCCTATATAACGATTTAAATAATTTCATTGAAATATTAAAAAATCATATTAATTGTTATTATATCATATATGGTTCACTTAGGTATTTATATTACCCATTCATTTGTCAATTCCATGTTAAAGTAGTGTTTTGGGTAAAATTGTTTCATTTATCGTACGTGTTTGGACTTGTTCTTCTTGATATTATTTTTACTTATATCATGATTTACATACCTCCATAATGTAAAACATTATTTATATATCATATATATTCAGTATATATATATATAATATATAGATAAATGAAATGAAACACACCATTCATGGAAACGGTAGGCCGTACCTACGCAGGAACGATGTTTTCATTTCTTTATTGACTTGATTGGAAGTAAGTAGATGACATATATATATATTTATAGATAAATAAAGTATCTTCATTATGTCATATGTTTCATTATTATTCATTTTATATACTTTATAATCATTCTCGAATGGTTAATCATGGAAAATGAATCTCATCGCGTTCGTGAAGACGGTAGTCCATACGTACACACGAGCGATGATATCATTCCCATGACTGTGGAATTGTTTTAAAGTGTATGTATAATATTACATAATAAATATCACTTTAAGATAACCATAAATAGTTATTTATTTACACCATTAACCCATCCATGTAAGGTGATGGTGGAAAAACAGATTACACCACGGTGTGGAGATGATATTCTGTAGTTACGCACGCGTGGTGATTTCATTTTCCGTAGGATGGATAGAAGGTGAAATAGGGTTGTTTCATATTCATAATAACATATCAGTATATGAGTAACATTGATGTTATTACTTCATAATGAGGAAAATAATTAAGAAGATGTAGAAGAAGAATGAAACTTGAGAGAATCAGAAGAAGAGATTACCTCTTCATTGACGCACCTCCTTTAAGATTCCTCTTAAGGAAGTAGAGTTGATCTTCTGAGAAGACCAAAACCTCCAGAATGTTTCTAGGGAAATGGGGAAGAGGAATGTGCATGGTTTTTCCGAGATTCAAGGCTCAAAAGGGTGTGAAGAGAAGTGGTAAGGGGTTCCATTTTAATAAGGGGGAGAGGGGCACCATTGGAAAAACATAAAATATTATTTTATAATAAAGTCATATTCGGTTTATAATTGCTCCAAATTTATTTATTTAGAATAATAGGTTGGTATGGGTCGATTTAATCTCATCCAATAGAATTTATACAAGTTTATATTTCTATTTTAAACTTATCATTTAGATTTATCTTTATATTTAATACTTTTTCTTTTACCGTGTCTTCTTGATTTCTTACACTATAAGGTCAATAAACACACTATAACAATTCAGAAAACCCCAAATTGTTTATTATTAATCTATATATCCATATCTAAGTCATTTTTCCGAACCATAGATATTTAATAAAAAAATAAAAATTAATAATATAATATTTGTTTTGAAAACTATTTTTTGTCAATTTTGACACTATTTGGTAATTATATTTTTTCAAAACCATAACAGAATGATTAGTTAGAAAATATTTAATTATATAAATACTAACATATAATATTAACCTATAAAATTAGTGTAATTCATAAAAAGTGTCAAATTACATTTATTTGGTCATTTATAACATCAATTATGTCAATATTTCATTAATAAGATAATTACTACATCATCATTGTGTCATAAATAAATTAAATTATTTAATGTATAAAAATTATAATTAAATTACCATTAGGTAGGAAATATTTTTATCTTTCAAAATAAAATTTATAGTCGAATTTATCTTATGTATAAACCTATATTAATATTTTTTTCGTTATTAAACATTGATTTCAACTATTTTAAATATTCTTTAAATAAAATTATGTTAAATGTCCTAATCTAATACAAGTGGACCTAAATGGTCATATTTTATTCCTAAGGTTGTTTTTTGTCGAATTAAACTTATCCAATAGAATTAGGACTTGTGTTCGGGTAATAATAATATCATTTTTACCCTTAATTACCCTATTTACTTTTAACGGTGGTAAATACAATTAAAAAGTTACTATTCACCATATGTTATTTTCATCGCATTGAACCACATTTTAGTCCTTGATATTAACTGTGTCTCTTTGATTTTTGAAATTCCACTCACAAAAGCGGTAAAATTATGTTTTATTTGAATTTCCAAATTCTCTTAAGAGGTTGGTAAAAGACGGTGAAAAGTTCAATAAAATTTTTATATATCTAAAATTATTATAAAATGAATCCAATGAATTACTTTGAAATTATATAGGTATTATGTATCAATTTTGACCTAAAATAAAATAAAATAAAATAAATAATTATTTGAATAAAAAGGCAGTTTTTAAATAGTAACCCAATGTTTTCACTATTCATGAAAAATTGAAAGTTTTCAGAAAAATTCAAAAAATTCACCCTAGGATAATTTCGATATTCGGAATCCAAAAATGAAGTCCATTTTGAATGATAAAATTTATAAAATTTTAAGAAGTGTGTATTACTATTTATAACGGCTAGTTTATATAACATATCGTTGATTAGTGAAACACGGTATTGCATACAACACACGCTATCGTGGAAGGTCACGATTGCGTGTAATGAAAGCTAAGTTAGGGATGTGTGTAGTGAAATCTCCTTTTGTTGTAGCGTACAACACAATACATCAATAAAATTAAAAAGAATATTTTTCATAAAATCTGAGTGTGTAACATTCTACCCACCTTAAAATGAATTTCACCCTCGAAATTCATCGGGGTTATAAATGGTTTACTACATGAAATTTTATTTAATAAAAACCCACATTATAAAAAGGAATACCAAAACTTGACTTTAAAAACTAATGTATGAAACGTAACGGTTTCCCAAATTAAATAATCACTGGGTTTCCACATAGTAGAACATAGGTGAAAATATAGATATGGAAGAGAAATATAACCATCAAATTCTGATGAAGAGTATTAGAGGATATGGCTATGAAAAATCCAACAATAACAAAGCCATAAATTGGTGATGATCTAAGGTAACATCTGATTCATCAGATATGCGAGCACTAGGACATCATTTTTTTTTCAATATCATTTCCCTAAATTTGAAGAATTTTTGAATTAATAGAAATATAGACATTATTTTGGAACAATATCACCATTTCTCATGCCTTGAAAAATTTCCACTTCATCTCTTAAAGAAATGAAGTTGATTTTGTCTTCTGTGAAGTGTTAGCAGATTATGCGATAGAATGATATGTCATTCCATCTATTTCTATCGCAAAAAGATTAGCACGATTTATAAAATATACATATGTCCATCAATGCTGAGATTAATCATATATGGTTTCTAAAATGGACTTATACATCAGCTATCATATATTTTAATTAAATAAAACTAGTTTCTACTAACCAGGGACTTCCTGTAGGCTAGTGGTAGGTGATAAAGGCCTATCACACTTTGGTTGTGGGTTCTATTCCCGCATCCTTGTCCGACGCGACGGGTTGTTGCCGGTCCTGCTGGTTTCCCTTTTTCTAAAACTTCATTATTATAACATTCCATTTATAATATAGAAAAAGTTATAGATTTAATCAATTCTAACTTTTATCCAACATAATCCATTTCAAACTTTAGGCTTATCCAAAATACTTCTATCCAATATTATTGTATAATGAAAATGATTACTAGAAATGTCATCTACCGAGCATGTGAATACCATCATTTATCCCCCATATAATATATATCTTGTTGGTCACATTCCAAACATGTGAATACCATAATCATCTATTCTATTTAAAAATTAATTCACATTGAATCTTAGTGAAAAAATGAGTGCTGTCAAAATTAAATATTTCCACATACCAAAATCTAAATATTCTGTATTCTCCATCCACGATATCACTTAGTCCTTATAAAAATCATGAGCTCATGAATACTATCAAACATATTATTTCATCTTTATCCATTCATTTTGTGCATATCATCTTCTTTCCAAAAATATATGAATAACCTTTCATGGTTACTAGTACCATTCAACATATACTTTCAAATACTTTAGGAAAAAAATAGTGGAACAATCCTTAGATGTTTCTTTATTCCATAGTACCATTAAATTACCTATAAAACATTACACTTGATAAAAATACCATCATTCCACTACCTTAATAAACCATTGACCAAGCTTCAACACTTCGTTCATCTCATATATCATTTATAGTTTTCTTATCATCATCCAAATAAATACTACCCATATGACCATGCGGATTCACTTCATGAGATTTTCCTTTACACTTATTGGATTTATGTCCTTATTTTCCTCACCCAAATCATCTTCCAGTTCCGTTGAAACATTCTCCTAGATTCATCTTCCCACATTATTTACATGATTGAAATTGAAAATTCCTTCATATATGATCATCATGAAAATCATCTTTCTCTTATTAGCTAAGTCGGGAAACATACCAAAGTTGAGATTATTGATCATATTATGAGATTTAATATTAGTCATAAGAACGATATGTGGACCTCCAGATCCAATTTCATTTGGTTCCTCATGAATAATATCATTCCATTGTCAGTCATATTCTCCATTATCATGAATCTTCTCGTTCCCAGCCATTTTCTAAAACCCAAAAAATAGTTTGAAAGGCCAAAATCCTAATTAAGGGGGATTACCTTCAATATATAACATCATAGGTTAAATTCAAAGATCGTTACCATAATTTTATGACTATAACCTATACATATACTTAACCTTAGGGACATCCCTAGACATACCTTATAAATATCTCTAAGGATCTCACTAATGTTCTTGCATCCTAGATTCTAATGGTTGACTAAACCTTTCCTCTGATACCAACTATAGAGACCCAATGATTGACATACATGAACATTAGATTAATTTTTTAGAATACTTAATACATAACGAAAACAGACACACAAGGACGGTAATAGTTTAGTGTCATTGGAAACTCAGAAAATAATCTTCTAATCATGGTGATAGATCTTCAACATCTCCCATAATGATCTTTCCCATTTTGTTTTCTTACCTAAAACCTTTCATTAAATCCTTTGGAAAAGAAAACATATAAAGGGTGAGCTCAAATGCTAAGTAAGTTTAAGGATGGAGAAAATAAAACAAACCATATACATTTGATCATAAAAACATTAATATAAGTATTAAACATCGAAATCGTGAGCAATGAAATAAAACATGGCAGTACGTAAGGAAAAGATCATAATAGAACATCAATCATGATAAAATATCTTTGAAATAAATCTTGTAATTGTGGAAAATCTTTTTTCACATGATATGATTTACATAGTAGCCAAGGCATTGCTGCCAAGACCATCTTAGTGGACAATGTCCCTTTCTACATCGAGTTCACTCCTCATTCCAGTCCTGTAACACCGAACCGGATTAACTTAGCATTCCAGTCATGTCTATCTCATGAGATATATATCATTACCCAATGCATTGGAGGGATATATAGGTCCCACCCATATCATAATGAAATCATTCTTACTTGTACCACAAAATAAACATGAAACATTCATCATAACCCAAATAATAAAATGGGTTTCATAAACATCATCCCATCATCACATAATCCATATAAAACAAATGGATATTTCATCATTAGAAAAGTGAAACCATGTAAATAATAGAGACATTATACTTTAAACATACACATATGAAATAATGTCATCTTATATGGAAAATGATTTTTATCAAACATTTGAATTGAATTCTTGAGGAAAATAACCTTTCTTTTTCAAAATCAATTTCTTTTCACAAAACATCATGAAATTTTTTACATAAAGATATTTTGTTGAAAATAGTCATGAAATATTTTGGAGGAATCTTCATGAAAATATGGCTTTATAAAACCGTAAAAATCCTTTCATGCCGTATACGTTATAAATAAATTCTTCTCTTACTTTTTCCACCAAAGTCAAAAAGTACCTCGTAACATAAACAAAAGAAAGATTCCCTACATACCATGTAGTAAAATTAAAAAATGGTTAAAAAGGACTTTAAACATACATGAAATCATTTTTATAATACAGGAATATGGATGATAAATATAACCCCAGTGAATACGTACGAAGAAACAATCTCAGATAAAAATGAGATTGGAAAAGTTATCCCTTACCTTATGTCTGATATGCTTCGTATGTATCTGATTATCTGGTATAATGATTTAAATAATTTCATTGACTTATTACAGAATAATATTCATTGTTATTATATCATATATGGTTCACTTAGGTATTTATATTACCCGTTCATTTGTCAATTCCATGTTAAAGTAGTGTTTTGGTAAAATTGTTTCATTTATCATACGTGTTTGGACTTGTTGTTCCCTTTTTTAAAGTTTAGGGAAGAAGACTAGATTTATTATTAAAGAAAATCCCTCTTTAGATTTTGTAGAAGGAGACCCATAACATAGCCCGAAGGACCAAGGCCATGTGGCCTGCATACTGGGCTTGAAAACCCATATTATGGCCCAAAGGACGCATGTTTTCCTTTCATTAGTGACTTGAATGGAAGTAATTAGATGAAATATATATATATATATATTTACAAAAATACAGTTGCATAATTATGTTGTATATTTCATTATTATTCACTATTTATACTTTATAATCATTCTTGAATGGTTAATCATGGAAAATGAATCTCATTGCGTTCGTGGAGATGATAGTCCGTACGTACGCATGAGAGATGATATCATTCTCATGATCATGGAATTGTATTGAAGTGTATGTATAATATTACATAATCAATATCACTTTACAATAACCACATATAGTTATTTATTTACACCATTATACCAATCCATGTAAGGTAGTGGTGGAAAAACTGAATACACCACGGCGTGGAGACAATATTCCGTACGTACGCATGCGTGGTGATTTTGTTTTCAATAGGATGGATAGAAGGTGAAATAGGGTTTTTTAATATTCATAATAACATATCCATATTTGATTAATACTACTGTTATTACTACATAATGATACAAATAAATAAGAAGAAGTAGAAGATGAATGAAACTTGAGAGAATCAGATGAAGAGATTACCTCTTCTTCGACACACCTCCTTTAAGCTTCCACTGAAGGAAGTAGAGTTGGTCTTTTGAGAGGACCAAAACCTCCAGAATGTTTCTAGGGATGTGGAGAAGATAAATGGGCAAGGGTTGGCCATGGTTCAAGGCTAAAAAAGGTGTTATGATAAGAGGGAAGGGGTTCCCTTTTTATAAGGGAGGAGAGGGGCACCTTTGAAAAAACATAAAATATTATTTTATAATAATGTCATATTCAGTTTATAATAGCTCCAAGTTGATTTATGTTAAAGCTAAAGTGGGGATGGGTCTAAATCCTCTCATCTAATAGATTTTAGACAATTTTAGTTTTCTATTTTAACCTTATCATTTAGATTTAAGTTTAAGTTAAATAATTTTACTTTTACCGTGTCTTCTTGTTTTCTTACACTATAAGGTTAATAAACTTACTATAACAAGACAGAAGAACCCCAAGTTGTTTATTATTAATATATACAACCTTATATAAGTCATTTGGAAAAATCATATATTTTTTTGGAATAATATAACAATTAATAATATTATATTTGTCTTAAAAACTATTTTATGTCAATTTTGACACTATTTGGTAATTGATTTTTGTGAAAATAATAACAGGATTATTAGTTACACCAAAGTAAATTATATAAATACTAACATATCATACTATCCTATAAAATTAGTGTAATTCATAAAAAGTCAGAAATTATATTTATTGGGGTATTTATAACATCAATTATGTTATTATTTCATTAATAAGATAATTATTGCATCATCATTGTGTCATAAATAAATTATATTATATAATGTATAAAAGTTATAAATAAAATACCATTATTTATTAAATCTTTTTATATTTATAATTAATATTTATAGACAAATTTATCTTATGTATAACCCTATATTAAAAATGTTTTAGTTATTAAACTTTGTTTTCAACTATTTTAACTATTCTTTAAATAAAATAATATTTAATGTCATAATCTAATACAAGTTGACCTAAATGGTCATATTTTATTACTAAGGTTGTTTTTTGTCGAATTACACTTATCCAATAGAATTACAACAAGTTTTTGGGTAATAATAATATCATTTTTACCCTTAATTACCTCATTTACTTTTTAAACGTGGTAAATAAAAGTAAAAAGTTACTATTCGCAAAAAATATTTTAATCTCATTGAACCACATATTAGTCTTTGATATTAACTGTGTCTCTCAGATTTTAGAAATTCCACTCACATAAGCGTTAAAATTATGTTTTATGTGAATTTTCATATTCTCCTAGGAGGTAGGTAAAAGACGGTGAAAAGTTAAATAAAATGTTTTTATATATAAAAGTATTTTAAAATGACTCCAATTATTACTTTGAACTTATATAGGTATTTTGAATCAATTTTTACCTAAAATAAATTTAAATAAAATAAATATTTATTTAAATAAAAAGTCGGTTTTTAAATAGTAACCCAGTGTTTTCACTATTCATAAAAAATTGAATGTTTTCAGAAAAATACCAAAAATTCACCCGAGGCTAATTTCGATATTCCAAATCCAAAAATGAAGTCCATTTCTAAAGATAAAATTTATATAATTTTAAAAGGAGTGTATTAATATTCATAATGGCTAGTTTATATAACATATCGCTGTTTAGTGAAACTCGGTATTGCGTGCATCACATGCTATTGTGGAAGGTTGTGATTGCGTGTAATGCAAGCCAAGTCAGGAATGTGTGTAGTGCAAGCTCAATTTGGTGTAACATACAACCCAAGACATATATAAAATTAAAAATCATGTTTTTTATAAAATATCAGTGTGTTACAAAGAATCATTGCACATGGAGCATGAGTAAACCCTCACGGCACATGAAGAATCAATAAAAACTAATTAAACATGAATTAGAATGAGTCAACACTCATTGCACATGACATATAATGACACTATACATTATCAAATGCATTGGAGCGCTACTAGGCAACACCATTCTTGAACATTTCATTTCATGCATATGTGTACCACATGGATCATAAAACATGGAATCATTCAACATCATAGTTAATCCATAAATAAGGAATATAGAATAAATAATGAAATTACAATTCAATATGTATATATTCATAATGGTGAATACCCTGGATAGAGACTTGGGTATGGTATTCAACACAATATGATATTGTCTTGGGAAAACGCAGTGAAATTTTGGTAGAATAATGACGTGATATATGAATTAAAAAAATGGCTTATGAGATAGAAGTGGGTGTATTATATTAGGTACATTAAATAGACAATAAGGGGGGTCATATATATTCTTTACCCAAAAAAATGTAATAGAATTTTGATACGTAATACAAAAGAATTACATGAATGTAAATAAGGAGAGAGAAATTCCTTACCGAATTTTACCATGGTAACAAGTGTACATGAGAGGTTTTAATGCGAGATAAAGGGAATCCCTCCTTAATGAAACATGAATAGGGCAGTATGGGGGAGGTTAAAAATCATACCTTAACATTTATAATTGAAAATAAAAGATTTTAATAATATAAGGAATCATGGACATAAATAAGAAAAGTGAGAATTCTTTACTTGGATGTGTGATCCCTAAATCCTGGGAGAGGCTTGAGAGAGGCTTCTTGGGACCTTGAGGCACCTTGGGATAATTATAGAGAGATTAGGGGAGTGGTCGGACAAGCTCAAACGTCTTTTAGTGAATAAGAAGTAGAATATTGGGTGGGTTTATATAGGAAAGAATAGGGAATTCGTTATTATTTAGGTTTGGGACACCACACATTAAAATATTCAAAACCTCAAACCATCCCACGGTTTTTTCAATGATCTTTTATATTGGGGATTGAAATGAAATATTTTATAATTCCAATGGCTTAACCTCTTAAAATAATAGTGTTTCTTATGTGTTGGAGAGTCCTAATCTTAAGAAAATAAATTTAAAAAAAATGTTTTATAAGTCATGAAGGGAACACTAAAGCATTGTAAAATAAATAAATCAAACTAAAATCATGTCATTTTAATGTAAAGACATATATTTTAGGAACATAATGTTTAGAGTATTTTATTAGATCACTATTCTGTCATTATGATGTCATACAACACGTTATATATTTAAACATAATTTAATTTTTACCCAACAATTCGACTGTCGTAGAAAATTAGGAAAAATTCACCATTGGATAATTTTGACATCCTGATTCCAAAAAATCATATTCATTTTATCTAAATAATTTTCTAAATTTTGAATTTTCACTTTTAAAATAAAAACATGAATTTATCAAAAATTCATGGGTTTTGAACCAACAACTTTCAAACATTAATAAAAATTTACAAATTCATTCATAAAAAATAAATAATCATTTATAATTAGTAAAAAATAATTTAATAATAATTATATTTTATTAAAATTTATTTAATTAAAAAATCCATTAATTAACCAAAATTAACTAAAAATACAATTTGTTCAATAAGAACTATTTACAAAATAACAATAACAAAATGAATTTATATTATCTATTATATACAAAAATAATGAACATAATCATAGATTTATGTTTTTGATACATAACCCCTTATAAATCCAACATAAGACTGAAGGATAAGGTGTGCGATGGTGACAGACTCTTGGGGTGCCTCATATAAGATCACTGAAGTTGTAATCCTCTATATACATGAACCTCTCCTGAAGGTGGTTCCGCTGAAACTTAACATATTTAAGCTCGCTATGGGATTTTTCAAGATTTAATTCCAATGACACCACCTCCTTTCGGAGCTCCAACAAATGTGCTTTGTAGGGGGAGAGTCTAATGGATAAAGATATTACATCCTTTGTCTGAGTAAATTGGATTTGTTAATGCCCTATATTTATACTAATCATGTGATCACTTTTAAATTCCTATATTATAAATTGTCACAATTGTTTACTATATTTTATATATATAAAAACATAAGAACAAATAATTTAATATTTTATAAAATCATTTTACATAAAAATACATTTAATTAGATCAAGTAGAAATTTTCATTAAATAATGTTTGGATCATTACTTGGTTGATCCATAGGATGTGGGAAATTTGTGGCAGACGCCAGTTTCTGATTTCCAGTGACATACTCTGGGAAAGTAAGAGGGTAGATTCTTAGAACTGGAGATAGAGATCTAGCTCAAAGAGATGTATATCAACATTATCCTTATCTAGTATTCGATGAAGTACTAGGTTCCATTTTTTCTTAGTCAAATAAGGGGACCTGCATGTTATTGGTAGAAGCTGTATTTTTGGTAGAGGAAGAATGTTTATGTTTTATTGATAAATTTCTAGATAGATTTCCAGGTGGAATTCCAATCTTCCAACACGAAGTCGGAGAAGAGGAAAGAGTTACTCTTCCACCAGTAGGTGATTATGTTAGTACGAGAGATGGGGTTAAAGTTCAATGATCTTCTTCTCCATGCTCTGGATCATTTTCCGGATGAGTTGTCTTGTGAAAGATGTTTTTAGGAGGATCTCAATACATCCATACTGTATGATGTTAATCCCTTAATAGTTCAGATATCCATAGAGGTTCATAAGAATCATTACTTGGTTTATAGGATACACTTATGTGGAGGTCACCATGATAGGGGAACTGTTGGGTTCTAAAACATAAAAATCTTCCAGTAGTAGGTCTCAAGATCTAGGGCCTTTGGCATTTCTGCTAGTGGGGATTTGGCCTTTACAGTTTAATTTTTAACCTTATAGTCTCCATGCATCTCACGTAGTCTTGAGACAGAGGTATTTAACTTGTGGAGGACATAGGAACCTTTAGATTCACTACCATGTTTGACCATAGTCTGGTGGAGGTGGGAAAATTTAGTACCCACCTCAACAGTAGTTGTTAGCTAGGCAGGTTAAGTAGAATGAATAGCAGGACCCTGCACCACCAAGAGGAGATAGAGAACGAGAGGACCGACCATAGGTCATTCCTCAGTGACCTTGACCTAATCATGGTTGAGGAGGCAGTGAATAAAAGTGGGACTGGGGAGATTTGTGTGGCCAGTTTCATGCCATATAGGCAGTAGTCCAGCAGGGGAAGAGATCATTTGAGGCACAATTAGTGTATTCATTACTATTGTTTGTGATTTTCTTGATTTGAGAGATCCACATTTTTTTGACTCAGCCACTCTAGGCCATTCATTGGGAATACATATAGAGATAATTTCGTGCCCCGGGTGTTTATTTTTCTAGTCAGAGGTTAGACCAGCTTGTTTGATGTTAACTGAGAATTTCGACTGATTTTGGTGATGCATCATTATATTAGGGTATCATTTGGCTATAGATTAATATATAAAATGTCATCATTGACATCGACTAGTTGTTTTACGTTCATTCTGTCATCATATACTCTTAGAGGAGAGTCATGTTTTCAGACTTGGATGACACGTTTGTAGTAGTCTTTGGCGAGTGGAGTTGTCAGGTGGGATGTCAGTGCATAGAGAATCTTATTTACCTATTGTAAATGTTCTTAGTGAATATTAGGAGTCTGATATGGGTGAGGATTTGGGAGTTTTCAAGGAGTTAATGTATGTTTTCATCAGGGATCTAGTGACTCTACCCTCTAGATGTGTCATTGAGTTTGGGATAGACATTGAACACAGTGCTAGTCCAATTTTGATGGATCCTTGTTAGATGGAACCATCTGATAGGTAGTATTTGAGGATCAATATTGACTATTTTAAGCAGAAGGGATTTATCTGGTCGAGTGTCTCATCATGCAGTGATTTAATCTTGTTTAAAAATATGGTAGACGACTATTTAAGGCTTCACTTAGACTCCCTAATGTTGAATTAGGTGACGGTCAAGAACCATTACCCTATCCCAAATATAGATGATATTTTTGAATTCTTGAGGGGAGAATATTGATTTTCTAATATTTATCTATTGTATTGATATCATCAGTTGGGCATGAATAATGGTGACATCCAAAAGACAAATTTTAGGTGTAGGTATAGGCACTACGAGTTTGTGGTTGTGTTGTTCACAATTAGAAATGCACTATCCGAGTTTATGGGGCTTATTTACTCTATCATCCATGAGTTCCTAGAATTTTTTGTCTTCATTTTCCTAGATGTCATCCTGATATACTCGATGTTAGAAGAATAACATACTGAGAATCTCATAACCATTTTGGACGTTCATTGATGCCACCAGCTCTATGGTTATTTTCAATGTTCATGTTTTAGATGTGGGATCTCCACTTCCCTAGAAATGTGGTGTCTCAATAGGTAGTAGTATTGGATCCATCGAAGGTCAAGGAATTTTTTTCCAGGTTAGCACCCCAGAATATGGTAGTGGATTATAGGTTTCTCAGTCTGGAAGGCTACTAATGGATGTTTGTACCTGATTTATCTTGATTAGTAGCTCTGTTGATGTCTATAACAAAAAAATAATAGTTCTTTATCTCAATTGAGTAGCTTCAGGGAGCATTTAGTTATCTGAAAGGGAAGTTGGTTTGTGCACTATTTCTCAGTTTTCTATCGGATAGGGTGTTGTTCGAGGTGGATTGTGATAAATCCCATCTAGGAATCTAGTCTATACTGATGAAATAATGGGGAGAGATCGATTATGGGCCTATGAAGTTATGTCCCCATGAACATAACTATTCCACCAATGATTCAGATATAGAACAATGTTGTTTACGTTGATGTTGTGGCTATTTTACCTAATTGTGTACTGGATTGTGATCCTTATAGATCATGAGAGCCTGAGGTATATCATTCCCATTTATAAATGAACATGCATAAATTGGGTTGTATTGAGTTTCTCTAGGATTATGAAATCAATATCTCTTATAGATTGGGACTGGAAAATGTTTTGGTATATTCCATGACTATGAAGTTGAAAAATGTGGTAGATTGAGAATATAAATATGTATGAAGGGTGATGGAGGAGTTCGCTACCTTGAACATAGATACAATAATTTATGGTGGAAGCGGCTTTCAGTTTTATATAATGGTGCAGTCCCCTATATGGATTATGGTGGATGAATCTTAACGGGGATACATGGAGTTGGAGGGAATGCATGATCACATCAACTAGGGTGATTCTCTGGTGGGATGGTCACAGGATGGTCAAAATCAGATTCTTTTCTTTGGGAAGATATTTGTTCTAATGGTGATGTGCGAGGGAGTTATACACAGATATCATAGATCTTCCCTATCATTTCAAATGAGAGTTTTGAAGAGGTTCAATAGATTTTATAGAATAGGTTTTGGGGCCTGAGATGACGTGGTTATTGGCAGAGTTTATGGAAAATTCTGTAGTGTTCCAGCTGGTGATTGTTAAACACTATGTAACCGATAGTTTTTTACGTCCCCTAGATGTCCCCATATTAAAGTGGTATGATTTATTGATGGATTTTTCACATGATTACGCAGAGATCATGGATTCCATGATGCTATCTGGGTAGTGTTAGATCTACTAACGAAATTATCTCACTTCTAAATGAAAAAGGATGTGAGCCCAAATCAAGCCTTAGTGAGAAGGTGTATAGATGAGATGGTGGGAATTTATAGAGTTATGATATCCATTTTCCCATATTTTGAGATGCATCTAACCTTCAGAGATTAGAACAGATTGTCTCATGCTTTTGGAACTTAGTTACAACTCAGTACTGCTTTCCACCCTTAGATTGATGGGAGGACAGAGAGGACCATCTTGACATTGTATGTCATTCTGTGAGCACGTATATTTGATTATTATGGGTCTGGAGAGAGAAATTTTACATTGGTAGAGTTTTTTTAAAACAAAATCTATCACTACACCATTTAAATGGCTTTATTTTATGCTTTATATGGAAGGGATTTTCCTTAACATTTTTATTGGATAAAAGTTGGGGAAACAACTATTCATGGATATGATGAGTTGTAGGGAATAACAATGATGGTTATTATAGTCCATGAATGTATAAAAGAATAAAAATACTGATATAAGACATATAAATATTTTATGATAATCCCAAGGTGTTTGTGGATTGGGACAAATAGCTCTTGGGGGTCTTCCCTCGACATGGGAAACATAGGTTCAATAGAGGGAGAAAACAATATCCCACATTCATTAATACTTTCAAGGTGTTTGGGAGTGTTGGAATGCTGGCCTAACCGTTATTATTTCCCCAATAGATAGACAATATACATGACATATTTAATTTCTCTTAGATTTGTTGGTATCTTCAAAATGTCTCCCATGTCATTGACCATAGAGAGTTGGATATCGAGGATAAAAAATATTTCAAGAGGCGACCAATTGAGATACAATATAATTGAGATAACATCTTGCATTTATGAACCATTACTTTTGTATATGTGTTGGGGAGGCATGGGGGCTTATAGGATATTACTTGGGAAACGAAGATGTAGATGTAGTCTTAATACCCATATTTGTTTGGATTTTTTATCGTGTTCTTTCCTTTGTGATGTAGACCTTGATCCATGATTTCTATAAGATGAGTTTATTTCATGTTCTATAGTTTGATATGATTTCATAACATTTAAAAAGGGGGGGACTAGATTACTAATAAATATTCATTAATTTACGTGTGATTACACCCATTTTAGTGAGTTAATGCCACAAATAATAGATAGTATCTTAACATGGAGAAAGGAATTCCCTCATTCATTTGTCTCAATAGTTATTTCGTGTCTGGTAATTGTTGTCGATGTTTGGGATAGAAGATATGGGTGGAGTTTTTCTTGGATGATGAGGTTTCACTATTGTTTTAGAACAACACATTGTGGTTTATCCATGAGATGAATATTATATGGTGGTTGTTCAGATCCATCTTTATTCTGAGTTTGATTTTAAATTCATAGGGGAGATAATAGTTTGAGAGGTATTTCATGTAATGGCATGGAACTCTGAAGTCCATTACTTTTTCAAAATCCTATATTTGGCTTGTTCTAGGAGGAAATAGTAGATAATTTCAAAAAATTTCTCATATTATAGTTTTTCCATTAGTAGGATGCATTAGTGAATCTGTGTCTGTGGTTCAGCATCGATAACATAGTGATGGTGGATAAACATTTCTAGGTCAGACGTCAGTATCTCATGGTATCAGTAGGTTAAGGGGTCGGTCGGTGAGGGCACTGGTAGATCAGTTCCATTGTGGGACAGGGCAGCAGTGGGTCGGGAATCAATATTTTAAGCGTGATAGGTTCAAGCATAAGAAGGGCATTGATACAATAGTTTAGAGAAAAATAATGTGAGGTCGTCGGTAGGCCAGGTGTCAGTAGGTTTTCTTTCAGTGAGTTTCATTAGTGAGTAATGCCAGTGACTCACAATTGGTGGGTCACATCGGTGACTCACATTGGTTAGTTAGAAATCTGAAAATCAATTTGGTGACTCATCCTACTGACTCACCAATTAGGGAGTCATTTATAATTTTTTCAAGTTTCACCCATTATGTATTATTTAATGTTAAATGAGTAACCTATATTGTTGTACCATTTTTAAAAGTGGTTCAAAGGACATAAATAACATCTTTAGTATTGTAACTCTACCGGGACATTGATATAGTCAATCTACATGGTCTTAACCATGAGTCCACATTAATCTCCCTTAAAACTGTTTCCTTCTATTCATATAGGATCTTTCACTTCTAAGCTGATATCTTCTCATTCCCATGTGTTTCTGTTTAGCTCACCGTGAGACTAGAACCATTATTCCCATAAGAGTGGCTCTTATATTGTAGTTGTGGATCTAGTTTTCCTTGGAGTCTTTCCAGTTTTTTCTGCCCCCCCCTTTTTTTGGCAGAAGGGGGAATTATTGATAATCTGTTGTTCTAGGTGGGAGTTAATTTGTCTCTATTTTAATTTTGTATCATGTGGGGTGTGTAAACTCCTGTGTTGTTGAAAATAAATTTGAACACAAAAATAAATTATGGGTAGTGTGAGGATGAATATAATAGTTAAAATAACATCTTCAAATACCTTAGTAATAAATAAGGGGTGGGGATGATGATGATGTTTCTTATGTTTTTTATTTGTTATCACTAGTCCATGAGGTAAATTTTGTTATCCATACACCTTAGAAAAATCATGGACATTGGTGGTCTTTGTTTTCCATCTAGACACAAAAATAAATGATGTTAATCTTCTCTTGAATGACTATGAACATGAAATATTTGTTAATAATATATATGTAATTAATTAAATGGATTCCCTTTATCAAAATAATTATGAGATAACCGTTGATTTATCAATGTGGAATTAAGGAACAATGTGTTAAATATGGATACCCTTTTCCTTGTCTTGTGTGGTTGTGTGCTATGTGAAGATCCTTTCTATCTTTGTTCTTTGAATGGGTTTCATAGTGGTGTATTTGAGAGAATGATAGTTCAGGGATGTTTTAAAGGTGTAATGGAATCTTAGTGTGAGATCTTTATTTAAATATTGAATAGATGAACTTGTTGATTAGTGCGTCTGCATCTGAGTTGAGTTATGGTTATTAGGCATGGTCTGTTCGTGCAGTGGGACTGTAATATGGTTGATTTTGTTTTTTAGGATTTTATTCCTTTCTTGAAGTTGGGATTATGAGTATAGTTTGGGAGGGATAATTTTGTAGAATGACGGTGTTACCATGTTTGAGAATTTCACATAGAGTTTCTAGAGACTTTTGTGAATTGTATGTGGGTTCTCATGTTACTTGTGGTGTGATGTGTTTTTCAGTGTCCCAAGTAAGGATTGAATAAATAATAAAATGAATTTTTTAATGTATAGTAATAATTGGTTGAGTTAATAGGATGGGGTTATGAATTATGTTAGAGGATTAATGTGTGCTTATTCATTAAAGGTGGCATAAAGTGAATTTTTGTATGTAATAGACGTTTTATTTTCAAAACCCATAGAATGGGCTGAGTGTTTAGTGCCTATATATATACAATTTGTTTCATTTGATTTATAAAGGTAACTTCCCTTTTTGATAACTATGTGTAAAACAACCACATTGTAATGGGGGATGTTTTCTTATCTATACATCTCTTTAGGTGGATGGATGGTCCATTATTGGCTCTTCTATTCTCCATCTTCTAAGCATTGGTAGCTTTAGACACTTCGGGAAGGTTGTGGTGAGATTATGGGGCCCGAGTGTCTTTGGTTGAGGTGTGACTTATGGGTGTCTTTAGGATTTTGTAAGATTTACATTCCAAGGTTTATTGGGGAAGAGGTTTTGGTTTTGTGGCCTAGTTGTCTTTAGGAAGAATGTGATGTTCTTGATGCCCATGTATTTGTGGGTGGGATGTGGTATGAGGTCCATGTGTGTGAGGAAAGGTTGGGATAGTGGGGATTATGGAAGAGACAGTTAGGCTTAGGATGAATTACATTATGGATGAGAAGTTAACAAGTGGGAAGTGGTGTGGTGTACCCTAACATCCATGAACATAATACTTTACATTACATGAATTCCATTACATGGTGAGCATTCCTTGGTGAGGTTGGGGGGATAGTATACCTTGTTAGGTTTTTTTAAGTTTATTTCTCATAGGGACATTAGTATGATTCTCCCACTTGTGAATGAGAGACTTTGATTTTCCCATCATATAATACTTATATTCTCACATTATGTATAGAAAACTATTTTCAGGTTTCTATGGATATTAGGACGAATATTTTTGATCTTACTAGCTTGGATGATGGATCAGTTTCCATGTCACTGATTATATTCTTCCATTTGGTATTTACTTTTGATATTTTCATTGTATTTATATCAGGTTTACTTTAACCAATCTTGTGAGATGGATTCTAGATTCATATATATACATATATATATATATATATATATTTATTTTTTGAGTTTTTTAGAGATTGAAACAACTTATCTCCTGAACATAGATACTATAAAAAGGATAATTCATCTTATGTTGAAATATTTGTATTCCATTAGTGATAGTCACCACCCCGGGGCCTACTTGAGGCAGGACTCAGGGGGTCATTATCTCTCTTTCTCTATTTCTGGCTCAATAGGTGAATCTTTATAGTTAGTGAGTCCTGATAGATAACATATGATATATGGGGAACAATGTTATGCTAATTTTAAATATATAATTCCTATTTATAAAGATTTTATATACCATATTTTTAAAGGGGTATAAGGTTAACCATTTATGGAATGGTTTATGATAATATTTAGATAAGGCATAAATATTAATGTATTATCTTTCCCTATGTGGGTTGATGCATATTGGATAACATGTTCCAACTTTATGTTATTATGAATACAAATAGAGTGACTTTTTATACAATTTATGGATCTCATGATTTGTTAATGATTTTAAAATTAAAAATTTACCATATTTTTCGGGAATAAGAGATGAAATTGAAATTTCTCAATTAATAACATAGGGTGTAGTTGTCCTAAATACACATAAGTATATCATTTCATGAAAACTAATGAACTTTAGGAAAATGGTTTTGAAATAAAATTTTGTCAAGTTATCATTATTTTATGATATCATTGATTTTTTCTAACCCTCTTGGGTTTATTTACTTTTTATTGTAAATATTATCCCAACCATGTTCTCTATCACTATCAATCCGAACATGATTGTAACAATTATCTAGCATCAACATGATTTTAGTTTCCAATGTTTTTCTCTTATGTAGTAACCTATTGACGAGTGAAATTATATATTAATTATTTTTACAAGTTCCCATTTTTTGATGGATGTTTTAGTCTCCATTTTATGATGTCAGTTTCAATGAAATAAAAATTAATGTATTGACCCTCTGATATCCAAGATAAATTTTGGATGTGAAATTAATTTTAAGGGGCTTAGAATGTAAAACCCTCCGAATTTGGGAAATATATTTTTTGAATTAATTTAGTCGTTTTTTTATTTTTTTTGTTTTATATAACATTGAAAATAACATATTTTTTATTTAAGATTGGACTGTAGTGTAAGCAGAACCATGTTTATGTTGTGATACATGGAATGCTTATATTAAATTTAGATACACATGAAACATTTTTTTCCTTTGTTACAATTAATCCAAGTTCCCTCAATATTACTTGATACGTGAAAGGAAGAGTATAACTGAACTATAATATATTATTTATATGGTTATTAAATTATTATTATACATACAACATTGATGTCATAATATGAGTTATGAATATGAATAATTAAATTATAAAAAAATGGATAAATAATTTATATAAGATTTATTATTTAATTATAAAATAACTTTAAATGAAAACATGACCCTTTTTGAAAATATAAGAACCTTGTACTTAAAAACTATATTTAAAAAATCAATCATGTTTTACCATTAAATAATAATTAAAAAACCTAAAAAATTAATTTATTGAAATATATATATATGCTATTTATTTAACTAATTAAGGTTCATCTGATGGGTGTTCTATATAATATATAAGAATAAATCAAATTTTACGCACAAAGATATATATTTTTATAAAATATTATTTTATCTTCTTTTATTAGAAAAACAATTTTGAATAAAATTTTTAAAAAAATTTAAAAATTTAAATTATAAAATACAATAATTTTTTTCATATAAGAATTTCAATTTTTTACTTTGGGTGAATTTTGGTGATTTTACATGGAATTTTTCATTTTGCGATTAATAGGTAAAATTTTGAATTTTAATTCAAAACATATTATTCATCTAATATATTTTTATAGAAAATTTATATTTTAATTTGGATTCAACTTTTAATTAGACAAATTTTATATAAATTAATCCAATATAGTATATTGGAACCAATTTCACATTTAAATTTTATATAAAATCATTTCAACCTTTTAAACATTTTACCATAAAACCCTTAGTCGCTACACATATATGTAATTAATTTAAAATTCAATTTCCAAAATATCTAACTATAATGTTGTCTTTTTTACAGTTTTTTATCATAATAATATGTTATTTATAATAATTTCATCTATTTTTTGGTATAATAAGATTACTGAAATATTTTAAAATCAATTAAATTTATTAATGTAAAAAATAGTTTACTTAATGGATATATTTTACTCTTAATAGGTCAAATGACTGAGAAACTTGTCTAATGGCTATAGGATTTACATATTTTTGAAAAATTCCTATATTTGATTGAATATAGAAAAACAAATTCCCACAATGTAAGGTATATCTCGCAATATGTTTTATCTGTTGGAATTAACAAGAATGTCACCCGTCCTCCACTATAAAAGTGAACTCATCCCATCTCTTCCCTAAACATATCAATATAATTTTTATGGTCCAAAAAAAGACTATATAAGCTTGAAAAATTCATCAACTCATCTTATAATCATCCCTTTGGTCTTAAATCTACCAATGGAACCTGTTTTGTTCTATACGAGTAGAATTACCCAATGATGTGGTAACACCCTTCCCCAAGATCATTTTTTTTATTTTCATTATCCACCCCATAAACTCATATTATTTAAGGATTATATAATAAACTCAGTATCAAAAATTGTTGATGTGTTTTTATTCTATAGGTTAATCTGATAGTGACACAAACATTCACCTAATTGGTAACGAAGTTGTTGTATTTTATACGGTGAACTACCGCCTCACAAAATGATGTTGTTCATTTTTTTATTACCCCATATCCTAGATGGGAATTATGATTGAGAATATATTTTTATATGTTATATATTATATTAATTATTAATTTATAATTTGTTAATTTTTATAGAAAACATTCCATTAGGATTCCCATTTTTTGTAAATATGATAACTTTGGTCATGAATATGTGGACTAATGTACACTAAAAGAAACATGATTCGTTCAAACATTACACAGAATGTATCAAGGTTAGATTTAGTAAACATATATAATAAATATGAGATAAAATTTCCCACTATAATATATATATATATATAGTTTACATTCTTTCTATTAATACAATAATATAACTGAAACAACGTTAATGAGTACGTACGACCTACCATCCCTTGGAACGTTGTATTACATTTCATATTTAGATTCATGTATAGATTATTATAAATATTTATGTAATGAATATATATGATATTTATATCGTTTTTCAATTTATTTGAATAATTAAATCATTATATATGTAATATTTTCAATAATAAAAATTCAAAACATATATGAAAAACAATGAGGATATTACAGGACCAGTAAAAATAACATTGATTTATTAATAAATGTGTATTATAATGTCATAAAAAATAATACATGGTTTTATATAAATGAATATTGTTCTTTAATTGATATATAGTCAACATAGATTTATTATGAATGAATCATGTATGCATATGACATGTGTTTAGACATTTGGTAAGGGGATTTTTCCCATCCGACATTTATTTCTAGGATATTTATACATAATTCACCACTAGTTTATGATGTGGAGAGTATATAATTTCCATGAATATATACTATGAATTTTATCCTTAAATATATTTGTATTTATATATCTATATATTGACCACCATTCATGTGGTTTTTTCAGTTAAAATGTTATCTAATCAGTAAGTTAGTTTTGTCTCAATTTCAATTCTTTGAGGAACATGTTTTGTTATGTAACTATATTAATTTAAAAGGTTTATGTTCTAACATAACAACCTATGGTACAATTAAACTACAATTCAAGATAGTGGGTCATAGGACCTTAAGCGTTCCACCTTGTATTCTGGAAGCTACCGAGTAACATTGAGGATTTAAAGGTGGTGCGATGGGGAGATTATACATGCATGTTAGAGTGGGACATAAGACACAACAAATAAAATACTAATGAATTTGATAATATGAATATATATAATACATTAAAAATTATTGAAGTGTTAAATCAAAACAAAAAATGTAATAATATATAAAAATACACTAAGGTAATGTTTGAAATATGTATGCATGGAATTATTCTACAAAAAGGGAAGTACGACATGAAAATTATGAAATAAAAAAAAGAACAAAATGAAAAATACTACTCAACTAAAATATCAAGAAATTATTGATCTTATTTTCTTGATCTCTATCAATAATCATATCATATCAATATACTATAGTATGGCCCTTACATATTCACATACCTACAGTTCGATGACATTCTTAGCTACCAAAAGCAACAAGTGTACGGTTTGGGATAAAAAAATATATAGGAAACCACCAATGTTGTATAATCATAATCAAAGTAGTGATAAAAAAAATAGTCGACATAAATAATAATTATAACAAAACGATTCTGAATAAATAAATAACCATGTTTTTAGCTTCCAAAAGGACACATGAAGGCTCAACATTCATCAGATCAGGGATGTAATTTTATGTTTCCTCATTGATTATATAAACTAATAATATATATAGTGATTACTTATATATACATATACATACATACATATATATATATATATATATTTCACACACCTATTTAAAAAAATAAATGTGAGCATAATTGGCCATATATGTGGAATAATTGTGCTGGATAGACAAAGGCTTAACATTAACATCCATAACCATTTTATCAAGCATATAAGCTATTTAAATAGGGTAAATACCCTAAATCCCAATAAGAGTGTGAGTTTTCATGCCCATAACTCTGGATAGTGAGTGATCCATCATGTCATCACTCGAAAATAGGAACATATTGCCTCAAGCATAACATTCAATTAGTGAAAATGGTGCAATATTTCTTACAAAACACCTGATGTAAGAATGTGTGATACAGGCATGGTCAAAAAATTCCTTAAAAAAATTCCCAAACATAAATCAAGGTGTATAATAGTAACAATATTATTTGGAATGGTGAATTACATCCCATGCATCTCTTTTATCCAACACATATATATAAGTCATTATCATATTTATATTTTAACACATGAGGAATTGCTTCTCATATGTCATGATGAACATTTAGTTTTTTTAATAAAGGAAACCATCATTAAAAATCAATTTATCATAACTATACTATTCAATATAACAAAACCATATATTTTACCAATGCATTTACATTTCTGTTATAAGTATCAATGGATATTTTGGAAGGTTTCATCGCTAAGTGAGACAATTCTTAAATTGCTAATTTGGATTATAGTTCAATTGAAATTCCATGGTGGATCTTTAGGTTCTATAAAAATTCACAAATCAATTTAAATTTCATTTATAATTAAATACGATGTCTAATTATACATTCTAGTCATTATAATCAATTAAACAAAATAGGAAACTCAATAATTATTACCTAATGAGTGTCTATAAATGTGTTCCATGACATCAAATATAATAAAAAAGGATCCTTATAAATGTATTATGGTGTAAGGGTCAATTTGATATGAATGAATCTCCCAACCTGAGATTATCAACAAAAGCTGGAATGAGGTAAAATGTCATAGTTACAAGGCATAAACAATCATAGGGAAGACGATGATACCACCAACCTTAAGGATTATAAATACTCCTCACGTGATATCATCCTTATTTTCAGATTATATTAGAAGATACTTTATAAAAAGACTAATTCCCTAAAAATTGGGCAACTAAGAATTATCATAAATAGCATGATGTATTCGAATAGAAACTGGAATAGAAAGGGAGATGATTCAATATCATGCCTTAATGAACCCAATTCTATTAATTGATCGTGAATCGGATTCTGGATGTGATAGATACATGGATGCCTTGAATAGATGAGATTCAGAGTTACCAGAGGGGGAGTTCCATTTTCAACCACTAGACTAAGAATGTGAGACTGAAAATGTATTTTATGTCAAATTAATGGAAAAATTGAAATTTCAGCACAAAATATGGGGGCATGCTGTTTGGATACATGGGGTTTCCAAACTATGAACAAACCATGATATAGACACTACATAAAGAATTACCATTCATGGTTAAGGTGTAAGTTTCCCATACCGTGTAGAAACCCTATGAAACCACACAATCAACAAATTTTGGTTATTCACACATCCATGTGCCATGTGTGATGCGATTTTAGAAAAATTGTGCAACCCCTATAAATCCTCTAGTTTCTTCTACATAGTTCTATTTATCCTTGAGGCCTGGGATGCACTATTTACTCTATCCATTTGGCCTCATTAGTTATCCCATTATTTATACTCTAGTATATGAAAAAGCCATAGATTCTCATTTTACATTTATTAGGACATAGATCATGTTAACCAAGATTAAAAAAGTCATAAATTTGAAAACAAATTGATCGATACATTAGTGAAATATTCTAGTCATTAAAACCTACTTAACATAAAGAAACTCATCATAGTGTTAGAATTTGGAGGGTAAAGTGGTATTTTCATCAATATGTTCTAAACACTGAGAACTTATATCATCTTACCATTTCTATATATCATCCAATAGTAAACTATTTTTCCATATAACCTATACCAAAAAAAGTAAACTTTATTAGTGTGTCTTCATGCTTTGATCCATAATTTAAATCGGGTACTCTTCAAAGGATACATCAACATCCTTCTCAAACTGATTATTTTGAATGACATGTGTTGGGTTTGGATAGTAATGATGGAGGTAAGATTCATGAAAAAAAATCATTCATATATTGATATTTATATGGATGTACCAATTGGTAAGCCACTAGTCTGAACCATTTCACAACCTTGAAGGGTCTGACAAACAATAGTGATATCATTCCCAACTTATGAATATATCTATTCCCCAATATGGGAGAGACACTCAAGAAAACCCATTTTATGTCCTCAAACATAAGAGGTCGCCAACATCTGTTGGAAGAAGTCTTTTTTCTAGTTGTGTCATTCATCATTAACTTTATTATCATCTATACAATCTCTATAGTATACTACATGAGCTTTGGTAAAATAATATCAGCTTCCACTACATATGTCTAACACATAATATAGTAGAGGGACTGATATATAATGATACATAAGGATACATGTAAATGTTTTTTTTAAAACATTATTATAAGAAAATATAATAATAGAAAATGTGTTTCTCTAAGGAACCTAAAATGTCATGGACACATGCATGTATCATGTCCTAAAGTACCTAAATAATACTCTCTATTTAGCCTTAAATTTAAAGATAATTGGTTCTTTGTAGAAGAACAAGAGTACCCAAGTCCTTATGTAACCATTCCAGAATTATGAAGTAAAGCTAGAATCTCTATTAGAAATGATAGGGTGAGAATATCCCTAAATATGTAATACATCCCTGATGAAAAACATTTATAGATAATATACAGATAATGCCTCTAAAATAGGTAATAAGTGTATAACCATCATTAAAAGTTCAATTAATACCCATAATATATCGTTACCATGATGGGATCTAGGAAAACTAGTCACAAAATCCCCATAAACATCATCCCATTTCCACTCAGGAATAGAAAATAATTATTGAATCCCTATTGGTTGGTGATGTTTCACCATCACATACTGATAGGTGGAAAATTAGGGGATGAAGATGTCAATTCCATGATTCATACCCAGCCACCAACACTATATTCATAGATCCTGATACATTTTGGTGACACTGCGACAAACTTCTCAAGTTGATGTTTGGAATAACTGCATCTTCTCTAAAATGATGTCTTCTGGGAGCTATACATGCACATGTAATTATAATGTACCACTCTCATCCATAGTATAAACTGAAGATGTATCATTATTTGATATTCATTTATTTATGACAAGGCCTTATGGATCATATAATTGCCTCATTATTACCCTTTTGAGAGTTGTATATGTGTCTACTAAGGATGCGAGGATATTATAACCATGGTCATACTTAATATCAATGTGAATCAATGAGAATAAGGCTATTATATTCCATTCAAAACATGATTTTTGAACCTCGTGATTCTATGCCTTTCATATTTTTCAATCAGCTACAACATTTTCTTTCCAAGATATATATGTAAGCTCGAAATCAAACCTCTATAGGTACTCAACCGACTTCCACTTAATTTGATTGAGATCCCACTGTGTGAATAAGTACATTAGGTTTTTTTAATACCAAAAACATATCTCCAAGTATATATTTTCTCTATATAGGTAAGTCATGTATTACAAGTGCTATCTTAATGCCATTCATCAAGTAATTCTGCTCATGTGGTCTCAAACATGGATACCTCTATAAAACAAATCACAATAACTACATCACAATAGATCTATCTTTGATAACTTATTTTTCACGTTAAATATTATAGATCCAACATGACATTGGAATAATAATTATTGGAAATAAAGTTAAATAGCCCATGAAATATTGAAAGGGTTATTTGCATGCTTCTGATCATATGATTTTCACACCATTCTTTTTCAAGGATGTAAGTGGAATTTAATGGAGTAATTAATACTATATAGAGGTTTTGTAATATCTATTTATCCACAAGAAACATTAAATTTCTAATACATTATTGATATTCTCCTAGAAAACTAATGCTCACATTCTTCAGGTCAATTATAGCTTTTGAATCCGAGATTACACGTTCAGGTAAGTGTAATTATTCTATCCAAAAGTGGAATTTACTGATCATAGTATAGAGATTATTCTATATTAGTATATTAATCTTGACTTCTATATGGTTGGAATGGTAATTTCTAGAGAGTTAATTCACCAAGATTTCATAAACAAAGATGAACACAAATGAATCTAGATATGGGTTGATGACCCGATTCCAGAGATCCATTAAGTCTGCAAGTGTGTTCATGAGTCCTAATGAAATAACAATGTAACATTATTTACCATAAATACACTTGATAGTAGTACATGTTATTTCGGATGACTTGACAAGAAGTTGGTGATATCCCAACCTCAGACATATCTTTGAAAATACAATCTCTCATAATATATAATCAAAGAGGTCAACTATTTTAGGTAATAAAAACTAATTATTTAAAGTGAGCTGGTTCAATCGATTGTAATACACATATTAGCAAATGTTAATAGTTATATTTGTAGAAAAAAATATTGGTGAACCCACAAGAGAAGTGATGGTGCCTATAATGACTTTATCCTTCATATCCACTAATTATTTCTCCACCTCCAGATGTTCCTTAGGGTACATCCAATAATGAAGACTAGTAAATGGTGTTTCTCATAACATGATATCAATAATAAACTCTCCATATCATAATAGAGGTAGAATATAAAAATTTTCATGAATGGCGTCCCCAAAATGATCAAATATTGGAGGAAAAACAGGAAGCTATATCCCTGAGACATATTTCTAATTAGTGGTGAACTAAGTTGCCACAATACAATGCCTCTACTTACATGGGTATAATACTATACCATTGACTTAATAATTTCCCTAATTCAAATTCCTAAACCCTATGGTGAAGTAAATGTCACCCACCAATGATATAAGTCATTGTGGGATGGAGAGGGAAACAAATAGTCTATCATGATGATTGTGTCAAAGCGCGTCATGTGCATGACGAAATGTTTCCACACAAAAAGGTAACCATATATCTAAAAGATAAAATTCATATAGTAAAAAATACATTCATTCAGATACCTAATAGGGGATCTGGTGTCATAACACTATAGCAGTGTTTATTTTTGAGGCCCAAAATCTCACTGAATACCAAACATATAAATGATAGAGATGCGTTTGTATCAAATTTATAAGAAACTAAAGTGAAAGATACTATAATATAACATAATATAGTAGAGGTTTTACACTATTATTATTTATAAAAGGATTAATTATATGTAACTAACTTAAACTATGGCCTCGAGTCACCACCTAACTATACTGAATATGCCCCCTCTTCTGGCATTAAGAATCATAAGTTTTACTACCTATTCTTTGACCGCCACCTTAGCCAAATTGGCCGATGGTATTCTAGATTCCAATAATTCATGATACAGAATTCTCTACTCGACCATAGAGTAGTAATATATCACCACACTCCTAGAACTAGAGAGAAATGTTTATAGAATCTCTAGATATGACCAATTCCGCTACAACATCTACACTTGTGTGGCACCCTATGCATCGAAGCATCACATGTCTCATCTTTTCTCATTGGTGAGATATCATAAAACCATCCATGAAATGTTGATAACTACTTATTCCTTGATGAGTATCCTCAAAACACATATTTCTCCAAGAAGAATAATCATTGCTGGCTATAGGGGCTGAACTGCCCTGACTCTCATTTCAACTTCCGTCAAATTCATCTTTATAATTAGCGAATAGTTGAATTCTTCAGAAATCATAGTCATCCTAAACACATTGATCTATGAAAATATTATGCATACCATCCCATCCTCAGATCCATTGGTGGCCATGACATCATATAGAGCTAGAGTTGGATAAAACTTATATTTCTCTATATAATGAGAAGAATATTCCATAACACACATACCAAACTTCTGTATGATTATGAATTCTATAGATCTATCTTCCCTTAGAGTTTAACGAATGGAATAGTCATATAAGATCATCTAGAAATTTTCCCAGACCATATATTTATTCCAATATTCATTGTTGATTATGTTGCACCACCCCTAGCAGTATCACATATCATATACGAAGAATCCGTAATCCTCTTATATGGAGTTGTCTCTATATGCTTCAATATATAATTGATTAATTTGAACTAAGAAACTAAAAGATGTGGTTGACCATCCCATCAAAAGGTGGGAGGATGACAATTCAAAAATTAAGATTCAATTTAGCCACATTCGGGTAGGTCAAATGAAATCTTTCATTTTATGATCAAAATCTACAAAAACCTCTAAAAACATCATGTAAGTACCCATATCAGAAACATGAATAGGTTAGATAGTTGGAACTATAGAAGGAATTAATTTCTACATATGGCCCACCACTAAAGTTTCATGGTCTTCACAACCTTGTGGGAATGCCCCTAGAGGTCATATTAATGGCATCATTCAAAAAACCCCAAACACATGCCTCTGAATTGATTTATGAAATTGATATGAAAAAAGATATTATACAACAACTTATATAAAAAATCCTTAGAGAAATGATCAAGAATCAACTCATTCTCCTATTGAAATAACAATGTGATAGAAAGAGACCACAACAGGACATAAGAACATAAGAGACAATAGCTTCCCACTACCAAGGTTAGGATCAAGAATAATTCTATAGGTCATATATGTATATATATATATATATATATGATGGGTTTCCTTATGTTATATTTCATTTTAATTTTGAATTTTTTTTTTAAATTTTTTACCACACATTGAAATTGTTGAATTTTGTGTATTTCCATTTCTGTTCTATAGGGTTATATACTCTGTACGAATGAATATATTTCATCCACCTAACCCACAATATAAAAAATTCTAGTCTATTCTACTAATGGTCTATAGAAAAACATTCCAATATTAGTAGATTAGGTTGTCTTCTTTAACCTATTCAAGAAAACACTTCCACCATAAGGTAGGCACTTAGCGTATCAATTATGTATTCTTCCATTTCTCATAAGAACAATTGAAAAAGTTTAATACATATTCAATGTACTATCAATAATAATTTGGAAAAATCATGCTGAAAATAGAAGTGAAATGGAATAATATATAGAATATTAATTATAGTGTTATGAATAATGATATAGGGTTAATTAAAAATCCTTCACCTCATAAAAATGGAAAAGAGATCATAATTTCAAGCATACTGGTATCAAAATATCATAAATCAAGTGTGTCACCCAATAGTGAAGTTTTATCAATATTAAATGGAATAATAGATTACAATAATATCACATCCCATGTACATTATGTTTCCCCTATATATGGTTTAAAAACTTCTAGGAAAAGGGTAAAAATCCAAATTCATTTAAACCCTAGTCTCCTATCTATTCCAAAATAGTAATAAAATGGAAAAAATATGTTCTAACAACACTTTTTAATTTCTCATCCTTGGGTCTACTTAAACTATTTCACGAGACGATGGGTCCTATGTCATAAAGCATGCTTCTCTATACACCAATGGCTACCATCTTGAAGCCAGGTTGTAAATGTGGAATAGTGTAGATACTATACCCACTTGTTATAGTGGAATAAAGGATAAAACAATAAATATAATACATTGAAATCACGTATAAATAGGACAAATAAATTAACAAGGTAATATGAGTAAATAGACAACTTATCAAAAAATAATATTATAAAAATCTCCAAAGGTAGTGAATAATACATATAATCAAGAAATACTAATAAAAAATGAAACATGGGATATAAAATTAATAAAACATAAAAAAATAGGATTATACCTTATAATCTTTATAATTTATTTTTGTTATACTCCTATGTCCCAGATATAATCAAAGCATATCAACTACCTATATTATGTCCCTTTCCCTTACTCCCACTTGAACTCAGATAATCTTCTTAGGAACCAAAGGATTCCATACTATATAATGAGATAAAAATATCAGTAGGCCACCTCAAATAAATTCTACTAGTAATCCAAGAAGTTATCATAACTAAAATTTCTATAGGTATAAGAAGAACAATAATGTGATGTAGAATAAATTAATAACTAGGTCATTTAGGATCTGAAAGAACAGCTAAAAGGTCCACAAACATTAGCTCATGGAAAAAATGGTGTGTCTACTCAGAGACTATATATATATTAATAATTTATATATATCATATATATATTTCATCCACCTATATGATTTAATTACATGTAGATGTAATTGTTCATGTTCCTAGAATACTAATACCGGCTAAACCGGGCCATAACACTGGAACCCACTACTAGAAAAATGATCTTATTAGCTCAATAAATATGGTATATTTTCTATATATGAATAATAGTTTGATACATAATGCACGAGACATGTGATGGTGAGTGAGTTATCATATCTTCAATCGAACAAACAAATGTAGCTGGTCAATCCTGATGTCCAACTAGTGTCAATGGTGTGACAAATCGTACTCAACAACTGATGTATGTAAGATTCAAAATGGTATTATAAATAGATTCCATAACATCATAACACATCCTAAATATTTCTCTATAATAATAATAAGAATAATAATAATTTGAATTTGGAATTACCTCCAATGTATCTCATTCATCCAACTCATATATATAAAGCATAATTATATATATGATTTAATATATGATGCATTACATATCACGTGTTATGATTAATGTTTAGTTATTTTAAGAAAGTAATCCATTATACATAATCAATTTTAAATTATTAAACCATTTAATATAATCAATCCATTTTGTCTACTAATGATTGTATTTATTCTATTATAATGCGCAATGTGTCCTTTGGAAGGTTTCATGATCATGTAGTAGGGTGTCTATAAATGTGTTCCACTAACTATATTATACTAAAAAAGGATCAATAGAATTGTATTAGGGATAATGGGTGATTTTTATATAAATTAATCTACCATAAATAGACAATCAAATAAAGTTGAAATGCGAAATGATGACATAATCATGAGACATGAATACAATATTGGAAAAATGATGATACCACCTACCTCATGTGATTAGATTACTCATCGATTGATAATGTCCTAATATTACTAATTTATTGGATGAGATATGATAAAATATCCAACTCCCTAAAAATATATCCTCCGACATTTCATCTAAATAGTGTGATGGATTTGAAATCAACTGGAATAAGAAGGAAGAGGGTTGAAGAGGAACCATAAGGAATCCAATGATTTTGATGGATCGTGAATCCGAGTATGATCATGTGAGATAATTGGATTCCTAGATTAGAATATATAAATGGATACTGTTGGAGGATTCAAATTTTTATCCAATGGAGAAAAGAAAATAGAAGGAAAACATTAATAAAAGTTAAATGAAACTAAGAATTGTAATTTCATTAAAAAAATATGGGGCACATGGTTTGGATGGATGATTTGAAAAAAATATGTACAAAATATACTATAGAAATTCTTTAAGGAATTATCAAAAATGGTTTCCATGACCATGCATGATGTATGAAAAACCTCACTATCAAAATTAAATGTGGTTTTCATAGATGTGCTCCTGGAGTCGCACTATTTCAAAATAATTTTGCATCTCCTTTGGATCTTATATTTCCCCCAGTATGGTTAAATCTAACAACATGACATAGGATTTTTGGTTTATTATAATAGTGTGACTCAACTCAATATCCCATTTTCCAAAACATCAGGCTACAAAAAATCATTCAATTCTCTTTGGACTTTCCTTGGGTCTTTGTGAATTATTACCATGATTAAAGTAAGATATAACAGAAAAAAATCTATATTATAATAAAAGGACGGATAACTACATATGTACTTCTATTTTTTTCATGTTATATCATGAATATTCTACTTTTAATGAAATATTATGCTTCATTTGATATAATATTCGATCAACGGGAGTATTAATTAACTTTACCAAGTGGGTAGAGTTTATAGAAACAATCACATCATTTTTCATGATAGTTTATGATTATTATTCCATTTATAAAGCCTAAATATCCATAATTTAAGAACACTAAGGACCTTTATTACCCATTTAATTGTCATGATATCTTCATGTATTAGTTCCATATTTTAACTCATTAGCACATAAGATATTTAAGAATTTGTTTTTATGAAATCCCAACTTTACCTTTCTCTTCGGTTAGAGATTTGTATTATATCAAAACAATTTTTTTTAACAAAAAAAATTCAATAAAATTAAAACATTATTCTTGGATATTTAAAATTTTTTACACATGTTTTTTCTTTAATCAAAATGGGTTTTTCAAAACAATCATAATGTCATTTTCTAATTGAGGAACTTTTCAAATTGTTTTTTCCGCAAAAGGATTGTTCATCATGTTCTAATTTATCCTCTATACGGAAAATCCATCACATGAAACATCCATTAAAAGATTGAATGATTCTATTTTTAGGAAAAAAAATTTCCTAATTTTATGGATATTGATTATTTTAAAAGTTATTATAAAATACAACGGTTTTCAAAAAAAAATGTTAAAAAAATGTTTTAATTTATTTTCAAATAATTTTTAATATATTTTTAAAAAAAATTCAATGAAACTTATTTATATGACTTTGAATATTATTTTATATGTTTTTAATGTATTTTCAATGAATTATTTCCAAACTATTTCAATAATATTTTATAATATTCATTGAAAATGGGTTTCAAAATGTTACCAAGATTCATTTATAAGCTATCATGGAAAATGGATTTCAAATAATTTTCTATATTTCTATATAAGTATTCAAATAAAAAGGTTTTCAAAAGTATTTAATTATTATTTTATATATTTTCATATTTATTTTGAAGATAATATATTTCAATATTTCTAATGATTTGAAAATAATTTTACAATAATAATGGATAATTCCATCATGTGTTTGTTTAAAAAAAAGATATTTCCAAATTATTCCCACATAAGATGAAATCCATTGGAATTATTTATGCCTCTTTGAGGAAATGATTTAGTGGGTAGATCCATATTATTTATTATATTTTTTATATATTGATACCTTGATGTTTATGAATCCCATTTCACATTCATGTGTTATATATTTTTTGATCTTAATTTTATTTCACAGGAAATATTTATATAAAACCCATTTCAATTTCATGGGATATATGCTTATGAAACCCTCTTATTTTTATGGGTTATGATTTGAGTAAATTATTATGAAACATATATATTTTCCTTAGGTTATGATATGATTATATATTTATGAAACACATTTCATTTAATGGGTTATGATATGATTGTTTTTGATTTTGTAGAACATGTTTGTATGATTTCATTCTATAAGGGTGGGACCAACATGTTCCCGTAATGAATTGTATAATGATTTATATATCATGAGATATAACATGTTGGATGTGGTAGTGAACATGGTTTAGTAAAGGACTTTTTCTAATAATATGGAATTGGGAGTGATCCTTGAATAATAAGATGGTCATGGGAGTCAACCATGACTACTTCATGGGTTTGTAGAGTAAACCCGTAATACTAATATGTTATTGGATGTGATGACTTGAATACTACAGAAATAATTGTCATATGCTTATGTTTCTACCACAAATTTCCTATCTTAATTACTATGTTATGATTTCATGGATTATTATTTTTATTAACTTATGATTCATATATAATGAACATCCAATATTAATCCCATGATTCATGTCTATAATCTTTGTTCTTCTCAGTATAATCTATTAATACCATGATCACATTCTCAAACCCTATTTCTCAAGATTATTCTTATAAATAACCTTTTTACCCTTTTTTAGAATATTACCTCACCCTATTTAATGTTTCATCTCCCCATGTTATGGATATACGTATTATGTATTCTCTGTATAAGAAGGGTTCTTGTCATTAATAAGCTAGTGAGAGATAATGTATCTGACTTATGTACCTGTGATTATGTTTCCATGGTACCAAAGGAAACACACTATAATGATATTTGGGTGTCTATATGTGTAATGTATTTTATATTCTATAAAAGTTGTGGAAATTTAATATATGGAAAGAAAGGGTTACTATAAACATACATAATAGATTTTCACTATAAATGTAAAAAATAATATTTTCATAGTTACAATAATGTAGAGAATACTTAAAATAAATAATAAATCAACATATAAGTAAGGTGTTTTCTTAGAATATTCTTATTATAATTATGATTAGAATATTGAATACCAACTACAAATGTGATTAAATTTCAAAGGACCAAAATCCACAAAATTTAGATATATTGATAAATATGGGTTGATATATATATATATATGATGAATCAGAGGTGATGAATTTATAAGATATTGATCAATATATGTGGGTTAAAAATACCAAATCGTGTGGATGTTAAAAGTATTGAATGATAAAGGCTGAGACAACTAGATGAAATATTAAGATTTATCTCACACCCTCTCCAAGCGCCATTTGGTAAAAAATGTTGATTACATTGTTGTTGGTGTTGAAAATGTAAAGTACACAACTTCAAAGACCGGATTACCTGTTGTTTGGGATGGAGCATGATAGAGGATGACCGAGATAGAGCTCATGATTCTTGGGACAATATTTTATTTCTTTTATACTATTGTGGAACGTATTATTCTACTCTCTTGTATCCTTGTTTTCTAGTAATCTAGTGACATGTATTGTCATCATCAGTTTTTTTATTATTAAATGTTATTTTAGTTACATAGTTATCAGTATCACATGTTTATCTATTTAAATTATCTATTTTTTCAGTTACTTATATTTCTTCAACTATTTACCTCAATTATGTGTATCTTCTATCCTCCTCTATATTAATGAAGGCATTGTCTCCCCATGGACATACTGTTGGCCCTCGCTACTAGTAAGCTCCTTATGGAATTCAGGGAGATGCACTTGGGGCCATTTATCCCATTGGGAATGCAGCACCTATTTAGTGGAATCTGGTTCTGAGACACCAAAAATATGTATCAATGGTGATTTCTTTTCTTGTTCCACTATTTGGAGATAATAGACTGAAGAATATGAATGTTGGGGACATGATCATAAGTCACTATTTGGCTTCGTGAACCCATGATCAAGGTATGAACCATTTTAACTAAATTATATTGGTCGTTTTACTTGTTCCTATTATAGTTGATATTGTTTCACCGTTGAGTGACCGACATGTTATGTGATGTTGTTGATTATTACTCTATTTTGATGATTTCCTTTCATCTTTGGAATGATGATATGGGGGTAAATATAATTGTTACATGAATCATTATAGGCCCCTAAAATTCACAGGCAATGCATTAAACTATGCCATATAGGTGCATTTCATATCTTTTAATTTCTTGATATGCCTATTATTAATGAGTTATGTTGTGGTAGATAGATTATTCTTGTGTTAATCATGGCTAAAATTGAGTTATATCTTGTCTCAATTCATGAGGTGTATGAGAAATCTTGGGTTGGGAAGAGTAATTTTCCGAGTCAGGCCACTACAATATAAATAAATTGAGGTTGTTTCTGGTCACATATTTTTTTGGGAACTCATTCATCAAAAATGGATATTAATTATAATTTGAATATTGAAATTAAAAATAAAAATTTTTCACATCACACAAAAGCCTTAGTGAATTTGGTGAGGACTCAACAAGTACATCCAATAGACTAAATCTTAAAACTGGGTAGATACATAATTTTTTGTATTATAGCATGTACTATATCAAAAACTATTTGGTATTGTAGCAGCCAGAACGATTAATCTATTTGGTATTTTGGGTATTCGGTTTGGGCCTTGTTTTCTTGAAGGCCTTCAAGATAGTAAAAAATTCAGGCCTCCACAAAAAATCTGTTCCACCGCATGGCCTTCAGGCCACCTTAAATCCTTCGGGCTACCTCAATTCCTTCGGGCTACCTAAAATTGTGCTTAATGACCATACATACTCTACATGGAAAAGACCATATATGATGATTCATAGCAAGATCATTCAACCAAGTAGTAGAGAAGATGATTTTTAATAAAGATTCATTATGGAATTGACATTAAGACTAGCCTGTGTAATCATGGGGAGCCTGGCCGAATAATCCATGCAAAGGTGGAGAGAATATATCACAATAAAGAAGCTGGGGAGGAATAGTTCTACATAGTTATAGTTTATATATTTTTCAATAACTGACAGGTCATTTAATCTCTATTTCTACATGACTTTTATGGTTCCCCCCTCATTCTATGAAATGGGGTTATCATTAATAAATAAAACAAAAAGTACTTTAGGCTATCTAAGGAATGGATAAACATCCATATCCGGCCTTGCTATGTTTACGAAAGTTTAAAGAGTGAACATTGAAATTAAATGTAAACTGAAATGAAACTAATACATGAGTAGTTACTGATACCAAGCCATATAATTAGGTAGTTGGGGTAGTATACTTTGTGTAGTGTGTTTCCCTACACTCATCTTCTCCTAGTGATGATATTTTTCTACATATAAGCTTGTTATGATGCATGTGCTTGGATATTTAGAACCAAGACACCCATAAATCTTCGTATCATATGCCATGAGGGTGGTGACAACCATGTTGTAGTTGTGGTTGGCCCTGAGCCTCCAGTCTTACCTCCAAGAGTGAAACCAAATGCAGCACTAATTTTACTTGATCGAGGCATTGATGGCCATTTTTGTGATAATTTCTTATGTCAGATGCATTCCTTGAATGCTTCTCCGAGAGTTGATCCTACAATGGATAATCTAAGTCATGAGTCCCTTCAACAGCATTCTACTACATTCTCAGGGGATGGTGGCCCATAGACTACTGATAATTGGTTAGAGGCAATACTATCTGTCATTGAGAATATGGAAACACCTCCTAAGAAGATGGGATACCTTGCTACATACCTGCTTCGGGATTCGGCCAAGCGTTGGTTGGATGTGGATTCCCTAGATAATCACCATCATTGAAAGATATAGGATGACAACAATATTATGTTCTATGATTATTTCTTTCATCATAAACAAATTTCTGATAGATCTAGAGAGTTTATGCATTTCGACCAGGTTACTATGTCAGTTATGGAGAATTTTGCACATTTTAGAAATTTGCAGCACTTTGCACTGCTTCTAGATGATTATGAGTTTTCACATGCTATATGTATTGATGACGGGATCTAGTACACCATCTATACACAATTCAATGTCCTTATCCTACCTACGTTTTATAAGAATGTTAATCAGGTTCATATCACTGAGTAAAAACTGAAGGATGAAAATATTACGGTGTATAAAGGATCAGTGCAATAGAGGGATACTATTTATTTCTGTGGAAGGAAACCATCACTCAAGGTTTCTCTTCCTGGTAGTGAAAACTTGAGTATAATTCCTCTTTATCTATGGTGTTTCATCACTATAAAATATGGGGTCCTTTGAAGCCTTAGTGTGATAGAGACACAATTGAGTGCCGAGTTTGTAGTCGTCTGAGGTATATTCAGCACTTCGGTAGGACCATTCCACTAGCTTAAAGTGGAAAAGGATCTGTTCTAGCTACACCATTAGGAAATAATTATTTTTAAACTGCATTAGGCAAGAATTTGGAATAGCATCGACATGTCTGGCCATAGTAGATGAGGTGGTTGTTGGAACCAGACCCTTGGTCACCAGCATCATCAGTAGAGCAGTTTTGATCATGGTCATAAATCAGTTGCACAAGCTTTTGGATCAATTTAGTTTCATGAACTAAATATAATACTCGAGGATTAGGTTGTAGGAAATTATATAGTACAATGTACTATTCTAGTGGCCTCTAATATTGTATATTCATTGTTTTATATATGTGTTTCTATCTCCTTTAACATTGTATCTATTCTGGAATGTCTTAGACTAGATATACAACATTATTGTGGTGTAATGACCCTAGACATGCTATTAGGGGTACATACATAGGGAATATGCTGGTATATAGAATATCCCATTGAGTTAGGAAGTTAACCTTTCTTATAGAACGTCTTTGTCCTTGATATGATGGGATTGAATGTTATTCTCAGAATAGATTGGTTAGTTCACTATCATGCTTTTATAGACTCCTATTGACTATGAGTTTAATTTACCTAATAAGAGGGAAGTAGTTATCAATATAAGGATAGGTGGGAAGTCCATATTAGTATATCTGGACTTGATAATCATGGGATAGGTGGAGTGACCACCTAGATCCAAAATATATTCATATAGGATCATGGATTATGACATTATCATTTCTCTCAAGTAGTGGACCTCATTACCATTTCATTCTTGATGATTTTTACCAAATATCTCTTGAGAGAGAGGTATATTTTAAAATCATGTTTGTTACTAGAGTGAATCTAGTGTCGATTCCTCATATAGGATGGTGCCTACAGAGCTTTAAAATCTCAAGTGACTATTAACAGATTTAGAGTCCCATATTTTGTTATGGACCTGTACATCCGCTAGGGGTTCATCTGTGCTTTTTTTTCAGAAAAAAGGTGTATGTAAACATAAGTCTATTCATATATTATAGAAGGTTGAACCATCATATGGTCATGAATAGAAATCCACTTCCTTGAATAGATGATTTGTTTGACTAGCTCTGGGGAGAAAAGGATATCTATTAGATTGACTTGAGATCAGGTTATCATCAGTTATGAGTCAGACCATCAGAAATAATTTTTATTGCTTTCCTTTGTAGTTATAGTATATATGAGTACCTTTTTAGTCCATTAGGTCTTACAAATGCTCCTTCCATTTTCATGTATTTGATGAATATTGGTTTCACCCCTATTTTTACTCTTTTTTCATGGTTATTGTGGAAATCCACTTTGAGTATTTTAACATTCATAGTGACCATGCCTAACATGTTGAGATCGTTATGATTACACTAAGAGTGCATCAAATTTATTTCAGGCATTCTATGTGAAACATCTCAATTGAAGAAGTCCACTTATTGGGTCATATTATAATAAAATCAAGAGTATGTGTTTTCCATGAAAATGTTTTTTCATGTTGTTTCCTATGAGAATACCAAAAATCTGTTTAATGTACAATGTTTTTTAGGATTGTTTTCATATTACATCTATTTCATACAAGACATATCATTAATTCATTCAACTGCTGCTGGTCATACACAGTAGGGTTTCAGTATCACATGATCAGGTGAATGTGAGAAATCCCTTCAGGATATAAAAGGGGGAATTTTATCGACACCAATTTTAATTCATCCTGAGCTAGGTATTAGTTATAGAGTCTTCGGTGATGAATAAGGGATTGGCCTAGGATTACTATTAATACATGAAGAAAAACTCATTGCATATAGATCTCGGTAGTTGAGGCCTCATGATAATAATTACCCAACACAAGACCTTGTGATTGGTGTAGTTATACATGCCTCACATTGCTGGAGACATTATCTATTGAGTCGGCACATTATGGTGTAAACCTACCACAAGAGCCTCAAGAATATATTGTATCAACATGAAATGGACCTTAGATAGAGGATATGGGTCCAATATCTAAAACACAATCATTTTGAGATTTCCTATATGTCAAGGAAGGGAAATGTAGTTGCAGACGCACTAAGTCGAAAAATTCAAGCATAGGTCGTATGTGAAGCCAATGAAAAATGAATGATAATGAACCTCCATTCCGAGCTTCATCTAGAGCTCCATGTTTGTCATTAGTAGTGTTACCTCACATAATTGAAATATAAATCTTACCTCCTTTAAAACAATAAGAATATATATTTTTAGATCAATAAGGAATGGTCCTCCATGAGAGTATATCAGGAGTTAACCCACCTCCTTCATGGTCTGTGGACTAATATGACATCCATCATCTATGTGGATTTATCTAAAATCATATATATATATTATTTAGGAGTTGATGAAGTATTCCCACACATCATTGTGGGAAATTCATCTTGGCAGCTTGAAGATGTGTCGAGTTATGTCACACCTATATTGGAGGCCAGAGATGAAACATCAGAGAGTAGGCTTTATCACTTCGTCTTCCACCTGCCAGTTTGTGATGGTGGATCATGAGAGACCTATGGGCTTCTCACAAATACTTCTAGTACAATAATAAATAAGATATGTTGTTTATAGGGATTTTGTAGTCATATTAACTAGGTCACAGAGGGGTTGTGATGATATTTGGGTAGTCATTGACTGACTAATGAAATCATACCACTTCATTTGTATTCAAGATGCATTCTTAGTGGATGATCTATGAAGACTACATGTCCGTGAGATCACACGACTGTCTGAGGTGCCACATACTATCATTATAGAGACTGATCCTTGATTAACATCACTTTTCTGGTAGAGTTTTCAAAAATCTATGGGAACTCAGTTGATTCTATGCATAACTATTCACCCATAGACCAATGGAAAATTATAACCAACAATATTGGTTCTAGAGGATATTCTCTTAGCATGTGTCCTTGATTTTAGTGGTTAATGGGAGAATCACACCCCTCCCTTAGAGTTCCCCTATAATATTATATTTTAGGAGTCATTTCAAATGGCTCCATTTAAGGCCTTAAATGGTAGTCCATGCCATTCACTATTATGCGAGCTATAGGTAGATGAGGCTACTCTACTAGGACCTTGTCTCATTTAGGAGACTTCAGATCAGTTTCTGGTTATCATATTCTCTATGAATACTCCTCATTCTGGACAAAATTATATGCCCATCACTATTGTTGACCTCTTGAATTCAATGTTGGAGAACGTTTCTTTTATCTGGTAACAGCTAGGATTGGGCATATAAAATTATAGAATAAAGGATGGTTTTCACCTCATTATACAAGGCTATTTGAGTTTCTAGATAGAGTGGGGCCAATTTAATATCCGCAGATATTACCTTAGTGGTATAGTTCCATGCACGACGTATTTCATTTTTCACCACTTCATCAATATAATGTTGACCCATATCATAATTTTGATCCTGAGGAAGTTGAGTTCGATGCTAATTCTACCTTTGAGGAGTATCCAGTATGCATTGTTGAATAGAGAAGAAGGCTCCCCGATGCTAGTATGTATCTCTACTATGGGTTCTATAGTTTCCCAACTAGGATTGAATATGACTTGGGAGAGGGAAGCCAATTTATGTTCCCAATATCCATTGTTTTTCTCTAACAATTTTTCTCCAGCATTGGATGTTGATCATGGTAATGAGTTCTTTTGAGAGGGGATGATTGTAAGAACACAATCTTTCACTTAGGTTTGGATCCTTTAATTTTCACTATAGTCATTACTTTGGACATAATATGGATGCCAAATGGGTTAAAAATGTCATAGATGGTTATGGAGTATGTTTGAATCCCAAAACCCATATTTTTTGGAAAAATAGTCTTGGAACATGGTTTAGTGTTAACCATGTAGAAATTCCGTATTGTTTATAAAACCATTAAAATTGTGTTTTTTTTATACAGATCCACCACACTCAGTTGATTCATGGTTGTGGATACACTCCATGAAGCAATTGAATTATTAAACGACAATAATGTCAAATAGGAATGTCCTAATATGAGCTCTCTTTGGATTCTGATCATAGGATACCATGATCACACAAGAAACCCATTCTTAATCAAGGGTACAATTTTCTTTGGTTGTGACCCCCCCAAGAACCAAATCCTTTTTTAACCTTGGGATTTATAGTACGATACCATAAGAACCATCATTTAGTACCACAAGATTCCCTGGATACACTACTTGGATCTATGATGCATTGGATATACTCCGTGGATCCATCATTTACAAGTAGGTTCCATGGTTAAAGCCCCACTTTTCCAATCTTTCCATTGACACATCATACCTTGGGTTCTCTCCCTATACAATATAGTCATCTCATTGTGGAATTCCCAAGAATATGATCTATGGATTACACTGTAACCGCTTATCTAGACTCATATAATACCGATTTAATAACCCTTTTGTCTTATTTTTCCTTGGTTACTACCTTGTAAAATTATTGTTAAATATCATCGTAGGTTTCCTTATTTCATATTAGATCCTTTATTATTAATAACATGTTACATATTGATAAATTGGTTACAATAAATTAAATAATTGGTTACATGTTCAGACACTGACCAAGGTTAAATGAAGGTACTTGGGTGTTTAGTTCATTATCTATCTTTAATTTATATATACATCCATGAAAAATGTCATATTCCATTACATAGGAATAATGTTTTAAACACCATTAGTGGTGGCCCCCTGTGATTTATCTCACACCCTCTCTAAGAATAGTTTGGTATGTGGAGTAGATTACATGGTTTTAGGTGTTGACAAAGGGATGTACATGGTTTCAAAAATTATATTTCTTACTAATAACGGTGGAGCTTGATAGAAGATGACTATGCCAGAGCTCATGACAGTTGGGGTAGTTTTTAACTTCTATGATAATGTTGTGGACCATATTATGCATGGTGTCTTATATCCCTGTTTCCTAGTTTTCTGGTAAAATTACTTATCATCATCATCTATTGTATTGTTGAATGTTGTTATAGTTACACAAAAATTATAATCCCTTTTTATGTATTAATATGATATGTTTTTCTTTTTAGTTTTATTTCTCCCACTATTTACCTATATTATGTGTATTTGTTGCGCTAAACTCTAGTTATGAGGGGATAGTCTCCGCAGAGACACACCCTTGGCCATCACTACTAGTAAGTAGCCTCTGGTATTTTGGGATATGCACTTGAGGCAATATGGCCCACTAGGCTTAGGGAACCTATAATGTGGTATCTGGATCTCGAACATTATAGTCCACATGAACACTTAGATGTATCCCCATATTCTAGTGGTTTACAATTTGAAGCAGAGGTATGAAGGTAAAAAATTAGGCAGCTTACACCCCCATTTTAGAGAACACAACATATGTAACAACAACATACAGTAGAAGAAGCATAATCAATAAGAAAATGAAATATATACTGTATGAATAAAATATTACAATAGAAGGCAAAATAATTGAATAACATTATAAAATCCATATAGGAAGCATATTATACATCATGAATGCCTGGGATTCTAGTAAAAAAAATGATATTAGACAGATGATATACAAATAAAAAACTAAACAATATAAAAAAATACAAAGGTTACTTGATAACATCTTGATCCAAATCCTGACCCTCTACTCCTATTCTCCATATAAGAAAAATAGTCAACATCCAAATGAGTCGTGGCTTCCCCAAACCACACCCGTAGGAAAATAATATTATTGGGTGCCAAAGGCATCAAGAGTAGGGTGTCATGTAAGTCTCAGTAGGCCTCCACCAATTATGACAACATGTTATAAGAGTGGTGATAATAAATAAATATTGCACAACTAATATTAGGAGTGTAAACAAGCACTACAAATAGATAACCTTATTCTCAGGTTACTAAAGACACATGGTGGTCCTACTTGCTTCAGCACATTACTGGAATGTATAAGAAAGTCACATGGTGTTTACATATAAATATTTTATCCCTGGAATGTGGTATGCTTCCCTCTCATATATATATATATATATATATATATATATAGGTTATCATAGGTACAAGGTAAGCAAGCCACTCATCCATAAATAGATGATAACATGAATGGGTTAAGAATGCCTCCCATCCATTGACGACGATGGAATGGGTTAATAATTCCTCCCATCCACATTTATATTATAAATGGTACGGGGTATGAATTCCTTGTATCCTTATATAATTAAAATTTATCATTGGTGTGGGGAAATCATGCCTCCCACAAATATATATCATAAGTGGCATGGGATATGAATTCCTCCCCTCCAAAAATTTTCAATATAACACATGAGGTTGGTATATAAATAAGTATTCAAAATATATAATGTATTGAAAACCACTATACACCATTCTATTAAAAAAGAAACTGAAATTTCATGTAATTTATTTAATGAGAAACATAACATGGGAAAGGATTTAAATTCCTTGATCCATTCCTTTATTTCATATTAATATAGTAAGATTTTGACATTTCATCATTGCCAACATACAAAGTCCACCATTCAATATTCTTAACATGGAAAACTCATTTCATGGGAACAAGGCAAAGGGAAAAGGTCCTATAAAATAATCCCATACCAATTTTACAAAAACCATGCCTTAGGGGACCAAAAACCCATAGGGAATTTGGTATACATAAAATACACATTGAACAGTGGTCAATTAAAAAAATTCATGAAGATATATACAAACCCAAATTATTAATTATTTTAAAATTACCCTGAAATATAAATTTTTTTTGGAACAACCCTTGGGTGTCTATATAAAACAATGATGAAATCTAATCCCCTAACCATTAGTCTATTAAACTTTGTCATCACACTATGGTCTTATACACATGAAGTAATCAATGCAACATAGGAGCTCGTAAATGGTCAGCTAATGGCACAATGAGATTAAATAACAAACAAGAAAAATATCTGTTGGGGAACTATGTGAACAACTACCTTATAAGCATAGATTAATCTTCATTTTGTATTGAGCTCAGATTAGAATTACTTTGGAAGAGATATGAGTTTTAGTTCATCACAATTAAAATAGGCTGAATGATGCTTCATTTAAATAAATGGAGGGTAAAAAGGGTAATTTTACCTCAAAACAAGTCTTGCATGGTTTTTTGGCACTGTTTCCGCAATTGTGCAAAAACTATGCAATGTGAATCTACCAGTTCTTTCATATCCACACGGTTATTGCACACATTGTACAAAAGAGTGTGAAAAACATGCCTGAAGGCTCTCCAATATTCTGTATCATGCTATACAGCTATGTTCCTGGGTCTTCATGGTTTACACTAAATGTGTAGTATATCCTGTAGCCAATATTGTGAAATTGTAGGCCCCAGAACAGCCCTAGAAGCTCCTTTAACCAACCCTATGATTCTTAACCACATTACTATGCTCAATGGAAAGTTTTAATGTAAAAAACCAATGATTCATAACTTTTTTAGAATTTGGTTCATGACTAGTATGACATGGTTTGATGAGATCCTTCATGAAATTATCTCTTTTTATGATAGATAATATTGAGAGATCCCATATTTTAGATGTGTGTTCCTTCTTTTTTAGTTAAAATTTCTTTGTTCAAATTTACTAAGGAACACCCCCTCCAAAAAAATCCAATTATATTACAAGCCGTAGAACTGTAATGGTTTTGTGTACATGGAGACTAGATTTGAAAACATATTATTTAAATAAAATATGATTCATCAATAACATCATCCATTAAATGAGGTTACATTCATGATAAATCATGCATGGTAACATTGTTAAATATCTCGGGAAAATTAAAACAATAGATATAGTGAGCTTATATGAAAAATATGGTTAAATATGGAAGGCTTCAATCATTTATCATATATAAAAAATTAATAAGAATATAGTCATTGGAATATGATATTTTCAATATAAAAACATAGAAAATAATTCATCATAATTATTAGTCATGACATAAAAAATTATCATGAAAAAAGTTGGGGGAGGGGTATGATCTTGTGTCCATTTGATTGATATTTCCAAAATAATTTTGAATATTCAATGTTGCAGAGAATTCCTCTTCAAAATAGAGATTTGGAATGGACCAAACGAACGGCCTGAAAGCATTCATTTTTTATTTTTTTTGATAATTCAACTTTCAAGTGGTGAGGTGGAACCCTTTCAATGCCCGAAGTCTATGATATAATCTCAAGACCAGTAGGTCTTTGAGGGAATCACCGGGAGAATACAACATAGAATTTCTCCTCCCATGCATATGTCATGAAATTAGCACTCCACCTTCTTTGGGTTGGTTGGCTAGATGTCCTATGTAGAGCTTCACATGCCTGGTATAGATGGAAATTCCATACCCCCTCATCCTTCATATATTTATTATCTTAGCTCTGGTGAATGTGCCTACCTTGAATCCTCATATAAAGCCTTTTATTTAGTAGTTTGACTGGTACATCTGAAATTTACAGTGTCCCTAAGGCATTTGGCATTCCCTATGGCCTTGAGGTGACCTGAAAGCCTTGAGTGACTACTAGACCAAAGGCCATGGGTGTCCTAAATGCCTTGAAGACCCCAAGTACCTAACAAGTTTCCTAAAGGCCTATATGGATGAACACTTCCTCCTACTACAGTACCTGACAATTCCAACTATAGTACCTACTGCAACACCAATAATAGTTCCTGTAATAGTTTCTGCAATAGTACTACTATAAATACCTGGGAATATGTGTCGACCTAGATATGATCTCGAGACTTCTGGATGCACTTTCCACATCCTCACCAACTGAGTTGAGGCTCATGTTCATGGAATGGAATTACAATAGTTTGAGTGCCTTAATGTTAGGTTTTTTGGATATGTATTGATCCCAGATAGGTGTATCAGAAGCATAAATACGTCTCTATAGTTTTGGGTTACAAAATATCAGTTTGGGGAATCAACATCTGGTGATTTTTTTGTACATTGATCTGAAAGGATGAATTCATGGACCCATTTTAGGGGTTAATAATGATATTTCAACATGGAATTTCAGGAATATATCCCTAGATCATATGACTACAACCCTTTATTGAGAAAATTATATATTCAAGCTAAATCAAATTATTGTGTTATTTCTGGGTTCACCTCCTCTATACTACATTCATTACTCAAATACTGCTCAATTTTATGTTTTATACTGATGTATTGGAATGAATTGGACACCCTTTATTGTGTTCTACTTTGTTTTTCTCTCCCCTCCCCATACTAGCTATCTTTCAGTAATATAGATGATCTCATGGATATTGGTTATGTCCATAGTTCATCAATCATTATTGTTAATCATATTGGGATAGGACATGGTATGTGGGTATTGTATTGAGTGAATACATATAATGCATACAAAATTTTGGGACTTTTTTTATTTATTCCATTACCTTTATAAATTTTTATATCTACTTGTGATTATACTATTTGGGATGTATTGTACATGTATTACCATATTATCATTCATTCAATGTTTTATTATCATATACTGATTTATCGTAATTCAATTAGCACAATGTTTCTTTAATTTAAATTTTTACAATATATTTAGTACTAATTCAGAGGTTATAGTCTATCCACTATAAAAATATATATGTCTTCAATGCATGTTTAGAGGCTCTGATATACATAGAAGATAACTTAATGGTCTTTGCATCTCATTTTTTGTTACTAATATGCGGACCAAGATGGGGACATCACATAGTGGAATCATATCACTTTTTACATCTTTCATTCTATTTTGGACATTTTGATATGATTACTTGAATTGGAAAAATCATGGTAAATAACTCATGTTTCGAAATGGTCAACCTATATATTGGTGAAGAATAGGTTTACAGGGATGTGATTATTGTTCATGATGTTTACAATTATATTAGACTATTAATATTCCTTGATTGAATCTCGATTTTTCTATAGATAATAATTTATATGTCTTCTAGTTGCATCCTATAACAATATGAATCATTTTCTCCAACATCATTTAATGATCATAGGGTTCACAATCAAATATCATGTAAAATTTTAAACCATTATATTGGGATTTATTTCCATGTATAGTAAAATTCTATTCAAATATAATTGTTTTCCTTGTAATAGTTATATATTACAATTGGGTAAATAATGTTAATGTCTCATTCATAGTTTAATTTTCTTACATAGAATGATGATATCATTATATATTACTATCTATAAATAAGTTAGATAAATGAAATATATTTAGTATAGTTAATGAATTTTCCAAAATAAAATAATTAAATGTGAATGCGAATTTCATTTTATTTGTAAAATACAAATGAATTTAAGGTATTCAAATTAAATTGTGTTATAATTACAACTCATAATATCTAGTACCATTATAACATGGGTATGAATAATATTATAATTGAATCATAATAAAATTTACTCGACCCTTGTAGGTCATTCATTACATATTGTATATATGAGATACACACACTAAGGTTGTTTTAAAATCATTAATAAACCAACTGTTATAGAGTAACACTTAAAATGAATTCCAGTTGTAATATATAATGTATTCCTTCCAGAAATTGGTAATTGTTTCCCAAAAAACTGAAACCGAGTTCACAAGATATCATCCTCAAAGGAAAATTTTATCATTCAATGATTTATTGTACAACTCCATAGGGGTATGATTATATTTAATGTAATAATATTTAAAAATAACAGTATCCACAAATATAGTCAATTGCAATAGTGTACAGAGGAATCAAAATTATTTGATTCTTTTTATATAGTATTTGACTATTTGTATAATTTGAGACATTAATTTTATGATTCATTGTTTAATTAAATTATATTTAAATAATAAATAGAAATTAAATATATTTAATATGTTCTAAATTTAATTTATCTAAGCCTAGTTGTGTATTTTTTTGATAAATAATGGTTTAATAGAAATTTGGTGATAAAATACTTTTAGTTCATTATGGTGAAAGATAAATAATGTTTCATGTAATGATAATATCATTTTTTCTACTATATCTCTTGAAATTTCATTTCTCTTATCCTTTATCTTGTTTATATATGAAATTATAATTTTTTGTATTTTGTTAGTCAAAAACCTTTTATTGTTGTTTATATAGTACACCCTGATGTATGTTTTAATATTGGAGTTGATTTTAAGGTTTCTCTTGGATTGGATAGTGGATTTTACTTGTGGGTCTCAGTTGGATTCTTTTGTTATGGTAAAAATACACGTTAGGAAGGAAATCACATTGAACGTTTTATGGATGACACTAACATTTGTGTCAATTATTTTTATAAGTAGTAGGATATCCTTTTATCTAGGTAACATTCATATAAATTAGACGAATAAATAAATTATTACATATATTTTAATATCAGATAAGTTCCTTTTACTAGAAAATGGGTCTTGAGTAGGAGTCTTAGTTTATTAAATGACCTCTAGAGTATCAATATTGGCATTTTGTAAGATTTTCCATACTAGATACATGAGAATCAATGATTGTTAACCATATTGTGAAAATTTTTAATTTTGGATTTTTGGATTTCTATATGAGGATTGGTGAATGTTTTTAACTTTTATATCATTGGAAAATAGAAATGTGGTCACACCTTGATCTTTTATAGTTCACATTATATTGGAAAAGGTTCTTCAATTCAAGGAGGCAATGTTCAATGGTCGCAACTATATTAGAGTGACATGGGTGATTAGAGAGAATAATTTTATCCATTTAGTTGGGATGAATATGAAAAACTATTGGGTTTTATAAAACTAAAAATATGATTTATTTTCTTTTATTTTTATCATAAAGTGGATGAAGTGCATGAGTATGAATTGGTTAAAGAATCACATGTGTATCAATGATAAATAAAATGTTATTTACTATTTCTAGAATCTGAATTAAATCAATTTTCTAGGATATACACCACAACTTATTCAAGGATGAAATCCTCAATTATTTTATGGTTCCAACATATGACAGTCTATAATGAATTTTAATTAATTCTATAATCTTATTCTCTATAACTAGAAACATAGTTTGTTGGTTGTTGGAGCATGTGATTTGGGGATTATTTTTATAGTTTTAGTGATGTGACACCTATGATTATTTTAATTTGGGGGTTGGAGGAATGATGATTTTTTTATATTTTCATTATTTAAGTTTGATCATGTATATGTGAGACTGACCATGTGATGGTCAATGTGGAATCATTATTCTGGAGAATAGGTTGAGACAAAAATATTTAGATTACTTTGGGAATGATAGTTTTAGTGTCAGAATGAATTTTCATAAATTGAAAAATTTGATGTAAACTATGGAAAATATTGAGTGACCCAAATATGATTTGTGATCATGTATTGTTAATGGTATTTACAAATCATGATGTCATTTTTTGGAAGGAAGTGATTAATCAGGAGTCTATTTCAAGGAATGGTCACCATAAAATTAGTTATTCACCTTTTGGGGAAGGGTTTAATTATGTATCATTATGTAATAAATATTTAACATGATTATTCCATAAATTATTAATGTGAATACTGAATATTTATAAGTTAATAAAATGCTACATAATTTTTATTTTTTTAGGTTGGTTAAATGATGGATTATTAAGTCACTAAAGTCTAATGTAAGGTTTTCAAAATTTATTGATGAATACCATTAATAGTTATAAAGTAACTAAATTGTCATTATAATTTTCCTAAAGTTACTAGATAAATTTATGATACCTAAGGTTCTATAAATGAAATATATATTTATTATTTTATTAACGGTCAATTTTGAGTTTTCATATGATACTTAAAAGTAATGATACCATTCCATATGATTTTGAAGGGAAAATTGAATATTTATTATGTTACAAAAAGGTATAATTTTGTTTTCTTAATATCCTAAAAGATAACTCAACGTTTTTTAGATTGATCACTAAAAATATCATTTTTTATTATTCAACTGAGGGGTAAACCAAGATTTTCTTCAGTTCATATAGGGTAACATAAATTGAGATCCCTGTCATGGAGTTTTACATCGGTATGGGTTAGAGCCTTTTGGAGTATTATTAGACGATTAAAGGATGACTCCATTGGTAAAGTCAGTATTACTGGATATAGATTATACATTGGAGGTTTTTAATGTGTGTTCTCTAGAAGATATATAATGATTAGTTTGTGCTTTGGGAGTGAAGGAACAATCAATTTAATTCGGAGAATGAAACTGAGAGTGAGTTCTAGGTTATTTGTGATCACATGTGTTTTTTGGTATGGTGTGATATGAACCATGTTAAGAATATTAGTGAGCTACTGAGAGTATTAATTGAAAAAAAAATCCCACTATGGGACACACGTTGGGGAAAATAGGAAATTTAAAATATGCTCAGAGGTGAGGAGAACCATATGTCGGAAATCCAAAAGGGAAATGATGCTAGTATTTTTCTAATAGATGATATACCATAAGAATAATCTTGGTGTTGGATGAGGAACATGTGTATCGACATGGGTCGAGTAGTCCCCTTCTACGAGCATCGTACTAAGAACTGGGAGGTTATCATGAGATCAAATATGAAATTGTGAAATTTATATTAGTGTGGATTATCAGAACAGTTTTGAAGATATTTTAATATCGATATCATGGATTTTAATTCATATTATGTTCTAATATAAGTTTTATGTTAGATATTGTGTCTTTAAGTGATTATAATTCCAATTTAATTTTCAATATTCAATCTTGAGTTAGACAGATCATTAAACCAGATCTTTGGGATATAATTTTTAGAGTTAGTGATTCTTAAATTATTTATTACAAATGTGATATAAGGACTGAATAGAGTCTTGGGAGCCCAGATTATTGTCAAGTGTTTCATTTTTCAAAATAATAGATTAATAATAACCTGCATGGGGTTAACTACTAGTGATATCTATTCTCAGAAAACCATACTATAATATTTAGAGAAGGTTGTTTTTTTAGGTCAAGTGAGGATCCATGAATAACTATTCATTTTTATATAAAGGTTCTGTGGGATCTATATGTTTGGATGATATTTATTATAACAATGTGTTGTAACCATGTATGTTTGGGGGGGTGACAATGAGTCTTCAGAGATGGAACATGGTTTTTCAAACCCCATTATAAAACAATAATAGAATGATTCAATTTTTCACATCCACCCCAATAACATAACCACCCACTAATCATCCACAAGTTTCCAAAAACATATTTCTTTCAAACCATCATCTTCCTCCCATAATCCCTATGATATATCAATTTTCATTGAATGTTTCTCTTTATGTTGGATGTGTTTCAATCCTGGAGGTTATTCTAAGAGTCCTCTTTAGGATTTAATTTTGCCAATAGATTTATGATTCCTTATATCGTTTATAATTGTAGTTAACAATTTCAGGTATGTTTTTCTAGTTCTTTAATTTCATCCTTATATGATTTATCATGGGGATGATACTAGATGCATGAGGTTTTGAGAGGAAATGGTGGGTAGTCTATAAGCATTTCCAAAATTGTGTTCCCATTTTTAAAATGTAATGGGGGGGGGGGGGGTCTAGACCTTAAATTATTATGATTTCCTTACAATTTATAATTTTATTACCTTTTCCCCTAAATCTCTGAACAATACATACTATAGTACTCACATACATAATTTTATATTTGAATCCTCATCTATAACAACACCTTCAATTGAGATCCACTCAAAGAGTATGATATCATTGATATTATGAATCCCAAACAACTCATAAGGTGTGTCTTTATGAGAAAGTTAAAATCTCCAATTTATCATTCCCCTATGTAATTAAACAACCCCTTTTGGTGTGTTTTTCATGTCATGAAAATAACGGAACAATAAAATCGACCATTTTAATTTCATAGATTAATAAAAAATTATTAAGAACATATAGTTTCTTAAATAAATGATAAATCATTAATTTTTTAATTTATCTATACACTAAAAATAAATAAACTGATTTATTTATAAATTTATATGCATAATTTATTTTAAACCTTAGGAGATTCATCCATTATTGGTATTTTATTTAAATAAACTTCCTAATATGATTATTTTATTTTCCATAATGAAAATAATTAATGATTAATTAGATTCAATTTGTGGAATACCTTGGTATTTATAACATATTTATATTTAAAACATGGGAAATATAAATTACTATACTGGTGTCTATAAACTTGTGATATCAACTTTTTAAATATGATAATTTTTAGAATTTTCATAGGAACGATTAAGTCTTAAAATAAGAGCTATTTTAGATAATTTTATTGAAATTACATGATCTATAGTGTTCAACATGATTATATTTATTTAATTACCATACATTTTCATATTTATACAATAAGAATAAATATGGAACTTGTGAGGCCTTCCCTTGGAATAAATTGGATTCCTGTATGGAATACCATATAAAAAACTAATAGACTCGACATGAATCATTTATGTTGACAAAAAAGGGTAATCCCACCATGGATCTTGTAAATATAATACCATAAGGAATTTCATAGAATGGTGATGATTATTCAACTAAAAATTCCGTAAAATTAGAATTCCTTGGATGAATACCTATGACTTCTATTAATAACCTAAAATATAGTTCTATGTGGATCATTTCTTTGGAATATGATCCTGTATTTTGTAGGATTACCTGGTACATTCTTCTCATGATCAGTTAGAATACTTATAAAAATTAAAATCCCTTAGGATACACGAGGAATTTGTTTGGCTATGATTGGTTGAATATCCAAATTCATTCTATGATTTCACCTTGATATTTTTACATGGACTCATTGGATTATATAAATGTGTACAATAACCACATTGATATCATAGTGATAATAGATATTATATCCTTGAACGAAGAAATGACTGTTTTAAAGTTCAACCTACCCCCCTCTGTAGTTTTCCTCATTAATATAATACAAAATATTATGTTTTATTCTTTCCAATTGGAATAAATTATAAATAATTGTTGGTGACCAACTATGACTTACTGACACACTATTATAGACACTTTTTTTATATTTTCATATCACATGGATATAAGTTTAGAACATAGATCATGGTTCTTTGGTACTACTCAAATTAAACTAGTGAATAATGTGAGTAGTGAACCAAGAATGTGATCAGAATGATTGAAGGAGTTTAATTTTTTATATAATTATTATTTCACCTGTCTAGAAATGTTCTATGTATTACTTACTATAATTTTTGGGGTTTCAGTTACATATAATACTTTATAATTCAATACATTTTATTTTTTGTGCATTATTATTTATTATTTTATAATTACATATATAAAATTAATTTTATTTATTTTATTAATATATTTTTTAAAAATAAAATGTGTATAGCCTCCCCACTATACCATCATTACACCCTTACTATAATTCAGTGGCCTCTAGAATTTCATGACACACTATGTAGTCTTATTGGACATCATGATTGGTTAAATATGAATTAAAATTACTTGTGATGTATCATGGTGAGTATTAAAAAATCTATCAGTATCCATGTCTTCAAATCCTAAACATGAAAATATTTCAAAAGATTATGGGGACAACATATTAACTTAAACTATATCATATATCATGGTTAAAAACAAAGAAACATATATCATAGATAATTTGGAATCAAAAACATTTTCCAATTTCATAATGAATCAAGAATCACTAATTATTACCAACATGTTATTGGATCTATAATACTAATATGTTTCCTATTGTGCAGGGAGACCATCAACTCTTTTCCCATAATTATAAATGAGTTATAAGTATTTACACAACCCATTGGGGGAATATATGATTCCAACAACATAGGCTTCATAATTAAACCAAATGTTTTTTTTTCATAAGATAAAAAATAATTCATTATATCAATACATCATAACCAATTTTAATTAAATGTTTTAAATAAAGTTATCATACAAATATTTTTAAACTTTTATAATGAAATTTCATTCATAACGATCTCATCACAACATAATTAAATTGTTGAAATAATGTAGTTTTTATAAAATCATCAATCCCATAACCCATTTCATGATTACGTCCAGTTTTAAACTTTCCCAAACTTATTGAATTAGGAAAATAAACGACTGATGAAGATATAGAGGACAAAGAACTTTTATTATTTCATTCAAACATTTCATGTAAAAATTTATAAACTATTTACTTTTATTATTTTCATTTAAAATAATAAAATTTCAATAATTATTTTTCAAAAATTTAAATTTATAAATATAAATGAATAAATAAATATAATATTTTTAAGGATGGTAGAAAAATATTCCCATATTATATACATTAATAGGAAACATTCGACAAAAAAAAATTAAATATAAAAATTGAATGTTAAAGAAACAGAAAGTATCTTTTGTAATCCACTGTAAATAAAGAGAATTGTATTTAAAATACTCTTTTTAAATTTATTAATGTATTGAAATTAAAATTCATAAAATATGTTTGATGAGTATGGACGTCGATAAGATTTACATGGTAATTTTTTTATTGAATGTTATTTATTGTATACTTTAATGGTGAATCAAATAAACTCTTAATGACTCTACCATATATTGACATCAATTTACTTTTCAATATTCATCATATAAGAGGGTATTAAGTAATAAAATATTTTTATTTGTGAGGGAAGTATTGTGATGTGTTCCCGTATTCATTTTCACATGTTGGTGTTTATATTCCTAATATAATAATTTTATCCTTGTTATAAATATAAGACATCATCATATTACAGTCCATCACATGATTGGTTATGCAGTTCCCCAACCCTTTTCATGACCAATTATTTGATGCCTTAGTTTCTCATATGAATGATTATGTGATTCTTTTTCTCACCAAAATCATCTCACAACACATATGTTGTCTCCGGATAGTCTTTTATTCCAAAAAAGTGAGATATATCATTTTATAATGAAATCCACTACAAAACACTCCCCCCCCCTTAATAATTTTTAGAAAAATAACCACACTACATCTTTGCATCTAAGAATGGTATTGTGTCTGATAAATATATTCTACTTTCTATAGATCAAGTTTTTATGATAAATAAATATATATCCTAAAAATATCCAAACTCTTGCCATTTTCAAAATGTATACATGCCCGATATGGTGAAGTTTAGTGACCATGTATTATCTTTATTCTTAAAGGGTAGAATTAATGTTATCATACACTTCATATGATGCCAACCATATTGGTATTACAGGGTGGAATTAATTTTATCACACTCTTCATATGATTCCCAAAATCAGGGTATAGTTATATCATGTAAAATAATCTTGTTTGACAGAATTCATATCATCCTAAAATTATTTTCCATGCCATAATTTGTTTTTCATAAAATATAAAAAATGAATAATTCTTTAAATTCATGTCATCGTCATCAAATTACACCTTAGGGTTTTATTTTTATTAATATTCATGAATATTGAAAATGGTATTGAAGTTGTTTTTAATCCCTTATATTCCGATAATTTCAGTGAACATGTTCTAGAGCTTTGATCAATATTTGTATGAAAACATGATTCAAAAAACCATTTCGGAATGATATTTCCATGGAATGAAATGTCTTATATGAACTGGATTTCTCAAATAGTAATTGTAAAATAATTGTGTCACACAATGACACCATACATGATCCATCCTTAGGGAATATCATATACTTATGATCATTACTGGTCCTTCAAAATTTCACATAAAATTTATATTATCAAGTTTTCATAATCTATATTTTGTGCTTCAATCATGCCCTGTGATATATTATTTTAAAATGTTAGTTCTCTTTATGAACCTGAGAGTTTTAATTTGTGATAGCTCATGCACTAAACATTCTATTTGACAATTATCTCAATTATATATTAAAAATTAATGATAAAAATTAGTCCCAAGAATGTTGAATACTTTTTCTGTGTTTTCATTTACCCATTCTATAATATTCTAATGTTATTATCAAATGATCTGTCATTTTTAACCATTAAATTTTTATTTATTATAATCATTTATTTATAAACACAAAATTATAATGAAAATAATAATATTAATAACGACAAAAAAATAATCGTTTTTCAAATGTTGTAATAAAATATCCCCCTATAAGCAGGATCATCACATGTCGATGTGCATTATGATCAGCTAGAAACTCTTCACATGTGTGGTTCCATGGAAATATTTATGGCTCACATTTAATGGTGCCAATAATATTACTAAATATAAAGGTATTTAAACCTAGCATCATTAAAATGGATTTCTCCCTAGAAACTCCATTAATCATATAAAAATAGATGATTAAACATCTTCATTATCATATAGTTAGGTTCACACGTAAATTATTCAACTTGATTGTCTAACCATAAAAAATTGAAATGTAGAGTTGTATTTTATAATGGAACCATCTCTCTATGATCAATAACATATACATGATTCCCTTATAACATTAATTTTTCTTCAAAAATATTGAGTTTTGTATATGTAAAAGATCATGAATGTACATCCTTATAAGGGATATAATGAGCACATCCTGAACGTGAGATATATTTGGTTGAACCAACAATAGATATGTTTTCATTGATAAAATATCAAAAAAAAAAATTAAATGATTGATATACCTATGTATTTCTATACCCTTCATTAGATGTATCATCACCCACTTATAAGGATATATTTATATTGATACACCATAACAAATATCATTCAATAAATCTCACCCAAAATCATCTACAATTTTTTTATGAATTTGAGATGATCATAAGTGTTTCTGAATGTATCATACATTCTTTACTATTTCTTCATATAGGATATATTCCAATATAATTATATCTATAATATAATTCTATTACAATGGAGTTCTGATCACCCTTCCATATAGGTATTCACATGGAGAAATATTAATACTAGGGAAAAATATAATATTAATAAAATTACAATAACTTGTTTACTATTCTTCAATCCTTTCAAAATTCACAGATAAACTCACAATGAATCATTTAGAGGATTTTTAGTCCTCTTAAACAATATATATATATTCATATGGAAATAAGTGTTGAATATCAACTCTTTGTCAACTTATCATTGAATAATTTTCTAAATCATTTAGTTAAACCTCATATCCCAATTGTATACAATATAATATGGAAATTCATGAAACCCTAAAAATTCATTCACATAAATTAAAAAAATTATTTTCAATATATAATTATTCTCTAAAGGAAATGAAGTCTTATAAAATCATAATATTATCTACTATAAAACAAATACAATATCCCCATTAGATGTTTTGATAATTCAAATGATAAAATCCATAGTGATTTTTTAAGATATATATATTTTTATGTGTAATGATTGTATCATATTTTTATATTACCATCTCCCATCCATTCCTTTTTTACATACCACGAACAATGGATTATATTCTCCAATATCTCTTTCCATGTTGTCCCACTTAACTACAATTTCCAATTTCTTTATATCATCATAATTACAATATGAATAAATAAAGAAAAACTATGAACTTAATCCAATATATCCTTCCTCAAATATTGTATGGATGTGTTACACATTTGGTTCCTAAACTATATCATTGTAAAATATCCAATGGTTAACATACTAAATTTTTATATATTCTACATCACTACATCCTTATTTTGGTCCCCTTTAATCCTCACATATATAGATGGTTTCATAGTTGTTTAAATAGTTTATCAATCCTATATTTACACAAAAAATCTATTGATCTATCCTTTTCACGAATACAAATATTAGATCCCACATAATCCTTATCATATATAATTTTCAACTATTCCATTGACATAGAGCATTGTTACACTGTTCTGTTATTGAGCAGTCATAATCAATAATCATCTCATCCATATTCCCTAATAATTTATAAAATATTATTGAATGAAAATATCTAAAAAAATTATAATCATAAAATATGAAATAAATTTCTACATAATGGTAATGCCTCAATATCTTTAATACAAATATTACTACAAATAACTATATTTCACAGGCGAGGTAAATTTCCTATTGGATAGTTATATAGATGATACAATGGTTATCATCATATTATTTTTCCATACAATGATTCCAAATTACTTATTTGATGCATCAATATAGTCTATAAACCCTTCTCCACTATATGGTAGTGTAGGAATAAGTTCACTAACTAGCCTTGTCTTATGTTTATGGATTTTTTTTCTCAAATTAATATATCCAAGGGGTGTTTCCTCACTTATCATTTATACTATGCAGTGGGATGGATAAAAATTTAAAATTACTAATAATGAGTTGATAATAAACATCCAATATAAGGAAACATCAAATATTAGTTAGTGTTGTCGGTCTAGCCCAATATTCAAAAACATCATTCTTTGAGGGATTGACATATATAATATTTCATGGGATTATGTGACATAATATTAAATCTTTTGGTATAAACAACTACCAAATTTCAAAAATACTAAATAGATATTCCTTTAATTGGATATTCGACACAATCCCAATGAGACCATCAGGATTTTATTTACACCATTAATATTTAAGAATGTCATTCATAAATAATACATTAAATTGATCTATGTAATATCTTAAAAACAGTGATCATGATATTCATGGAATTATTAGTATTTTAAGAAGATAATTTTTCAATGAGGTTGAGTTTATGAAAATATATATGCCAATAAAGACTATAATCAAAGGATGATTGTTCATTTATATTTTGATCTAATAATATTAGGTGGATCCGATGAAGGGTAATGTGAACATTTCACATATTTCATGAAAAGGGAGTACGAAATGTCAATGATTGGTGAAAAATTATTTTACTTGGTTTATAGGAGGCACAATTAATGAATGAAACATTTAGTTTTCAATGATATTAAACCATAGAGTTTTAGAAAATATTTAAAATCTGTAATTCCATGAATATGACGACTTCAGTAGATATTAGGATAAATCAATCAAGAGACGATGAAGGCAAAGTGGTGAATATCACATTACACTGGTATATCATTGTTAGTATATTGTAATTAACATGTAGAAGATTAAATATTGGTTTTACACATTCATTACAATACTATAAAAAAGAATCCCAATGAAATCAACATACTCACATTTTAAATAATATGGAATTATATCAAGGGAACGACGAACATGGTTTTTTTACAATAAAAAATCTCAAAAATATTTATTGGTATATATAGATGTATATTGGGTTGGTTTAGCTGATAATATAAAATTATTTTCTTATATTGTACTATGTATTTTTATATTATATATTTCCGGGATAAGAATTAAAATATATTTGGTTTCATTCCGGATAAAAAATCTAAATACATTATAGATACACAAGACAGCTTTAAGTTATTGTTGATGTATTAGTATCTTGATGATTTGGGAGGTGAAGTGAACTATATGATCATAATCTATTATTATAATTAATGTACTATTAATCATAGAGAAAATAATTTTTATCTTCAAGGAAAATTTACATTTTAATAATGAATCATTTTATCATGGAGAAGGAGGATCATGAGTATTTGATGTTAGATAATGTTTTTATAGAACAATAGATGGTGGAAATATAGAGGAATGTTGTCCCAAATTATTTTCTATAAATGCTTTAACTAAATCATGGATTTTTTTTAAATCCATATTCAAATCATTATAAGAGAGCTAATTTCATTATAAAAAATCAATTTAATTGAAACCAGGTTCTTAAATGTGGACTACAGCCTCTTTATAGTGATGTGATTCATTCATAATATACAAGATATGTATAAAGGATGGTTTTAATAATAATAAGTGGAATATATTATATAAATATTATAATATATTTATAGACATTTAATATTAATACTATTCAAATGAAAAATAAATGAATTTATTTTTCAAGCATAGGAATGTCCTACCTTCTACACGAACAATGAATTTAGTTTCCAATATCCAATTTTTTTAGATTATTATAAATAAATATGTATTGAATACATATAAAATTTAAATAATTATTTTTATTATGGATACTAGGAAACAAATATCTAATAAATTGGATCAATAACTAACAAGTCAAAACATATCTGTGAAACTGCACAATTAACACTTGAAATAGTGAAAATAATAACAGTTTTTAACAAACAGGTAATAGGATATAATAAAATGATCATATAAGAATAAAAATTATTAATATTGATCTGTGAAAAACTAGTGACACTCTAAAAAAATTATAAAATAATTTAATGGATGATCACCCAAAAGGAAACACATGGTCACTATTTAATCTCAAATTACATTCCATTGAGAAATTTTTTTTTGTTAAAGTCCAATTCATTTTAATATGTTTTATATTATTCCATTTAAAATAGTAAAATATGAATAACGATATTTTCATAATAATATTTGATAATATAACATTAGTCCTTCATTAAGATTATGATTCAGTTGATTCAAAGGGGTATAGTACAATTCGATATTTTAAAGATAACTTTCTTCCAAAATATTTTCATAAGCATTAAATGGTATTTCCATTCATCAAAATCAAAAAAAATTTTTACTCAAATATACTTTGAAATTATTGATAAATATATATAATTAATTCAATACAGATATTTGAAAATGAATTTTTATTATTATTTTTATTAGTTATTTAATATGAATAATGATTTGGACTTGAATGACAAGGGTCAGGTATGATTAAATATAGACCCTCTATGAATCGATAGTCTCAAGAGATGAAATAGTTAGTAAAAATAGATTAGTTTTTAATAGATATCCTAAACAATATTGTGAATGCCCTTGATGATAATTGTTTTATTTACATAGGAAACATGTCATCCAATAATAAATAATCACCCTCATTTTGAATCAATTATTATTTATCCAATAAATTTTGAATCGACACATCTGTATATGCATTCTATTAATAATTTATTAATTTGGAAGAAATTTTTTATTAGTTTATTACCATTCCATATTGATTATACCCAACATAGTTTTTAACTGAATTTTTATCTGTTATTTATTTTTCCACATTGATATATTTCCATTTATTAAATGATTGTTCCCCTTTACATACCCTTAATTGGAATTTAATCTCACATATATATATGTTCTAAATTCCCCATGTTATGAAGATGAAATATTTCAATGATTTCAAGGATGTAATTACATCACATTGTTATTTTTTATGTTTTTTTAATATACAAAAGGGGACTATTTATGTAACTATTTCTTTAATACTTCCCCACATATTTTTTATTCAGGGTTTGATTACATGTAATTCATGTTAACGTAATACTAGAATTCATTTGATCTGGGTTTCTATGGCTGGGGTGTTACAAAAAAAATGCATCCAAAAATAACAACACTGTGAATATATCAAGGGTAATAATAATCAAATTTTAAATAATGGAAGACAAATAATTATTGGACATTATGATCTTAGGAATCATGATTCCTCTACTCTTAAGATCATTTATAGGACAATTTATAACATTGGGTTAAGGAAAATTTAAGGACATCATACGAAATCATCTCTTGAGACAACCAATGTCCCAAGGGGATATATAATTTAGGGCTCCATACATCACTCCATGACCAATTCTTTCTTCATGTGTCAAATAAAAAATATAATTCCTGAAACATGTGTGTTATCATACAATATTTATATTTAGTATAGAATAAATATTTATCAATATTACCCAAGATAGAAAATAACATTCATTGTTGTACAAAAAAATGTAGAAATAATATACATTCTAATGAATAAACAAATCAATGATAAATAGTATATCTTTTTAGGGGATATTTAATGCCCAAAGATCATTAGAAATTGGATATTTATATAGATATAAAATGAATAATCATTTAATCTGAAAAGTGAATATAATTGCATGATTATGTCAAAATAAAAATCCATTATTATTATAATATGGTATCAAGATAAGAAATATGTATTTTAGTATATGTAAAATTAATGGGTTTTTTTCACTGGTGAGTTTAAATAACAAAAAAAATATCATTATACCTGTCATCACACACCAATTCGAAATATAACCTCATAGGGATTGACCAAAACAAAGGGAAATGATGTCCTCCTAAGTCCCACCTCCAGTTGGCCCCGATGTGGTGACTAGAACAAAGGGTACAACGATCTCATAATATTTGAGACATTAACATTTTTTTATGAAAAACCCATTAGGATATATAATTTATCAATCACAAATAACTCCAGAACATATATATATTGAATCATAAATATTTCACATGGAATTTATAAATATAACATAGTGCATATAAAAGTCATGAATGAAAAAACCATAGAATAAAAGCTATGGTAGAAACACAAAAACAACTCCAAAGTCCTAACTTGATATTACTATCATGGTCTAAAATGTCTTCCTAGAAACATGAACAATATTTTTATATACATAGGGTGAGTATACTAGTTTACTTAGTAAGAATAGAAAAAGTCTCTCAAGCACAAGTGGTGAAATCATACTAATCCCCTTGAAGGGAAACAACATAAACCTACATCACCTATTATTGAATACTAACCATCCCAACCCCACCAAGGAATGATCACAAAATAACACAATTCATGTAAACTTATATATTAAGAAACTTGATATTTGGGTAACCCACACCACTTCTCACTAGATAAAATATCATCGCTAACTGTGAATGCCCTGACGCTACAGCTCTTCCACAATCCCCACTATCACAACTAGCCCACATACATGTAGTCCAAAAACAACATACATCCCAGCAGAAGGAAACCATTCCACAACCACATAACATCCTACATGCATGGACCTGGTATAAAACCTCCTCCAAACTCTTATAAAAACACATAGGCCACATCTAAAAGACAGTTGATAAAGAAACCACCTCTCACACAATCAATACTATTAATTTGTTAATAAACATCAATCCATTATATGATTCTTGATAAATCTTGAGGGATTAGTTGAATTAATATCATGAAGAGAATATCCAACAACCAACCATCCATCTTCCCACTAGGTTGTTTTTAGGGATACCCTTTTCCCCGAATAATGGGGGTGTTTGAGATGTAGATATCGACACAGGTAGCGTACAGAAAGAAAAAGAAAATTAACTACATTTATATATATATGTACCACACACTCATCCCAGCTTATGGGTTTTAAAACAAACAACCTAAACACAAAAAACTACCATTGTTTCTACCTATTAGTGCACCACACCACCCAACAATCACCAAAACCCATACCACATTCCAAAATAGTTGGTTTGTATATAAACACTTACAGATGAATCAATACGACAAATCATACATTTCCACATTAATAAAATCCCTTTGATGTCCTCTTCATGCAATGTTAATCCCATTAATACTAGGGTTGATATAATAGAACCAACCACATAATATAATAATACCACAATACAAGTAGATCAAATTCCCTAAGCCACATTACACATTCAATCCTCATTTTGATGCATAAAATATTTAACCAATATATAATGATTCCATATTAACAACACACTAGATCATCAAATTATATCCTATTGTCATTATTTTATTATTATATTCTACATTTTATTACAGAATAATCTATTTTATCTAGATTCTTCTCATGAAAAGGGTATCTCATTTTAGTGCTATACTTTATATGATACTAGAATAAATTCACATAGTACAATAAGTAACACACAAAAATCAAAATCACATGAAAACCCAAAACATTTCTTCCATGAAACCCACATCATAACCAATTCACAACAACATCCCCTCTTTCACAGCCCTGCTATATAACCATACTGCCACCACCATTTCATCCTTACTGCACCTCTATATCAAATGAACCATCATATGCACATTCCCCACACATGTTAGAACATAGCCATATTCTATCCAATATATCACTCAAACCAACCCATATCATGTTTTCATGTCAATAAAAACATTACAACAAAAAAAAGAGTAGAACAAACCTTTTGGTTTATTAGGGAATCCCATATTCAATTCCACATTATTTAGGGTGTAGTCAAACAAACCATATAATCTTGGGGCATCCATTTATATTCAACATGTATACATGGTTAATATATTCCATGAAATTTTTTAAAAATGACCTTAAATGAATGAATTCATTAAAATTTTAAGTGATATCAAGGACCACCAATGACCAAGATTTTTAGTTGGCTTATATCCCATAAAATAAAAATATCAATAATAACATGAAGAACATATGTTACTTTTCCCAACCGTAATATTGATATCTAACTGATTCAACTACCATTATTACTTTTGTATTAATATATATTCAAAGAGGATACCTTCATACACCAACCCCTAAATATACAAAAATAAGATATATGAAGGAAAACCAAATTAGAAGAATTGGAAAAAATTACTTTCTAATTTCACCAAAATAGGGGCGTGCATGCTGCAGGAAAACTCCATGGGAAACACAGTACATGTATTGTAATTTGATGGAACAAATATTATAGGTGGAAGAACTATATGAGTTACATACCATGTTTAAATAAGGATGAGGAACAAATTAGGAAGGTGTATCATCCTTTTGAAAATCTAAATAGATCAGAAATTTAGATCCGGTTTGGATGTTCACATAAAATAAGATCTGGTCCAGATTACACATTTTAACAGAGTAATAGCACCTGTATCCATTGGAAAAAAAATAAGGAAAATATAGGCTGTGAATCGACCTTGAAACCCAAAAAATAAGGCTTTGATTTAATTTTATATCAATTAAAACATTAAAGGGCTGAAACTTTAGGAATATGGAAACACTATACACCTACCGACCTTGAAACCGTATAACACCAATCGATTGATGACCTACATATGTGACCAATCCACCTGAGTCACTGAAATGAGTCACCGACACAAAATAAAGAAGAAATATACAACCATGACTACCCCCACATGACTCATTAACTTAACCTAGAAACCTGAGTCACTGATACAACACCCCCACATAACCTACAAATGCAACCAACTGACCCGGGTCATTGATGGGACCTACCGACGTGAGCTACTAATGTGAGTTCCTGATACAACCCACTAAAACGACCAAGTGAAAAAACCTACTGATGAGAGTCACCAATGAGACCTACCAACGTGATCTACCAATGTGTGTCACCAACATGACTAACAAATGTGATCTACTAACATGATTCACCAACAAAACATACTAATAGACGAACTACCGATCACACTATTCATATCCTGTAAAAAATGTTTTTTCAACTGTAAATTTTGAAAAGTGTTGGGTGTAAGTCACTATGAGCTCTCAGACGACCGCCACACTAGATTTCAGAAATGGATTTGACTAGAGTGGTCTGGTCTATTACATCAGATACATCACAAAACATTTCCATCCCAGAGAGTTCAAAAAACAAACCAATAAGGGAAAAAATGGATACTAACAACAATCTAATGAGATATATCTCATGGATCATGATATATTTGGAACTCATATGTCACTATAACTTCATACATTATGGATGATCCTTCTCAAACAAGGTGATAATTACAATGATAGTTATAACAATTCCATCACGTAATGATCAACAGTAAAACAACCATAACAACACAATGGAAAAGAGAAAATTAAAAAATACATTCATAGTATTTCAAAAAAAAATTATTATTTCATATAATATAAATCATTTTTATGTATTCAATACCAACAACATCACATAAACAATAAATTAAATGAATAATAAATAAATAAATCTACCACATTTTTTAATATTTAAAAATTTAAATTCAAAAAAGTTGAAACATAACATGCTTGACAAATGATGAGGAAAAAGATTTCAATTCTTTGGTAATAATTCATTATCAAAAAATAAAATCTACTAAAACACTTTACCATGGAATATTGGCAGTGTTTAAAATATAAGAATGTTTTTTCAAATGATATATTTCTTTATAGAAATGTATCTCAACATTTTATTTTGAAGTTTGTTATGTTTTAAAAAATTCCAATAAAATTATTTCAATTAAAATCTAAAATAACATCAATATGATATAAAAACCAATTTGAATCAAACACATCTTTGAAATCATTCTATTTTATAATGGAGTTCATTAAAATAATCATTATGAAAACACATTCAAAAAGTTTTCAAAACAATTTTCTCTCTAATATATTCCCCAAGATAACGTATATGAATTAGAATGCTTCATTTTTTCACAAAATTCATTATATTTTACTCAAATAACACTATCATGGTCTGTTCAAAAAATCATCAAATTTAAAAAACTCATATTTCCATATGTCATGAATCATAAACATGATATGAGTTTCTAAAAAAACTAACTCATACTTTAAAAAAATTATTTATCTATTTTCATCACATGAAATTAATTACTAAAACATAGTTATGAAAAAATAATAAAGGGGTTAATATTCTAATTTCTCATTTTTTACAGTTTCATGTCATTACATTCAAGAGTTTAAAATAGTATTACTATAAAAAAAAGACAATATTTATTTATATAGATATGGTTACCTAAGAATACAAATAAATTTAACCAATCCATCAAACCATGATATTGTCCACTTTTGGTGGCATTGACACTCCTGCATGAATTTAAAATGTGTCATAAAATAACATTTCTTGACCTGGGGAATGTGTTTATCTATCTTCATATGTTCACATTTCTATCATATGCTATTAATATAATACCAAAAATAAGTAAAACAACCAACATGGTAGTTTTCAAACGTTTCCATCAATTTCTTTATATAAAAAGTGTTTATAGTTTAAGAGGAAATCACACATTTACTAGTTTCATGATTTCCAAAATTAAATAGTTTATTTTATTACGGAATTTAGGAGATTAATCCAGTTTTGGAGAGGTGAGGGATTCGATAATAAGAACATATTATAATAAAAAAATATCATACCACAAAATCATAGAATCCCATCCACAAAATAGTAGAGAACAACCATTGACCAAATATACAATCCATCAGACAAGTACATCAGACATTTCACACAACCACATCACCTACATACATTACTAGCCAAAAAACTACCATTTCATTATTATAACCACATTATAAATATATTCACTCATGATACCCCAACCAACAATCACTACTACCATCACAAATACAATCCACAAAAACAGTAATCAAGGAATTTACTTTTCCCTAGTCGAGATGTTATCTACTATGGTGGCGTTAACTCGTCCTCTCCATTTTAATAACGTCATGTTATAACATATATAATATAGGGATAATGTTATAACCTTTCTGTTTATATGAGGGGTTTTAAACCACATTTCACATAAGATAATTACAGTAAGAACAATTAAAAATAACAAAAACACAAAAAACCATCCATAATAATCTAGAGGTTTATATTACATCATGTCATTATTTAGCATAGGTTTTATATATAATTCACAATTTCTACTATAGAATCAATTAGATAAAAATTTATATGTTTTTATTATTTAATAAATGGTGTTTTTAAATAAGAATTTATAACATGTGTATCATTATCTACAACAATAACAACACAACTAGGATTCCGAAAACTATAATTTTATGTAAGTCTAATCAATATATCAATGAAATTATATCAATGGTAACACAAAAAAAATCCACACATACATGTTGATTTTATTGAAACATGATTTTTTGAATTTAACATCCTCTAACATATATCCATTTTTCAGTAAAAAACAATATTTTACATATTTTATAATAGACACCATATTAACATGGTTTAAAAAAAATAAATTAGTTCAAATTTTTATAAAGGAATTACACATCAACCATTATTTGAAAATTTCATTACTCTATGTTCATATTTTCAAATCATGTACTATATTTCAAAAGAAACATGTTTTCATAATCTTCCCAATAATATATATTTTCTAATATTTATTTTAAATACACACTTTGTAATACTCTGTTATATGCTGTTCCAATCTCGATGTAAATATACATTAATAATTTCATGGCTCAAAAAAATTATTATATACAGAAAAAAGAATAACATACTCCTACTTAATTATCATATTAAATAAATTTTACATGCTGAAATATTTCATTGTAGAATTTTCATTATTACTATGAAATTATTTCGACATTTGACATTCTCCTAAAAAAAACACTTGAACTAGCATATCAAAATTTCTTAGTTAAATTTTTTTATGAGAAATAATATTATAGGTCTATGCATTTAAATTGTTATAGGACCCTACAGTTTTCCTCAAGTCATGCCTAAATTATTCAAATTTTTTAAATTAATTTCTATTGAAATTCTACCCATAACAAAAGATTACAACACATGATTATATCAATAATATTGAAATGAAATCATGAAAAATAAATAGAATGTTATTCTTGTCAATGATTCCAAATTCATAATAAATATTATTAAAAAATATGGTCATTTTATGCAATTAAAAATTTTATATGACTAAATCCATATTTTTCAACAATTCAAAAAGCTGATCTTTTAAGGACATGAGAACATTTTACAACATGACATCCCATATGTAAATCAAATTTGTGACACATTAACTACCATGGGTACCTAAATACAAAATAATTTATTATATCATTATAGTGCATAATATACTTTAAAGAAACGTTCATCATAAATGATTCATAAAGTTAAAGTGTTGATCACAGTAAAATACACAATTTTGTTATGATTTATATTCCTCTCCTAGGACTCGACCCACTAAGAAGTGTAGCCTCACATGGTCGTTCGGTAGACTCGGAGTCTGTTCATCAGATAAATAGGTGCCCTAAAATCTCATGTCCTAGCCAGTGTTCCCTGGCCTATTTCATGCACCAAGGTCACATAAAATTGTTTTCCTACCTACCCATTCAATGCTAATTGTTACTAACTCTAAAATCCACTCTATCGCTCAACCAATATATCTGACAACATTTTTCCCCACCCCTACCTCCAACGACACCCACAGGGGGTCACAATGAATAATGGTAGATTATGACCCCCAAATCACACCTTTAGTAGGCAATAGAGTAGTGACTAATACCAAGGATAAAAAGAACTCACAATATGGGAGGCATTGCGATTTTATAAGTAAACAAGATTGGGAGATAAGATATATCTACTGAAACAAATCCATGAAATATATATAATAAAGCCGAACCATCATGCAATGCATGTATGAATAAAAAATTATGCATATATAAAAATCCTGATAAAGAAAAACTCAAAGAATAAAATCTAAGTTTGTGTCATAGAAATAGATCCAGAATACCAAACTAGAGATGTCATTATGGTCCATGATGTCCTCTTGGATATCTGTAAATAGATTTCATATACATAAAGTTATAATAAAAGAATAATCAGTTAAAAAAGACCAATGTCTCTCAGTAACAAGTGGAGGAAGCATGATAATCTACCTATGGGAAAACATTAGAAAACCCCAAAAACTAATAAGGAATACTAATCAACCACATCTCACCGAATATCTCTCAGAAAATAATAGTAGTCAAATAAATTAATATAGTAAGAAAATCGATATTTCGGTACCCCACACCACTTCCCAATAGTTAACTATTAATCCCTAATAACGAATGTCCTGATGCTACCACTCTTCCACAAGCCCCACTTTCACAACCCACTCAAAAACGCATGTTACAAAAACCACACATATCCCTCCCACATACACATGGTCCTCAACCCTATCACATCCTTACCATAGATACAGAGGCCCCTACCATGAAACACATTTCCTAAGAACAATTGTTCCTTATCCTAAAGACACATAGGAAAAAAACAACCTCTCACACAACGAGAACCATAAATCTCGTAAAAAACCTCAAGCCACTTCAGAATAAATAATGATGATTAGGCTATTAATGCCTAATAGAGGGACTATATAAGAGAAAATAACCATCAATATATCCTCTAACTAGTATGTTTGGAAAGAGACCCTCACTGAAATCAATTGGTGTCCACCATGTTGTACCCAACATGGGTGGGGTGTACATAGAAAATCACAAGGAACTACAAGTATATATAGGTACCAAACACTCATCTCATCCAATGGGTTTAAAAATAGAAAACTAAACCACACAAAACGGCCATTTTTATAACCTAGAAATTGAAAAACCAGAAAAAAAATTCCAAAAACCCATTTCACTTTCTAAACAAGTAGGTTTGTATAAAAACAGCAAAAAAATGAATCAATACAACCCAACATCAATTTCCTCATTAATCTAGACCATCTGAATTTGTCATCATGCAGTGTTAATCCCATTAATACATGGGAGGATATAACAAACCTAACCACAAAACATAAGCTTAAAATTATACATGTAGAACAAATTCCAAAAGAAATAGTACTATTATAATATACATTTAGTTGTTTATCATATTTCACAAATATATAATGACTATATATTAATAACACATTAGTTTATAAAATTATATACTTTTATCATCTATTCATTATTATATTCGAATTTCAATTTTATAATAAATGATTATTCTAGATTCTTCATCTGATAAGGGTATCCCATTTACATTTCATACAATCCATGAAACTATAATAAAATCACACCATAAAATAACAAACACACAAAAAGAAACATCAAATAACAAAACCATGAATTTGCATCCAATAAACTGACATCATTAATAATTAACAACAACAACCACTTTTTCTTTTTCCCTATGGTATAACGATACCAGACCCACCATCACTGCCCTTCTACTTCACATTATCATATCATCAATCACAGACCCATTACACAACAAAATCTCATCCAATCCCCCCCACAAAAGTTAGAACACAGTCACATTCCTTCCAAAATATCATTAGAACTTACGCACATCATGAAATAATGTATATACAAATGTTAAATCACAAAATAGAGTAGAAAATACCTAATAATTTAGTACGGAATCCCTTATTAAATTCCACATTATTTCAGGTGTCATCACAAAAACCCTATATTCATGGGGAATCCATTTATTTTCACTAAGTATAAATGGTTAATAGATTCAATTAATTTGATTAATGAGAAGAATACAATAATGAATTCAAATATATTTTTCTAGAAACCATTGAACACCAACGACCATGATTTTTAGTAGGTATATTGCCTATATAATCACTATATAAAAAATAAAAATTTGAACATATATCACATTTCCTATCCATAAATATTTATCTCAAACCAATTAAATTAGCTTTAATAAGTTTGATTATTCAACCTTCACAAAGGGTACATTCATACAGCCACCCTGCATGATACACATATAAGGGATATGATGCAAAGCCTGCATGGAATTTTAAGAGATAAATAGTTTTTTGTTACACTAAAGAAGGGATGTGTGTAGAAGGAAAGCTCCAAAAAAAAATATAGTCCATAGATTGTAGTTAGATCGCGCGACTCATGTGGGAGGAATAAATATAGGTGTTCCATACAAAGGGTGAAAATTAATATAATAATAAAAGAAGTAATATTAGCCATTTGAAAATATAAATGGGGTGGCGATTTATATATGGATTGGATTTTCCATTAAAATAAGATATAGTCAACATTATGTGGTTTGACCACGTGACAACACCCATACCCTCAAAAAAATTTAGATACGATATATGGGATTTGAATCATCATTAAATGACTCAAAAGATATTTCAATTAATTTTATATTAAAATAAATTTCAAAGGGTATAATGTGTTGGATGATGGAGACAATATTGACCTACTATCTTGGGAACACTATAGCTCGTACCGATAGATAACCTATTGATGCTACTATCCAACGTGAGCTACCGACCTAAGTCACTAACACAATTCACTGATGTGAGTCACTAACATGGCCTACTAATGTGAGATACCATTTTCAGTTACCAAAGTGTCTGACAGATGCAATCTGCTGACGTTACTCACTAACACAACATATTGATGCAACCTACGAATGTGAGTCACTGAAGCAGCCTACCGATGAGTCCTACAAAAATTTCCCACTAATGATACCTACAAATTCAACAAAATGATGTGAGTCACCAATGTGACCGATCAATGTTATCTAAAAATGTTAGTCACTGATGCGACTCACCAACATGAACAAACGATGTGAGTCACTAATGAGAGTGACCCACACGACCTACCAACATATTAACCACTGATGACATTGTTCAAATATGTGATACAGTATTCAAATAACTTAATATTTATCAAATTGTTGGGAATAAGTCACCGAATCCTCATATAAAACCTCAACATCAGATTTCAATAATAGAATGGATGAAAGAGGTCTGTGTCATTACAAAAAAAATATCGAGGAAACATATCCTTATAAAATTAATATAATTTTTATCTTATAAATTAAAAAATATATTAAAAAATAATCTTTTAAATTACCTTACATACATGTACAGAAATATTTAAAACATATATTTTTCATCATTGAATTAAATTTCAAACAAGTGGAACATGTTTAAACAAATATTCCTTTAAATTTACTGAAACTCACAATTGAGACTTATTCTAAAAATAAAAATACAATTCATATGTAATAATCCTTGAAAACATTAATAATTTGTATAAATGTGTCTTATAAAGTATATTAAAAATTTATAAATAATTTCAAAAACATTTTTCATAACATTTATTTGGGAGATAAAAGATTTTATATGGAAGAGAGAAATGACAAAATAATTTATTTAAAAAATTCTAATAATTTTGGGTACCAATTAATGGAAAATTAAAATTATTACATGAAAACTTAATTAATAAATAGATTTTAGGAAAATTAAATTTTTTAATAGATAATTATCATATAATTTCATTTAATCGAAATTAAATCCCAAATGTGCCCTCAAAAATTATTTTTTTAAAAGAACCCTAAAATTTTCAAAAAGATGAAGTAAGAGTTAACCAATAAATATGTTACATTTATAAAATGTAAATTATCATAATGTAATTTTATATAAAAAATAATAGTCAATATTAAATAGACACATAACTAAATCATCTAATACCAAAAAGTAGTATTATAACCAAAAGAAAACAAATAGAGTTATGAAATTCCTTAAAACATGTTTATTTTCATGTCAAATACCAATTGATAAAAAACATATTGAAAAATAAAATATTTATAATTATTAATGAATCATTATATTACATATAATATGGGTTTTATATAAAACATATAAAGTAAATTAGGGCGATAATATTACATATACCTCAATGAAGGAAAATCCAGTCGAAGTCTCGTACCTCACTTCCCATTTTGAATGAGAATGCTATTACCTAATGTATAATGGTATTAAGAATTTTCTTAATTTATATTAGATTTAATTAAAAAATTAAAATATCATATATTATCCCCTTATAACACTTTACAAGACATTTTTTAATGATATTTTATTATTTTCATTGTTTTTTGTCTTAATTAAAATGTTTTCTCATTCGTTTTTTGTAATGAATGTTCTTATTATTGTACATATTATATAGATCCATAGTAAATATAAATATATTAATATCATATTATTATATTTTTGATTAAATATATTTTTATTTTCATTATTAAATGTTTCACGTGGAAAATGGATCACATCACTTCAGGAAGAGGGTAGGTTGTACGTACGCACGAATGACAATAACATTTCCTTAAAGGGTGACTGTATAAGGAAGTGTGTGACATACTAGTTTTAAACAATCAATATATATATATATATATATTATATTATCTAAATATATCATTTTTACCCTCTATTTAATGAATAAGTGAAAAATCAATCACATCACTTCTCGATGCAGTATTCCTCCACACACACGAGCGACATTATAATATTTTTAATGGAATGGTAGGTAAGAAGATAAATTCTATATTAAAATTATATAAGTATAAACAATTAATTAATATTACATTTTTTAAATATAACATTATATCATATATTTAGAGGTTGAAATGAAAATAAATTACATCAGTTTGTGGGGCATTAGTCAACCATACACTTGATCGACAGTTTATTTTACCATTTGATGGAATAGGACATTTAATAAAGTCATGGATTCAAAATAAAAACATCAAATTGTATTTTAGAAAATAACATTATTATATGATCATTTATAAATATTATTTTAATGATCATTAATAATAAATAATATTAAAACTCCCTTATAAAGTTTCTACTTCTTTGGATAACTTCTTTATAGTTTCTCCAAAATCAATTCTAGGAAGTTTAAATGAAAAAATGAAACAATTATGTTGATAGTAAATTAAGAAAGACATATTTCCAATTCTTTTCTTAAATAAATATTCAATAGAATTTTGAATATAGGAGAATATGGGTGACCTTTAATAATTAGTGGAGAGGAATGACATGGAATTTTTGAAATACAACAATTACATTGACGTTTTTATCTTTTAAAAAATCTTAAAATGGGTAATTATTTACACTTATAGGTTAAAATGTCTAAATATTTCCATTCAAAGACTGTTGGACTTGTCTTAGGTCATTTTAGAAATAATAGTTTTATTTTAACCCCTTGGTAAATCAGTTATTACCTTAACTACATTAATTATTTTTACTATTTTTATTATTCATAATATTTATTAATTAAGCTGAACATATTAGAATATACAAATTATTTCTATTAAAAACATGGAATTTATTTTTCCATATTCAATTAATTAATTTTGAAAATCCATCTTAATATTATATCCACTGATTGGTTGAAAAATTAGGGTTCCAAAGAAAAAATCCTCATAAATATAAACTGTTTTATTATAAAATTTTAATATAAAAATGAAATGGATGAGACCCTCCTAGTCCATTACATTTCAAAATTATGTTGTTTGGGGCGCCATAGACCCCATTAGTATGTTTTGAGGGCAGCGTTGTTGGTTGAAAGGTGTAACCATAGTGCCACACATCTTTCTCACCGACATGTCTCATTAATCGGTCTCACCAATTGTTGTGACCCTGATTGGTGAGTCAGCAATCGGTCTCACCGATTAGTGCCACAGGGTGGGGGGGTTGTTGGGGTATTCTTTGCCCTATTTTCCCATAATTAATCCTTTATGGTTTAATATATCTTTAAAGTATTATGAGGTATTTTTAAAGACCATAAATGATGTTCTAATCCCTGAGTGTGGGGAAACCCTTGATGGACCCAAACTGTTTGTGGCTGTTACATGTTTTATTATATTTAAATGAAATCAATTTACTCCCAGTGTTATGGGTATCCCTATGATGAGAATTATTAAATAATAATTAATTACCTCATGTGTAACTATCCAACCATGTGCAGAAACCACGATCATCCTTTAATTCCATTCAGGATTTAATATCTCATAACTCTAGGATTTCACATTTTTCAGAAGATGTTTTTTTCAACTTGTTGGATGGTCCCTTTTCTTGCCGATAGAATTTTGGGAGAACATAGTCTTGAGGATAATTGTGTACCTCTGCTGGAGCCTTTCCAACATTTTATTGGAATATTTGGAGTTCCCCTATATATGTTGTGCATCCCTAGTTCTTGGATCGAGGTATAAAACATTGATCACAGGTCATCCTAGCTGGGTTTTACTTCTTAACTTTTTACTGTGTATCATCCGGGGTGGTTATGATATTGTTCCTTCGGGTATAGATGAAACAAATCCTTAACGAATATAATGACTAGTTTTTTTAAAGAATGAAGTGGTGTCTTTGATGATGATGATGAACTATTCTATCATTGCTTATGTGTTGTGAATTTCACGGGCTTATGCCCACTGAAAATTATGGTCATTGGTGGTCCATTCTTTCACACTAATGAACCAATGTTTTCTAGATAATCATGTGATTGAATGGTTATATCATGGAAAATGGTTATTCTCATAAAACCAACTTATAAAATTGATTCCCAATGATCAAGAATCTATATCTGATCACACCAGTTAACCAAATAGAAAGGAGGAACCTAAGGAATGGTGGGTTTTAAAATATGGAAACTACCATAATCTATTATGGTGATATGTATGGTTTGTTTTCTTGATGCGTGTGAGGTGACATGGATAAGGATGGGATGCCCTATTTTTTCATCATTATATAGTGTATTGGGGCCTTATTGGGCTGTATGTTTGGACCTGGTTTGGTTCTAGTACTTCCAGAGATCTCATAAATCCCTTTGGTTATTGTGACTTTACAAGAGAACCAGGTGTGAATGTTTAAGTTTATATATGGGTGGTTATCCTTCATTAAGTTGTGGCTATTCATGTATGATATTAGGTAGAGAAGAAATATTTAAATGGAGACACTTAAATATGATAAAAATATAGGGTTCAATAGGTAATTGTCTTCAAGGAATGAGTTGTGTTCTGGTTGGGTCTGTTGTGCTTTTATATAAATGAATAGTAACGAGGGTGTTTTTGTGTGGGATGGTATTGGAACCCTTAGGTTGGGATGAGTGCTTATTTACCTATAAATATATATTTAGTTTTGTGTTTATTATTTTCACCTCACCCAAGTTGAGAACATCCTTCTGAGCAACCCCATATCATGTTAGAGGGTGTTGTTTCCGACATCCTATTGGGTGTCTGGTTATTAGATAATTTTTACTCCCTCTTCTGAGTATCCTAATATTCTTCAGGTAAGAATTGATGGCCTACTGTCCATTATAGCCCAAGAATATTCTGGATGATTTATTTTGGTGGTTGGCCTATGTGTGTGCAAGCATGGTTTTTTTCCCAAACAATCATCAGGATGAGGCCTAGGTGTGTTCAGGTGTGGCAGTAGTTATTATGGAACATGTTTCTTTGAGAGTGGTAGCGATTATTGTGGCCTAGAAGTCTATGGTAGGGAATGTGAGTGGTGGCCCAGGTGTCTATGGGGAGGGACATGAAGTTTTTCTAACCCAGGTGTGTTCGGGTGGGGTATGGAAGTTGGAATATTGTGAGAAAGGAGGGGGAGGTTTGATGCATAGGATGTTATAAACAACAATTGTTAAAGTGGCGCGGGTTACCGAAAAATCTATGTGTTACTTATATTACTTTACATACCATTCTTTCTTTGGGGAGTGTGCCTTGGTGAGTTTCGGTGGATAGGTTCCTTTCTAGGTGCTTGGGTTATCTCCTTTTCTCACCAAGCACTAGAATACTTACCCAATTGTGCATGAGAGCTTTTGGTTTCCCATATTTAGTACACATGTATACTCACCCTATGTATATAAAATTGATTTTATGTTTCAAGGAGAAATACAGGGATTGCGTGGGACCGTACATGCTTAGACATCAGGATAGTTTCAATTTCAGTTTTTCCATATTTATGTACTTTCCCTTTGATGATTTCATTTACTTGTATTGGATTATCTTTGTACATGCATATCGGAATGGTTTTAGGAATTACATTTACATTTGGTTTTGGTGTTTTTTGGGTTGTTTCCCTCATCTCTGTTAATCTTAATAAATAAAAAGGGTAATTCCTTCCATAGTACGCATGATTCTATACGATTGGTTCTAGACTCCACTGTGGGACCTATTGAAGGTGGGACTAGAGAGTCATTATCTCTCCTTAATAATGTAGATGGAAGTGTTAGGTAGTTTTTCCCCTCCCTCATCATGGTGAAGGAAGGTCATGAAAAAATTGTATCAGAGGAGATGGTTGAGAGATAGGATGATGCTCGGGCTATGGAACAGTTAGGATTTAATTGTGTGGTAGGAAAAAATATTAGAAAATATTGGTTTGTGAAATAGGTGAGGGAATATCGGTTGGGACACGAGAGTTTAGGTCCCCCCATGATCTGATGCAAGGAGTCTTGACCTACTGAATGACCAAGTGAGGCTACACTGATTTAAGGTTAGAGATGATCGTAAAGGTACAATCATCATAATGACTTGTTTTCTTGTGAGTTATAGGTGTTCTAGGAAATTAAATGAACAACAAGTATAAAAAAATATTAATCAAAACTTCTACACTACTCAGGCATAGACATTCCCTATTTACCTTGCAGCTATAGAACACATATTCCAACCAAGATTAGTGTGGGTGATCGAGAGGAGGAGGATGACCAGAGGAAAATGATGATTCATGCCTTTCCGCGGTAAACCCCCGGGAACTACGAGGGCATCATTTCATACAGGGAGACCAAAATCTGTTTTTAGGATTTTGAGATTGATTTAAGCTTGATTCAGTCTTCGATATAGTACCAGGTTCTTATGGTTGTATGCCTGATGCAGGGAGTCTCACGTTAGTGGTAGACACTCTATCTCTTAGAGAATATGGACAGTAAGATATTTTGGACTGACATCGAGTTGGAATTATGGGCGGAATTACATTCTTCAATGATAAATGGTGAGAAAAGAAAGGATCTACTCTCACTTAAACACGATATTATGTTATTAAGGGATTTGGTGATCATGTTTAAGGATCTCCTTCATATTTCTCTAGGCCTCTTTTAGGAAGAGGAGTCTCGGGCAAGACATTTGTAGGAGGAAATCCAACCATCTCTTTTGTATGTTGTTAACTGCTTCACTATACTAATATAATTAATGGTTCATAAGGAATAAGTAGTAGAGAGGATTCATAGACTGTGAGGTGTTCCAAGATAGGGGAGCCAGTTGGGCTCGTCAATGGTGATGGCCATCAGCAGCAGGCCTCCAGCATCCGGGCCTTCCAGGTTTTGGCTAGTTGGGACTAGGACCAAACAATTTTAGTTTCAATATCTAGGTCCTCGCCATTACATTATAGGATAAGGACTGAGATTCATCATCCTTTTCAATTATGTGAACCTTTGTAATTAGTTCACAGACAATGTCTTGTATATTGGGGGTGGGTTGGTTCAGCACCCACCTCAGCAGCAACAGTTTCCAGCTAGGCCCTTTTCTGCAGCAGCAGTAGGGATAATGAAATCACTCTTCTTCAAGAGTCAATGTTGGGTGATGGGTCCATCTTCATGGAACTCCTTAAGGGACTCTAAATGGAAATGTTTAGGGAGGCTATAGACCATCGAGGGGTAATGGATCTGGGCGTGGGTAGTTGCATGCCATAGAGGTAGTAGTTTTTGTTGGTCCACAATTCGTTCAAGGTATGATTAGTTTTTTTTTACACTATCCTGAACCTTGTTTGATTCAGGATCATTACACACATTTTTTTCACCAGGGCTATCCTATACTCTGGGTCTAGATGCAGAGAGACTTATCATGCCCCTATATTTTATTACACCAGTCGGAGGTCAGACGAGCTTGTCTCATGTTTTTCAGGGATGTAGACTGATGATTGGACAACATCAGTCAAATATGGACCTTATTTTGATGTAGATGCAGGGGTATGAAGTCATTATAGGCATCAACTGGTTTTTCACAATGTGTTCCATTATCTACTACATCTGAATAAGGGTTGTGTTTTAAGATATGGGTGGACAACGTGTGACATTCGTCGGTGAGTGGGGTTTCTATGAGGGAAGCCAGAGAGTGGACTCCCTTCATTCCTTGTTAGCTGATCATTCAGTGGTGTCAGCTGATACCAAGAGGGTGTATGTCATGTGGATCATTAGAGAATTCCTGGAAATCATTCCTAGATAGGTGGTGACTCTACACCCTTGACACGATATTGAGTTCGAGATAGACTTGAAACCTGGTGCTCGTCTGATTTCGATGGATCTGTATTGGATGAAGCCATCTTATTTTCGGGAGTTTTATATTCAAATTGATGATCTGATGAAGAAGGGTTTATTCCAACCAAGCGCGTCACCATGGGTTGCTCTAATTTTGTTCTCAAAGAAGGAAGACAGTGGTCTCAGGCAGGGAATATACTAACGAAGTTTGAACTAGTTGATGGTCAAGAACTACTACCCCCTCCTGATGATCAACAAACATTTTGATTCATTGAAGTTGGTAGCATGGTATCCCATGATTGAATTGAAATTTATATATCACCTGTTAAGGTTGAAGGATAGTGAAATTTTGAGGTCTTTTTTTGGTGCAGATATGGGAACTTTGGGTTCGTGGTCATGCCATTCGTTATCACGAACGCACCATCTGTGTTCAAGGGACTCATGACCACTGTCATTCAAAAATATCTTAACCAGTCCATAGTCTTAATTATTGATGGAATCCTAATCTACTCAAGATCAAATGAGGATTATGTCAACCATCTAGGGACAGTTTTAGAGATCCTATGATTGCACCAGCTCTACGAGAAGTGGTCCAAGTTCATGTTATAGTCATGAGAGTTTCCCTTCCTTGTACATGTGGTGTCCATAGAAGGAATAGCAGTGGATCCATTGAAATTTGAAATAGTTGACTCTTGGGCAGCATCAATGAATTTTTTTGAGGTATGTAGTTTCATGGGTCTAGCAGGTTACTGTAGGATTTTTGTGCCAAACTTCTCATGAGTTGCAGCACCATTGAAAGAATTAACCAGAAAGGAATAGGCCCTAGTGTGTTGTGATCAGTTTTGGGAATCATTCAGTTATATTAAGGGAATGTTAGTTAGTACCCTAGTGATGAGGTTTCCAGAAGAAGGGGTGACACTTGAGGAGCTCTATTCTTCTTCAGGACAAGCCTTGGGGTTTAAAGTGATTCAACAACAAGGGGTTATCTATTATGGGTATATCCAGTTACACCAACATGAATGTTTCTAGGCCACCCAAAATCTATAGCTTGCAGCAGTCAGGTTCACACTAAGGTGGTGGTGGCATTACCTCATTAGGAGCTCTTTATGGTCTTTAAAATCACAAGATTTGGAGGTATATCATTACCCAGTAGGACCTGAACATGCAATAGTGAAGGTTTTTGTTTTTATTTGTTACCACAACATCGAGATATCTTACACTGATGAGAAGGTGAATGATGTGGTTTATGCCTTGAGTAAGAAGTCATAGTGGGATGTTGTACAAGGATTTTTGGATGCTTTATAGGTAATGGATGTGTTGGCTACGCTACACCTGGATGAAAGTGTAGAGGATGGAAGAGGCTATCTGTTCCAAATGGAAGCCTAGTTCTCTTTGTTTCAGCAGGTGGAGTAGTTCCATCGTGGAGACATAGAGAATTATGTGATGCACGAAAATGATAAGCTGGGAGATTCACCATATGGATGGTTGGAAGACACAAAAAATCAGATATTGTTACTTTGCATGTTGTTCTTTCCGATGGAAGTTTGCAAGACAATTATTGGTGAGTTCCAAAAATCACCCCTAGAGGTATATCTCGGAGATTTAAAGATGTATTGGGGATTAAGGGGTTGGTTTTGGAGGCATTTGGAAATGGGATGATGTCTCAATATATTTTTTTATGGGACTACCAAGGGTTCAAGGAGGCTGTGATGCTATATGGGTAGTGGCGTACTGTCTGAAAAAATCAGATCACTTCTTGGAAATCATAGAGTAGAGTAAGATGGATTCCTTAACACATAGGTACATGGATGAGGTGGTGTAGTTTCATCGATTTCTGAGGTCTGATGTCTCAAATCAAGATACATTGTTTACCTCACCGGTCTAGAAATATTTGCAACAAGATTTTGGCACCTAGTTGTGCCTCAACACTGCTTTATTCCCTCAAATGGATCGGAACATAGAGCGGACCATCCAGTCGTTGGAGGATATGCTACGGGAATGTGTTTTGGACTTTGGGTGATCATGGGATTGAAACATTTTTATGGTACATGTTTCCTACAAAAATAGCTATCAATCCACCATTGCAATGGATCTGTTTGATGCCATGCACGGGAGACTGTGTTTCTCACCTATTTCCGAGATAGAGGTTTAGGAAGTAAGTGTTCTACACATAGTGGTGGTGCAAAGCACAACAGAGAAGCTTAAGCTTATACGATAGAGAATGAAGGTGGACCAGGTTTGAAAAAAGATGTATGATGATCATACAAGGATACCTTTGGTGTTCGAGGTCCGGGACCACATGTTTTTGAGTGTCTCCCATTGGACTCGGAAACAAAGGATTGGTAGAGGAAGTAAGAATTCTCCAATGATCATTAGACCCTTTGAGATGTTGTAGTGGGTCAGCAAAGTGGGTTATCAGCTGTCACAACCATCGTCGATACAGAGGGTGAATGATGTCTTTCATGTAACACATTTCTGTTGGTATCTATGCAATTATTAACATTTCCTTGATTGTGGAATGAAGGAGATCGAGGATGACGCGACATTCGTAGTGAGACCAGTGAGGATCAAGGATCTTAAAGAGAATGTCTTTTATGGATAAATCATTTCCTTGGTTTGTGTGTTATGGAGGCATGGTTATATTGAGGAGTGTACCTAATAATGGGAGGAACAAATGTAAACACGGTACTCAATGATATTTTTAATTTTGTTTTGTTTTGTTTTGAGATTTATTGTGATGAACTACTTCACCTTGTTAGCTATGAGATGGGTTATTTCCCTTGTTCAATTAATTTTTCTAAAGTGTCCTAATAGTGGGGAGTGGTAGACATGATCCCTAATCAAGATGAATTAATGTGGATGTGATTAATCCCATGTAAGAAAGTTAGTGTTTCCCAATTTGGCTAGTATCTTGTCATGGATGAAGGGACACTTAGATCCATATGATCAAACAGTTTTAAATTTGTATGTTGGTTTGGTCACCACAGAGAGGGGAGATGCAGTGTGTCTGTAGTTGTTCATGATATTGATGAGGGAGAGGTGTTCCTAGAGATCGGGGTTTTATCCAGATTTCTAACAACTCAAGGGTGGATCGACCATGAGAGGTATCTTTCAAGGTTTATTTTTGGACCCCTCTCTTTTATTTAGGGTTAGTATTGATTCTAGAGGTTGATAATTGTTTTACATGTATCTGATATAATGTTCATGACCCTCCATGTTAATTACATTTCCAAATTCTGGTGTATGGGGTGCCCTGGACCCCATCAGTGAGTTGTGAGGGTAGTAGTGTTGGTGAGGGGTGTCATCATAGGGTCCCCCATTGGTGTCACCCATCGGTATCACTGATATGTCTCACCAATAGATATTTCCTAGATCTGTGAGTCGTCGATCGGTCTCACTGATCGGTGCCATGGGGGGGGGGGGTTCCGGGGTTGCTTTTCATAGTTTTCACTTAACCACTCTATTTAGGATTAATACTTATTTAATGTAGTATGAGGCCATTTTAAGGACCATAAATGATGTTATAATCCCCGAGCGTGGGGCACCCCTCAAAGAACCCAAACTGTGTGTCTCATTTATTCCATCCAATGGCCCGAGGGCCTTATATTTTATTAGTATTGAAATATAACCCCCTTCCAATTGAAGAAGGGAAAAACCCTAACAGACTTCATCTAAATATAGAGGATACATGAAAAAAAGTTCAAAGAGAATCAAAACCATATAGACCATAAGGAGTTTCCCCACCCAGCATAGAAATATTGATCAAGGTCTCCCCCAATGCATTACAATTCAGCAATCAGTGTCCTCTATCAAAGCACATGCCCGATCTGATGCCATCTGCCATACCCTCTCAAACATCCAAATCAAAGAAGAACTATATAGGAGAGTGTCTTCTGTGAAACCTCTATTGGGACTTCTTGTGATCAAGTCCAGAACATCATCAAATGAAATAGTCTGAGGACCTAACCAGTAAAAATAGAGACCATGTCTCACAGACCACGGAGCACTCGTAACAACTATCACACGAACACACCCCAGTAGAATCACCACAAATTCAAAAAAAAAATGAAAAAGAAGACCTGAAAGTATCCATAGGAACACCAAAATGACTGACCAAAAATTCTCCCCCCTCAATATCACATCGGGGCTGGCAACAAGACGCACCGGAGAGAACCAGTCCATCTCCCTCAAATACTGATCCAGGAAACATCACAAGACTCCTCTGCATGTCAGATCCACTGAGATTTCCAACCGAGGTCGCCCGTAGAGACGTGACAAGGATGACCCCACGCCTAGGGAGATGAAGACGGAAGCAACTGTGGGAGATCCGAGATGAACGATGGCCGAGGTCTTTATATACAGAGACGCAAAGAAAGGCACCTCTCCTAAGAAGACAAAGAGGAGGCATCTACAAAACCACGTCATTATGAGATGTAGGACACCAAAACCAGGATGAAGCTGACACTGTGAATGAGGAAGCCATCACCGATCCATCCGATAAACTGGAGGTGGGATAGAAGATATTCAGAGGCCAAAACCCTAGCCTCACGTGAAGAGAGAGAGTTGCCACTCAGAGGCTCAAAAAGGTCTCAATTATTCATTTTCCACTGTTTACATGAAATACTATAACTACCAACTATTATTTACACCTATCCAATGAGAATTATTAAATAACAATTAATTCCATCATGTGTAAATGGTCAACCATGTGGAAAACCCCTGATCATCCATTAAAGCCTTTCACAAATCCATATTTTGTAACTCAAGGATCTCCCATTATTTACAAGGAGTTTAATTCTTCTTATTGGAAGGTCTCTTTTCCTTCTCTTGTTACAATTGGAGTCCCTCTTCCTTAGGATAGTTGTGTGCCAATGCTAGAGCCTTTCCAACACACTCATGGAATCATTGGTGTTCTCACCTGGTAATTCATGCATACCCAGTTCATGACTCTTGGAAAAGAACCTCAATAATTGATCATCCACATTGGGTTCTTTCCTTCGTCTCTCTTTAATGTGTATCATGCGGGGTTGGTGCAAAAATTTCTTTCATGGAATGATGAAACCAAATCATAACAAAGATAATAAATGTATGTTTTAATTCAGAGGTTGTTTTCTTGATAATGACATTTTACTATTTTATAGTTTTCAATATGTTTTGAATTTCATGTGATCATGTCCACTAAAAATTCTGGCCATTGGCGGGGCTTTCTTGCACACTAATTATCCTCTGTTTTTTGGATAATCTTGTGGATGAATTGTTGTAACATGGAAACTGGTTAATCACATTAACTTGATTGATTAAATAGATGCCCAATGAATAATAATCCATGTCATATTACCCACGGTAAACTAAACTGAAAGTAATATCTTAAAAAATGGTGTGTTTTAATATCTAGAAACTCCCTTTCCCTGTTCTTGTGATATGTACGCTTGTTCTACTCAACGCTTATAAGGTTACATGGATGGGGATTGGATTCCCTGTAGTGTAGTTAGGAGTGTGTGGATTGGGTCAGTGTAAATCCATATGTTGTGACCTAGTTTGGTTCAAGTACTTCGAAGAATATCATGGATCCCTTTTGTTATTGTGACTCTATTAGAGAATCAGGTGTGAATTCTTAAATTGTAGTTCCACTATTTTTCCTTCCACACCTTGTGGAAATTCATGATTTCTTCCTAGTAGTGAATGATTTTTTAAATGGAGTCACATGAATATGAAAACAAGATTGTGAACAATTGAGAATTGTTTTCTAGGATTGATTTTTACTCTTGTTGTGTTTGTTGTTCTTTTGTATGAATGAATAGTATGAAGGTTGTTTGTGTGTGGTCTGGTTTTGAAACCCTTAGGTTAAGTTGAGTTCTTTTTCCATATACAAATAAATTTAGTTTTCTGTTTCTTATTTCACCCCACCCATGTTACGAACTTCATGAAAAACACCACCATTTCTTGGGGGAGGTTGTTTTTTTTTACAACATCCTATTGGGTGGATGGTTATTATCTCCATTCTTCATACTCTCCCGAGTAGCCATGATTTTTTAGGCAGGTTGTGATGACCTGAGGTCCCTGATTGCCCAAGATTCTTTGGCCATTGTTGTTGCGGTGGTTGGCCTAGGCATATGAGGAAAGGGATTGTTTCCCATGAATCTTCAGGAAGAGGCCTAGGTATCTTCGGGAATGGAAGTAGTTATTATGGTATATGTGTCTTTGGGAAGGATGAAGATTGTCATGGACTCGGTGTATACGGTCATGGATGTGAGTAGGGGCCCAGCTATCAGCATAAGGTTATGTGAGGTTGTTTTATCCTAGGTGTGTGTAGCTAGGGTATGGTAGTGGGATTGTAATGAGAATGTAGGGGGAGTTCTGACACGTAGGATGTCTTCAATAACTGGTGTGAATGTAGTGCAGGGAACCCAATCCTCGATGTGTTATTATAAATACTTTACCCAACTAGTCTAATTTTGTTAGTTTTTTTTGGTGAGGCTGACTGGATAGTTTCCTTGCTATGTGATTTGGTTATCTCCTTTTCTCACAAAACAATAGAAGGACTCCCCACTCGTAAATGAGAGATTTAGTTTTTTCAAAATTTGTATACATGTATACTCAGCCTACGTATAAATAACTATTTTTAGGGTTTTAGGAGGTCTTTAGGGACTGTGCAAGACCGTAATATCATTGATGTTAGGACAGTTTTTGTTGTTGTTTTTCCTTCTTTTGGTACTTTCCCTTTGGAGTTTTCTTGTACTTATATGGGTTTGTCTATATTACATCCATATAGGAATGTGTTTTGGATTTACTTTTACTTTCATATTTGGAGTTATTTGGGGTTTTTCCATCTTATCTCTCGGTCCTAAAACATAAAAACGTTAATTAAATCCATATTACATGTGATTATATACTATTGGTGGTAGTTCCCACTCTAGGGCCTAATGAAGACTGGACTTAGTGAACATTATCTCTTCTTCAACACGAGTAAAGAAGGGTCTGGCAGTTTTCAGCAACTTCCCTTATCTTGTTGAAGGTGGATAGTGACAGAATTTAATTAAATGCACCCATAAATTTAAATATTAATATAATATAATTAATATAACTTTTGAAACAATTTAATATATAATTTATCCTTATAAATAATTTAAATGAAATTGATATTTTAAAAAAAGATGTATTTATCACTACTTGTTGATAAATGAATCAATTTAAAAACTCCCAAAAATTACCCGTATGATATTTTTTTGATAATATAAATAATAATGCTGATATTTTAATAAAAATTTTCAAAAAGTGGTAAAAATTAATTAAATAATAACTGACTGAAGATGGAATAATTTTTTTTAGAAATCTATAGTTTTTCAGGGAACATTTATTTATCATTCCAATGATTATGATTTTATATCTAAAAAATAAATAACCAAAATTTTAATACCACATTTAGTACTATTAATACCCACAAATTCAGTGGAGATTTTATAACTATATAGTATATAAAATAACATTTTATTCTAGGATTTCTTCTTCAACAAGCTATTAAAGATATTAAATTTAATGATATATTTTCTTTTTCCATTTAAGATCATTATTGTGTGTTAAATATACATTCAAATAAAATTTTATTCTTTTTTAAATCCCATGGTGTTACACTCTACAAAATAATAATAACTTTCTTTCCGTTGATTTAAAATTTATATTAGTAATGAATGGTTTGAAATTTTAAAATGACATATTTTAAAATCCGATCACATATTAGTGTTTAAAAAAAATCACATTTATATGTTTGAAAGATAAATATGATGGTATTACCTAATAACAGATTACTAGGATACTAAGTATGGGATAATACTTGTAATGTGATGATATGGACAAGTATGTATTTAGATAAAAAATTATAATCAGTGATTAAGTTTATTGATCACTGGAATGTGAATGTATACTTGATTTCCAATCCCCTCAAAACCATAAATAATCATTGATTGAAAATGAAATTTGATTCATTGGATATAAAGGTAATAAGTAATTTTTTTCAATTTCCTTTTAATAATTACTAGTTATTGTTTTAATATTTTTGAATATAAAAAAATATAATTACTTTGTATCTTTCTATTTTTATGAAAATAATCATCCTTTGGTTGTTCCTTGATAAATATCAAACTCATTGCTTATTAAAATAAATTGATATCAATTAATGCAAACTTTAATCCTAAATAACAGTAATTCAATTTTAACAAATCCTAATATCCTTAAAATAGTGAAAATTATTTAATTAGGCCTCTAACTATTATCGAAAACAAATATGGTTAGAATAAATTATCTAATATAGTAAATTGATCCCAAAACCACAATAGTAACACCATTAGTTAATAATTAATATTAATTCATATAATAGTTTATGTAAAATAAATTACATGTAAAAAAAATCATGGTGTATAGTAATAGGTAAAACACCCTTGTATCACTTAAAATATGGGATGAATACCAATACCATTTCCATATGTGATTGGTTGTCACCTGACATGTGGGTTTTCCATTTTTTAAAACCATATTGATATAATTTTGATAAATGTACCAGGGTCTAAAACCCCATAATTAACTCAACCTAAGAGATGTGATAATATCTAAAGGATACCAATAACAATATACATATCCCCAATGTATTATGGTTATTCATCCTTAAATAAACTTTTCACTGTAACATATACTAAACCAATATGCTTTATTACAGTAAATATACCAAAAAATATATTAATAATTGTATAATCCCATCAAATAATACCCATAAAATTTTGTTTAAGAAAATAAATATATGATAAATCTTAATTACGTGATCCCATTATAGTACCCATAAGACATAAGTTAATGAATACATTTATTATAATCATATTTAACATAATACCTAGATGTTTCATTATTCTTATAACTAGAATACGATATGTCAAAATATTTCTACAATATTTTTATGGAATCCCAATAAATGACACATCAACAAATTCATTTTATCATAAGACATTACTATGTCTATTGGTTAATATTTTGAAGAATTCATTGACATAGATAATTCATAGGTTCCCTATATTTTTAAAAAACAATTCAATAATGGATCCTTAGCATGAAATTTATTTCCTTTAATCATACTCTCCATTTATCCTCAAAAAATAATTGATTTATACATTATTTTAAATAATTATATCATATTCCCATTCTATTGGTACAATTTTATAGGATTCCCTTTCCACATATCTGAAATGAAGTAAATCTAGACAAATTTAGTCGATGTTCTCCACCACATGAGATCTTAATGAACTCCATCCTTCTCTTCATTGGTGACTCCGACATTTGGTTAAGGTATTGGTTGATAATAAAATTTTTATATAACTGATTAGGAATACTCAAGAAAGATTTAACGCTTATAATAATTTTACTTAGTTTCTCATATTAATAACGTTTTCCTTCATATTCAATTTTAACATGATTCTGTTAGGTTCCAACCATTGACTATAACAAAAAAAATATGAGAATAAATAATAATAGAGGGAAAACTATATATATTTTTATAGGATATCAAAATCAAGAACCCATTATTACAATCTAATAAACATTAGGATTAACCAATGACATTAATTTCCATCAAGTATTCATATAATTTTAAATACTTTATAAAGAAAATGATAATTATCCCAGGAATATCCCTTGAGAGTGTCAAACCAGTTGTGCGGTAAGGCCAATTATCATGTACCTGGTAATTCTGAAGTCGAAATTGATGATCCTGTTTCAATGCTATTATATCTGGGGACATCATTTCTACAATTACATTAACATTTTATATCCAAACTATGTTGTTTAAAAAAAACCATTTGAATAATCAACTAAACCAATCATAAAACACTATCATAGAAATATGTTTCCTAATACATGTTTTCTTAAATCGTGGTCTAATTTTTTATACTGAAATTCATAAGATACCATCTACAGCGACCCAATTTTGAGTATACCCAAGCTGGTGTTTGATTTATAATATTCTCATATGATATATGGGACCACATCCTGAAGGATAAAAATGTTTAATATTCTAGTAAAACTCAATATATAATTGATTAATTCACTAAATTTTAATATACAAATTACAACATATGTTTTTCAATAATATCAATATTACCAATACGATATCATTGAATTTCATTCTTATTATACTTCATAGATTCCATGGAAAGGAAAAAAATAAGGTTTAGTTGAAACGTTTTGTATGGGTTATATACAAATGAAGGTATGTTTAATCAATAGTCATAATCATCATGTAAAGGAAATGAAATAAACACACATTCGATTTAAATAATATATAAATCACTATTAGGTGTGGAATATATAATATTGAAATGTAAATATCTGAATATAAATTCAATTTAATCATTAAAATTATAATCATGATAGGAAAAGGAATAATCAATATTGAAATTTATATATTTGAACAGACATTAAAAATGCAAACTAACATAATTATAATGTTTTGATAATGAATAATCAATATAGAAATAAAAATAGCTAAACCAACATATCTTTTCTCAATTATATGACTATCATGATTATGTCATTCAAAATCAATAGAGAAAGGTAAATAACTAAAAACACATTCTATTTAATTTATAAAAATATAAAGAAAATGGATCCTAGGATAATATCATTATTAAAATTCATATATAATAATAATGTTCTTTTTAATGAAGGAAGATATTGATTATTTTATAAAAAATTCTCAAATATCATGATATCTCTACTGTCAAGACCTTTTATAAGATAGTTTAAAACTATATGTATAATTAAAATTAATTATATCTTACCAGTTCACCCCATTATACTATCAATGCATTTAAGGAATTTATAAATCATTTCCACAACTATACATGATTGTCTAATGAATTTCTTATTTATCGAATAATAAATAATATTTAGGAAAATTTTTCCTTATAATCAAATTTCCATATTGTTTAAATACTAATTTATTAATATTTCACCAGATTAATAAAAAACATTCATTGTAGAATACCAAATGTGTAAATAATTAAGGATTGATAAATAAATATATACATGAAAAATAATGTGTGTATTTTTGGGAAATTTAATGTCCAATGATCATATAAAAGTTAATATTTCACGGGAAAGATAATGACTCGAAGAATAAATCGATAAAGTGAATGTAATAACATTAATTTGTCAATAATGATCCTAAAATATCAATATACATAATAATTATTTTCTAGAAACAAATTATTCTTAGTGGGGTAGATGTAATCTAATGGGTTTCAATTGGTTGTAAATAGTAATAAAATAAGAATAGTAAAAAAAATAATTGAAAAAATTTTCTTTTCACATTGAAAATGAATTTTTTAATAACAAATTATTACAGAATATTTTATAAATACATTTTTTAAATGGAAATTTAATCGTATAAATGAGGGATTAAAATTTATATTCTGTGTAAATGATGCAATATCTATATGTTCTATAAATGTAAATAAATATATTCCCTTTTCATTTTTAGTGAAATCTGAACATTCCTTATTTGGAAAAATCCATGATGATTCATTTGAAACTTTTTCTTATATTTTAATACATGGGTAAAAATGTGAATAATATTTCATTTTGAAAATGAAAAAATATTTAATTTTTTTGAAAACATTATTATATTATAAAAATAATTATTGAATGCTTGTTTAAATTTTTTTGCATATTTTTAAAAACATTTTTTAATCATTCTATGTAAAAAAGTGTAAAAAATGGTAATATTACTGGAAAAGATACTGAATAAACACATGAGAATAAAATTAATGTGTATTACTATAAAATAGTAATATAATATCATTCAATTGGTATTCAATCTTAATAAATCCTAATTAAAATTATATTATGTAATAATAACATAAAAATATCATAATGAAGAAGTGATAATTAACCATCTCATCAATTGCATGTATCAAATTAAAATCCCCATAAACAAAGTGGATATATATGAAAATATTATCAATAGTCACTAAACATATAGTTATTTAATATCAATGACAATGAAGAAGTATCTTAATGTATTTCATATATGTTTAGTGATGAAAATAATATAATATCATAGACATGAAATATATAATAGAACCAAATGAAAAGAAATTGACTTTTTATGTTATTTACCATAATTTAATTTTCGTTTCAACAACCATATTATTAAATAATTCATATAGAAATTTAAAATACCATAATTATTAAAGAATCATTATATTACAAATAAAATTGGATTTATATAAATCGTATGAAATAAACTGTTTGAATAACACTATAATGTGCCTAAATTTAATGAAAATTGATAAGACTTCACTTTTATTACACTTTATTTTGGTCGAAGATGATTTATCATACTACATAGTGGGTTTCATTTTTTACTAATTTATACTAGAAGCGTATTAATTTTTATAATATCATATTTGATCATCTTATAACATCTTAGAATGTGTTTGTAATATTATGTCATTATTTTCATTTTTTGGATGTGTCAATTTATTTATTGTTTCATGCATATTTTATTTTGAATGAATTATTTTGTGAACATATTATATAGATCCATCATATTTTTATTTAATATAATGTTATAAATATAATTTTTTCCACTATATTATTTTATAGAAGTATTATTTATAATTTAAAATAGGTAATAAATATGATTTCTTTTTAGAGATGGTAGGTCGTACGTATGACCAAGCGATATAATCATTTAATTAATGGGATAAAGTATAAGGTAGTGTGTAATATATTAATCTAAAATAATAATTTTATTTAAAATTATATAAAAAATATTAAATAAATTTATACTTATTAACTTTTACGTAATATATATGTGAAAAAAATAATCAGATCGCTTCTCGTTGATGTTCTGAGCCATACAAACGAGTTATATTAACATATTTTAAATATAATATAATGTAATAATTTATATTTACTAGTAAAGATTAATAAGTGTAATTATATCATACTTATCACAAAAATTTATTAAATCGTTAATTGTTGTATCCTTGATTATCGGTAATGTAAAATAAATTACATCTATTTGTAAGGTCGTAGTCCACGGTAAACATGATCGGCAGTTTCATTTTAGATTTTATGGAATAAGAGTTTGTTATTTGTAATTATGTTAATGTTATATCATATATTTATAGAGAATATATTAATCTTATTGTATGATCATGGTTTATTATGATATTATGGAGGCAAAAAAATTGAAAATATTAATACTCTCATTTGAGAACATTACATATTCATTAGAAATAATCATTAGGTTTTTACCAAAATCCTTTATAAGATGTATTAATCATAAAATTGAGGGTTTATGTAGTAGTAATGAGGTTAAAGAAGTGATTTAGGTTTTTATTTCATGAACTAAATGGATTTGTAATTGTGAATAGTGGCAGAGATGAGGCATCCATTTATAAGTAGTGGGGAATACATCGATGGAATTTTTGAAAATAACTAATTACACCAACATTATATTCTAGAAAAATCAAAAAAATTGGGGAATTATCTAGAAATTTAGGAAATAAGGCATAATTATGTCCAAAAAATTGTTCTGAACAAGTTTCAAGTTAATTTTAACAGTAAAATCTATTGTCTAACCCCACAAAAAGTCCATTTCTACTAAAACAACATTAATTAATTTATACTTATTTCATTATTAATAACATTAAAAAAATTATATTCCTCATAATATATAATATAAACATTTTCTTCCTAAATATGGTATCTATTTTACAAATTCATTTTTTTGAACCAGATAAAACCAATTTAAATTTATACTAACAAACATCATGAAATAGAAGGATTCTAATGATAAAATACTCAAAAGTATAGAGTTTATTAATATAAATATTCTACATGAGAATTAATAATATGATATTAACTTGATAAAAAGTAAAATTATAAAACTAATGATTCATTATTACCAATTTAAAATACACCTAGACATTATTAATTACCTAATTGAAAAGGTAATTTTCTAATAAAAATCATTACTTTTAACTATTCATCAAAAAAAGACTCATTTTAGAAGAAAAAATAAATATTCACCCAAATATATTATTATGACAATTTATATAGTTAATATACTTTATAAAGAATTTTACATGGTAAGAGTTAATTTTCAATAATGTGAGAAATGGGGGACTCAAATATTTTTTTAATGGAGTTATTCATATAACTTTTATTTTTCATTTAAAATATACTTATTTTATTAATAATTAAAAGTTAAACATAATTAAAATAATTTATTCAGTAATATTAATACACAATAATAAAATAGAATGATAATTAATTTAGTCCATATTACAATTTATTTATTCTCGATGTTTTATTTTCTTCATGTTATCAAAGCCGTTAAATTCAAAGAAATATATTTCATATGTTGTTTATGATATGTGTTACATGTCTCATACACTATCAAATATAATGAAAATCTATTAAAATCTAGGGGTTAAAAATAATTATTATATTGTGCACTAAATTTTCTAGAAATAATTATATTTGGTATGAAATGAATATGTTATCCATAAATTAGTATTTTGATAGTCCAAATTATTTTAATCAATTAATCGTTGGTTATAAAATCATAGCATTTCTCATTTATTATAGTTAATCATAACATGTTTTATTATATTAAAGTAAAAAATATTTTCTTCATGATTTAGATTCCTTAAATATATTATATTTATTTTTATTTTATAGATTATGTAAATTATATCTAGAAACCAAAGAATTCTTCTATTATGAAATTTTAATCACCCTCTTTCACGACTCCTTTTATGTTGATTTAATATATTTGTATTCAAATAATTTTTAATATATCAAAATTAACATACTTTTTCCAAAATAATGAAAGTATTTAATTCATATGGATAACATCATAAATTGAAATAATGTGCTATGTTTTTTAATGACATATATATCATATATAGAATATCCATATAATATACCCCATATAATTTCCAATGATAGAAATTATAATTTTAATACTTTATAGAAATCAAGTAAGTGTTCATGCAGAGTTGGATAAAAAGTAAAGGGATAAATAAGATTTAAAATAGTGGTTCATACATACATATTAGATTATATAAGGTACTATCAAATTAGATCACTCTAATGATCATGATATTTATATCCATAAATAGAATATAAGAGAAATAATCCAATGTCTTTGAAGGATATAAAATTTTAGTGTGGTAAATACTTAATATATTCAAAATTATATTTATAATTAGAATATGTTCTTTTACCAAAATATAAATGGTTCTTTCAACTATATAAATGTGTTTTGGGATTAATTATTCTATATGGTAATGTAATCATATATTTTGAGATAAAGAATAAATAATTTTTTAATATATCCACATTGAAAAAATAAAAAATTTTATGAATAATTTTATTTATTAGATCCTTATCTTGATAATTATAAATTTAGTTTGGCTTCTTATGAGATATTTCATAAGAATATAGAATTAAATATTCATTTATCCAATATAATTCCATTTAGGAGTATTATGAATTTATATTTACAAAATGATAAATGTAAACAAAACTTGAGTGATAAAATTCTATCATTAAACGAAATTTTAATAATGTGATGTCATTTAATATTTGATAGAAAACAAACAATGTAATACTTTAGGTGTTCTTTGGTTAGAACAATGATACATTATTTCTATGATGACTTTATAGTTTTTATTTTGAAATATATTTACTTAAAACCATGAAAATAATGTCTTCAAAATAATAAAATATAATAATAGAAATAAATATTGAATGAATAATTAATATAATACTATTCTATCAAGGGAGATAGGAAATATCAATATTTTATAAGGAATATGAATCCTATTTGAAATGAGAAATAAAAAGTATATAATACTGAGATACAGGAGGATAATCAATCTAAAAATAATACAAATGTTCTATAGAAAATATTATTTTAAATTATAGAATAAATTCTAGTTCCATTTGAATAGTTTGATGATTAGTAGTTTAAAAATAGAATGATTAGAAGCCTAATGACTAAATCATTATTATATATGGAAAAAACACAATGAAAATAATAATACTCTTGAGATGGTTCTAAATATAAAAACATTAAATCAACTTTTACCATGGTAATTTTTTGAAATTAATAATTAAATAATAATGCAAACATTGGAAATAAATTATTTTAAACTCCTAGTTTTTTAAGGAACAATTTCTTCTAATGATTGTTGAACATAGAGAATAGAAAAATGATTAAATATTAAAATTTAATTATGACGGTTATCACTTATATATTTTAATTAATAGAATGAATGAGATTTTTTAAATTATGAAAATATATTTTATACATTTTTATAAATAAATTCATTAGTTACCAAATTATTTTCAAATGAAAATAAAATTCAATTGAACATAAAGGTTGTAAATTTATAAAAAAAACTATTTTTATTACCTTAATATAATTTTATCTTATTAAATGAAATTACTCACTATTAAAGAAATTTTATAATGAAACATATATGTTATATATTAAATATTTTTTAAATAAAATAATTTATTAAATTGGTTGTGTTATAGAAATAATATATCCAATTTTAATCATCAAAGCTATATTTTTCTAAAAACAAAATTTTCCACCATATAATGGTGTAGTTGTTTTAAAACTAAATTCTATCACATTAGTAATCATTATTATAAAAAAATTATTCTCGATTGAAATTGGACTTTAATAGTTAAATTTCAGTTATTTTTATGAATTTCTATGATATTTTTTATTTATGGATAAATAATAAAAAATAATTCATTTTAATTGGGATCTATCTTTTATCCTAAAATTTATAATGAACTGTTATATTTTTTTTTGTTTTTTAAAACATAAATTATTCTAACAATGCACTAATAAATCCAATTTATATCATTTTCAACAAGTTTAAATTTTAGTTTGATATATAAACATTTAAAAAATTTAAAATAGTTCCCTTTCAAAACCTGCTTTCCCGATATGTCTACATGAATAATTTGAAATATAATTTTAACAATTATTAAAATTTAATTTGTTAAAATTGATTAAATATTTATATTTATATTTTCTAAATTATGTTTCATGCTTTGTTTAATTTTCAGGTAGAAAAGATTACCATATTAAAAAATATTTACCTCATTAAATGTAGAATAATGTAACAGTACAATGTTAAAATTTAAATGCATAGAAAAACTAAAAAATGCTGCATTGAATGGATTTTTGAAGTGATTAATGAGCCTAAAAATTTTAGAAACGTTAATTATCAGCCATATTATTGTGAAATACCACCAAAATGTGGTTGGCTAAAAACATTAAATAATAATAATTAAATCACTTAAATGCTCACCTCCTCAAGTATAAATATCACATCTCACCACCCCAATACTTATAAAGAGTTGTGAAGTTACTAAAATTTATAAAAAACACTATCATCCCCACTATTACTTCCTATATGTTCATATAGTCTAAACAAAATAGAAATTTCATAGTTTTTGAGGCACCCGTTGATGAGGTGATATTCTATTGGTAATTTATTCTAAACACCTCTCCTAATTTATTTTATTCTTATACATTCTGCTAAAAACCATAAATAGTCAATTAAAAATATGACCACTGCCATGTATATTATTTAATTTAATTTTAATAATAGAATTTCTTATTTAATTTCATTTTTTTACCCTCTCTTATTAAAAGAAATGAACGTCTTTCCCAAAATATGTTGGTTAATCACTACTATGAATAAGGATTTTAATTTATTCTATTATTGGCTACATTTTTTAAATAAAACTAATATTATAGTTAAATAATATTTTAATAGTTATACATTTACTGATATTATTTTCCTTAAATTATATGAAGTCAAAATATTTAATAAAACCAATCTAGTTTATAATGGTCGGAAAAACTGCCAAATTAAACTAAACATTTCTCATTAAATTTTAACCAAATGAATAATGCTTGTTATGGAAATATAAATAATAAATGGGACTATATGAATTTAAATTTAATCATTTTTAGCATTTTATTTCACATTCATTGTTTTATTTCCAATCGATATGAAAATCCAAAATTATACAAATCATGAAACAATGGAATGAACTCACCTGAAATAATGGAAATAATGAAATGTTATTAATGAATTTGTAATAATATATTACTTAAATCATCATAAATGTTATTATGAATTTTAATATCCTTATTTAATCAGTTAAAAACCTTATTTATAATATTATATATGACGTTAAATTTTGTATCACTTATGAGAAGATCGATGAAAGATATCCTGGCCTGAATTTTTCTTCTATGGGATTTATGCCTTATTCAACACATATTTCTTATGTGGCAGGTATATAAAACCCTCTAATATATAATATCATAAATCATAATGTTATTAAAATTTTTATTTTAAAATATTTTCATTCACATATAATCCGATTTGAATGATTAATAAGTTTTAATTTTTTCCCATTTAATAATACTTTTGGGGGAAATATGCATTAATCTCCGCTTATTAATTTTGTGTAGTGTTTGTATATGTCCCTTTTGTATAAAATAGAATGAATAAAATTATCATTATTATATTAAATATTTTATTTGATAATACTTTCTTTTATGAGGAATAATATTTTAATGACTATAAGTGTCAAGGGATTTTAGTACACAATTTCTATTCATTCGGTTTAACATTTATACAAATGATTATGATTTTATAAGGTTATGCTTGAAATGAATTTTTATTATATCATTCCTTATATCCAATTTTTATTTGCGGATATAAATTGAATAACAATAAAAAATTAATTTTATTAACAATATGATCTTTGTAAGGACCATAATCTTAATTTCCCTTTATTGGAGATTATTTTAATATTAGGAATCTAATTTATATTATTTGATGTTTATACATCCGCTTTTTTATTTAAGTTCATCAGTCCTGGAAAATTTTATATCTCTTAAATTTATATATTACAAGTAACATGGATATGATTAGTTATTTATAGAGATAACATTTTATATATGGTGAATATTATGAAATTGATTTCATGAAATGGGGAAACATTGTTAAATCTGTATTTTTTACTCAACAATGAAATTTTTTGATAATGAACATTGAACAATAAATAAATAAATTATTATAAATTAAATAAATTCATTGTTCATAAAATAATTTGTTGTTAACATATATAGAAAATCGACTTCATTAAATTACAGTCTCATTAGATGAATAAATTAGCAAAATTAAATGGGAGTTTACACAGAAATATTAATATAGTTAGTCAAAGGTCTTGAGTGTAACGATATCAGTATGATATTATATGTGTATTTAGATTTTTTAAAATTACTATTTAAATGCAATGAATGTATAGTTAATTTATAATACAATATTGATTATTAATTATTGATTAATTTAAGTTTTAACTACACTTAACCCTTACTGAGAATTTAACTTGCCCTTTTTTTTTGCTCATTCCCTATGTTATGAAAAGAGATCATTGATTTTGTTTTCAAGGATGCATATTATTAGATTTTGCAATTTATTATGTTTTAATTTATATTACCAAAGAAAAATGGGTATCTGATATTTAATATAGTTTTCCAAAACTGAAAAAATATTCATTCATTTGGGATATGGATCTTATACCTATGAAAATGTAATAAATAAAGATTTCTAATACATTATTCATAGGTTTGGGTCTATACAGTTTGTATCAAGGAAAGCATAGTAGAATCCTTGGGAACCATAATTAAGAAAATATATAATACAAAACACAACATTATGACACACATTGAGGATATGTATATAATAACATCTGTAATATACAATGTTTATGATTATGTAATTAGATATGAATAAAATTACCAATTTAAGAAATAATACCTCTAGGTTTTGGTTTATACACTATGTTTTAAAAAGTTAGGATAAAATGTACTGTATTCCATCATTTGGAAATGATTCTAACCATATGTAATTTTAACAAAATTAATATACATAATCCAGTTCTTATGAAACATCATTTCATTAATTAGATTAAATTTTTCTTCAAAGATAACAAGTCTATAAAAAATTTCCATCATACGATTATATAATATAGTGTGATATCAAGACTGAGGAAAAATTACCATATTATTATTTCTTCAAATGGAAGCATGATAATGAAAAAAATGATTGAAAAAAACATATATAATGCGAAGAAGGGAATGGTTTATTTTCTTACATGTTATTTATACAAGAATAATTTCCATGGGAAGTTCTTGACAATATTTAGAGATTTTTTATAAGTACGAACATAAGGGGCATCAAGAATAATTATGAAGATGAATGGAAAAAAATTATTATATTCATTTTTATTGTTGAAATGAGATGGGAAAATATAAAAAATAATAATCTATTTTTCAAGATAATATAACACATAGGAATCTAATGGTTCAATTTCAAGAGTATACAATTTAGATAGAAAAAGTTCAATGATATATTTTGTCCAATACATGGGTCCATGAATAATATTATAAATGTATATTATTGAATACATCCTTGTTATAAATATTATTATTGTTAAGTAATTATATAATATTAATTTACATTAAGGATATAAATATTTATATTGAAAGGTAGAGATGATCTATTATTTAGTGGAATGTAGAATTTCATGGAAAATAAATGATCGATGTAAGGTTAACTCTTAATAGGGTCCAGGTATTGAGATAATTATTTTGGAAAAAATAGATTATTGATATGGATAATATAAAATATATTGTACTGAATACAATGAAACAAATTGATAACTTTCGGATTATGATATAATTTATATATTTAACAACCCTTTTAAATTTATAAATTCATCCAATAATGTGTGTGTTATTCAAGGAGTAAAAATAGAATACATTTTTTTAATATGGGTTTAGGTTAACTCATGTTGTTACCATGTCATAATAGAAAACATGATTAGGGTAATAAAATGTTTGGTATGAAACAATTTAGTACAAAAATATTTTGATTAAGATAAAAATGATAAGTTGATTATGAGAATTTAGGAACCCTAATATCAATAATTTGGAATATAATCCTATTGTGGGGCCTAAACATCTTATTTTTTATGTAATGTTTTATGTTGAACATTGGATACAGTTTAAGACATTAAGTTTTCACTTCACCATGAGATAAATCCTATACTAATAAATAAAGTATAAATAGATCAAGGCATAACCAAATGAAAGAATTATTTTTATTAAATAGAAACTAATCAACAAAATAAATTACAGTATATTTAATCAGGGTGAAAAAATTACACAACATTAGGGAAAATCAACTTGATAGAATGATGTTGTCCGGTTATCACCAATTTCAATTATTTAAATGATAATTTTAAAAAATATGATTTCTGGATTTATGGTTGTCAACACTGTTATGACCATGTCATCTCTCACTATCCATTCGAACATGATGGTTAGATTTTTCGTCCATGTTCAGGTTTTAACTTCGCATGAATGTTATCACATTTTAAAGATTAAATTTTTAAGACCTTTTCATTTATCTTTCTGACTTATTAAGGAGATATTTTATTAACCATATTATTATTTGGGTTTCCAACAAAATCATTTTAAAGTACCATAAAATGTTATACAAAGTCCTGTTTCAAATTATGCGAACATAATTTATTAAAGTAGGAAGGAATATAACACCCAAATATTTTAATATAAGATTATGTTTGATAACATACTGAATGTTGTGTTTATACAAGTGATAAAATATTAATATATTATTTTTATAGTTATCAAGAAGCCATTGAAATTAAGGGATTAAATGAAATTAACAAAATTAATAAAAAAAATTACAAGTATTTATAATAATATTTGATTAGTTATTAGTTATCTATAAATACAAATCAAAAATAATTGAACATAAAGGATGTGTTTTTATAAAAACATTTTTATTACCATAATGGTATGTTATCATTTTAAATTAAATTAAACACAATTAATGATTTATCAAAATGGAATTTATTTTTATAAATTAAATCAAATGTATTTAAATTCTTCTAATATGTATATTAGTCTTATGATAAGAATAAATCAAATTTAATGTAAAAAACATATATTTCTGAACATTACAATTTTGCCTCATTTTAATGGAATACATATTTTGGAACTAAATTGTGAAACTTTTTAAATTTTATTTTAAGAAATAAAATTATTTATGGAATTATTGATATCATAATTATCATGTGGTGAATTTTATTTTATTTTTCTGATAAATTTTATTTTTTGATGATTATTTTAAATTACTACATTTTAATTGAAAACTAACTTTTTATCTAATAATTTATAACATGAAATAATATTATAATTTTTTTTAATTCAAAATAATTTAGTTAAAGATGAATAAATAAAATTTATTTCATTTTATTCAATTTAATATTGATGATGGATATAAAAAATTTCTAACATTTGAACTTCATCACACAAAAAGAAGCAGTATTATTATGTCTATGAGATAAATTTTATAGGTATTTTTACAAATGATGTTGATTAAATTTAGAAAAATGGATTCTATATTTGGAATCATATGGTCCAAATCAGTTTTTATTATCATTTTAATATTTCTAAATAACAATATTCCATGGTAAAAAGACATTTTAGCCTAGTAATGGTAGAATAATCAAATTTTATTAAGTTAAATGGTAATTTCTTACAATACCCTATAAATACAACATTAAATGGTGGATGAAGTGTTTATAAACCCTAAAATACTTTAATAAGTTAATTTTCATCCATATTTTTTGTAATTAAATCCAAAAAAATCTCATTGAATTTGACCATATAATAATCACTATATAATAACATAAATCCCCACCCACAAGTATAAATACCACTGGTCACCACCCAATTTATCCTAAAAAAGAATTAAATCTCCTAAAATTGTTTCATACCCATCTCAAAACCTTTCTCTCCATGTAATAGATCATATTTTTCTACAAAATGGAAAATTTCATGGTCTTTGAGGGATCCATCAAGGAGATGATAGTGAAAAGGAATGTTTTTCAAAACAATTCAATTATATTCTTTTCATCTTCTATATTCTCCTCAACTACATCACATATCACTGAATTATAAATATGTAAAAATTTATATTCTATATTTTTATGTTAATTATGTAATATATTATATTCATAAATGTTAATACCTCCTCTTATTCAATGACACGAAACTGCTCTCTAAATTATTCTAATTAATCAAATACGTGAATAATGAATTTTTTCAATTATATCCATCATTATTAGTAATAAGAATTTTAATTTTGTTAAAAAAATTTAATTGGTATATAATATTATATTTCACATTATATAACAATTAAGAAGGATTAATGATAAATAAAATAAAAAAGTTCATAGAGGTTGGAAAACCCAACAAATTAAACTAATCATTTATCATTAATTTTTAATAAAATGGTTAATCCACATGTAATATGTAAAAATGATAAATGTGAAAAATGGAATATTATTTATGTTAATTAATACAATATCATTTAATTCTATAATTGTATGCCTGATTGATTAGACAATCACTATTTATATAGATCATGAAATCATGAAATGAATGCAAATGAAACCATGCAAACAATGTCAAATTATTAATTAATGCATCACAATCATTAATAAAATTATTATATAAAGTATTGTAAATTTTAATATCATTCATTAGCGAGTTAATATAATTATTTAAACCATTTTACATGATGTTAATGAGAACACCACGAATGGGATGTATAATGTTTGATTCATTCTTCTCAGTTTTTTTCTATGTGATTTTTTCCTTATTCAGTATTTTTTTCTAATGTGTTGTGTATATACATCACATTTTTATAATATATCATTAATATCAAAATTAATAAATAATTCATCTTATAATTATTAATTTTATAGGTAATATTATTTGAATTATAAATAATTGATATGATTTTTAATTCTAATATTCGCTTATCTGAGATATTTTCATTATTCACTATTTATTTCATGTGTCTTGAATATATATATATATATATACTTTCTTGTTATATATAATATCGTCAATATAATTATATTAATTTAATTAGGTGTCAAATTCATTAATTATTATATTTATGGGGCATACTATTTTACTTTTTACAAGTGTTAATTTATTTCTTAACTCTGTTTTCATTCATTCGGTTATGCTTATATTTCATTGATTTTGACATGCTAAGGTTTTGGGTGAAATGGATTTTCATTAACTGATGTTGTATTTTTAAATTTTTCGGTATAATTTAAACAAAAACACATAATAAATCCATTTAATTAATGTTGTGATCATTTTAAGGGACTTGTTCTCAATTTTCCTTCATTTAGGAAAATTTTAATATTATTAACTTAATTTATTTTCATTTAAGTATACGATGGACCTTTATTTTATTTATGATATGAAATAATTTAAAATTTCATTTATCTTAAATATACATATTTATTTCATCATTAATATGACTATTTCCTATGTTGTACACCATTTTATGTTCTATTCTTACATTGGATGTGATTTGATTTACTAGGAAAATAATGATAAATTTGAATGTTTTTACCAATAATAATATTTATTGATAAAAAATTTTATATGATAAATTAAGTCATTTAGTAAATATATAATGAAATATTTTATGTGAAATAACTATTTGTGTCTTAATATATAAAAACCCCTCGATGCATCAATAATCTCACGAGATGAAATAATTGTTCAAATTAAATGGGGATTTTCACATAAATATTAAACTGTCTTGAAAAATATAATGAATGTAAAGGAATTATGGTGAAAGAAAACATTATATCAAATAATTAAAATTTTCATTATGAGTTTTTTTATTATAATATATGATACATTCATTAAGAATTTTTCTTTGGATTCATACTGGGAAAATGTTAGGGACTAAATAGAATGACTGTTTAGTTATTTTTCCTTGTTATATTTATTTTTAATAATTTATTCATGTTATGTTCCACTATACCTAACCAATATTTATAATTTAATCTCTCCCTTACTTGTTTCCATTCCCCATGTTATAAATAATATATATTTGATAGGGTTTTCAAGGATGCAATTTATTAGCTTTTTTATGTATTATGTTTTATTATTTATCCAAAATAATAAATATGTATCATGTATGTGATATAGTTTTCCAAAACGTTTAAACTACATAGTCCTTTAGGATTTGAATCCTATATATATTCTAATGAAAATAATAAAGGCACTGGATCTAGGATTCTGTTGTCTTTATTCGTTATAATTAACATATTAATTTTATATAAAATAATAAACAATGTATGAATATTATAATGAATCTGTGGATTAAATCATGATAACGATTAAAGGAGAATTAAAAAAACAAAATTCAAATAAGAAGATATATAGTAGTATTTTTTAGATAATGAAATCAATGAATGTGGTACAAATGATAAAATAAATAATTATAATTTCATGATCTTTTATAAGACATATCCAATGGGTATTTTCAAAAATAGGGATTAGAGAGAATTTTCTATCATAATAACAAAAGAATAATGGTAAAATAAAATCAAAAGGAAATTGGAAAGTGATAATCATAATAATTGAGACTAATAAATTTTTTTAAAATCACTTCAATTGTAATAAATATTTGTATTTAATGTAATAAGTATTTCAATTTGATAATGAAAAACATATATGTCTATTTGGACCATAATGAGAAATAAATTGGTAAATAAATTAATAAACATGGAGATAATGAACCCATAATTATGAAAATGATGACAGTTATATATCCTATATAAATAATAGAAAAATATTTTATTGAAATTTTTTTCTTATAATATGTGTGTAAATAATGCATATATGTTTGTTAAAGATAAAAGAGAAATATATTTGGATGAAAATGGAGAATATGGTGTTAAAAATGAACAAAATTCCATCATTTAATAAATATTCCACATTAAAAGATGAATATTTTTTAATTATATTATACGAGGCATTAATTATGGGGAGACACAATAAAATATTCACCCAATATGAATATTATTATTTATATAATGCTATGGAAAAGATGGATTTATTTATCGAAAGATGATTCAAGGTTGTGAGTAGAAACTATTCATTGATACATAATAATTTCTACTCATCACACATTTAATGTAATTTAATACTGTTGAAAAATATAAAGAGACATATTGTTGGATAAATTTCATTTAAAAGTTAATGTTCATTAGGTATTAAAGGAAAACTAAACAGGAGGATAATTAGGGAATAATTGATAATATGAATGTAATATTTATGGAATCCCTTCATAAAAATCATCTTAATTTGAGAAAACATTATGAAATTGGACTAATGGTTACATTCCATTATAAATTACAATTAATCACAGTAATGAAGAATGCATATTAAATTAAGGGAATTAAGAGCAATTGGAATATTAATTATATAGAAAGTAAATAAATATCATGTTCCTGAATTGTATAAGATTAATACATCATAATCCATTAAATAAATTGGAATATGTATGAAAACAACATGGATGATTTGTCAAATAATAAGTAATTGATTCAAATTCATAATCTAAAATGAAGTAAATAAAATAAAATATATTCAATCATTAGAGGGTGTAATATATAAATATTTACAAGAATAAAATGAATATATCATTATAATTATAGCCATTTTTTTCAAGAATTTGTGTATAGTATATGTATATTTTTAATAATTAGAGGATAATTAATTCTTAATATTTTTTTTGATGATAAATTTATGAGTAATTCCAAATGGTTATCTAAATATGGAATGAATCATTTGAGAGTATTAAAAGATATGGTGGTAAGATAAAAATGAAATAGTAAAATTACTCAAAATCAAATAATTGAATAATAGTAAAAATTACACCTCAAATTATGTCAGTTATTTCATAAAGAGACAGTAAATTAGAAAGTACTATATATCATTACAGACACCATAGAAAAACATTGTTTCTAAATGTTGTAATAACATATTAAACAGTAGTGTGATGAGATTAATCATTTATATTGGTTAATTTTGTCACTATTGGATGGTGGTGGTGAAATATAGATAATAAGATGTCATATTTTTTGAAAATGATATTAAATTTTGAGCTAATAATGATGAAATAGAAATTATGAGGATATCATAGTTAGATCATTTCTATTTAGTTAAGAAACTATATTAAATATTATTTTTTATTTAACAATATGCAAAATAAAATTCTTGAAAGGTATGATGTGATTGTATAAAACATCCATGGTTTAAATATCTGGACTTTATTACCATAATTTGTAAATTTAATTTAATTGTGTTTAGATTTTTTTAGTAGGGTTATAAAATTACAAATATTGCATCTCGAGGGATTTTTTGTATAGGTATTGGTTGGGATAATAATAAAACTTATGAAGGATCTCAAAAATAGTAATATAAAAACCATAATTTTCACATTATTATAATTTACAAATAAAAATGTAGAAAAATTACATGTGTTTGGAATGTGGAATTTACATTCAGTTGATATATTGGGTATGATTAATGCTTCTGATAATTTAGGTTTGACGAAAGATAATTAATTAATTTTTTTTTAATTTAATAAATAGAAATTACCTAAACATCCAATAACAATATGGAATTTTATATATTTAAAAAATAAAAATGTCCTAATTTATCCATCCTCTATTCATCATATATTCTTCACTAAGTCCTTCAGTATGTGAAAATAATTATATCATGTATTTTATCATGAGTAAAAAAATTAATGAATTCCTTAGAAAACAATGATGTTATGTTAAATAAATCTTTTAACCCCTATCATAAATATACATAACAATTATGACATCCATATCTGAAAAAAATCACAATAAAAAATCAATTAACTAATAATGTAATATATTGAAATCAACATTTTAATGATGTGAATTTGCTTATATAAGTTACTAATTAAATTCATTTAGTAAATATTCATTTTAATACTATATCCTATTTATTTTAATTTTTTTCAAGTAGTTATGATTAAAGATTTTGAAAAAAAGATATTCAGTATGAATCTATTGACGTAATATATATCATAATAATGAAATCAAATAGACGAGTTTAATTGTATATGGGTTTTATCTATAAAAATTATAAGTTAATTTATTTTTACTGTCAAACTAAAAAAATCATAAAATATTATTATATTTAGTTGTAATAATACTTAATATTTTATGAAATAGAGATCTTGGTCAATTAACTCAATATAAATACCCTTAATATTGGAAAATATTATATGATAGTCAAAATTTTAATACAATATTAATTTATTAAAAAATAATTATTATTATTTGTGTATCCAAAAGTATATATGTTTTAGTAATAATATTTTAAGGTAAAATTAAAAATTAATTTTGAATCAACATGTTATCACCTGTAAGTATTAATAATCAATATAGTAAATTATTATTTATTATTAATAATATATAATTTTAAATAAATGATATATATTGAATATGTTATGGAATTTTTAATTCGATTAAGACATTAAGATTCAATGTCTATAATTCTTGAATATCACATGTAAATGTATTATTATTATTTTATGAGTACTTCATTTGGAAGACTAAATTATTTCCTTGTGTTTTATTCAACTATCAATTTTAGATCTATATTTAACTTTAATAAATTGGATATAATACTTTCTTTTTGAGGTTTTTTCCTTTTTTTTAAGAGGGGAATTAAGGCCCTCTGATATAGAAAATATGCAGTGTTATTATTTAATATAAAAGGATATAAAATTGAGTGAGAATTTCTTATAGTCTGTTCATCTGTGGATGCCAACTACGTAGGCCATAGCGGGATGATGAAAAGAAATTGGGATATCTAGATCCCCAATTTATATATTAAAAATCACATACATTGAAATTTAATAAAGGATAATAGTGTACCAAAATATATAATTCAAAAATTGATGTTTATATGAAAATATAATGGTTTATCTAGGACGATAATGTGGGGTGGAGGGTGACCTCAAAAATAAGACAGCGGTGGAAACTAAAACACTATCCAGACACTCAAATAATCTATGGTGAAATAACATTTTATTATTATGAATATCTTTTAAAAAAAGTGATTATATCTTAAGATCCTATAATTTTTCTTATTATTAATTCTAGGAATAATATTAATGAATAAGTCCTCCTTGCATTATAGAACAATACCGAACCACATAATCTATATGATTGTTGTTCCTTTTTTCTATTGATTATTTAGTCGGTTTCATATTCTATAGAGAGTCATTTGGTTATTTATTTTGTGTGGATTTTTTTATTTCATGGACATTCATATTTTGGAAATGATAATGTAGGATTCATTCTATAGTTTAAAATTCTATGTGTTAATATATGTTGAGATTCAAATATGATGGTTGTGGGCCAATATTTTTTTTAACATCGCTCCAGGAAAGAGTTATTCCATAACACGAGGTTCTGATGAAGTAGTTTTAGATCTTCAATTAGTTTCACCTTATTCTCATCACCTTATTAGATAATAATATATTTTAATTAACTAAAATTGAAGACATTTTCATCAGATGTTTTGATTTTTAATAATATACATTCTTATGATGTATCATGTGGCTATGTTTTTATGAGTTTTTTACATCAATTTTCACCTTTTCACCTATTTTTATTGTAAAAAAATGTATTTTGTGTAATAAGTAATTTTTTTTTCTGTATTTGGTTGATTAATTTTTAAAATGTCTATTATTGTGTAAATTTGTGTTGTTCAGTGTCTACTTATTTTATTTCTAAATAACATAATTACAATCATTTATTATTATTTTTTTGTAAATTAAATTTTTTTTATAATTTTATTTATTTTCTTATTTAGTAATTTTATGTTTTATAAAATATTATTTGTAGTAAATTAATTAATACTTAATATAATTTATTTCCAATTTAATAATGTTTGATTAATTAATATATTTAATTATTTATTTTAAAATTTCAAATAAATAAATCACTTTTGTTTTTCCTTCATTATATATGTTAATTATTTATAAAGATGTAACTTTATTCATTTAATATTGTTTTTATATTAATTCTTAATTTTCATTAATTCCTTTTATTTATTTATTAGTTATTTTATTTAACCAATTTTAATTAAAAAAATTCAATTTTTTAATTTTTTGGTAAATAATTATTAATATTAGATAAATTTATTCTTCCAAATAATTTGTAATTAATTTTATTTTCTTTTTATCTTTTTAATTTTTATTTATTAATTAATTTTATTGTAAATTTAATTATTTTATATTTATTTGCCATTGTTACTAAGTCACTATTGGGATATCCCACCAAACTCACCATTCTGCTTCCCTCCTAATGGTGACTCATGAGATTCCATTCTAGTCATTTCCATTTTCTCATGTCTCTGTGACCATTTATTGGTGATGTGTCTCATCATTCCACTATTATTAAAATGGTTAATCTCAATCATTGTTTCTCTCATCACTTTCTAGTGGTGAGCTGTGTCTCACCATCTCCATGTTTTGATCTTCTCTCACCAACACCGTTACTCAACTCACCACAACCCTTATCATTTTACAATCCACTCCATTATATCACCTTTAAATTTGTCTCACCAATTCATAACATCCCACTGATTCCCTTACCTCATGCACAATTTCTTATGTCTTATAGACACCTTCTAAGACACATAAAATGTCCACCCCATCTGTGTCTCACCGTTACTACAACTTTTATACTTTTCCCATTGTTCCTTCTTTGTATCAATTTTCACCCCAATCACTCAATCCTCATTCCATCATTCATCCTTTATATTCCATATTATCAATAGTAATAAGAAAATCATAGCTGAACTATAGAAAAAATCCAATACCAACAAAAATAAAAAATAAATATAATGCTATCAGTACCAATAAAATTTGAACCACATAGAAAATAAAAATTTCACATATATAGAATAGATTCTAATAGAAAAATTTTTATATAAATATCAAAATCCCTAGACCTAACCAAATTTGATGAATATTTAACATGAACGAACAAAATATGTTTATATGAGAATTCTTAAATCGGAAACTAGATATGAACCTCCAAAATTTTCAACACTATAATTGTGTCAAAGAACCCAAATGAGCCTCATCACCTCACCATCGTTGGATCTGATGACAAATCTTGAATCCATTGGTCCCTCCCTTCCTCCTTGATTCTCTGGGAAGACCTTCACCCCCTTCTAAATCCATAACTCATAGCCACCACACTTGGTCGAACCACCGAGAAGCTCTGCACCTCCCTCTATTGTTTCTCACATTTATCATCTACCATGTACATTTACAGTGTCACCCCCTTCCTCCCCCTAGTACCCAAAACCTACTTCTCCTTGTTCATTTATTATTTATTAAATTTAATTTTATATATAAATTTATTAATGATGATATTAATATATTAATCGTTTACTAATAGTTTTAGTTTTTTATTTGATAATAATTGTATATATTATCTTTATCAGAAAAATTTATAATAGTTTAATAATAAATTTCATTTCATTTCATTAAGAACAATTCATTTTTTATTATATATAATGTTTTTATTTAAAATTATAATTATGAAATTTAATATTTCATTTTTATTACATCAATATATATATGTATTAAAATATTTCTACATAATTTAATATATAAATTTATTTATTATAATGAGTAGATTAATTTTCATTATTTTTTGGTATTTTTATACTTTTTTTATTTTTAATACATTTTATTAATTAATTAAATAATTTCTTTTCGACTTTTTGTTTCTTTTTATTTATTTTAATAAATATTTACCAATAAAAAACATTATATTAAAATAGTTATATATAAATAAAATACCTATATTATTTAATGTTTATTTGTTATTTAGTTTAAAAAGGGAGATTGTGGCTCTTTTGTGGGTATTTTCATTCTGTATCAAGGACCTGCTTTAGTGATAGTTGTGGAGGAAATAGGATTATGAAGGCACCATGTGTAAGCTAGGGAAGTTATCTACATGATTTGAATGAGTTACATAGGGAGAGGAAAATAATTGAATTAGAGACTTCTACATTTTGATAGATGATCATCAACAAGTTCTATATGTACACTAACATTCTAGTGGACAAATACTTCTTGAAAGAATCTCCTAGGGATGGGACCTTATCATAGAGGATGCATTAGACCATTTCCATTCCATATTCCCAGGGTGGGTAATCAGGGGTCATACCTTACTTTAGTCACAACCAAAGAGGACCAGAGCATAGATATAAGCGAATTAGAGCATAAGGAGATAAAGTAAGGAGACCTGACTCTTTTCTTATTTCCTTTATTTTTATAATTTTTATTTCATCATGAACCTAATTTTTTTAGATATTTTTATCTTCTGAAATCAACTATACTTGACTAATCACTTTTGGGGGGAATAATATGAGTTGTTCAAATCTATTCTTCCTTAGTTCATGAATTCACTCTTCAATTAGAGATTATAATTATCTCTCTCTCGCATTTTCAAGAGTGTTACATTGAAAAAAAATAAAGAATCGGTGAAAACTAATGTTGATCATATCCTAATTCACTCTTCTCTTAATCAGTGGTTTCTACTAGAAGGTGAATCATACCCAACAGATAGAGTTGGCACATAGTTCAACAATAATGTTTTTATTAATTTAATTGATGACTATATATATACATGTGATCAAATTACCTCTAATGTAGATAAAATTTAGAAGTGACCTATTCGCAATTTGACCAGATCAAAAATATTTTAACCAACCTTAGAAAAATCCATATAATGTAACTATACTACATGAACAATCATAATTTTTTTGAAGTCGGTCAATGGACTTCCCTTTCTCATCCATTAAATGTTTTCATTATTTCTTAGGTTTTGTATTCTTTCTTATCTTGTTTACTCTCACTCACTCAATCTGACATTCACATTGAACTTCACTCACTTGACAATTTATTCATGACCAGTGCTATTTTTTTTGGTCTGTTCGTTTTGTTAATATTTTTTTGGTCACTAAACAAAAATTATTCATACTCTACAGTTCGATAATTTTTATCGATATACTAGGTAGTATTTAGTATTATTAATTTTTAATTTTCCTATGCTCAACGACACGTGGTTTTTAAAATTCTGGCACAATTATCAGGGAAGTTCCATGCATTCAATTATTTACAAAAAGAAATAATATTAAAATATATATTTTTAAAAACATAAAATAAAAAAATAGAAAAACTATAAAAAATTACTAATACTAGTGAAAAATACAAAAATTAAAATGAAAATTCCAAAAAAATGCCAAACTCATAATACATGCATACTAAGTCTATGTTAAAAAACATTGAAACTCTCATTCCTAAAATAAAAAATAACCTTAGAAAAATAAAAATGAAAAAAAATGTAGTAAAATGGAATGTAATAGAGCTAAAAATCAAAACATGAACTAACCCTAAAATGGTAACCAACCTACAAATTAGATTTAGAAAAGTCACAACTTGAGAGAGTTACTTCTACATTTTTTTTCTTGTAAGCCATCATCAATTAGGATAACTCCTAGAACAAGGAAATAAGATATAAAATATCCATGGATATATAAGTTTATGACCTTGAATGGTATTCTTATCAAAGACTCCCTTTATTTAATTATTTTTTTCTATTGTATTTTATAGAAGCATCCACTGAGTGTTTTCTACGAGGAAGAAAATAAGATGAGATTGTTACCCTTCTACCTCAAAGGAAATTCCATATATTGGTTCCAATAGCAAGATATGATATCATTGTTACCTCAGATCAAATATATAATTCCTTTAAAATGATATTCTATAATAATAGGCTGACCATTGAGATTATGCATATGATCGGTAGCATCTAGAAATATAAGGTTGTTATGTTTCATAATGTAACGTGGAATTTTAGATGATTTAATAGGCTATGTACAGACCAACAGTGAACCCCTTAATTATTAGTAAACACATTCTACAATATTCTCACCCCTACCACCAAACCATGTTGAATTAATTTGTTTTAGGGTACATTAGTGATAGGACATCTGAGGATCCCAAAAAAATATTCAATAACATAGGGAAAAACTCCCATCATATGATCTCTAGAAAGAAGACCAATAGTTTTGAAGGAACCCAGCCCTTCCACTAAATATGAATAAAAATTTAATGGTTACTTCAATAAGAACACCCAGAACACTATACGAGAATAGTGCTACCATAATTGCATATATGGTCACTCAGAAAACAGCTATCCATGTCATGACCCACCCCCTGGAGCCCGTTCTATGAATACCCCATGCCCCCCTTCCATGGGCTAGGGGCTGGTGACTAGCACCGAAAGGTGTATTCCCTAAAACTAGGAAAGTATTGCCTTTAAAGCCTTTAAACTAAGAAAACTAAGCACAAGTAGGATACAAGAACAAAGTAAAACTATATAGTATAGAGGTTGTATACAAAATTAAAAAAGGGCCTTAATACAAGGCCAACTGGAAAGTATAATGAAAACTGAAAACAGATCATGTGATCACTCGACAAGGATCCTACATGAAGGGTAGGTATAGCTCTCGAATGGTCACCTCTGCGGAATGCCTCATATAATTTCCACCTCTGAGTAACCTCCAGTCTTGGTTCCTCGTCCTCCATCAGAACTGTCCATCATCTGTACCAAACACAACAAGGTTCATGTGTAGACCTTGCATCTATGAGTATAACAATACTCAGTAGGGACCCTGAGACCCTCAAAGGTATCACAAAATCCAAAAAGGAAAAACCACAAAGCATAGAAACAACTGAAACCCCAATTAGGTATATTCCAATACATATACCAATGTTATCAAGTATACCATTATTATTCATGATGAAACACAAATCCCCACTCTCTTAGGATAAACCACAACTGTTCAACAGAGGAAAGATTACCATAAAGGAAACACCCAAAAAGGTAAGTACCACAAAGGAAAAGCCACGCAGAATTATACCACAAATGTATCACCAAAAATTTATGTACCACAATGGTAGCTCCATATAGAATAATAATAAAAAGGTAGGACTCAGCACACACCAACTATAACATAGGTATTGTAGTAAAAATGATTAGATGTAATTACTAAATTGTCTTACTCTGTTGAGAGGTAGACCCACATAGGATCATAAATCATAAAAACCCTGAAGGATCCTATTACAGTAGTCCCATGTAAGATCCTAGAGTCTTCCCATATATATTCCTAGAGTATATCCATGTGGGATTCTCAAACATAGACCCATGTAGGATCCGAAGGTACAGAGCCACATATGATCCCTTTCTCATGTTACAACCAGCTACAAGGTTCCCTCACTAATCTCTCATGATTTCGAGAGGGTCCACTCCTAAACACCCAGGTCAATACTAAAATTTCCAAGAAGTCCCATGAAGATGTATACAAAAGGAACTCCATGTTATAGGGGTCTCAATGCAATAGATGATGCGTCAATCGGACGCCCGGTATGTAAGTTACTGGTCTTTTAGTCCCAAGGGCCCAGTTGGATTTGTGTTAAATCCAACCCGGCCATACCCCAACATTATCAAAATATCACGTTCGGTATAACAAATTGACATCCTTAATCCATTGTTTCTGTCACCACAGATGGTTCGTCAGATGGACACTCGTAGCTCATGTTATGGACGAAAGAGTGGAAAGGGGTAGAAATTGGTCAGGGTCTGGTCAAACATGGTTGGAACGACCCGGCCCGTCCTGGGTCCGGCCCTGGGTGACACCTAGCTCGTCTGATAACCAGCACTAGACAACCCACAGTAGGCCCGTGGCTGGCCCGCGGTAGGGTGACCCCATTATAGGTTTGGCCCTAGGCGCCACTCAATATGAGGAGCCTCCTGGGTAAACCGAACGGCGTGGTCATTCAGGTTGGGTGACTGACCGGCCGACCCCACATGGCACTGACAACTGGCACGTGGGACCCCAGGTCCTGCTCGGCTCCCTAACAAACTGGATGGCCCACCCACCCATGTGGTGTGGTTTTGAACTGCACCACCACCGATGGAGTACATCGAGACAACCGTCCTCTTTTGCCCCCTCTGAAACATGTCACGACCCCTGCTCACCGATGACGTGGACACATGCCACCACCCCCTTCTCGCAGCTGACCGCCCACTGGCTGGTACCCTTGCTCTGATGCGCCTGACAGTGATAAACTCTTCTGTGGCGGCATGGTCGCGCCACTCCTGTCATCGCGGATGCAGGAGTGCCGACCGTCATTCCTGATCCCTTCCAGTGCTGGTCGCCGGCACTGGTTGCCGATGACATTCCACGAGTCACTGGGCATTCCCTGGTGGCACGTTCTCCATTACAAAGATTCCCACACACATCTTTGGACATCACACCGAATTCAAGCCCACCAATATCCACAAAGGATGCGAAGGGGTCGTGCAATGTTCATTTTCCCCCCACCCTCCGCATTAGAACGGTATCAAAGAGAATAATTGTTCTTGATTCAAGAAGGACAACAAGAACACGGTAAGGGGTATTTGAAAAAACAATCACTACATCAATTTCTCATTTTCATCAGTGATGAGAGGATATGAAGGACATTAGTTCATTGTCGTTGAAGATGTTCCTCGTTGGATCCTTCGACTGAATTCTTCATTAGAGAAAGTGTTCTTTGTTGGAGAGATTGTTTCTCCACAATTCTCCTTTTCATTCTATTGCTAACAAATCCTCCAACCAAGAGGTGAAATGTAAAAATAATAAATTTATGTTTAATAATTAGAGTAATTGATGTGGAAAATAAATGTGAGGGGAAACCAAGTGTTACCTCTCATTAATGGTGGAGATCAAGGGTCGGGTGGTCCCCACCATTGAATTCAAATTGGGAGTTCTCAATCTCGGGTGGTTCCCACCACCAAAAATTAAATTGGAAGTATTAATTTCCATAAATAACATATTTCGACTTTATTTTATTCTATCCCACGAAAAGAAAACAACTAACATTCACCCTCGACCTACTACGGTCAAGGTGAAGGTCTCCTTAAGGGAATATCAGCACTAAAAGATCAACGTCGCCCCCAGATTTCATCTCCAATCCCCATTTTAGAAGTTACAATAACCCACTCGCATGTTTAATAAACGTTCATTAAAAAATTTCAAAAATTCATTCTGAGCACACCAGGCCTCAGAATCACACGCCGTCGATTCTTTCAGACATGATTATTCCCATATAAATAAAAAATAACATGGAAAAATCCAGGACATAACATTATCCCCAAAATAGGGCTTTGCAACCCCATAGACCACAACTCAATCTAAGGGAACAAATGGGGGGTACTGAGAACGTATCTGAGCCTCACGCTCCCATGTGCTCTCCTAGATGTTCTCGTGCTACCAGCGAACGTGCATGAAGGGTATCAATTGACTACAAAGGACTCTCTCCTGTCAATCCTCAGTCTCTATTGGAACCTCCATAAATATCTTCCCATCATCGATGTCCATCTCTCTCGAGTCTATGATGTGAGTAGGATCATTCACATATCTCCTCAATTGTGATACGTGGAAAAAATCAGGCACATGGAACAATAGAGGGGGGATGTTCTAGGTGATATGCTACCTCGCGAACTCTGCTGAGGACCTGAAAGGGTCCGATGAACCTCAGAGATAACTTGAAAACAAGAAAAAATCTCTGTAAACCTCATCTAGGTGAGACCCGTAGAAAGACATCGTCAATATCCTCGAACTACAGTGGTCTCCATCTCTTGGATGCATATGTATTCTACCTGCTCTGGGAAGTCTTCATCCTCTCCTGGAAGATCTGCACCTTCTCCGTGGTAGCCCATATAATCTTTGTTCCCATGACTTCTAACATTCCTATGTTATTCAGCACAATGGAAATCTTCATGGTTAGCCATACAATGCCTCGACAGGTGTCATCCTAATGGTGGAGTGGTAGTAGTTATTGTAAGAAAACTACACTATGGGCAAGTGTTCCACCCAGCTACAACCGATGTCAGGGAAAAAAATCATACAACATGTCCTCGAGGGTTTGAATGGTCCGCTCGGTCTGGCCATCCTTCTAAGGTTGGAAGGCGATGCTCGTAAAAAGTTTCATCCCAAAATCCTTATACAAAACCTTCCATAGTCAGGAAGTGAAAAGTTTCTCATGATAAGTGAAAACTGTACTAGGTACTTATTTCAAACCCATAATTTTCTGCACATAGAGGTGTCATAAGCTCTCTGTTGAACCATGCTCTCTGATCGGTATGATGTGGGCTGACATGGTGAGTCTGTCAACAATCACCCATATAGAATCATGACCTATGGATAAAAATTTAAGTACTATCACAAAGTTGATATTCTATCCCACTTCCACTCTAGGACCCCTAAAGTCAGAACTAATCGTACTGGTACCTGATGCTCCTCCTTCATTTGCAGACAAGTGAGGCACTGCGAGACAAACTATGCTAGTGCTTTATCCATTCCTGGCCAACAGTGCTGCCGTTGGAGGTCTTGGTACATCTTAGTGACTCTTGGATGTACTTCTAGAGGCGATGTATGGAACTCCCTCATCACATCCTCCTGAAGTGACATTGGTACCATGGTACGTCCTCTAAAAAGGATGAAGTGCACCCCACCTTCAAAAAAACCATCAGTCACCTACCATGTTGATATTTAAACACGTCAAACCTCACAGTCAGTGTACCCATGCTGATCCTCCGTTAATCAATGAAGAAGTGGGGGAGTGACTAAAAAATACTGAAGAAAAGCTGCTTCATCTTTTTACACAAATGATATTTGTAATGATTCTAGCTACTCCATTTTTTCCCCTAGAATATGTATTCTAGATCTCCTACTTTGTGCATAAACTAAAATGTTCCCCTTCCTTAGATTATAGACTATCATGAAGTCATAGTCCTAGAGAAACTCAAGAAAACACCGTTGTATCAGGTTCAGGTCCTTCGGGGAGAAGATATACCTGAGACTCTTCTGATCAGAGTAGACCATAAAATGCTCGCCCATCAGATAGTGTCATAGAATATTCAAAGCGAGGACCATTGTAGCTAACTCATGGTCATGGGTAGCATTATTCTAGTCATGTCGTCTCAATTTTTGAGAACCATAAGCAATAAATTCTCCCTCATGCATCAAAACACATCTGATCCCTATCCCTGATGCATCACATTAGAGTACGTACCCAACTCCCTCCTTCAGAAGCCTCAAGATGGGGGCACTAGTCAGCCTATCCATTGGCTCCTAAAATATCCTTTTGCATCTCCCATACCACACAATGGTTTTCCTTTTCATTGTCAGCGATGTTATAGGTGCTGCAACTCTGGAGAATTCGGTCACAAATCTCTTGTAGTATCCAACCAAACCCATGAAAATTTATACCTCTTTCACACTACTAACTGGATCCTAAGAAATTAACACCTCAATATTCACTAGATCAACCCTAAATAAATCCTCTGAGATGACATTCCACAGAAAAGTGAACCTCTCTAATCCAAAACTGGCAGTTTGAGAGCATACCATAAAGCGGGTTCTCTCAAAGTGAGTCCAAAACTACCTGTAAATGATAGGCATGCAGCTCCATGATAGCTGAGTAGATAATAAAGTCATCGATGAAGAATACTACAAAGAGATAAAGGTATGGATGATTGATCTCATTCATGAGTACCATGAACATAGATGGATCATTGGTCATGCCGAATGGCTTTTCCAAGAACACATATTAGCCATACCGATGTTTGAATTTTGTCTTCGGCACATCCTCGTCTCATAATCTGAGCTGGTGATAGCCTGATCAGATTTCTATCTTTAAGGACCATTGTTCTTTCTTCAGCTGATCAAAGAGGTTGTTAATCCTTGTCAGTGGATACTTGTTCTTCACAGTCACCTAGATTAGGTGACGATAGTCAGCACAATGTCCCAATCTCCCATCTACCTTCCTGGTGAACAAAATTGGGTCTTCCCAAGGAGAAACACTAGGTCAGATGAACCCCCTCCCCTATATGTCCTCCAGTTGTACATGTATCTCACGAAGCTCTACGAGAGACATTCGATATGCTGGTGTATATATCGGTGTCTTACCAGGGTACAAGTCAATGTAAATTTCCACCTATCTGTGAAGAGGTAGACTCAGAACATCATCAGGGAAGACATCTGCATACTGGTCCACCACTACAGGATAGCTCAGACTTTCCACATCATGTACTTCGAGGGTATGTTTATCTAACTGATTAGTGATCAGCCGCATTCTCCTCTGGGTATGTCCATCATGTGTGGAAATGGATCCCTTTTCACAGGTGAAGGTAATCCTAGTCCCATATATGTAGACACACTACACTTTGATCATAATATAGTCATTTTGAGCATGGACAATAGATAACCAGTCCATACCCAAGATGATGTCGTAAGGCCTCGACACCACTAATAGGAGATCCCAGCCAAAGATCTCACATCATAGAGTATGTTCACCCTACTGGAAACCGTGTGTAATCATTGAATCATATCCCATAGGAGTCTCTATCTATATAGATCAAGACAACGGCTCCACTGGAATCTACAAGCTCCGAAAGGGGGTAGTGTCAATAAAAGAATGATTGGAACCTATGTCTATAAGTGATATTCCTAAGGTGGAGTAGAAATAGATCGTACATAGTATCAACTCAGAAGTGCTATGGTCGAAGGCCTCAGCTACCTAGAGCTGAGCTCACCCCTTTCCACCTACTCCTTGTGGATGGGATGGACCACCAAGTGGTGGTGGCAGTAACACCTCGAATCACCACTCACCACCAACGGCACTACCAGCTCTTCTGCCACATCCACCTACTCCTTGCAGACCTCCTAGGTTTAACCTCTATCTATTCCTAGGCAGTCCTTCGACCATCTGATGATCATCCTTATGGTTGGTTGCGTATTCATGAGCTATGTGACCCTAACTACCACATGTGTAACAATGCCTGCTCCTCACATGACCGGCTCTGTCTCGGGTGCCCCGCCCAACTAAACCTGAATCCTATGGTCGTCCACCTATAGGTATGGTCCTCTTAGACCCCTATCACATTTGGGTACTGCCATATGCTGAAAACTACTCTACGTGATGCTGGGTGGGTGGTCTCACTAATGTTCACTAATCATCAAGAAAACACTCCATTAAGAGAGATCACTCTAACACTCCAGCCGACGTTGGGATGCTGAGAGAAATATTCAAAGCCCGGATCTCCCGCCAGAACCCATGCTCGAATGTCTGGGCCCTGAAGAATGAGTCACTCATAATATCATTGGAGTAGTGTGAGTGGTCGGTGAACCTTTCTGAGTACTGAGACATAGACATTTTTCAGTACTACAGATGAAGAAGCACAAGTATTTGCACTACGCAAAGGGTCACTTGGACAAACACTGCCCAAAACAGGTTCTCAATGTCTGTCCAGAGATGTGTCACCTCATTGTGAACCTAGAGCATCAAGCCCCACCATCTACTTGCTCCCGCGTGGAGAAGACTTGAAGCAAGTATCACTATGAGATCTGCTGGTGTCCCTACCAGTCGAAGGAATCTCACCTCAGCCTCTAGCCAATCCTCAGCTACTTTAGGGTCCGTATCACCTATGAACTTTGGTGCCCTCTGGCACTGTAACTCGTGCAATGCTCTCAATCGGAATGCACTATTTGCTGCTGGGGTAGGTGGCATTGGTGTCCCAATAGGTAATGGTACCATTGGTTCCTCCGTTGGTGCCTCTACTAAAAGTGGTCACTACACCGAGGCCTCATCACTCGGCGGGCTATCATAATGTACTATACCTAGAACCCTGCTTGGCTGTCTGCGTGGAGGCATCCTGAAAAGAAACAGGTGTGAATCAGTCATTTATTTAGACCTGGTGAGCTAACTCAAAGAGATCACAAAGTAAACCTTTCAAAACATGCATGAAATTTTTGTTTTCATGCACTGAGTTAGAAACCAGAATTCAGGGTCCTAGTGTATGGATACGTCAGCCACCACACCAACACTGAATCAATTAACTGATATCCATACTCATAAAACATATGACTTTTGCCGTTAAAAGATTAGATTATGATATTTTACGGTAGAACTGACTACTATGATACCAATTTCTCACAACCTGTCCCCCAGGGCCTGTTCCATAACTACCCCAAGCCCACCTTCCATAGGCCAAAGGCTGGTGACTAGAACTGAAAGGCATATTCCCTAAAACCAAGAAGACATTCCCTTTTTTATCCATTAAACTCACACAACTATGCACAAGTAGGTTACAAGAACAATGTAAAACTATATAGTTAATAGGGTGTGTACTGATAGAAAAAGGGTCCATAATACAAATCCAACTGAAAAGTACAAAGAAAACTGAAAACAACTCTTATGAACACTAGACAAGGACCCTAACTGAATCATAGGTAAAACTCTTGAATGGTTGTCTCTTGAGTATACCTCGTCTAATGTCTACCTATAATCTACCTACACAACTGGTACCCTCATCTGCTGTCATCATTTTCCATTTTCTGCACTAAACAAAACAAGGCGTAGGCGTAACATATGTAGGTGTGAGTAAAACAATACTTAGAGGAACCCCGAGTCCCTCAAAAGTCTAACAAAATCCCCAAAGGTGCATGAAAACAACTGAAAACCCCTTCTTAGGTATATACCCATTCATTACCTAAATTATCAAGTATACCCATCTCATTCATTAGGAAACCCAAGTCCCATTAATTTTAGAAAAAAGATCAACTGTTCCATAGAGGAAATCTTACCTTGAAGGTTACCCCCAAAGGGTATGTACCGAAAAAAAAATCCTCATAGAAGTATACCACCGAGGTATCACTACAAATGTATGTAGTACAAAGGTAATGCCACACAGAAGAATACCACAGAGGTAGGCCTCATCTCACACCAGTTATAACTTAGGTACAGTAGTAAGGATTATTAGATGTAAGTACTTAATAAACTTACTCTGTTGATAGGAAGACCCATGTAGGATCCTAAATCATATAACACCTATTGGATCCTAAATATTCAAACCCAAGTAGTATCCATGTACAACAAACCCACGTAGGATCCTAGTACAATATAGCCACGTATAATCCTAGAGTAGTCCCACATGGATTCCTAGAGAGGATTCATGTGGTATCCTTGAACATAGAACCCCATAGGATCCCAAGGAATAGACCCACATATGATCCCAATCTTATGTTATATACAGGTACATGGTTCCTGCTCTATGCTTACTTGACTCAGGGAGGATCCACTCCTCAAGCCAGAGGTTGATACTCATACTACCTCAAAGTCCCATGAAGAAGTATCACAAAGCAAAGACACATAATAGGGGTCTCAACGCAACAAACGGTGCATCAATCAGACTCCCGGTCAATATGTTATTTGCCTTTAAGTCCCGAGGTCCCGGTTGGATTCGTGTTCAATCCAACTCGGCCATACACCAACTTTATGCAAATCTCAAGTGGGTTATTCCTAAAGGACCATCTCAATCCAAGGTTTCTAGCACCACATATGGTCATTCAAATGGACGATTGTAGCTCATGTTATGATTGGATGAGTGGAACAAGGTTGAAATTTGTCCGGGTTTTGTCAGACCCTGTCCGACCGACCTTGTCCGACCCAGCCCGTAGGCTCCGGCTAGGCTCGTCGGCACAGCCCAAACCACTGGGCAGCCCACAGATGGGCCACGACTAGGTGGCTTCGTTGTGGGGTCTACCCCATCCACCCCTAAGGGGTGGTTCCCCCTAGGTACCACGAACGACAAGGTTGATCAGGTTGGGTGACAGACATGCCGGTGCCACGTGGTGTCAGCAGCTAGCACGCAAGACCCCATGTCCCGTTCGAATCCCCTGCTGGCTAGAAGGCCAGCCCACCCATGAGGCGTAGTCAGGCACTGCACCACCACCTACATCCATCAGTGAGACAACCTCCCTCCTTCACCGCCACGACCTCGTGTTGCGGCCCCTGCACACCAGGGGCTCAGATGTGCACCACCATTCCCTTCACACAGTTGGTCGTGCGCTGGCCACCACCATTTATCCATCATAGCCAACGGGCCGTGTCCGTTCTCTAGCTGTGTGGTTGTGCCGTCGTAGTTTTCCTGTCCAACCGGTGTGTCATCTACCACTCCCAAGCCCATCCAATGACGGTCGCCGAAGATCTTCCTTGGGTCACCGGGCGCACCCCGGGGGCCGTTCTTCATTATGAGGACTCCCACACTCGTATTGGGACGTCAACACCAATTCAATGCCACCAAAATTCACAAAGGTTTAGGAGGGTTCGGGTCAGGTTCGTTTGGACCGCACCCTTCCCATTAAAACGGTAGCAAGCAACATAGTTGTTCTTGATTCAAGAAGAATGAGAAGAACGAGGTAAGGGGTATTTGAAACAAAAATCCCTACATCAATTTCTCATTGACATCGATTTGGAGAGGAAAGGATGGACATTGGATCGTCATCATATAAGATGTTTCTTGTTGGGGATCCTTCGAAAAAATACTTCTTTAGAGAAAGTGTTCTTTGTTGGAGAGATTGCTTCTCCACCATTCTCCCATGCTCTCCTTTGCCAACAAATCCTCCAACCTAGTGGTGAAATTCAAAAATAATAATTTTATGTTTATTAATAAAACTAATTGAGTTTGCACATCAATGTGAGGGGAAACCAATAGTTACCTCCCATTAAATGGGGATTTCAAGTGTCGGGTAGTCCCCACCATTGAATTCAAATTGGGAGTTCTCAAGCCCGAGTGGTCCCCAACTCCAAATATAAAATTGTGAGGATTAAAATCCATAAATGAAATAATGCTACATTATTTTAATTTCTCCCACAAATTGCACAAACATAAAAATTCACCCTCGACCTACTACGGTCGAGGTGAAGGTCTCCTTAAACGATTATTGGCGTTGTGAGTTCAACAATGCCCTCAGATTTCAATTTCGTTCACCGGTTCAGATTTTTCAAAAACGCACTCGCACTTTTAATGAACGTAAATAAAAAATGTTCAAAAATTCATTATGGGAACACTGGTCCTCAGAATCCTAGGCTGAGAATTTTTTTGGGCTCTAATATTCCTATATAATTAAAAAAATTATATTGAAAATCCTGGCCTATACAATCCAAACACTGGTATGCCCACCAAAAACCATCATCTTCCAAAAAACTCTAGATATGGTCCTACGATATATCCGAGGAATGAAAATATCCCAAACACCTAAAAATAGGGGTATAAAAACCACCCCAACCTTCCTTGGAGAGAGTAGGTAGTCCTTCGGCCAATTTCCCTCCTACATTACATCAGCCTCATAGTTAGTTCTTCCAACCCAAAACCCAACCCTAACCCAAAATACAAGTCTCCCAATTAATCGTATGAGCTGAGAGATATGTTTCATCAGTTTATAGTGAGATTTGATAAAAAAATATGAAAAATTATTTGATAAATTCAAATGCATTAAAAGATGAAAACCGTGAAATTCTAATGGGGCAGCTGGCTATGGACGACGTAAATATGGATAATAGTTTCCTTCCCAGCACCACTAAATCCAATAATAGGGATAATACAATGCTTGTGACCACCATATGTGGTGTATAAAACCAAAATATCCTTTTAAATAACCACAAACTACTCAATATGAAATTCTGGTTGCATCTGAAAATCCAAATCTGGAAAATGTAGAATTTGTAAAATTGGACAGCAGCACTAGGAGCCCCCTTTTTCCATCAGTTCTAGATTAAAAAAACCAAAAATAAAATGGATTGAAAAATACTGAAAATAATGTGAATAAAAATCTACAAAATGAAGCTGTAGAGATTCCCCCAGTTGTAATAATCTTTTTCTATAATAATCCCTTTTCCATAAATATTATAAATACTGAACTCGTGATTCTAAACTACATATATATCTCATCATTTTAAAGAATATGTTCATTGATATCCCTTTAATGGAAGATCTCATTTGAATCTCATCATTCATAAAATCAAAAAGGAAAATATTCTCAAATAAAAATACTATTTAAGAGTTCACAACACAATTCTTAACATAGGAATGTAGTGTTGTTTTGGAAAATAGGATACCACCTTAACATTAGGACCAATAAATCATTGTCACCCCTTGCTCCTTTCCAAATTGAGGTAGTAAGTTTAACTGCTTGTGTGATTTGTGAGATAGCATTAATCTTATTCCATTGTCACTCTTTCAACACCTGTGACTTGGAGTTCCATAGCCACCCACTATTGTGTTACGTCTTGCTGGCAGACTCATCACTCATCTCGTGGGTAGGGTTGATTATTTTATAGTGGTATATGTAAAATGATTTCTTCCTGGATACAATATCTTTTTTTATATGGATAGTGAATTAAAGGTTCCTATCATTCTTGGTGGGATTTTCCTAGCTAAAGCGGGAGTGGGATATATATATATCAATGGGTAAATTTATTTTCAACCTGGATGAACAAATAGAATAACTCATTGTGTTTATGAAATTAAAAAAAAATCAGCCACCAAATATTTTCGAAGGATGGCCTTCTAGTTGTTGAATGTATTGTTTATGGAGAGGGAGATGAGTTTCTAAGGATGATATATGAGATCAATTATGAACCTAAGATCCCAAATACAACATGAATGGGGATGAGCTCATGTATTGGTAAAGAGTCTATTTATGATTATGATGGATAATTTTTTAATCAACTTCATTTGTTTTCATTAGAACATATTTTTCAACTAAGGAATCGTATAAGTGTGAGAATGTTTTTTAGGAAGTTCTCATAATGAGGAGGAAGTCGCCAATACTACCATTTTAAGGAGGAAGCATGTAGACCATGGCCCAAGAAGAAAAATTGGCTTCTCTATATTGAATCATGACCCATTCGTGAACTCAAACACCTAACTAGAAATCTATAATATTTTTTTAGAACAGGGTTACACCATGTCTATCCTTATCTCATCAAATTTAGATGCATTTCAAGAGGTAACTTGTTGAGTGTCTGGAATAAATAAAATTCCTTCACATTATAGTCAATTGTTGATATATGGGGATAATTATAGCATTCGTAATGAAAAACTACCATGTGATATGAAAGTATACCTAGAGTTTAAGCCAAAAAGAGACTATATTCCAGTATTATTAAAGTATATAGAGATTAATTGATCTGATTTACTGGATATTAGGAAAATTTTCCCATTTCTGATAGCCTATGGGTAATCCCATTCTATGTGGTCCCCAAAAAGAGTGGTTTGATAGTGGTCACCATTGAAAAAAAATGAGAAAATAAAAATATGGGATGTGAAAAAAGGATATTTTTTAGATTATACTATGTATAATGATTCTATAAGAAAGTACTAATATCTCATTATTTTTTTGGAAAAAATGTTGGAGTGTTTGGGGAGAAATGAATAATTCATTTTTCTTGATTGCTGCTCAGGTTACAAGAATATTTACGTTTCACCTGAGGATCAAGATAATGACACATTGACATGTCCTTTTGGGACATTTCCCTATCGTAGATACCCTCTGTCTTATGTAGTGCTCCATATTCAATTTTGTGGTGAATGGGTCCCATTTTCTCAGGTATGATATAAATAATAATTTATGTTTTATGGTTGATTTTTTTAGAAATTATGTTTGGGAACTGCATAGAAAATTTTGAACTTATTAGTTAAAGGTGTCAAGAGGCCATTGTGGTATTAAACTAGGACCTGTACCAATTCAGGGATACTAAGGGTGTTTACTTATTTCATGATGTTTCTACGATGGCTATGGTGGTTGATTATGCCAAGGTTGAGTTTATCAAAATGTTCACCCCAATGGAAAATGATAAAGGAATCAGAATTTTTTTTGGTAATGTAAAGTATTTCATGATGAACATGAAGGATTTATCCTAGATTATGAGACCGTTATGCTCACTAATACTTAAGGAAACCACATTTTTCTTTGAATATAAATATATAGAGTCCTTTAATCGACTCAAGGAGAAACTTATTAATTCCCTTGTGATCATTATACCTGATTATCATCTCAATTTTGAGTTAATGCTTGATACATGTGATTTTTCATTAGGGGTTGTTTTGGGGAGGAGGAATGATAAAAAACAGTCTGTTATTTTTTTCTAGAAAACTACAAGATGATTTCCTAAAAAAATTGGAACACTAAAATATAATTGGATCCTCTGTTTCATTCTTTTGAATGTTTTTTAAATTACATGATAGGGTCTGGTGATACCATTTTACCAAACCATGCTACCCTTATATATATTCGGAAAATGAATGATTACGAACCCATACTCATGTGATGGACCTAATATAAAATTGAGTTTGCCTTTGTAATTAATGATATGAATGTGTTGAAAATATAGTGGAAGATCACATTCCTAGGATTCCAAAAAACTAAAGTGAGGAGATAAGAAGGATAAACAATTATTTTCCTAATGTTCAATTGTTTTGAAGGTTTTATATAGAAGTAGTCTTTGTTTACAGACTATGCCACAATTTTTGAAGTATGATTCATTGCTGAATAAATCTAATATATCCATATAATGGTGTTCATCTATGAATTAATTTATAATTTCTGGAATGACCCACTTCTCATTAGGAGGTGTGGAAATAGTATTTTGAGGAGATGTATGGTTGATGAATATATATTTATCGTACATTAGAGGTTATATTCATTAAATTTGGTTAGACAGCTTGGGGGATAAGGGGATTCTCAAAAGGCTTTATAGGATTCTTTATACTATCCTACAATGTATGAAGTTGTTGGGAGTTATGTTATGGAATGAAAAAAATTTCAAATTCAAAGAAATATAGCAATATAGAAGGATCTATCAAGAAATAAATTCTAGAGGTTGAATATTTTATGTCTAGAGATTTTATTTAATGGGAACATTCCATACTCTTATGGGAATGAGTAAATTTTTTTAGATGTGGATTATGATTCCAAGTGGGTATCAGCAGTTTCCCTACCCAATAACTATACTTCTAGTATTGTGAATTTTATCATGACATATATCATTTCTAGGATGGTTTTTCCTAGAGAATTCATTACTAATAATGGAAATCACTATAAGGATTATATATTCTAGTGTTTAGTGGAGAGATTTGGATTATCTCATATGATAGGTACCATATAACACTGATATTCTGGTGGGAAGGTAGATGATTCAAAAATAGATCATTAGAATATTTTTGAGAAAACATTGCATATCTCATTTATAGACTAGTGAGTGCAGATATATGAGGGTCATTAGAAATACAAAACTTCTTAAAATCCCTCCATATGGATGACACCATAGTAGATACTTTTTGGGAAAACATTTCATCTTCTTATTGACTTGTAGAAAAAAATAATTTTGGGATGTGATGGCCCTGATCATTGATTTTAATCTTTCTAGTGAGAGGAGGTTGTTAGAGTTTAGTCTACTATAAGATATATAGACGGTGTCTTATGAGACTGCTGAAATTTACATAGATGGAACGAAAACAATTCATGGTTCAATCATTTAGAATTGGTTTTTATGGTTTTTTAGATGGTTATCTACATTAATTATAGACTGAAAAAATTTATATAAAAGTTAATGTCCATGTAGTAAGGACCTAATAACACTTTGATAGAGTTCATTAATGGAGAGGATGAGAGGATTAGAGAAGGGAACATACCATTCTCGGTCAATGGTCATAGAATAATGAATTTCATTGAAGGTCATCGAAATGGAATGGAATCCATCTCCAGGTTGGAAAAATGAGTTGTCTCAAGTCAATGTGAGGATTATAAACTATGTGATCCATGGTAACTAACCATTTGAAATTATGTTGTTTTATTTTTTATTTCAGTTTCAATATAATGACAACTCTTCCTACGTCAATATAATATTGATATTAGGACTGTCTAATAGTGTATAAAAACCATCAATTGCTATATATAGCTATTTATTCCAAAGATATGGCAATTGAATCCCATGGGAGTTCCCACAACATTATATAGAAAACATTTATTCCACTCAATCCTTGGCTTAATTTTTTTCACGAGCTTTAAATAATGAATTATTATGTTTAGTTTTAGGACATTATGGTAATTGAGAGAAGTAATTAACTAGTGATGAAATAGATAATATTTATAATGAACATTAATGGAGAAAGATCACATAGTCTAAAATGGTTCAGTATGATTGATTTTTGTGCAATGTTTTTAATTAAATTTGTACATTTTTTATTTAAAAACAGGATAAGGGAGTGTGGTAGGATAGTTTTTGATGAATTTGGATTATGACCTTATGTAATTGGAAATTTTCACAGAAATATAGAGTACTCACCTTTTTAGAATACAAAACATCTACAAAACATTTGGATGGCAACTCAAATGGTAAATATTTATATATTTAGGAACTAGAGTATAATTGGAAAATGGAAACCCATTGTGAGTCTCTGAGTCAAGGGAAAAAGGCATGTTATGATAATAAATTAATGAAATTTCTAAATTCTTTCTGTTATATTCATATTTCATTGCACATAAAATATGTATGGGAAAATGAAAATAATGTACCATTATAAAAAATGATCTGATTTATGTGAGATGAATTTTGAATCCAGTTGAATAAGGGAAAATTTGACTAAATTTAAAATCATTTAATTTGAATAAATTAATTGATGAAATAAATGTGATATAATTTCTAGAACCTATGATAACGTGAGAATAAAATGTGCATTTGGTCTAGGATTCAATTAAACTTAATTTATCCGCTCACCAATCCATGAATTAGAACTGGAACAAAAATTGAATTTGGAAATTATGTCCGTCCATATATGAGACACGACATTGTTGATAGTAGATGAGTTTGTGATTCCTTTGATATGAAGAATGTGTTTGAAGTTAGTTTGTGACATATTTTCACCCCTTTCTTGTTGATATGGACTTTATTTGAGTTCTATTCATCTGTTCTCGATTTCATAAATTTCATCATTTTATGACCTCTTGGTAAAATATTCTCTTATGATTTAGAAATGTCAATAAGCATGAATATTTTAATGTAAAACAATGATGTTGGTTTGGGGGAGTTTTAAGTAGATTTTTTTTCTTGTTAATTTAATATTTGAATTTATATTTTTATTATATAGGTGTTGTTAGTTTAATGTCTGAATTTGCAATGGATACTGTATGACTCATTGTTGTGGCATCCCACCCAACTCGCAATTTTTCTTTCTTCCCAATAGGGACTCATGAGTCACCACTCCACACTTTTCCATTTTTTTAAGAAACTATAACAATTCTTTGGAGACTGATATCATGATTCAACTATTCATTAATCAGTGACTACCATTCATCATTTACCTCACCTCTTCCTAGTGGTGATTCATGTCTCGTAATATCTCATCATCCACATTATAATACAACTATATAATATCTCACTAATTCTTTCACCCAGCGATACATTACACTTGTCTCAATGACACCATCTGAGATACTAACACCATCCACACATTCACTATCTCACATGAACTAAAAAGTTGAGAAATTTTTCACCATTACATATCCATCTCACTATTCTAACCCGTATCTCCATCCTCTGTTAACCATTCACTACATCCCAAAAATATTATTAGCAGCATTATGAAAACAAAAACTGAACAACTGTAATAATCCAATACAAACATTAGGATTGAAAATCAAGACAATTATAGAAGAAACACTGATATTTGATAAACCAAAAGAATATGAATTTGACCACAGTATAATCAAACACAACATCATCTTATGTCTAAGATGATTGAAACCCCCAATCCCAAAAAAGTGAAGAATAAATATTAATATGAAAGAACAGAATCTGTTATAATAAAATTTATAGAATCAAAACTCGGATCTTAACCTCCCAACATATCAATGATGGAATCGACATGGCCACATCAACTGAGCTTCATCTCTTTACCATCACTGGATTTGTGGCTGAAACTCATATCCACACATCCCTCCCTTCCTCCACACCATTCTGAGAACTCTCGCACCCCCTTCCAAATCCATACCTCCCCAAAACCTCTCTAGACCAATCCATTGAGTAGTTCCTAAACTCCCTCCACCATTTCCCCCTTTTCCCCTATATTTTAGACCTCCTTGTGGTTGTCCCCTTCTACCTGAAACTGCCTCCCCCTCCCCCTTTTTTGTTTATTATTTATAATATTAAATTTAATATATATATATATATATTAATTATTATAATAATTTATTAAGAAGTTAATAACATTATTCTGATTTTATTTAATAAAAAAACAATATATTATATTGAAAATATCATTTATTAATATTTTAATAATGGTTTTAAATAATTTATAAAAAAATCATTTTTTATTATATATAATTATTTAATATTTATTTATAAATATTAAATTAATAATTTCATTAATATTAATTTAAAATATATATATTTTAAAATATATGTGCATATTTTAATATATAAATATATTTTATATAATAAGTAAATTAATTTCCACTATTAATTTTTTACTTGTGTTTATTTTTAATAATTTTTATTTATTAATTATGTCATTTATTTTCCCTTTTTTATATTATTTATTTACATAGAACATATAATAATAAAAACATATATATTAAAATATTTTAATTTAATTAAAATTATTTTTAATTAAATTTTTAATAGTTTTCTATTTCAGGAGGGGAGATCGTGGCTCTTGGTGGGGTATTTTCATTCTATTTTGAGGACCTTATTTAGTGATAGATGTAGTAGAATTGTCATTATGAAGGCACCACATGGATGATATGGAATACACACGAATGATTCTAGAGAGTTCTAAAGGGTGAGGCATATAGTTTTATTAGAGACATGACCATTTTTAGAGAGGATAATCGACCAATTCAATATGTACAAATCCAGACTGTAGGAAAATAATTCCAGAGAGAATTATTATGAGAAGTGAATTCTGTAAAGAGGAAGAAACATAACATTTCAAATCCAAATTCTAAGGGAGAGATATTAGGATCTATACCTCACATTTTTTACTATCACATTAGAGCAGTGCATATATATCAGCACATTAGAGTGTCTAAAGATCTAGTAGGGAGACTGGAATATTTTCCACATTGCTCTATTTTTTTGCAAATTTTTGATCATTGTGAAAATCATTATATTTAGATATTTTTATATTCTGAACTCATCTTTGGTGGGAGAATCTCTTTTGGGGGGAATAATATTATCCGATAAACCTTGTTATTTAATATTATATGCATGTATTATTAAACTAGATAGTCTCTATTTATCCACATTTTAGGAATGTTATATTTTCCAAATAGCACAAATAAGTTAAAACTAATATTTTTCAATAACTAATTCAATATATTATTAATCTAGGGTTCCCACTAGTAGGTGAACCATACTCAAATATAGTGACGAAAATAATTTCAACCAATATTGGGGATTTTTTGGTTTGTTGATTGGCTCTTTACATGTGTTCATGTGACTTCTATAGTTGATAAACTATGGAAGTCTCATATTCAAATGTTTACGAGATGAAAATTTTTTCTTCATACCTTATATCGTATCTCAAAAATTTATCTTGAGTGCATGAACACAATAATACAAATTGAAGTGTGGTAGTGGACTTCCCCATGCTCATCCATGGATTGTTTTTGTTGTTTCCTACTTATTTTCTGTACTATTTTCTTGTCTTCTAACACTCACTCACAATCACATTCACTGATAATTTTAATCACTTCTCAATTTTATCAACACCATATTTTTTTGTGTTTTTTTGTTGTGTTTAATTTTTTAGTCCCCATGATCAAAATTTTTCCCACAATATTGTTCGACAATATCATAATACTATACTAGGTAGTAGTTAGTTTTATAAATTTTTAACTTTTCCACACTCAATGATGGACACTGTTCAAATTTTATAATCATTTTCCGAGAAGTTAACGAGTGATAAATTATAAAAAATCAATAAAAAATCATATATAAAATAAAAAAGAATTTTTAAAAACATAAAACCCAAAAAAGGAGTAAAAAATAAATACATAAACATTCTAAAAATTATGAAATACACAATCTATAGAAAATCCTTAAAAATTTAAAAAAATATGCAACTCTTGTTGCATGCCTTATAGGTCTATGTTTGAAATCATAGAACCAGAAAATCCCAAAAATGATAAGAACATGAAAAAAATTAAAATGAATAAAAAGTAAGTAATAATTATAGACAATGGGGCTAAAAAAAATTCAAACCAACATGGAAATGTTAGCCAACTAGGATATGAGATTGTTTAGAGGAACAATTTGAAATAGATTTTACTGCATTAGGTTTCTAGTAACAAATATTACATTAGGCTCTATCAAATATCATTGAACTATGAAATAAAATAGTCAATGTTGTGTCAGTTTCCTAGTTTCAGTGGTATTCCTTGTGAAAACTCTCATGACATCATTAGGGATATAAATTATACTGTCTGATAGCATCCAATATGAGGTATATGTGAGGAATAACATAATAAGAGATTGTTTCCCTTATGAATAATGGGAAATTCCATATCATGTTTTTAAGATCACGAGTTAAATATATATGTCTCTTGGGATAATGTCTATAATTCCTTTACCATGAAATTATATCATAGTAGGTTGACCTATGAGATAAGGCATAAGATCAATGGCCTCGTAACAGGTGAGGGTGAGTTATTTCATGAATCCTAAACATGATTAGGGGAATTCATTGAATGTTTCCAAACCACTATTGCACCCTCAATTATTAAGGGAAACAATCTACTACAAACTCACCCTTTCCTCCAAACATATGTTGATCAGTCTACAAGAGGGGACTATAGAGATTGGATAACTGATGAGAAGTTTTCTGGAAGAAGAATCATTTTTTGTAATTTACCAACCCCATCACCTCATGACATATCCCAGGAATCTGGGTTCTTTAATTATAACACCCAAAACACTCTTTGGGAAACGTTCCTCCACTGTGGCATGTATGGGAAGTCCCGAAATTGTTTTCCTAACATTGTATGCCCATCCAACATATTTATAATGATAACTTTTCTAGATAAGGAAAGAGGTTGCACCCTAAGGAGGACTATTTCTCCAAACCTAAAATCAAGGGTATAGGAACCCACCAATCCCATCTAAGATGGATCATGCAGTCTTTTTTCATATATCCCCTCATGGATTTCAACATCCCCCAAGATAGTAGTCTCAAACTCATCCCCAACCCCAAAACAAGTATGAGTTATTTAATTATAGAGAAGAGGTGGGGGATTTGTCTCATCTGATGATAGGTTGATTTGATGAGAAAAATACCAAAATAGATTTTGTTAAAATTCTAATGAATTCATGAACATAAAATATTAAAATTCCAATTGGGCAGTTGGCTAGGGATGTGAGTAATATAGACAATGGTAGGCTTCCCAATAAAACATAATCCAATAATAAATAGAAAAAAATAACTAATACCACTATAAGGATGCCTAGAAAACCACCATGTCCATAAAAAAGATCCCCAAACAAGTAATGATGAAAATTTGGATGATTATAAAAATCCAAATCTGTAAAATGGTAAATCACTAAATTAAACCGGGTCATAAGAAGAACCATGGATTCTACTATTCCATCAAAAACGAAAAAAATGGAATTATTGATAAATAAAGTAATGAAAATAATATTCTTTAAGAGGTAGCTTCATATATTTTCCATAGTGTGAGAAGATTTTCTCTTATAACCCATTTTCATAAATGACTAAAAAACAAACACATTATTCTGAACTAATTAAAATTTTGATCTTTGTTAGGAAGAAGAACATCGATATCTCATTCCTAGAAGATATCATTCGAATCACATCATACAAAAAATCACTCATGAAAATATGGGCAAATAAAAATGAACATGGAAGAGTTGGACACCTATAGCTTGAAAGAGGATTATATTACTATTTTAAAAACTAGGGCACCATATAAACATCAGGACCCAAGGTAATTTTTATCCCCTACACATTTATGGATATAAGTTGAATGTTTAACTTATAGTATGATTTGGTATCTAGAAAAAATATGATTCCTAGGTCACTATTTCAACACTACAGACTAAGACTTTTACAAACAACCAATTTTATGTTACTACATTTTGATATATCAATCACTCATATAAAGGGAATTGTAGAAGAGTATCTACGGGGTAGTAGGACATATCTTTATTCGTGAAGTATTTTTCATTCTTGACATACAGTGTTACCATAAGGTTCTAATCATTATTGGCAGGCTCTTCATGGTTATAGGTTGTGCTATGATATATTTGGAAAAGTGCAAACTAATCTTCAAACTAGGTAAAAAATAGTAAAATTTAATGTGTTTATGCAAATGAAATAGGATACCCACAAAATCATTCCCATGGATGGTCTTCTAGTTTTTGAAATTACTATTGATGAGGTGGATGATGAGTTTATAAGGATGGTAGAGGAGATATATTGTGATCACGATATCAATGTTACCACTTGCTTGGGGAAAATCTCAATTAAGGAGGTTAAGACTGTGGACGATTATGAGGGATTATTTTCTAAGATACCTGATGAGTTTTCATCGAAACATATTATATATCCAAGAGATGAATCAAAATGTGGGGAATATGTTTTTGGTAGTTATAGTGATATAGAGGAATCATTCAATACAACATTCATCAAGAGGGATCATGAAGACCAGGTCCCACCACATTATATGTGACCTCTATTTTCTGAATCGCAGCCCATTCATGATCTCAAACCCCTCCCTTGAAATATTAAATATTATTTTGTTGAAGAGGGTTCCACACAACCATTCATTATCCAATCTAATGGTAAGTAAAGAGGATAACCTATTGAGTGTTTTGAAGAAATACACATTTGTCTTAGGATTTTCATGTGATGACATTATGGGGATAATTACAACCTTCTCCAAGAAAAAAATTCCAATGGAACCTGAGTGTATGTTTTGAGTAGAATCCCTAAAGAGACTCAATCCCAACATGAACGATTTTTTTAGAGAATAAGAGATAATTTTGTTGGATGATGGGATATTTTTTACTTTTTCTAATATCCCTTAGGTAAATCAAGTCTTAGTGGTACCCAAAAATAATAGCATGATAGTGGTCATGAATACAACAAATTGGAAACTCCGAACAAGGGTAGTGAACAAATGGACCGTTTTTATAGAATATATGGTGTTTTATTATTCTACAAGAATGGATTACTTTCCCATTCCATTTATCGATAAATTATTTTAGAGGGTTACATTAAATTAATAATTCTTTTTTCTTGATGGATACCCTAGTTGCAACCAGATTTCTATTTCACACGAGGATCAAGAGAATACAACATTCACTTGTCCATTTGGGACATTTGCTTACCAGTGGATGCACTTTTTATTATGTGATTCTACTAACACATTTTAAAAGGTGCATGATTTCCATTTTTAAATATATGATTGGAAGGATAATTGATTCTTTTGAGGATGATATTTTGTTATGGGAAGAAATTTTGAGTACTTCTAGGAAACATTAGGACATATGATGGAAAGGAGATAAGAGACCAATCTGGTATTAAAGTGGGAGAGGTGAAATTCATGGCTTTGGAGAGTATAGTATTGGTTCATATTTTATTATAGTGTGGAATGGGGGTTTATAATTCCATGGGTAAGGTTATCGATAATTTTTTTCCTCCAAAATATGTTTGAGGAATATTTTTTTTCCATGATGGGTTTTATAGGAGGTTCATTAAAGATTTATCTAAGAGAACATGAACATTTTTCACAATATTAGTTGAGGAATCATCCATTTTGTTTGATGAGAAATGTACATAGTATTTTTATATTCTCAATGATAATCTTACTACTTCACCTATGATCATAGCCCCAAAATGGTAAATTCGTTTTTAGGTAATGGTTGATGCATGTGATTTTGAAGTATGAGCTATTTGGGGTAGAGGAATGATAAAAAACTGAATGTTATTTATTATTCTAGAAAGTTGTTGGATGATTCTAATAAAAAATCTCCATCATCGGGGATGGAATTGGTTGTTGTGATTTTGTATTTGTAAAATTATTTAAAATATGTGATAGGTTCTAGAGTTATCATTTTCACAGACAACACTACGCTTATAAAAATTATTTCTAATAAATATTCCAAACCCAGTTTCATGAGATGGACCATACATCTATAGCAGTTTGACTTGGTTATTAAGGATAAAATGGGTCTGAGAATATAGTTGAATATAACTTTTCGAGGAAACCAAAAACACATAGTGATGTTCTAAGAGATATAAACACTTCATTTGTTGATGAATAATTGTTCTCTAATTTTGTGCAGTAGGGTTCTTGGTTTCAAGACTATGAATACATTCTATATGGAGGTGTCATGACCAATCACATCTCACATAACCAAAAATTGACTCATCTTGAAATTGAAATTTATTTAGTGATGACCCTCTAATATTTAAGATGTGTGATGATGGTATTTTATGGAGATGTGTGGTTGAGTACGAGATGTTACTCGTACTTGAGATATTCAATTCATCATAGTGGGGTCGCCAACACGGAGGATAGATGACTATTAAAATATTTTCTTAGGATGTTTTTTCTAGAATAATTTGTTCAATGATGCTATGTGTTTGTTTATAGGCTCCAAAAAATTTCAAATTCCTAGAAATGTAGGAACAAGGGAGAGTTTCCTCAAAAAAGGAATTTTATAGTTTGAAATTATTTCTTTCTGGGGCTTGGATTCATTGGAACATTCCAATCCTTTTATAATATCGACTAAATATGTTTATGTATAAAACATGTAATTGTGGGTAGAGGAATTCCTTATGGAAAATAACTCTTCTTATTATGTTCCGATTATTTTCATGAAAAATATAATTTCTAGTTTTTTTGCCTAGATAATTCATTTCTGACAATGAAAGAACATAAAAAATTACATGATGAGGTGTTTAATAGAAAATTAAAGATTCTATAATAGGACATGTACCACCTACCACCCATAGTCGAGTGGGATATCAGAAGGATCAAATAGAGAGCCAAAGAAAATTTGGGAGAAATAATTGTCTAACACCTAGAAAGACTAGTCATTGATGATATATGAGGCTCCTTGGGCCAACAGAACTGCTTAAAAGATTGTCATCGGGATGTCACAATAGTTGATTCCATTTGGGAAGAACTGCCTTATACTTGTTGACATAAATCTAAAGACATATAAGACATTGAAGTGTCTTATCATTGATTTCAATTCTGTTGGTGAGAGGAGGCTATTAGATCATATTGAGCTGTATGAGATAAGGAGGGTGTCTTATGATAATGTTAAAATATAGAAATAGATAATAGAGTTATTTCATGAATCAATCATTCATAATAGGTAGTTTATGTTTAGTTAAAGGGACATTCTCTTTAATTATAGATACTAACTATTTCCATGGATATTGAAGACCATATTGTTTAGACCCTTTACCATTTTGGTAGTGTTGGTTAATGTAGTTGTGGAACTGATTGGGGAATAGAACATACCATTCTGGGTTAATGGTTAGAAATTCAAGTATTTATTTGAAGGGAACCCAAAGGGCATGGTGTTCATCTATAACATGGATGAATGAGTAGTATCATGTCTAAATAAGGACTATTAACTGAATGTTACATATGAACTAAAACATTTTCTTTATGATGTTCTATTTTTATTTTATTTTATAATAAATATATCTTTTCCCAATTGATTCTCATGTAGGTGTTATGTCTATCTTATTGTGTGTAATAACTAGTTTCTACTAGATAGGGTTACTGCTTCAAGAAACTCAACAACTAAAAGCAAGGTAGATTTAAAGATAATCATATGGATTACATTTATTTAACTCAATCCTCTGTTTAATTTTTTCATGACCATTAAATTGTAGATTCTTATGATTACATTATAAACTTGTAGGTTATAGAGAGAAGTAATTTCTTGGTTCTAAAAAAAAGATAATATTTTGAATGGACATTAATGGGAAAATCTCATAAAGTTAGCGACATGTTTTATTAATTTTTTTCATTGTTTTATTTTTTGATAATGTTAACTACATGTTTCAAGTTGTTAAGTGTGTGGGAGTCCCTAGATTTATAGTGAAAAATTATGAATATATTTACTATTTATAGAGTCATCTAATTCAATATAATTAGTTGTAAACATAATTGAACTAAATAGTGAAATATTCTTTCCCCAAAAGAGTCACGTGGATTATGGTACTGATGTATACACAATTCATTTCATACTATCAATAAACATTGAAAAAATGAAAATAAAAAGAAAATAAAAAATAAAATAAAAATTTCTTTTTTTGTTTACATTAGTATTTAGTATATTGTTTTATTTCAATTCATTCCATTGTGGAAAATTATTCTTTTTGAACTATCGTGTCAAAACACAAAATCTATTTCAAAACATTTTATATTGACTTTGACCTTAGTATTCATCATTGGGGAAAATGTTGAGATTTATGTGTGTAGGACAGTGGTCATTCAATGGTAATTTAAAATTTCACATTAAATTTTTGTTTACAAAATGGTCAAATTTATTCGATTTTTTTTCAAAATTTCAAACTCATCGTTATCCCACTACATTTATTATTTTTCTAACTATTCTCACTTGGAAGGGAGTCATGTCATGCCTATAACCTCATTATCTATTTGAAATTTGTTATCAAAACTATTTTTTCTTATCTGTTTATTATTAAAATAATTTATTTTGTTTAATAATAAACAAATATTTTATTTTTTATAATAAATTTAAATCAAATGTGTTTCTATGTAAAAGTTTGTTTTTAGTGTTTAGTTTAATTATTTTTCAACAACAACATTTTATTAAATTATTATGCTTTGTTTAAATTTATATTTATTAATATTTTTTTTATTTCATTATTTTATTGTTATATATTTTCCAAAATAATAATTTCATTTAATAAACAAATTCGTTATGTAATTCATTTTCAATTTAACAATATTTGATCCATCAATTAGATTAAATATTTATTTTAAAATTAAAAATAATAAATTCTCTCTAGTTTTTAGTTCCTTAAAAATGATATTACATTTACCTGTTTAATTATATTAATTTAAAACATTTATTTTAATTTTATTATTTAATTTTTGAAATTCATTTTACTAAATAATTTATAGATTAATTTATGAAAATTTATTTAAATATTTTTAAATGATTTTAATTAATTTGTTGGATAATAGATTTTAATATTAAATATTTTAGTTCATCAGGATAACGTGTAATTAATTTCATTTTGTTTTCAACATTGTTAATTTTTTTGTTTTTTATTTTATTTTTAATTAAATATTTTATTTTATTTATTTATCATTAAGGTTTTTCCCATGTTACTGGAAGAATTTTAAATAGTGACTCAATGATTCATTGTTCACCCTTTTCCATTTTTTCGAGTCACTGTTACCATTCATCACAAAATTGTCTCACTATTTCACTATTTTTTCCAATTGTGACTCTTAGTCACTAATGACCTCATCTCTTCCTAGTGTCTAGTTATGTATCACTATCATACATCCCCCTTTGTCTCACCACTACCTAATATCTCACCAATTTTTTCACTTCACGCACCATTTATCATGTCTCAGAAACACATTCTGAGACACTGACACAGTCCACCAATTCGTTGTATCACTATCACCACAATAGTGATACATTTTTCAATAGTCCTTCTCCGTCTCACCATTCCCACCTATCTCTCCATCCTCCTTCCATGAGTCACCGAATCCCCTCCATATTATCAATAATAATATGAAACAAAAAAATAAAATATAAACAAATCTAGTACCAGTTGTAACAAAAAATATCAAGACACTACTGGAAGAAAAATAGAAATTTGAACATCACGTAGAATTGAAATTTCATGGAAGTTGAATAAAACACTATAAAAACTTATGTCTAAGAATATAGAAATACAAAGAACCAACCAGATCAAAATAACATTTAAAATTAATGAATATAATAAATTCAAAACATATTTCCCAAATCGATAAGTAGATTTGAACATCCCAACTTACCACCGATTGAATCTAGTCGGCCACCACAGTTGAGCTGTATCACCTATCCTTTTCAAGATCTGAGGCTGAAACCCTAATCCACTATTCCCTTCAATCCACCACTCCACTCTGAGGATACCCACTCCCCCTTATGATGTCATACCTCTAAACAACCTCCCTTGGACGAACCCCTTAGAGTTTTCTATCCTCCCTCCATCGTCACCCCTATTTCCCCATTACCATCGACATCACATACATCTCCCCTTCTTCCCCCTTATACCTTAAACCACCCTCCTCTATTTTCTTTTTGTTTTTTAGTTATTGTATAAAATTAATATATATATATATATATATAAATTGTAATAATGATTAAAATATATTAATAGTTTATTAATAATTTTATGTTTTATTTATTAATAATTTAATATATTATATTTAACATAACTGATTTAAATAGTATAATAATATTTTCTTTATTTAAAAAATTTTAAAAGTTTAATTAGAAATAATTATATTACATTGATTTATGAATAAAATATTTATTATTTTAACTATATAACACTAATATTTATATGAATAAAAATATTTTTATATATTTTAATATATACACATAATTATTGCAATATGTATTTTAATTTTCACTATTTATTTCTATTTTGTTTATTTATAATACTTATTATTAACTAATTATCTCATTTCACATATCCATTTTTAAATCAGTTTATTTATTATAATATAAAATAAAATAATAATAACTTGTAAGTTAAATTATTCATATTTAGTTATAGACTTATTTAATTTGATTTTCTGTCTCATTAGAGAAGATCAAGGCTATTTGCAAGTTAATTTCATTATGTTTCAAGGACCTACTTCAATGATAGTTTGGGAGGAAAATGCAGCATAGAGGCACCACAAGCAGGCTATTGAAGATATATACATTATTCAAGAGAGTTCTATAGGGTGAGGAGATGAGTTTAATTGGAGACCTCACCATTTTGAGTGAGGATCATTGACCACTTCAGTATGTACACAACCACACTGGAGGAAAAATACTTATCGAGAGCTACACCTATAGAAGGGGCTTCAGTAAAGAGGCAATAACATTTCATTCTCATTTTCAATAACATGTTTGTATATCAAGAGACATTCCTCACTAAATTCATCATCATGTAGGGGAAGAGAATATAGATTATCACATCAGAATATATAGTTATTATGCATGGAGATTATACACTTTTATTATTTTCTCTATTTTTTTTGTAAATTGTGTTTAGAAAGAACATCATTATCATTAAATCGGTTAATTATATGAACTCAACTATGCTCATCTAATATCATTAGAGGGTAATTATTTGATATGGTTAAATTATTTCTTCCCTAGTTCATTCATGCATTTTTTAACTAGATAATATCTCTTTCTCACACATTTTTACTTGATAGTTATACTTTAAAAATATCAAGAATCCATTGAAAAATATATTGATAAAATTATAAACCAATATGTACTTAATCTAATATTTCTAATGATATGTGAATCACACTCAAAAGAGAAGGGTGAAACTGAGTTCATCCTTCATTTTTGATTTTAATGCATTGAAAATTGGATCTTTATTCGTGATTAAGTGACCTTTAATGTTTATAGAGTGTGGAATTCACCTCACCATAGGTTTTTCAAATGAAAAATATGTCAATATACCAGAATTAGATCCAGATAATTTAACTCTAGTGCATGAATATGGGAAAACAATATTAAAGTCAGCTGGTGGACTACCCCTACTCACCCACTGACTATTTTGAGTTTTTTAAATTTTTATTATTCTTATTTTCTTTTCATATTGCACTCACTCACTCACGCATTCACAAGAAATTTCACTCACATCAAAATTTCATCATCACCACTGCTATTTAGTTTTTTTGTTTTTGTTTTTGTTATTTTGTTTAAATTTTTTGGTCACTAAGGATAAAATTAGTCACTTACTATGGTTAGAACATGTCTTACCACAATAATAGGTAGTAATTAGGTTTAAATGTTGGTAATTATCTAACACTCAATAATGAAAAATTCTCAGTGTATGATTTGAGAAATATATAGATAATGAATTTTGATTAAATGATTTTTCAGTTAGGTAAGATATAGATAATGAATTTCATCTGGAAAAATATCATTAATCATCCTTTGAATATAAAAATATCAAAATATATAAATTTGGAAAAACATAGGGTCTTTAAATAAATAAAAATATGTTGATTAAAATTTAACTTTCTTATAATTTTGTGTATAATACATTGATAGGATTGAAATAATTAGAAATCATTAATACCCTAAAAAAATTTTATTATGAGGAAACATAAATGAAATACATATTCTTGATAAACTAAATATGTTCCATATAAATTTCATAATGATGATATATAATTGATCATATAAATAACTTCATTGTAATTAAATTTCTGTAAATTTTAGTGGATGATATTTTTAGAGAACTAGTTTAGGTGATGTCATTATGCACTATACACTTTGAATTTTGGATTAAATAGTAATTTAAGTGAGTAACACTGTAATACTATCACGTTTCACATTCATATATTTTCCTATGCTAATGTTATACGAAGAGACTTATTGCATAGTTATTAAAAAATCATGATTAAACACATGAAATATATAGTGAAATGGACATATAGCTAAACAACAAATTTTTTAGAATGCTTAAGGATAATGAAAAAAATAATAAGAGTGTATTTATGTATATTTAATCAATTTAATATAATTTATTGACAAATAGATTCCTCAATAATGATTACAGTGAACTAAGGTAGGAATCTAAAAATATAACTCTAGATGAATATGTATAAATCCCAAAGTAGAAAATATGAGATTATATATTCTTTGTTTGACAAGAACATTAAGGTCATTGGATATTGAGTCCTATGATTTATTACAGGATACATCAAATAAATGAATCATAATTTAGTATCACTATGGTAGATATTGGAAGGTTAATATTGATAATTAAAATTCTGACCATATTGTGGGGGAAAATTCATATTCTGATTCAGACAATGAATATTAGAATATAAGAGTTGAAGGGTGTAATATATCCGGAATGTAGGAAAACATATTTTTTATAGGGAAAATCGATGATGTGGATATATAGACAACATTATTAGATAGTGAATGGAATAATTTATGTGGATATATTTACATAATAATATCAGAGAGAATATGATGATCTACTACTATGGTTTAGTGGAAGAAGTTATACATCTTAGAGTGTTTAAATCGTTGATGTTATAGAATGGATGTGTTAGTCACTATAATGACAATTGAATGAATATACTTTTATCCAAAGTATCATTGATGGTCAGAATTATAATAATTAAATTTACAAGGAATAAAACATATGAAAAAATGAATGTTTTATATATAAATGTAAAAAAATAATATGTAATCATAAAAATATGGACTTTCTCGACTTAAATTTTAAGGGGGAAACAATAGCGAGTTCTTATGGTGGATATCTCATATATTTGATACACAAAAAAATTTCTATATAAAAATCATTTTTTCAATATAAATCATAACAATGATTTGTTTCATAATTTCTTTATATGGATGGATTTAGTGGAGAAGGATATGTTATAAATGATAAATCACCTACAATCTATAGTGAGGAGTATATAATAAGATTTTTCTAAAGGGATGTATAACTTTAAAGTGGTTATATTAGACAATACTATTGAATTTAAAGAAAATCCCATTATAGTTATATAGAGGATTCATTAAATAATGATGGAGAAGCTAAGAATTATGTGAATTCACATGGGATTCTATAATGTTTTTTTAGTGAGGTTGTGAATTATTTCCTATATTTAAACAACCTAATTTAATATTCTATTATTGTAAAACCATAATTTATGATATATTGGTATATAAAGAATGTTAAATTCAAACACCTCAATGTATTTATAGTCATAAAATATTACCATTATAATTATTTGGATGGATAAAATAATGAATCTACCTATCAATTGTTTTAATTTTTTATTTTGATAATGAAAATTTTCAATTTGGAGACATAAAAAATGTTTCTAAAGAATTAAGGAAATGTTTAAATGTGTTCTTCAATCAATATATTACATGGAAGGATCTGAACATTCTAGGATATTTCAATTGGAATAATGTAACATTGAGAAAATTAATTAATTGTATCGACATTAAAATATAAATATTGTTCCATAGAATTCATGGGTAACAATATGTTAAAAATCACTTGTCCTTCCCATGTTCTTATTTAAAAAATTTCGTAAAATTAAAATTATATTTTCCTGAATAGATGATTCATATATTTGGAGGAACGTTCATCCTCAATCACTAATGGTTCTTTCTCAAAAATCTATAGTACTGGAAGGAACTGAACTGTAAAAAAATTATAGAGATCTTCCATTGTGTTATTGATTATATAATGGGATATAAATATTTTCATATTTTTACTTTTAAAAATGATTTAAATCACAGGATCCTAAAATAAAAAAAATATTTCTAATGAATTTTCATATGTTTTAATTGAAAATGATTAGAGAACATAATTTCCTCTAAGATTCAGGATCGTGGTAAATAATAGATTGACACATTGATTAGGAGTTCCTTTAAAAAATGAGTTTATCTAATAAAGTAACTTGTAGGATTAATATAGGGTAAAAATATATGTTATTTTCAATTGGATTTCAATATTAAATAGTGTTGATTTTATTAAAATCATATCAGTATTTATTAAGAACATGAAATTATATTAAGAAAAACTTTTGGATTAATTGGATAGTAATGATGTATGATATATGGATGTGATGAAAATGTCAACTCGAGGTAACATATATGGAAAAATGTATATCAAAAAATCAGTAGTGTTATAAGATCAATGGTACCATGGACATGAGAAAGGTATAATATATGTCCTCAATAGATTAATGAGAACACAATTATGTTGGAATAATAAAATAAAAAAACATAGTATAGGAGATGTTCATATAGAGTGTTACTAAAAATATATACAATCAGAATATGTTTTTAATTTTAGTTGGATCCCACTACATATCTACATAAATTAAAAATTATTTTTAGGTTTCTTGAAGGGAATGATCAACAAGATAATTATAGAGTTGTCCAATGGTTTTTAGAAGAACATTTCTAAAAAAAGATAAATTAACATTGGGTTTTTTAGTTGTAATGTTAATATTTTATAATAGGTGAATGAATATAAAGTTTTAAAATATATTATAAACTCCAATTACATAAATTTATTTTAAAATTATTATTTTTGAGACTCTCATTTTATTCTGTTATAATATATAATTTCTAAATTAAAACATCAAGACTTCATTGTTATTTTTATGTAAATGATATCGAATGTTACTTATAATATTGTATATACAAATAATTGAAATTATATAATAATTTTACCAAAAATAGTCATAATAATTTATGTATTGGGAAACTATTTGTGTATATTATTCACATTCAAAATAAAAGTGTAGTTAGATGACCTATAATGATAGAGAAAATTAAAGAGAAGAATAAAAAATCATTTATCACTAACATCAAAAAATTACATATCATTATGTTCTTAGAAAATGAAATATATTTTATAGATATAATTTTTTTGGGATAAGTAAATCATATGACATACTCAAATATCGTTGGTAATGAAATTAAAATTCTACCCATGAAATTTAATGGGGGAACCATTATCATCTCAAATCTTTTTGAAGAATCCTTCTTCTTCATACTGATAAATATTATAACATTTTTAAAGTAATGAAAACAACAAATAACAAACTAAAATATGAGTTCATAATTATAAATAGCATATTGAAATTTTCATATAATGATGAAATTGAATTATTATATGGGTTAAATAGGATAATATCAAAAAAGAATACAAATGGGAAAATGAAATGTTTTAATGGGTACCTAAAAATGTTTACATGTGCTTTAATAATATTTTTTCTAGGAAAATAAAAAATGAATGTGAACAATGAAATATCATTTACATCATTTAAAGAATATAAAATTTTCATCATTTATATGATACATTATTGTGTAGGAATGTAAAATCCTAGAGGAATAATGTGAAGAAATGTAAATTTCAGTGCCACATGGGATTTTATTAATAAAATGGTTCAAAAACCAGATAAAAGGGGATATAAATCCAATTTTAAAAACCATCATGTTTGTGTGTTGACATCGATTATTTTTAAAACTAATATAAATAAAATTTTAACATCTATTATATTGTATCTGACATTAAAAACCCATATAAAATTTTAATTTTTATATTATCTCATACATAACACTCTTGAAAAGAGGATTCTATAGATAATGAGAATGAGGAACTTATGTTTTTTACCCTATAACTATCTCAAATAAGTCTATATAAAATTAATAAAGGATATGCTTATGATTTCATGGGAAAAATATTGTTTACACACCTCTAATAGAACCTTAATACTAGAAAGGTGAAATAACCATGAATTTAATATGAGGATGTGTACATGAAAAATGTTTTTTGTGCATCATATTATAGAAGATTGAAATATTACATGGTGTGTACATGTATAGGCATTTCACTATAGTGGAAGTTGTTAGTATGTTTATTTTAAAACCTATAATATTTTTTTATGACATTTGGAATTGAATAATTTGATACATTAACGGTTCCAAAATCATTTCAAATTTTACTACAATAGGAAATGAATTTTATATGATTTGAATAATATGACTTTAGGGGGGATTTAAAAGCCTAAAAAATATTTTTTTTATCCTTTTTATCATAAATATGTCAATTGAATATGAATATTAGATATAATAGTAAGAATCTTGGAAATTAAAATAGATAAAATATATTTTCTAGATGTAGGGATGCCATTTTTTTGTTTAAGGGGGTTTTAGAGGATCTCGTAAGAGGATCCAATGTTGTGGAACAATTTTCGGAAATAAAAATAATTATTCAAGTGAAAATATTTCTGAAATGTCATTATCAGATGAAGCAAGATCATCTAAATTAACCTTCAACATTGAATATAATTTTATGTGATGTGTTAAACTATTGAATGATTTCTGTAATATAAAATTTGATTAAAATATTGACATAGATTGTTGTAATAGAAATTTTGGGGAGATTTTGTGGCTCAGATAGTCATGGATCTATAAAACATATGGTTGGATAAACATGTAGATGTGAAATTTTTATTCAAGAGAGTGAAGAAATATTTAAACTATTGTGGCTGAATTAGTCATGGTAATCAAAGAAAATGAATCTCACATGGGATAATTTTTTAGTGTAGGATTCCTTTATATTATGGAGGAATTAAAAAGCACAAGGAGGAATAAAAACATTGAAAACTAATTTCTTATTACTGGATAAGAAATTTAGTGGTAGTGACTACAATAAATTTCCACAGTGGATGAATATTATTGAATCTAGAGTGTGTAATTTTATAGTACATTAGAATTTTAGGTCACTAATATATAAATTTGACACAATATCTGGAGAACAATATAATGTAGAATAATTTACTATTATATCTTGTAGTTCTTCACAGATCATAAAAAAACATAGATGTCTATCAATGATTATTTTTTATTTTTGGTGGTCACACATGAATGTAGGATTGATGTTTAATTAGAATAAAACTAGAGGGAAGTCCAATATAATATATGGAAGAATAATATTTTTTAATTTTTATGAGATGTGGTAAATATTATGCTTATCACATAATAACATTCCATGATTGTAATCTATGCATATTTTTCTAGTATGAAAACAAAGTTATCCATTGGATTAGGTCCTACTACTGAACTGTGTAATATTAATTATTCATATACCCTTTTTACTGAATTTATTAGTAATTTTATATAGTATGAGTTTCTTTTATGTCATATATTTATTGGTTGGGGTGTTTAACATCCATTTTATTGAATTCATATCATATTGTAAATTAATGAATGTTTTATTCAAATAATGAATATCTAGTGGATTATCACCTAATCAGTTTACAAGTGGGTGGACTTGGAATGAAAATTTTATTTTACATATACAGTTTTATCATAAGGATTTAAAATTCATTTGAGTTTATTTAATTTTTGTTAAAAAAATTAGACATTTCACTTACTTTTCATCATGTTAACCAGTATAAAGACCTTATATTGGGGATACTAAGTGTTGAAAGAGGATTTTTCTCCATTGTGGGATACTAATGGAAAATTAATATCCATATCACTAGGGATACATTATAAAATATTTATTTTATTATTATTAATAAAATAATAAAATTATATATTCAAATACTTAATCCTTTATTGAATATAATTTCACATTATCATGTGGAATTTCTTTTGTCATGTGTTTGATGTTTGTATATACATTATTTGAAATGAGAAGAAACATAATTCTATAAATTAATATACTTTTGTTATTATGGTTAATATTAAAAGGATTCATTAAGTAAAATGTAATTAATTCATTAATGGTTGACTTTGTTAAAAAAATAAAAGTATGTTTTAAAACCATTATTATAAAAAAAGTTGAACATAATGAAATTCAAAATTTAAAAAAATATCTAGTTTATTAGTAAAATATAAAATAAGAAAATTCTAATGATTATCTAGAAAAAATAGTTTCATCGTATAATTTTTTATAAAAATAACTATTTTTTTATTGATGTTTGTAAATTACTAATGTAATTTTAATTACAAAAGTATTATATGAAAATATCAGTTGAGTTATTATAGTGATAATTAAAATGAAATAATTTTCTTAAAATTATAAAATATATGTAATTATCATATTTAAATAGATCTATAAATGATAACTAATAATATTTAATATAGAAAATGAGTAAGTACTTATACTATTATGATTTATTAAGGGAAATGAAATTAAGGTCCTAAAATCAATAAAAGGAGAAACGAATCAAAATAAAATAATTGTTTTAAATCATAATTAATTTTAAATTATTTAATAATGTAATAATATTACTTTTACATAATGATTTATTTACTGAATTAAAATATGTGCATCATAATTAGTTGTGGTAATATCATGATAATGAAAAATGTTATAAAATCATGGGATGTTTATTTAATATAATATTATTTTATTATAAGAATGGATATGAATATTAAATAGGACACATTAAATATTATATGTGTTATAATTATATTATAACTTAATTTGATTGATATACATATATATATACTCATTTTAGATAAATAATTAATTTTTCTCAAATTTGAAAATTTAGTAAAAAAATAAACAGGTAATATGATATTTGTTTTATAATGAAATGACTATTTAATTTATAGAAATAAAAATTTATTATTAGGAAAATTTATGTTGTAATATTCCCAATATTTTGTCAAAATATATAGATTAACTATGTAAAATTTGATATATAATGATGAAGGGAGATTTGAATGAATTTAAAATACATAATAACATTTATTCAATTAAAATATTACTATATTATGAGATATTGATAAAAAAATATTCTAAAACATTCATGTTGGAATTGAGAGGATTTTGATATATGGATAGAAAACATGGATATCATCCTTCTAGTGGTGTTAGATATGACCAAATGTATGGAATGAATATTTAAAAACATATGAAATGTATATATAATATTTATTTGATGTAAGCATATCATAATGATGGTGTGGAATTTAGTAATAATGTGTTTTGTTTCTGAAATGGGATTATGAAATTGTTTATAATTTTCATGGTGATGATATAGGATTGCTGAGTTCTTCCTTGGAGGATTGATGTGGGTTACTCATTGTGAGGACATAGTTTTCATTAATAATTTGATTTAAATTCAACTAATTACTTATATGTGAGGTTCTCTACTATTATATATGATAATTTTTTTTGTTATTTGTAATATATCCTATAGGATAAATGTTACACAAACCTTTAGATAGTGTACTCTGACAATGATAGGGTAAAAACGTAATTATATATATCCTAATACATCTTCCAATATTTTTGAACAAATAAAACACAATATTGCCACTTCATTCCTCACATATTGTCCAAGGTTGAGGTTCATGTTATCATTTATGTATTTATCATTTTTCGTTCATCACCCTATTAAAAGAAGAAAGGATGGTGAAGTATTAAGAGAATAAACATGGTTAACATCTACCTTTTTAATCATATCAATAAGAAAGTGTATTCCCCTATAATATTCTGATGACTAATAAGGTGTTTCAATATATTTTATATTTAAATATTTAATCGTGGATTATTCTACATATGTGAACATAATGATATATGTAGGGGTTTACATTAATATAAACTATAATATTGTTTTAATGTCATCTAATGAAATGATTCATTTCCTGCAAAATGTTATTTACATGATAGATTACTATTTTTTTTGAAGTTGTTAAATCACTACATATTATGACAATAGTATGATTCATTTCTCACCACAATATATAAAATTTGTGTTTTTTTCTAACATGTTAATATATATAAAATTTCATTTGAGGATATGTTATCAGATAATAAGTATAGTATAGAGATATTATGGATAGAATCTTGGAACCATTCTATTGAGTGTCACATTAAATTATTCCATATTTAGTTTTCATTGACCCTCATGTTTTTAGAATGAGATTTTATGTTTATATATGATTTCAAGTACTCAATTTCTGTCCTTAAGTGGACTTATGTTATACATGAATGAAATAGATAATATTATTATGGTTTTAATGTAAAATATTATTTATTAAGATTCATGTTATTAGGTCAAATTTCATAAATAGAGTTGATTTATACAATTTAATTGTCTAAACCCCATATATCTAGAAACTATATGATGGCCTAAGTGCGGAGTGTATTTTGAATTCAATTATGGGTGATTTTATCACTCTATGTTGTAGCATTATTTCATCTTAAAACATTATATTATAACAATTTATTGTTGGATATTGAATTTGGTTACAAAATAATCACATCATATTAATATTCATATATCACAATGTTTAAAAAATGGTTTATATATGGAGCAGTAATCATCTAATGAATCCCACATCTATGAAATTTAATGTCTCCATCGACTGTCTCTCCAATAGTAGGCATCAACTGGGGTTTCTTACATGTAGTTCACAAGTAATCACATTATTTGAGGGGATGTCACCATAATCTCATCACACCCTATTGTTGGGAATTTTCATGAACCCATTAACTTAGATAAAATCATTAGTATATTTATAGGGTCCTTCAAAAAATATATGGATGTGGTTCATTATGTAATTTTTAGTAACTAAATCCTATCAATAATTAATTCTAATAATTTACATGACCTATTAATTATATGGATTAATATTGTAATTCAAGGAGATTAGTTAGTATACTATGGTATTAATACACATTGATTAGATCTCAAAATTATATCATAATCCATGGAGATGGTGGGTATTTTTTATTTTAGAATCACTCCCATCAGAATGGATACAGACATATCAATGTGAAAGGTGTTAGAACCCCCATTGTTTTCCTCTACATAAAACGGAATTTCAAAAATTATATGGTCATGTGAAAACGAATAAATCCTGATGTTTAAAATCATTCATTATATATTTTAATTCAAGAGTATCCAAAAAATGGGTGGTATGTGTCATACTACAAGGCAGTTCATAATAAATAAATATATAGTTAATTTTTACTTGTTATGATGAACTCGCTTAGGAAGATGAACCAATTTTTTAAAATATGATTTCACACTAGAAGGAAATGTGGGTATCTAGTCGAAGGTGATTTATCAGGAATATATCCTAATTAGGCTAATATTCCTAGTTGGATGTGGCCCAAATATGTTGAAAGGACACAAATGGTATATTCACCCATAAGTAAGGAAATAAATGATCCCCCGAGGAATACTACCAGCACAAATGGATTTTGGATCTGTATGGTTTGAAATTTAAATACACATATTATGTATCCTATTTTAATAAGAACAATATACCACATAGCCATAGGGGTATATTATATTTTCATGTGTCGAACCAGACTATGCATCATTAATGTATATTGTAAATAAATATTTCATAGAGATTATTATCATGTTTTGAGGGTGTTTTTTTAAAAGGATTAAAAATATGATACATAGAGGGCCCTACTAATATAAATATTACCTGATATACCAAACATGTCATGGGGTTCAGTGAATACATTTCAAGTTGGGGATTGTACCTATTATGAGGTCACTAAGGAAATGTTATTAATTTTTCAAATGGAATAATAAAATTATATCTATATGCCAATATAATTCATTATCCATGTGAGAAACAATATATGATATAATATCAAGTGAAATCCCCTGGACTATTCGTAATAACTATTCAGTGGGACTTATACACTTATGATTTCTTATGTGGATATAACTAGAATTCTAATAAAAATTCCAATGAAAGTTATTGGATCCTTAAAACTCGTAAGGAATCATATCTACATTTATTCCCTCATTTATATAAGATTTCCTAAAAAAATTTATTATAGGAAATAAGAATTCATGAGGGAAAGTATAGGTTATTACTCTTGGAGGGATTCACTGACAAATTTGGCATGATTGATAGGGAAAAATCATCATAAATCCCTAAAAACCCATTACAGTTTCCTACTGATTGGGACCCTTGTTATCATTGTAATCCAAAGTTATAACTTTTGATGACATTTCAAAAAATAATGGATGTTAATTCATAGAATACATTTTATTAGGGGAATTAACAATTGAAGGGGTTTAAATTTTATTTCATCAACTGATCATAAATCTGAAATATCATTTGTTGGGGTATTATTTATTTTCTGCATATAAATTAGAAATTTGAGAATGAATTCTATACCATCAAATAAAATTCTACCAATACACATTAAATCATGATGAAAAGAGATTATATTTCTATATCAATGGTTCAAATATGGATTTGATCAAAATGATAATGGGGAACATAAAATGCAATGACTGTGTGATTTGGGCTATGTAGAATAGTAATCTAATTTAAATTATGAAAAAAATAGTTTTAGGATTGCATGATATATTCCCATATTTAATATTTAGGTAAATATATTAACCCAGCGAATCTTAAAGACATTTAAGGGAGAGGCTTGGGTGAGTTTTCTCGCTACAAGGGATGAATGACACCCATGGAAGAGGATAATGAATGTAGTAATCCTTGTGTACATGAATCATTAGTTCCTTCACCACAGTGTTATAAAAACATGTTCATATAAGTGTATCATGAATTCCTTTTAGATTTTTGGACCCTAAGATAAGTATACAACAACATAGTCCACTTCACTTTTTGTTTAAATCATTTTCTACGAAACATGGAAGTGAGTTAGAGAGAAGGGATAATAGAGCATATAGTGAATGATTCAATTCAAAAAAAAGTTTCATAAGGACCCTTTGGTTCTTATTTATAGATTATATACAAGGAAATTGTGATTTAGTGGTAGACCACACATGGTATGATTAATAAAATTAAATAGAAACTCACGTATAGAATGATGTATCACACATGGGAGATCGATGTAATGCATAAGAGGAAAAAATGAACATGAATTATTTTTATTTCTCAACATTTTCTAAAAGGTAAATCAGGGGAAAAGACATTGAATATTATAAACATTATTATAGGACTAGATTAATGGATAGGATGTAGAAACATTAGTTTTTAAACATTTCTCAAAACACATAGGGCTCATAATATTGGAAGTGCATTCCACAATTTACTCCTTCAATAAATTATATATATATTTCCTTCAATTTGAAAACTATATAATGAAGGTTTCATAAAACAAAACTCCCCCAGTACATAGTTATATCCATATTGAAATAGTTTAGATCATGTTTTGAAGTGTAAATTACCATTGTGTGTACTCTATATTCAAGTAGTATTTGTAACCATAAATTTTACATAAAGAAACACCATTTTGTTGGTGTAAATAGAGTCCCAATTGTGCATTCACATAGTTATCTTATAAATTCATGGGTTTGACATGTTCTATCCAATTCATGAGGTTTAACATATATACGTACTAAAAGGGACACCATATTTCATCAATGTTACTTTAGTTTAAAAGATCCGAAATTTTTTTCACTCCGTATTCAATTAAAAAAATCCATGATTGTCACGATTATTGAATTCTTTTTTGGGATTGATTTAACAATATCACTTATTGATTCTATGTAATCAGGTGATACTCTACGTTGAGAATTTTTAGGGGATATATCAAAGGGTAAGGCACAACGGTAAATGAACAAGGCCAATAAAAATGTTTGAAATCCCTTTTGTATATTTTTTCTATGCCCATATTTAATTATTTATTTAGTGATCAATTATCCTCTATTATTTCTTATCACATTTTGAATATACATATATACATTTATTCAATATTTAAAAATAAGGGATAGTAAATTGAACATGATTCTCAGAACAATGAATGTTGTATGTTTTTTTAGATGATAGAAGACATGAGAGTTGACCCACTATACACATATTATATTAAATATATACGGGAAAACTATGAATGAAACATAATGAATATCAATATTAACTATTCCTTCTATGGTAAAACCAATGTATCCAAATAAATATTAAAATTCTAATGTCATCATCCAATATTTCACACTATGAGATTTTATAATATTTTCACTTTGGATGTGATAATATTTCTAAAATGGGTGTATACATCATTAAGAGGGATACCACACCCACACACATTGTTCTCCACACAAGATAATATCCAAAATACTTAAACAATATATATTATTGTAAAATGAATTTTATTTATTAATAAATTTTCAATCAAGAAATGTATGAATGGAGGGGTAAGTTAGATGACCGGAAAATGTTCAACTGAGGAGGATGGAGCCTAAGTATATGTGGGAATTCAAATTCCACCAGACATAAACAGAGTTTAGAAGGATATTAAGCTAGTATCTATGTGTGATTTTATTAATATTTTTAATACACATATTTATATAAATGATGAAATTCTCTATGAACATTTTAGCCTTTAGAGTCTATATTCAAACACCATCCACCTGGATTATAGGGAAGTGGGAATAATTAAATGGGACATTTACAAATTATATGGTGCCCCAATATTGGGATACAAGTTTGATAATATTCATCCACCCAATTTATATTGGTTAGATCCTCATTATGCATCCCATTAACCCAAGTCCCTCATGTAGATGATGATTTATAATTTATTGTTAAATCATCTAATATGATGTATATTCATATTTGATTACTCTATTGGGGACATAATTAATAATAATGGTTATATAAAACATTGGAAATGAGCTCTAGGATGTCCCAAGATATATAAAATAGTTTTTTGTGAACCTATTATCATATGATTGAAACAAGATTATATATGGACTAAGGTTATAAAGTCAATAATATTGTCCCAAGAAATACCAAAATAGTAGTGTGTTTGGACATGTGGTTGGAAGAATATATTCTACCCATCCACGATTCTCAAAGTATTGTTTGTTTGAAAACATTCATAATGGTGGCCAACATTTCAAATTGATAGAACATGGTTTTCGATGTTACCATACATACGAAAATTAACTATATTTTTCAAAACCATAATAATGGAATAAAATCCTTCCATCTCATTAGGTATTTCAAGTATTATTGGGTTGGGTTATTTCACAATTCATTATAAATATAATGATCAGTGTAATTGAGGTTATCCAGGATATGTTCTATCAATATTTAGTGTTTTATCAAGAATTAGAACCTAATTTTGGATGGATTATAAAATAAATAAAATCATGATCATAAATTCAATTACTATTAGATTCACTACATAAATAAATTCCATCATTTGAGAGTATTGATAATAGTAATGATAGTAATACAAAAAAATATATACTAATCATAAATAATAATGTATTAGTAATTTGATTTAATTGAAATATTATTTATGAACCCATTCCATCTACCACGTTTTATATTAGTTTTAGTGCACATGGAGAAATGTTTTGGTTCTCTAAATTATTATTTCATGTTCAAACTCCCTATTGTGGTGAAGCCTCTATATATCATAATAGATTAGTAAAATATTCATGTTACAGTTATGTTTCTTTCTATAAATGATCATCCTTGTTTGCTTCAATGATATTCTCAATCCTGGATATATATGTTCCCAAATTGAAATTTGACAACCAGTATCCCCATTTCCATATCCACTGCTGGAAAAGGGAATTTTAGAAGGGTGATTACTAAGGACCATACAAAAAACAAATGATCATAATTAATAACCCATTGAGTAATCCACTCCCATATTTATCTAGTAATAATACAATAATCATCTAGAATATGAAAATAAAGAGTTATGTTGGTGTGACATTAGATGAAATTATAAATTCCTTATCAAACACCAATATCCTGAGAAATAACCCAGAACAAAATCCAATGAGGCCATCATGGGGAAGGGAAATGGGTTAGATAGTGTCTATTTAGGGGATATATATCTATATACCATTCTATTATCTAAGAGGGGATATTAAAATTATGTTAACTTATATCTATTGGAAATACATTATAATAGAATTTTAATTTCCTAAAAAAAAACCCCTCTGGAGCATTAACATTGGAAGTCATCCCATGATGGATGGGATGATTAAACGATAGTTATTAATTATATTCCAATACATTAATGTCAGATAACCTTACCATAATGAGGGTGCAGTGTGTTGTTGAAAATGGTACCATTGAATGGATACTTTTTCAGTTTTAATATGAAAAAAGTTATGAAATTATTTAACAAGAAGTGGTGAAAAACATAATCAAACACATTCATCTAAAAAGAGTAGATGTAAAGACCAGAAAATACCATGTAATTTTTTAAAATATATTGGAATTTTACAAGTCTGTGAAATATGACAGTGTATGATTCTGAGGCCCAGTGTGCCCAAAATCAATTTCTGATGTTTTGTTCGGGTACGTTAAGTAAACGTACGAGTGGGTTTTTCTAACTTTTGAACCAGTGATCGAAATTGAAATCTGAGGGCACTGTTGAACTCACAACCCATGTTTTCATTTCAGAAGACTTTCTCCTCGATGATAGTTGGTTGGGTTTGAAAGTTTGTTTTTGGGTTTTTCGTGTAAGAATAAAACATAAATAAAAGTGTATAACGTTTTCATTTTTATTTGCAACACCCATATGGGAGTTTGGAGGTGGGGTCCATCGGATCTATACCTCCATGTGGAATTTTCAAGTGGGGACCACAAGACCTTAACCTACCATGAGAGGTTATAGTGGTGGGGACCACCTAGGATTAAACCCCCCTTTATTTGAGGGAAACTCTCAACCCCCCTCATTAATGTGGAGGCTCCTCTTTACTTGTTCCACATTAATTATTCCAATTCACATTCCTTTTATTTATTCCAATGTAAATTATTTTCCTTGAACCTTTTTCAATATTTAATAACCGAATCGTTGGAATTTAGGAATGATCCAAATAAATGAATCGCCCTAAATTCCACTATCGTTACCTACCTTCCCCCATTTCCAATAAATATGGAGCTTGGGAGGATGATTTGGGACAACATCACCAAGCCACGAACCGCTGGTATAGTGACGCGACACCCAACACTTGGAGGATTACGATCTCCAATGAAGAACGCGTTCTCCAACGATGAATGCGGGCCACAACAAATAATTCTCCGCTAATGAAAAAGGTTTACCTCCTTCGACATTCTTCCTTGGGACTTCTTACAATGTGTGACGTCCTTATATATGTTGAATCGACATCTATACTTCTTCTCGCACCAAAGTCAATGAACAAGGTAGGGGGATTGTTTCCATGATAATAATTTTCCCATATTCTTATGTTGGTTTCATTTACGGTTGGGAAATGAAACATAGTGGGAAGTTGTAAGTATGTCGTTCTTTTTTCTTGTTGAGCCATATGATACCACTCTAAACACAGACGGTGTGAGCGAAACTAACATGGCCCGACCCCTTCCGCCATTCTTCTATGTGGTGTTCCTCAGAATTAAGGAAGGCGACGATGGCGATGAAGGCAATAGAGCAACCTCATATGGCCACTGTGCTCATGTCGGCCTCACGACACTCCGACAAAACTGGCCGAACCGGACCCGCTCCCCCGGCCACACCATCGGTCAGCCGCGCCATCCCCCGGACGTGTCGCCCTTGTCGTGTCGCCCCTTTCGCGCTGCCTGGTAGCCTCACCACATTATTGACCCTTCCGACAGCGCCACCTGGCCATGACGTTTGCCATGCGGTTCACCCCGGCTCACACCACCCAAAAACCTCCAGAAGCGGTCCATGACAATAGATGTGCCATGTCTGCACTGTCCCACACCCCTCTTAGCACCCCGATTTCCCTGGACCATGCCCCTCTCAGTACCCGGGCCTAACTATCCCATGCCACTCACGAGCCCCGGCTGAATAGGCCCACGCCCCTCACGACACCCCGACCGAACTAGCCCCGCGCCCTCATGGAACCCACATGGTCGAACCGCCCTATGGCTCCCGAGGGCTCTAAGTCCCCACACATCCCTCATGGCCTTCTAGACCTCCCAGTGGACTTTTCCACATTACGGGCTGGGGTTGACCCTGTTGCTCGGGATGGTTCAGTTCGATCGGGTCGGACGAGACCCGGGCCCACTATGACCCATATACTTCTTTCTTACATAACTTTAACATTGGATGACCGTTTGAGGATCCATAAATGGTGTTGGTAACCTAGGAGTGAGATGGTCCCTTTCAGTGATACCCTACTGAGTTTAGAATTGAGATGGAGTAGGGCTAGGTTGGGTCGAGCACGAATCTAACCGGGCCCCCGGGACTAAATGGATAATAACTCACAGACCGGGTGTCCGATTGATGTGTTGTCTATTTCGTTGAGTCCCTATGACATGACAGACAATTGAGATAATTCTTCATGCGACTTTGTTGCAGTTGGGGTATTGAATGGGTGCTCATGGATCAGATCCTCTAGTAGACAAGCGAGCATAGTGCAGAGACCTAGTAGCTGGCTGAGACCTGACAACTGCTAACCATTTTGACTCGGAGTGACTCTACTAGTTACTGGGGAGCGCCTTTGTGTCGCGGATTACCGACAGTGAGAAGAACCTTGGTTCCGCGGTAGACCCACAGTACTCGACGGGAGGAGTACCTCAGCAGGCTACGAGGGGGAGCACACTTGGTGATGCAATAGAGCCTTGGTGGGCAGCACGCTTGGTGAAAAGACAAATCTATGGTACTCTATTGGAGGAGTACCTCAATAGTCCAAGGATAGTGGGAAGAATGCTTGGTGTCATAGAAGGCCCATTATTCTCGAGAGTGGAAGAGTTCTCTATTAGCCAAGGTTTCGACAATGTGACTGGGTATGTTACTTGATACTACTCCTAGAATAAAATCCTGGTTGAGATGAGTCTGTTTTTCAGTGTTTTCCTCGTGATTGAGATGGATCACTTTATAACTTAGGTATATGTATGGGCATATATCTATGTACAGTTATATGTTGATTTCATACTTTTTGGTTTAACCTTGTGGGATTTTTTGAGACATTGAGGGTCTTGGGGTCCCTACTGTGTATCGTTATACTCACCCCTGCAAGGGCTATTCCCGTACATTGTTGTATTGGATGCAGACGATAGATAGTGAAGCCTGAGCTTGAGAGTACCAGGATTGGATGGTACATAGAGGTGGTCCATATGACGTTTTGGTACACAGAGGAGATTAGATGATATGGATTGCTGAGGAGGTGATCTGTACCTACCCTTCTAGTAGGAACCCTGATGGATGGTCTAGTAGCTGACTTTCCTTTTTCTTCAGTTGTATTGTATCAATGTTGTACATGTGCATTCCAGTTGGGAATGTATTCTTGACCCTTTTACTTTCCGCACTCTTTTGATATACAGTTTACTTTGTGTTTCGTCCAGCTGTGTGCTTTCTTGTTTGTGTGTTTACAGGTTATAAAGGCAATGCCTTCATAGTTTTAGGAAATTACGCCTTTGGTGCTTGTCGCCAGCCCCTGGACTATGGAAGGCAGGCTTGGGGTAGCCACAACAAAGCCCTAGGGGATGGTTCATGACAAATTGGTATCAAAGGAGTCGGTTCTAACAAAGAACAAAGGACTTTGATATTTTCTATGAAGAAATAGTGTTAAGTGTAGTGAGTGTGGGATTCAGTTCAGGTTTTCCAGTGTTGTTGCGGCGGCCAACGTATCCATAAACCCAGACCCTGACTTCTGACTTCCGATTCAGTACAAGAAAACACTGATTGTGTGTGTGTTTTAAAAAGTTTTCTTTATGTCAGCTCAGCAGGTTATCCCACCAGGTATAACTTTTAACTATATTTTACCTATTTCTTTTCAGGATGCTTCCCTGCAGACAACCGGCTAGAGTTTTGAGAGTTGTACGCACTGACAGACACCGAGAGAAGAAGCCTCAATGTAGATCCCTCTACCAGTAGAGGCGCCAGCGGAGGCACCAGCGGTAGTATTACCCATTTGTCCATCGATTACATTATCCCTAGTAGTAGAGAGTGAACAATGCTTGAGCGCTTTGCATGAGTTCCAGCGACAGAGGCCACTCAGGTTCAGGGGAGAGACTGTAAAGACCCATAAAATTCAATGGAAATTTTTTCTTAATTTTCTTTGGGATTTTACAAGAACGCGGTTTCTGACTGCACTTGATTCTGAGGCCCGATGTTCCCGGAATTTTTACCCGAAGTTTAGCTCGGGTACGTTCAGTGAACGAAAGAGCGGGTTTTCCTAACTTTTTAACAGGTGCTCGGAATTGAATTCCTAAGGCACCGATGAATTCACAGCGCTAGTAATTTCTTAGGAAAATTTTTTCGGAAGTTTCATTTACACTGGAGGAGTTGTTAAAAATTGTGGAAGATAAAAATAAAAGTTTAGTTACAATTTTTATTTTCACTAATTGGTTAATCTTTTAGTTGAAGTTGGGTAACCACCCATGAGAGGTTATGAGGGCGGTGGTGCCCACAAAAACACGACCCCTTCATTTTCCCTTATCCCCCTTAACCTTATTTTTAATGAAAACTTTTAATTAAGTACTTTAAATTCAATTTTTGAATTTTAAAAACTTAAGTCATGATAAAAAAATAAGTGAAGAACATATTTTATTTTGGGTTGGACTAGTTATGTTCAGAGGGGATTGGGAGAAAACGGGAGGCTTGAAGATCTTCATCTTCTTCGTCGAATAACGTGAAGAACACGATGAACGTACCGATCTCTGATGAAGAACTCCGAATCCTCGGAGATCGACTACGTGACGCCATGTACTGCGAAAACAACGACCCTCTCCTTCCGTGAAAACTTCTTCCGCGATGAACCCTCGCTCAACGAATTCGACGAGGTATGGATTGATTTTTGATGTTTTTCGTGAATTGTTTCGTCATCGTTCCTCATGAAAATTGTACCGCTTGCTATCAATTAATGGGAGTGGGCCGAACCGCAAAAACATGGCCAACCCTCCTCCATTAATTATGTTTTCTAGCTTGTAGTGGTTTGGGACGGTAATGGCGCGGTGCTATCGCACCGTGCGAGATCATGCGGCAAGGATGTGCGGCGACGTCACACCGCGCCGTTGAAATCGAACAAAGGCACCACACCGACGTGTCGCGCTAGTGAATCATGAAAACACCGCGGTCGGAGCGGGGCCACGGAGGAGGGGTGCGGTGCCATCGCGCCGCGCTAGAAAAACCAAAGCCGCGGCAGAGCAGGGACTGGCGGCCGGTTCCGGGCCACCGGCGTCAAAGAAAGGGGACCGACCCTTACCGGTCCCGTGGAGCCACTAGCCGTCCAGCTAGAGCAGCCCGGACAGTCAGAGGAGGAGCCATGGGTTCGTAACCCCCATCTGGCTGGACAAGAGTGGACCCCCACATGGGGGTTGTGCTTACGAAACAAGGGGTCAGTGCCCCTTCCCCCCCCCCCATCCGCTCGGCCGAAACAGCCGAGCCACCTGGTTGGGCTGGCCATGCTGGCATGCCAGGCCGGCTGCCCAGGCCGTGCTGGGCTGCACCCAAGTGGGTCGGACCCGGACCTGGGTTGGGTTGACCTGGTTCCGGCCAACCCAGGGGGTCTCGGGTTGGGTCGGTCCGGGCCCGAAACCCCCATTTTCGGACCTCTTTCAATCGTTTTCCCAAAACATGGGTTACGGAACTCCGATCGATGCACCGTCAACTGCAATGCGATCCTTGGATCTAGGCGGTCGTTTTGGTATATTACACTTACGGTTTAGGAGTTCTTTGAGTTTTGTCGGGTTGGTTCGAACAGGAAACCAACCGGGCCCTCGAAGCGGAAACACTTATAACATGAGTTCCAGACGTACGATTGATGTGCCGTCAACTATGTTGGATTCCTCAATGTGAGACAGGCCTTTTGGCTTACTCCGCTCGTGGTTTGGATGCATTTGGAGTACGGTCAAGATGGTTTTGACTTAAAAACCAACCAGGCCCCTAGGACGAAAACGCCAATAACTCTCAGATTGGGCGTCCGATTGACGCGCCGTCTGTGACGTTGAGTTTCTATTGACGATGCGGAACTTATGGATACATCAACATCGTACTATGTGTCAGTTAATGTATCAGTCCCTCGGCTCATGGGGCAGACCCTCCTGAACGAGCTTGCTATGTGCGGAAACCCTAGAGATGGCTGCGGCTGCGACGACGATGAAGAATGTATAGGAATCCTCCGTGGGTTCAGCAGCGATGCCTATATCACTCAGTGATCCTGTGTGGATCAGTGCCTACCGATCCTTTGTGGGTCAGTACATAGCAGCCATGTGTGGGCCAGTGCCTAACGGTCTTGTGTGGGTCCGATCCTGTGTGGGTCATTGTGGGGGTTAGTTACCTATCGATCCTTTGTGGGTCATTTTGGGGGTTAGTACCTATCGATCCTTTGTGAGTCCGACAGCTTAGATGAATCAGTGGCTACATCTTATCAACTCTATCATCTTACAAAGAAGTATTCCTGTGTGAGCTGAATCTTGTTTTGCTTTCCTACGTGGATTGTTTTGTGCTCTCCTGTGTGGATGTGATCGAACTTGGTCTTGGATGTTGGAGCCGAACTGGAATTGATAACTTAGGTATATATATGGGCATATAACTAAGTAGTGTTGGATGTTACTTCGTGATTGTAGATTTCCTTTGTGGATTATACTTCGTGGATTCTGGGATACCTTCGGGGGTATCGGGGTCCCTAATGAGTAGCTTATACTCACCCCTGCACGGGTTATGCCCGCACTACATTGTGTTTGTTGCAGACGACGGACAGCACCGATCGTGGTTGAGGATTGCGGAGCAGGTCAGTACGTGGAGGTGGACCACTGGGCGGGACGTACCAGGAGCAGACGACTGGACTTGAGGAGCTGAGGTGGTTATCTATACCCACCCTTCAGGTGGGAGTACTAGAGGATGGCTCTACGTTGCTGCTTTACTTTCAGTTGTTGTACTTTCTTTCCAGTTGTACTTTACTTTCAGTTTGGTTTTGTATTCTGGACCGTTTCCTTTTCCGCATTTACTATTGTACCCAGTTGTTACACAATGTTTAATTCTATTTGCTTAATCCATGTGTTTGTTTACTTCTCAAAGGCAATTCCTTCCCTTTTTATCGGGATTTACGCCTTACTTCTAGTATCCATCCTTCGAAATATGGAAGGCGGGCTTGGGGTAGTCACGACACAGGCCCCGAGGACGGGTCATGACAAATTGGTTTCATAGGAGTTCGGTTCTACCGCAGAACTTAGGACTCTGATATTTTTCAATGTGAAGCAACAGTGTTATGAGTATTGAGTGTAGTTATCAGTCTAGGGAGTCCAGTGTTGGTGCGGCGGCCGACGTATCTGCACACCAGGACCCTGACTTCTGATTTCCGACTTATTGCACCAAAACATTGATTGCATGTGTGTTTCATGTTTTCTTTGTGATTACTTTGTTTCATCTCACCATGTATACTGTTTGACCGTGGCACATGTGTTTCTTTTCAGGATGGACCCACGACGGCAGCCAGGAAGGGTTCCGAGTGTTGTACTTGGCGACAGCCCACCAAGTGATGAGGCCTCGGTATAGGGCCCCTTGACAGTAGAGGCACCAGCAGTACCTCTACCCGTCGAGCCACCGATGCTACCAGCCCCAGCCACTGACGATGCACGTCCCCTTAGTGCACTGCACGAGTTTCAGCATCAGTGACTTCCCAGGTTCCACGGGGAGACGGACCCTCAGGAAGATGAGCATTGGATGGAGGTAGTTGTACGAGTTTTCAGGTTAGTGAGGACACCAGCTGACCTCATGGTGATCCTCACAGCGAGCCTCATGCACGCTGCAGCAGGAAGACGGTGGAGCTTGATTCTCCAGGAGCACGACATGGCATCTCTCCTCTGGACAGACTTTGAGACCCTCTTCCGCTCGGAGTTCATCCTAGCCACCCTTCGTGCGGTGCACATCCAGGAGCTTCTACAGCTGCGACAGGGAAGCTTGTCAGTCACCCAGTACTCGGCGAGATTTACAGACCACTCGCATTATACGACGGACATGGTACGAGACCCATTCTTCCAGGCCCGGGCCTTCGAGCAGGGATTGAGGCATGAGATCAGGGAATCTCTGCTCTCTCTCAGCATTCCGACATAGGCAGGGGTACTGGAGCGATACCTTCTAATCGAAAGCTTCCTTGCTTAGCCTACATCAACAGCGAGACCTACTGTAGGGATGAACGTAGCAGAGACTTCTGCAGTAGGCTGTCGACGGATGACACATGGGTACAGGAAGACCAGACCCTCAAGCAGATGACCTCAGGACACTGCCTCTGTGGTGCGGGGTACACAGCGTGGAGCCAGTCATTCGAGAGGCAGACAGTGCTACGCATGGGACGGGTAGGGCCACATAGCTCGTGACTACTCGACCCTCCGTGCCAAGGAGCTGCAGATGGTTGAGGGACCACCCAGGCAGATGCAGAGGGTCGACCGTGGTGGTCCGCAGGGAGCAGGCGGATGAGGCAGAGGAGCTGGCTGAGCAGCAGGTGGTGGGTGACGCTTTGACGCTCTACCACCACCACCATCAGAAGGTCCACCCTGACCCCAGGGAGCCGGCGGGCGGAGATCGGCATAGCTTCAGGCAGCGGAGGCCTATTACCACGGTGCACCCGAGATGATTCTAGGTACTATCTTTGTCCATTCCACCCTTGTTTCAGTTCTTATAGATAAAGGAATGAGTAATTATTTCATAGCCACTGCCCTTGTTTGGAGCTCGGAGATTCCGACGGAGTCATTGGCTTGATCCTTACAGCTAGAGACTCTAACAGGAGCAGACTCGATGATCACGCACTGGTTCCGTTAGTGTGAGCTTACTCTAGGAGGCGAGAGCTTCGGCTGGGATCTTCTTGTAGTGGCGTCGAGGCATTACGACTTCATCTTGGGCATGGATTGGTTGTCTATAGTCCATGCTCAGATTGACTGCATTAGGCGAAATGTGCGGTGTGTTCGCACCGACGGGAGCAGGTTCGCCTTCACTGACGAGAAGGGAGCCTTCGCAGCATAGGATGGACTCTCGCAGAGGAGAGGACAACCCATTACTCATTAGTTGGATAGCCTCATCCTAGGATCTGTTGACATGAGGAGTCATGGTTTTTCTGCAGTGGTGGATCAGTATGCGGATGTTTTCCCCGACAACGTTCTAGGACAACCTCTTCGCAGAGAGGTAGAATTTTATATTGAGCTGTACCCTGGGACAACCTCGATATCCACCCCAGCATATCGGATGGCCCCCGCTGAGCTATGATAGCTACGGGTACAGTTGGAGGACTTGCAGGGCAAGGTATTCATCTGACCCAGTGTTCAACCCTGGGCTTCCCCGATATTGTTTGCCAAGAAGGCGGACGGGAGCTTGCGACTTTGTGTCGACTATCGTCACCTGAACCAGGTGGTCGTGAAGAAAAAGAATCCTCTACTAAGGATTGACGACCTCTTTGATCAGCTCAAGGGATCATGGTGGTTCTCGAAGATAGACCTTAGGTTAGGCTATCATCAGCTCAGAGTTTGGGACGAGGACAGGAAGATGACGGCCTTCAGATGTCGGTATGGCCACTATGAGTTCTTGGTTATTCCATTCGGCATAACCAATGCTCTAGCAGTGTTCTTGGGTCTCATGAACAGGATCATTCAGCCATACCTCGATTGGTTTGTCGTGGTTTTCATAAAATGACATTTTGATATACTCGACGACTGAGGAGGAGAACGCTTACCACTTGAGGGTTTTACTGGACACACTCCGAGATCACTAGCTCTATGGTAAGCTCTCGAAGTGTCATTTCTGGATACATGAGGTCCACTTCTTGGGAAACGTCATCTCGGAGGCGGGAGATTCGGTGGATCTTGCGAAGATCGAGGCAGTGCTGGATTGGGAGCCACCCAGGAATGTGACCGATTTGCGGAGTTTCTTAGGTCCAGTTGGGTACTACAAGAGGTTTGTGTTAGACTTTTCCAGAGTTGCGGCACCACACTCATCATTTACGATGAAGGGAAAACCTTTCAAGTGGTTAGATAGATGTCAGTAGAGATTTCAACAGCTGAGACAGAGATTGACCAGCGTGCCTATCTTGAGTTTTCTGGAGGAGGGTGTAGGGTACGTAGTTTACTACGATGCATCAGGGACCAGACTTGGATGTGTCCTGATGCAGGAGCTGGCTGTGATCTCCTATGGATCACATCAGTTGAGGCAGCATGAATAGAACTAAGCTACACATGACCTGGAGTTTGCAGAAGTGGTCTTCGCACAGAATATGTTGCGACACTATCTGATGGGTGAGAGCTTTATAGTATATTCTGACCATCAGAGTCTTAGGTACATATTCTCCCAGAAGGAGCTGAACCTGAGACAGTAGTGATGGATTTAGTTCTTCCAGGACAATGACTTTGAGATAGTCTATACTCCAGGGAAGGGGAACATAGTAGCTGATGCCCTCATCAGGAGGACGAGCATTCAACTACTTGGGGAGGTGACAGAACAGCTGATGCTTTTCATATATCATTCATGGATGGAGATGGAGCAACCTTTCTTCAGTCACTCACAATCACTCCTCCACTACTACAGTGGGTCAGAGAGGCACAGCGTGGGGACACCGACTGTGACATGCGACATGCGCATATATCCTTAGGACAGGCACCTGATGGTTTCTCTTTAGGGGAAGAGCACGATTTCATTTTCAAAGGACGCACCTTTGTACCAATTGCTTTACTGGAGGAGGTGCTAAGAGATTTTCACACTTCCCCTTTGTCGGTACATCCTGGAGTGGTGAAGATGTACCCGGATCTCAGACGACAACACTAGTGGCCGACCATGAAGAAGGTTGTGGCAGAGTACCTTTCTCGATGCCTCACCTGCCAGCAGGTGAAAGTAGAGCACCAGGTAACAGCAGTCATGGTACAACCCTTGGAGGTCCCAGAGTGGAAGTGGGACGACATATATATGGACTTCGTGACTGGAGTTCCACGCACTTCCAGAGATCATGACTCCATTTGGGTGATTTTCGACCGACTCACCAAGTTGTCTCAAGTCTTACCCATCAGAGGGAAGTTCTCAGTGGAGAACTTGGGACGTCTCTACATTCAAGAGATTGTACGACTTCATGGGGTGCCATCATCTATCATCTCTGATCGAGATGCTCGCATTACTTATCGGCTTTGGAAGGGGTTGCAGGAGGCGTTCGGGACGTAGCCACGTCTGAGCACCACCTTTCACCCTTAGACTGATGGACAGATGGAGAGGACCAATCAGACTCTCGAGGACATGCTCTGTTCATGTGACATCGACTTTGGTCGTAGCTAGGAGGGCCACATACCCTTAGTGGAGTTCACGTACAACAACATCTACCACTCCACCATCAGGATGGCACCATACGAGGCATTGTATGAACGACTTTGCAGATCACTGTTGTGATGGATAGACCATTGGGAGTTAGCACTTGTGGGACCAGAGATGGTCCAGTCCATGATGGAGAAGGTCTAGGTTATCCAAGAGCAGATGAGGATAGCTCAGAGCCGGTAGATGTCTTATGCTGACAGGAGGTTGATGCCACTGGAGTTCGAGGATGGCGACCACGTCTTCTTGCGGGTATCACCTCGATGTGGATTACAGAGATTTGGCCGAGGTAAAAAGTTGTCTCCATGATTCATCAGACCATTCCAGGTCCTCAGCACGATTGGTGAGGCGGCTTATCACCTGGTTCTACCACCTCAGTTGCACCGAGTGCACGACGTCTTCCACGTATCACAGCTGAAGAGATACATGCATGACCCGAAGCATATCATTGACCATGGGGAACTGGACGTTGATGATGTGGCTACTATTGATGAGGTCCTAGTGGAGATCGAGGATTGACAGGAGCGGGTCCAACATGGACGGTCGATTCCTCTAGTGCGCATCAGATGGCAGCACGAGAATCTCCAGGAGAGCACTTGGGAGTGGGTGGCTCAGATGCGTGCACAGTACCCACATTTGTTCCCCTAGTTTATGATTTATCATTACAGGGACGTAAATCCCTGAGGTGGGAGAAATGTAAAGACCCATAAAATTAAAGGGAAATCTTTTATTAATTTTCTTTGGGATTTTAAAGAACGCGGTTTCTGACGGCACTTGATTCTGAGGACCGGTGTGCCTAGAATTTCTATCTGAATATTAGCTCAGCTACGTTTAGTGAATGAATGAGCGGGTTTTCCTAACTTTTGAACCATTTCTCAGAATCGAATTCCGAGGGCACCGATGAATTCACAGTGCCGGTAATTGCTTAGGAACACCTTTTTTGGAGTTGCGTTTACACGGGAGGAGTTGTTAAAAATTGTGGAAGATAAAAATAAAAGTTGAGCTACATTTTTATTATTAAGTGGTTAATCATTGGGTGGAAGTTGGGTAACCACCCAATAGAGTTTATGAGGGCGGTGGGGCCCACATGGACCCCACCCAATCATTTTCCCTACCCCTCCATAACCTTATTTTTAATGAAAACTTATAATTAAGTGGTTTAAAATCAATTTTTGAATTTTAAAAACGTAAGTCAAGATAATAAAATAAGTGAAGCACTTATTTTATTTTGGGTTGGACTAGTTGTGTTGAGAGGAGATTGGGAGGAAAAGGGGAGGCTTGAAGATCTTCATCATCTTGCCGAAGAACGCAAAGAACACGAAGAATGAAAAAAATGCACCGATATCCGATGAAGAACGACGAATCCTCAGTGATTGACTAGCCGATGACGAGTACCGCGATGCCAAAGACCCTCTCCTTCCACAACACCTTCTTCTGCAAACGAACCCTCGCTAAATGAATTCGACGAGGTATGAGTTTATTGTTGATGTTTTTTGTGACTTATTCCATCATCATTCCTCGTTCAAATTGCACCACTTGCTATCAATTAACGGGAGGGGGCCGAACTACACAAACAGGTCCGACTCTCCTCCCTTAATTCTATTGTCTTCCTTGTAGTGGCTTGGAACGGGAATGGCGTGGTGTCGTCACACCGTGCGGGATAATACAGAAAGGATGCGCGGTGCCGTTGCGCCACGCCGATGAAATCGAACAATGGAGCGGTGTCGAAGTGCCGCGCCGGTGAATCATGAAAACATTGCGGCTGAAGCGGGGCTGTGGAGGAGGGACGCAGTGTCGTCACGCCGCGTCGGATGGACCAAGGTCGCGGCTTAGGCCGCGACGGAGTAGGGACCGGCGGCCGGTTATAGGCCATCAGCATTGAAGTAGGGGGAATGGCCCTTTCCGGTCCCGTGGAAGCAGCAGCCGGCCGGCCGAAGCGGACCAGCCGGTTAGAGGAGGAGTCGGGAGTTCGTAACACCTGGCTGGCCGGACAAGAGCGACCGCCCACATGGGGGTCGCGGTTACGAAACAGGGGGGCAGCACCCCCCTCCCCCCATCCGCTTGGCCGAAATGGCCGAGCCACCTGGGCGCGCTGGCCGGGCCGGGCCGCGCCCAAGCGGGCCGGACCCGGACCCGTGTCAGGTCAACTAGGTTCGGGCTGACCCAGGGGGTCTCGGGCCGGGTCGGTCCGGGCCCGAAACCCACATTTTCGGACCTCTTTCGGTATTTTTCCCATAACATGGGCTAAGGACCTCCGATCGACGCACTGTCAGCTGCGATGTGATCCTTGGATCGAGACGGTCGTTTCGGTATATTAAACATTAGGTTTAGGATTGCTTTGGTTTCAGCCGGGTTGATTCGAACACGAAACCAACAGGGCCCTCGGCGCGCAAACGCTTATAACGTGAGCTCCGGACGTACGGTTGACGTGCTTTCAACTTTGTTGGATTCCTCTTAGTGAGAAAGACCTTTTGGATTACTCCGCTTGAGGTTTGGATGCAGTTGGAGTATGGTCGGGTTGGTTTTGACTTAGAAACCAACCGGGCCCCTGGAACGAAAAAGCCAATAACTCTCAGACCGGGCGTCTGATTGACGCGCCGTCTGTGACGTTGAGTTCCTGTTGAGGATATAGAACTTTTGGATACATAAACTTCGGACTACATGTCAGTTGATGTATCAGACCCTCGGATCCTGGAGCGGACCCTCCCGAACGTGCTTGCTATGTGTGGAAACCCTAGAGCTGGCTGCGACTACGACGACGATGAAGACAGTACGGGAATCCTCCACGGGTTCGACAGCGATGACTACAGCACTCAGTGATCCTGTCTGGATCAGTGCCTACCGATCCTATGTGGGTCAGCGCTCAGCGGTCCTATGTGGGCCAGCGCTTATAGATCCTGTGTGGGTCCGATCCTGTGTGGGTCATTGTGGGGGTTAGTTACCTATCGTTCCTGTGTGGGTCATTGCGGGGGTTAGTACCTATCGATCCATTGTGGGTCTGACGGCTTAGATGAATCAGTGGCTACTTCAGATAATCTCAATCGTCTTACGAAGAAGTATACAAGTGTGAGCTGAATCTTGTTTTGCTTTCCTACGTGGACTTTGTTGTGCTATCATGTGTGGATGTGATCGAACTTGGGCTCAGATGTTGGAGCCGAACTGGAATTGATAACTTAGGTATATGTATGGGCATATACCTAAGTAGTGTCGGATGTTACTTCATGATTGTATCTTTCCTTTGTTGATTATCCTTTGTGGATTGTGGGAGACCTTCGGGTGTCTCGAGGTCCCTATTGAGTAGCTTATACTCACCCCTGCACGGGCTATGCCCGCACTATGTTGTGTTGGTTGCAGACGACGGACAGCTCTGATCTTGGTTTAGTCTTGCAGAGTAGGTCGGTACCTAGAGGTGGACCACTAGGAGGGAAGTCCACGGAGTAGACGGTTGGACCCAAGGAGCCGAGGTGGTTATTTGTACCCACCCTTCAGGTGGGAGTACCAGAGGACGACTCGACGTTGCTACTTTACTTTTAGTTGTTGTAATTTATTTCCAGTTGTACTTTACTTTTAGTTTGGGTTTGTATTATGGCCCATTTACTTTTCCACACTTACTATTGTACCCAGTTATTAAATAGTGTTTACTTCTGTTTTCTTACTCCGTGTGTTTATTTACTTTACCAAGTCAATTCCTTCCTTTTTTATTGGGATTTACACCTTGGTGCTAGTCGCCATCCCCTGGCCTATGGAAGGCGGGCTTGGGGTAGTCACGGCACGGGCCCCGAGGACGGGTCGTGATAGAGACAGACCAACTAGCGGCTGAGGATTGGCTGGAGGCTATGGAGAGAGTCTTTCGACATATAGGGACACAAGTTGATCTCATAGTGGTCTTTGCCAAAATTCTTCTACAAACAGAAGAAGGACGATTTTGGAGCATGATGCTCCAGGTTCATGATGGGGTGACGATTTTTTGGGAAGACTTCATGAGCCTCTTTCAGGAAGAGCATGTCCCAGTGACTCTTCGCGCAGTGCGCATTCTAGAGATACTTCATCTGCAGTAGGGTAACATGATTGTTGCTCAGTACTCAGTGAGGTTCACTGACATCTCACACTACTCCGCAGATATAGTGCGGGACCCATAATTCAGGGCTCAGACCTTCAAGAAGGGACTAAAGCAAAGGATTAAAACTTTGGTGATCTCACTCAACATCCTGAAGCAAGTAGGAGTGCTTTATAGAACCCTCCAAGTGGAGAGTATCCTTGCTGAGCAGTCTCCAGTAGTGAGATCCACCACCAATCGGCACGTAGAGGTGTCTTCTGCAGCTAGCACCAGACATATGTCACAATGGTCCATGTGGACCAGACCTACTAGTGGACGACTGCATGACCGAAGATCAGTTGTGTGGGGAACTCGAAGAAGAGACAGACATTCCAGGAGCGGGCAGTGTTTCACATGTAGTGGGTAGGGCCACATGGCTCATGACTATCTGACACGCCATTTGGATGATCAACAGAAGGTCGAAGGACTTCCCGGACATTGATAATGATTTGATTGAGGCGGTCTGCATGGAAAAGGTGGACATGGCAGAGGATCTGGCTGTGCATATGGCGATGGGCGACAATTCGAGAAATTACCTCCACCACCACCATGAGGTCCACCCCGACCGCATGGAGTAGGTGGATTGGGGGGAGTTCTACTCCAAGTAGCTGAGGTCTACGATCACGACGCTCCCGATATGATTCGATTTATGATATGTGTCTACTTCACTATATCTTCAGTACTTATATACATAGGTTCCGATCATTATTTTATTTCCACTGCCATCATTCGGAGCTCGGAGAATCCAACGGAGCCATTGGCTTGATCATTACGACTAGAGACTCCTACAAGAGAATATTTTACAATTACGCACTGGTGTTGGGAGTATGAGATTCCTCTCGGAGGGGATAGCTTCAGCTAGGATATCCTAGTAGCGGCTTCGAGGCATTACGAAGCCATCTTGGGTATGGACAGTTTATCTAAAGTCTATAATCAGATAGACTGTATTAGGCACAAAATGTGGTGTGTCCGTATAAATGGGACCAGGTTTACCATCACTAGTGATTAGGAAGCCTTATTAGCATAGGATGGACTTACCTGGAGGAGGGTGCATGCAATTACTCATCGGTTGGATAGTCATACCCTCAGAGTTGTTGATGTGGAGAGTCCAAGATATCCTATATTGGTGGACTAGTATGTGGATATCTTCCTTAATTATGTTACAGGTCTACCTCCTCGTAGAATTTTGGACATTTTCATTGATTTGTACCCCAGGACGACACCGATATCTACACAATCATATCAGATAGCTCCCATGGATGTTCGTGAGTTGTGGGTACAATTAGAGGACTTCTAGGGGAAGGGGTTCATCCAGACCAGTGTTTCACCTTGGGCAGCCCAGATTCTGTTCACCGAGAAGGCGGATGGGAGCTTGAGGATTTGTGTTCACTAACAGAACCTAAACCAGGTGGCTATGAAGAACAAGTACCCACTCCCAAGGATTGAAGACCTCTTTGATCAGCTGAAGGGACCTCTATGGTTCTCAAAGATATACCCAGATCAGTCTATCACTAACTCCGAGTTCATGACGAGGATGTGAAGAAGACGACTTCCAGCTGTCGGTACATTCACTATTAGTTTTTGGTTATTCCATTCAGTTTACCCAATGCTCTAGAAGTGTTCATGGGACTCATGAACATGATCTTTCATCCATACTGTGATCTATTTGTTATAGTCTTAATCAACGACATTATGATCAACTCGGCTACTAAGGAGGACAATGCCTATTATTTATAGTTAGTACAAGAAATGCTCCGAGAGAACCAGCTTTTTGGTAAGCTCTAAAAGTGCCAGTTTTGGATTTGAGAGGCTCACATTATGGGACATTTCATATCGTAGTTTGGAGATGCTATGAATCCATCAAATATTGAGTTGGTACTATTTTGGGAGCCACCCTGGAGTGCGACGGAGGTATGGAGTTTCTTGGGTTTGGCTAAATACTAACAGATACTTGTACCCGATTTCTACAGAGTTACAACACCACTTTCAGACATTACAAAGAATGGGAAAACCATCTTGTGGTTTGAGTGATAATACCATAGCCTTCAATAGCTTTGGAAGAGGCAATCTAGTCCCACCATTATTATGAATCCAGAGGAAGGTGTAGGGTATATAGATTACTGCGATGCATCGGGGACCCGGCTCAGATTTTTCTCGATGTAGAAGTGAGCAGTGATCGTATATGGTTCTTGATAGATGAGACAACATGAAAAGAACTATGCTACCCATGACCTAGATTTAGCAGTAGTGGACTTCACGTTGAGGATGTGGCTACACTATCTGATTGGAAATCATTTTACATTGTTTTCTGATCACAAGAGTCTTAGGTATATCTTCTCTCAGAAAGACCTGACCTGAGTCCGCGACATTGGCTTGAGTACCTCATGGACTATAAAATCGAGATAGTCTATACTCATGGGAATGATAATTTTGTTGCACGTGAACTTAGAAGGAGATATGATAGAAAACTACAAGGCGAGGTGATGAAGTAGTTGGCTGCTTTACAGATATCATTTGTGGATTGGGATGGAGCTAATTTTATTCAGTCTCTTATAGTCACTCCCCCACTTCTTCAGTGAGTCAAGGAGGTATAGTATGTGGACACAGTCTGAAAGACACGTTGCGGTAAAAATATCCACAGGGTAGGTACCTGATGAATTTTTTGAAGGCGAGGAGTAGTTAATCCTCTTCAAAGGATGTATCATGGTAATAAGGTTGCTTATGGAGGAAGTTTTGAGGGAGTTCCACACATACCCTATAGTGGTACATCCTGGAGTGGTGAAGATATTGGTGGTTGGGACTGAAGAAAACAGTTGAAGATTTTTTCTGACGATTCCTCACTTGTCAGCAAGTGAAGGCAGAGAATCAAGTACCAGAAGGCTTGGTTCAGCATTAGAAGTCCTAGAGTTGAAGTGGTATGGGATATCCAGGGACATTTTGATATGACTTACACATACATCTATGGTACATGACTCTATCTGGGAGATCATCGACCGACTCACCACATCATACCACTTCCTACCGATCATAGAGTTGGTTTCAATAGAGATATTGTGACTCCTTTATGTGTGGTAGATTGTGAGGCTACATGTACTACCCATGATGATAGTCTCTGATAATGTTATACATTTTACTTCCCTTCTATGGAAGGGTTTGTAGGAGGCTTTCCTGACGCCTATATGTTTGATCAACACCTTTCATCCTCAGACAGATGGTTAGACAGAGCTGACCATTCAGACACTCAGGACATGTTGTGTGCCTGTGTCCTCGACTTCGGTTACAACTGGGAGGATCACATTACATTAGTGGAGAATGCCTACAATAACAGATATCACTCAACCATTGGGATGAATCCTTTTGAGGCGTTGTACTGGGGACCTTGCAGATCACCTTTGTGTTGAACTAACCTGGGGGAGTCAGCACTAGTGGGACTAGATATGGTACAAGATAGCATAGATAAGGGGTAGATCATCCAGGAGTGGATGAAGACATCACAGAGCAGGCATAAGTCGTATGCCGATAGGAGAAGGAGACCTTTGGAGTTTGAGGATGGTGACCATAACTGTCTACTGGTCTCACCATGATGAGGTCTATGAAGATTAGTCTAAGGCATAAAGATATGTGCATGACCCTTCCAATATCATCGACCTTGGAGATCTGGACGTCGACAATGGGGTGAAATTTATGTATGTTTCAGTAGAGAATGAGGATCAAAAGGGGAAGGTCCTTTGTGGATGATTGATACATCTGGTGCGCTTTCACTGGCAGCACAGGAAACTCGAGGAGAGCACATGAGAGTGGTAGGGTCAGATGCATTCTCACTACCCCCACATGATTCCTTAGATTGAGTTGTGGATTACATTGATGTAAATCCTGATCTTTAGAGAATGTAATGACCCAGAATTCCTATGTAATGTTTTTTAAATATATGAAAATTTTACATGTCCACGAAAATTGACAGCACTTGATTCTAAGGAATGGTGTGCCAAGATTTAATTTATGATTTTTTTGTTCGGGTATGTTCAGTAAATGTACGAGTAGGTTTTTCTTACATTTGAACCCGTGCTTGAAATTGAAATCTGGGGGCACCGTCGAACTCGTAGCACTGGTTTTCTCTTAAGAAGACTTTCACCTCGACGACAGTTGGTCGAGGTTGAATGTTAGTTTTGGGTTTTTAGTGTAAGAATAAAATAAAAATAAAATAATATGGAATTTTTATTTTTATTTGCAGCACCCATGTGGTTGTTGGGAGGTGGGGTACACTAGAACTTAACCTCCTATTGGATGTTGGAAGTGGGGACCACAAGAACACAACCTCCCATGAGAGGTTATGGTGGTGGGGACCACCCATGATTAAACCCCCCCCTTTAATCGATAGAAACTCTAAACCCCCAAATTAATGTGTAGGATCCTCTTGACTTCCCCCACATTAATTTTTCCAATGCACATAACTTTAATTTATGCAAAGGTAAATTAATTGGCTTGGCCATTTTTAAATATTTTGTAACTATGTCGTTGGAATTTAAGAAGGTTATTAATAAATGAACCTCCATAAAATCACTGATCGTTACCTAACTTTCCCCCTCTCTAATAAAAATGGATCTTGGGAGGAGAATTTGGGACAACTTCATCAAGTAACAATGCACTGGTCAAGTGATGTGTTTCCCAACACTTGGAGGAATACTCTCTCAAACGAAGAACACATTATCTAATGAAGAATGCACTCCCCAAAAAAGAACACTCCGCCAACGATGAACGCTGACCTCATTTGAACTTCTTCTTCAAGACTTATTCCAACGTGGTACGTCCTCATCAATGATGAATCGATGTCTATATTTCTTCTCGTTCCAACATCAACAAAATATTAAGGGGTATTATTTACGTGATAATAATTTTCCCATATTCTTACGTTGGATTCATTTATAGTTTGGAAATGAAACGTTGTAAGAGGTTGTAATCTTGATGTTCTTCTTTCTTGTTGATCTATATGCTACCACTCTAAACGTGGTGGGTGCGGGCCAAACTGTCATGGAATGACCCCCCTCCGTCGTTCTTCATTGTGGTGTTCTTCAGAATGAAGGAAGGTGACGAAGGGGACACAAAAATGGTGAGACCCCCCATGGCTGTAGTGCCCCTAGCATACTGTGTGGTGCTCCAGAATCCTGGCTGGACTGGCCCCACGCCACCCCAGCAGCGACGTCCGCTGGCTGTGCCACCCCGGTGTCGACGTCCGCTGGTCGTGTCACCCTAGAAAATACACCCGTCGGACGTGCGGCCATGGCCATGCAATCAATCGGCTGAGCATACCTAGATCACACCACCTACAGGCCTCTAGATGTGGCCAACTCCCCTCATGGCACCTCATCCGAACCATCCCACACCCATCGTGGCACCCCAGCCGCAGCGGTCAGCCCCCCTCACGGCGCCCCGACTGAACTAGACCAGCTCCCTGGCGGCACTGCCACAATCGAGCCGCCCCGCGGCACCTGCGGGCTCCATGGACCCTCATAGTACTCAAGGTCTACTAGACCTCCTAGTGGACTGGGCTGCATTACGTGCCGAGGCTGACCCTGTGGGTTGGGTCAGGTCTACCAATGTCGGGTCGGACCGGGTCAGATCAGACCCGAGACCCCTACAACCCATATTCTTCTTTTGTTCATAACATTTGCACTAGAAATCCGTTTGATGAACCTCCAGTGTAATAGATGACCTGGGATGGAGATGGTCCCTTTCAGTGAATCTCCACTATGTTTTGGATTGAGATGGGGTATAGTCAGGTTGGGTCGAGCACGAATCTGATAGGGCCCCTGGGGCTAAATGGCTAATAAATCACAGATCAGGCATCCGATTGACGAATCGTTTGTTGCATTGAGACCCCTATTACATGGTGTAACATTGATATACTTCTTCATGTTTCTTCATGATAGTTCGGGTATCGAACGGTAGCTTATGGAGAGAATCCTTCAACAGACGAGTGAGCTTAGTGAAAAGACCTAGTAGTAGGATGAGACCTGATGACAGCTGGCCGTTTTGACACGGGGTGATAGTACTAGCCTAGTGGGGAGTGCCTTGGTTTCATGGTAGACCCACAATGGTGATCTCCTTGGTGTCACTACAGACCCATGGTACTTGATAGGAGGAGTACCTCAACAAGCTACAAGGGGGAGCTCTCTTGGTGACGCAGCATACCCATGGTGGGGTGCACACTTCGTGACATAGTAGATCCATGGAACTCAACAAGATAAGTAACTCATCTATCCAAGGTTAGTGGGAATCAAGTTTGGTGTAACGAAAGGACCATTGTACTCGATAGAGGATGAATTCTCCAACAGGAAGGTTTCAACAATGTGACTAGGGATATTACTTTATACTACCTCTAGAATAAAATCATGGTTGAGATGAGTCAGTTTTTCTTGTGTTTTCCTCATTATTGAGATGAATCACTTGATAACATAGGTATATGTTTGGGAATATACATATGTAAGGTTATCTGATGATTTCATACTTTGTGTTTTTTCATAGTTTTATTTTGTGAGACATAATGGTCTTAGGGTCCCTACTGAGTATCGTTATACTCAACCATGAACTGGCTATGCCGGCACCTTGTTGTGTTGTATGTAGCTGACAGACAACGCCGACTAAGGTAGTGAGTACTAGGACTAGATGATACCTAGAGGTGGGCGATATGACATGTTGGTACACGGAGGATATGAACAGACATGGAGTACTGAGGATGTGAAATGTACCTACCCTTCTGGTAAGAACCTCAGAGGATGATCTAGTAGCTGACTTTCCCTTATCATTAATTGTATTGTATCACAGTTGTACTTGTACATTCCAGTTGGGCATGAATTCTGGCCCCCTTTACTTTCAACACTCTTTTTTTATAATGTTTCATGGTGTTTCTTCCAACTGTGTGCTTTCTTGTGTGTGTTTTTATAGTATATAAATGCAATACCTTCACAGTTTTAAGGAATTAGGCCTCTGGTGCTAGTCACCATCCTCTAGCCTATAGAAGGCGGGCTTGGGGTAGTCGCGGCACAGGCCCCGAGGGACGGGTCGTGACAAATTGTTATCAAAGGAGTCAGTTCTATGGTAGAACATAGAACTATGACTAATCTATGAAGCAATAGTGTTACGGGTAGTGAGTGTGATTTTTAGTTTATTGAGTCCAGTGTTGCTATGGCGGCAGACGTATGCATACACCAGGACCCTGACTTCTGATTTCCGACTTAGTACACAAAAAACACAGATTGCATGTCTGTTTTAAAATGTTTTCATTATGTTAGATGACTGGGTCTACTCACCAGGTATATCCTTTTAACGTGGTTCACATGTTTCATTTTAGGATACCTCCACGTAGACAGTTGGCTAGGATTTTGAGAGTTGTACGAAAAGACAGCCTAGCGAGCGATGAGGCCTCGGTGCATGGCTATATTACTATAGAGGCACTTGTGGTACTATTACCCGATGGGCCACCGATTCCACCTTCCCAATAGCAGAGACTACATGCGACTTGAACTCCTTGTATGATTTCTAGTGCCAGAGGCCACCCAGGTTAAGGGGAGAGAAAGACCCACAGGTGGCTTAGGATTGGCTGGACGCTGTGGTGAGAGTCTTCAGACTCGTAGAGACACTAGCCAATCTCATGGTGATCCTTGCCGCTATTCTTCTACAGGTAGTATCAGGCATATAGTGGAGCTTTTTACTCCATTTTCACGATGAGGTGACATTTTTTGGAAGACATCGAGAGCTTGTTTAGGGCAGAGTTTGTCCCAGCGACTCTTCACATAGTGTGCGGTCAAGATATACTATATCTATAGTAGGGTAGGATTACTGTAGCTAAGTACTCAGTGAGGTTCAATGACCTGTCACACTACTCTAGAAATATGGTGCGAGACCCATTCTTCAGGGCCCAGACCTTCAAGAAAAGACTAATGCAGGAGATCAGGGATTCAGTGATCTCACTCAGCATCCCGACACAGGTAGGGGTGTTAGAGAGAGTCCTCCGAGTGGAGTGTTTTTTGGTTGAGTTATCTCTAGTAGTTAAATACACCACTAGTCAAAATGTAGCAGAGTCTTCTGCAGATGGTAGTAGACAAATGTCATAGAGGTCAAGGAGGACCATACCTATAGGTGGACGACCGCATGACTCCGGATCAGTTGTGTGGGGCACCCAAAGTGGAGATAGACATGCCAAGAGTGGGAATTGTTTCACATGTTGTTGGTAGGGTCACATGGATTGGGACTTTTTGACCCTCTATTAGAATGATCAATAGATGGACGAAGTACCAACCAGGCAGAGACATAGATTAGATCGTTGTAGTTTGTAGGGAGTAGGAAGACACAGCTGAGGAGATGGTCGTGTAGATGGTGGTGGGCGAAGATTCAATATATCACCACCACAACCACCAGGAGGTCCACCACGACCACTGGGAGTAGGTTGGCAAGGCAGATTTCAACTCCAGGTAGCTGAGGCCTACAATCATGGCGCTCTAGAGATGATTCATGGTACGATCGGTGTCAACTCCACCATTGCTTCAATAATTATAGACACAGGTGCTGGTCATTTTTTTTCACGGACCTCGTTCAGATCTCGGAGATTCTGACAGAGTTGTTGGATCGATCATTGCAGCTAGAGACTCCTACAGGAGCAGATTTCATGATTATGCACTGGTTCCGACAGTGTGAGCTTACTATAGGAGGTGAGATATTCAGCGATGATCTCATAGTAGAAGTGTCGATCCCTTACAATGTCATCTTGTGTATGGACTGGTTATCTACAGTCCATGCATAGATAGACAGTATTAGGCACAATGTGTTGTGTGTCTGTACGAATGGGACCATGTATACCTTCACTACTGAGAAGGGAGCCTTTGCAGCATAGGATGGACTTACTCGGAGGAGGGTGACACCGATTACTCATCAGTTGGCTAGCCTCAATATTGGAGCTGCTGATGTGGAGAGTTTGAGTGATCCTACAGTGGTGAACTAATATACATATGTCTTCCCTGACGATGTTTTGTGTCTACCTCATTTTAGAGAGGTGTAATTTTACAATGACTTGTATCTTAGGACGACACTGATATATACAACAGCGTATCGTATGGGTCTCGCAGAGCTTCGCAAGATGCAGATATTTCTAGAGGACTTCCTAGGGTAGGGTTTCATCATTCCCAGTTTTTCACCTTGGGCAGCACTGATTCAATTCACCAAGTAGGCGGATGAGAGATTAAGGAATTGTGTTGACTACCAGTTCCTAACCAGGTGACCGTGAATAAGAAGTAGCCACTCTCGAGGAATGATGACCTCTTGGATCAGATGAAGGGAACTCAGTGGTTCTCAATGATAAACCTCAAATCATGCCATCACCAGCACATATATCAAGACAAGGATGTGTAGAACACAGGTTTCAGATGTTTGTTTGATCACTACACGTTTTTGGTTAATCCATTTGGCGTACCCAACACTCTAGAAGTGTTCATTGGACTCATGAACAAGATATATCAGACATACCTTTACCGCTTTGTCATATTCTTCATCAACGACATTCTGATCTACTCATTTACCAAGGAGGAGCATGCCTCTTATTTGCAGGTAGTACTGGACACTATCCAAGAGATCCATTTTTGGGTAATCTATTGAAGTTCCAACTCTAGATCAGAGGGGATCAATTTCTAGGACATGTCGTATTGGAGAGTGGAGTTGTTGTGGATCTATCAAAGATTGAGGCAGTACATTCTTGGGAGCCACCCAAGTGTGTGATGGAGATATAGAGTTTCTTGGGATTGGATGGATACTACCAGAGATTTGTGCACGATTTCTATAGAGTTTCAGCACCACTTCCATCCTTGATGAAGAAGGGGAAAACCATTGTGTGGTCGGTGGGATTCCAGTAGATGTTTCTAGAGTTGATGCAGAGGCTAACTAGTTCCCCCCATTATGAGGATTCTATAGGAAGGCATAGGGTACGTAGTTTGGTATGACGCGTCAAGGACCGGGTTCAGATGTGTCCTGATGCAAGAGCGAGCAGTGATCACATATGGTTCTCGTCAACTAAGACTTCATGAGAAGAACTAATATACCCATGACATGGAGTAAGTAATAGTGGTCTTCACCTTGAAGATGTGGAGACAATATCTGATAGGTGAACATTTTATAGTGTATTATGATCACAAGTGTCTCAGGTATATCTTCTCTCAAAAGGACCCGACCTTAGACAACTATGATGGCTCGAGTTCCTCCAAAACAATGAGTTCTAGATAGTTTATACTCTTGGGAAGGTGAATGTTGTTGCAGAAGCACTCAGTAAGAGATCTGGTATACATCTTCTAGGAAAGTCGATGGATCAGCTGGCCGCTTTGTAGATATCCTTTGTGGATCAGGATGAAGAACATTTTCTTCAGTCTCATACAGTAACTCCCCCACTTATTCAGTGTTTCAAGGAGGCGTAGAGAGGGTACACTGACTGCAATACCATAAATGCTCAGATATCCACATGGCATGCACTTGAATGATTTCTTGAAGGTTTGGAGCGTGTAATTTTCTTTAGAGGAGGTGTCATGGTACGAGTGTCACTTCAGGATGAAGTGATGAGGGAGTTCCACAAATCCTGTCTAGCGGTATATCTATGAGTGGAGAAGATGTACCAGGACCTCCGATGACATCACTAGTAGACTAGAATGACGAAAAAATCTACAGAGTTTGTATCTTGATTCCTTACTTTCCAGCAAGTGAAGGAAGATCATCAGGTACCAGCAGGTTTGGTTAAGCCTTTAGAGGTCCCAGAGTAGAAGTGAGATGGGATATCCAAGGACTTTGTGACAATACTTCCATGTATATCCGTGGGAAATGACACTATCTAGGTGATCGTAGACTTACTCACAACGTTGGCCCTTATCCTACCGATCAGAGAGTTGGGTTCAGTAGAGCGCTTGGGATGCCTCTATGTGCAGGAGATTGTACGGCTACATGCAGTACCCATGACGATTGACTTCTGTCGTGATACACGTTTTACATCCCAACTATTGAAGGGGTTGTAGGAGGATTTTGGGACGTAGCTTCATTTGAGCACCATCATCCATCCTCAGACAGATGGTCAGACTAAGCTGACTATTCAGACTGTCGAGGACATGTTTCATGCTTGTGTATGGGAGGATCACTTGTCATCGATGGAGTTTGCATACAATAACAATATCTCCACCATTGGGATGACACCTTTTGAGGAATTGTACAAGCGACCTTGCAGATCACCATTGATCTGGACTAAAGCGGGGAGTCAACACTAGTAGGAGAAGAGATAGTACGAGCTAACACAGAGGAGGTACATATCATCTAGGAGTGAATAATGACTACACAGAGTAGGTAGAAGTCCTATACTGACAGGACACGAAGACCTCAGGAGTTCAAGGATAGCGATTATGTCTTTCAACGGGGCTCACCCTGACAAGGTCTATGAAGATTTTGTCGTGGATACATGTCAACTCTAAGGATCATTGGACCTTTTCGGGTCCTCAGTATACTTGGCAAGGTGGAATAATAATTATCTCTTCAACCTCAATTGCACCGGGTGCAAGACGTCTTCCACGTATCCTAGTTGAGGGGATACTTGCATGACCCTTCCCACATCATCGATCATGGTGAGATGTAAGTCGATGAAGGGGAAACTTTTACAGAGGTTCTATTAGAGAATAAAGATCGACAGGAGTGAGTCCTTCGTGGATGGTCGATACCTCTGGTTCATGTTCATTGGCAGCACGAGAAACTCTAGGAGAGAACATGGGAGCGGGAGGCTCAGATGCGTGCTCAAAACCCCCACTTGTTCCATTATATTGAGTTCTTTCTTACGGGGACGTAAAACCTGAGGTGGGAAGAATGTAAAGACCCTGAATTTCCATGTAAATTATTATTATTTTAAATATATGGGAATTTTACGAGTCCACAAAAATTGATGGTGCGTGATTTCGAGGCCCGGTGTGCCCATAATCAATTTCTGATGTTTTGTTCGGGTACCTTCAATAAACGAACAAGTGGGATTTTCTAACATTTGAACCAGTGCTCGAAATTGAAATCAGAGGGCACCGTTGAACTCAATGTTCCGGTTTTCACTTATGAAGACATTCACCTCAATAATAGTTGGTTGAGGGTGAATGTTAGTTTTTCAGTTTTTCGAGTAAGAATAAAATAAAAATAAAAGTGTATGACATTTTTATTTTTATTTTCAACACCCATGTGGGTGTTGGAAGATGGGGTCCACCGGAACTAAACCTCCTTGTGGAAGATGGAAGTGGGGACCACCAGACCTTAACCTCCCATGAGAGGCTATGGTAGTGGGGAAAACCTGAACAATAACCTCCCATGAGAGGTTATGGTGGTGGGGACCACCAGACCATAACCTCTCATGAGAGGTTATGATGGTGGGGACAACTTGGGAATAAACCCCCTTTAATTGAGAGAAACTCTCAACCCCCTCATTAATGTGGAGGAGATTATTGACTTCCTCTACATTAATTGTTACAATGCACATACCTTTAATTTATGTGAAAATAAATTAATTGGCATGACCCTTTTTAAATATTTAGTAACAACATCATTGGAATTTAAGAAGGTTAAAATAAAGGAACCCCCATAAATTACATGATTTTTACCTACCTTTCCCCCTGTACTATAACTATAGAGCTCGGGAGGAGGATTTGGGAGATATTCAATAATCGACAAAGCGCTGGTAATGTGACATGACACAAAACACATGGAGGATAAGGCTCTCCAATGAAAAACACATTCTCCAATGAAGAATGTGATCCCCAATGATGAATTCTCCACCAATGAAGAACATCGACCTCCTTCGACCTTCTTAGTCATGACATCTTCTAACGTGGGACGTCCTCATCTATGGAAAATCGACGTCTGTACTTCTTCCCATTCCAAAGTCAACGAAAAACGTAGGGGGATTATTTGCGTGATAAGTATTTTACCATATTCTTACTTTGGTTTTATTTATGGTTTGGAAATGAAACGTTTCTGGATGTTGTAATATTGACGTTCTTATTTCATGTTGAGCCATATGCTACCACTCTAAATGCGGAGTGTGTGGGCCAAACTAACATGGACTGACCCCCTCTTCCATTATTCATTGTGGTGTTATTTGGAATGAAGGGAGGCGACATAGGTGATGAAGGAAATGAAACCCCTGCCCGCAGCCACCGCTACCCGCGACTCCACAACGGTGCTCTGGTCTCCCGTCCGAACTAGCCCCGTGCCGCCTCAAATACAACATTTGCTACAGGCACTTCCCCTGCTGCGCCGTCTGCCAGCAGCACTGCTCCGGCCATGCCGCCGGCCCGCCCTGCTGCCTGCTAACCACCCCAACCTAGACGCACTGTTCGTCGTCTAAGATTCCCCGTCTCAGGCCGCCCACCGGCCTACAGAAGCGGCCCGTGCACCACGCGGAGCTCCGGCCGAACCAGCCCTGCGCCTTCGCAGCGCCCCACTGCTAAGGCGTCCTGTGACACCTGTTGTCTCTAAGGTCCATCACGGCCCTCATGGCCTGCTAGACCACCCAGTAGAACATGCTGCATTACAGGTCAGTCCTACCCTGCTGGACGGACTGGGTAGGATCGGACCCAGGCCCACAATGACTTGTGTACTTGTTTTGGCCATAACATTGGAAACAGACATACGTTTAACGAACCTCCAGTGGCGTTGTGAACGATGGAGTGAGACAGTCCCTTTGAGTGATACCACAATATGTTTTGTATAGAAATTGGTTACGGTAAGGTTGGATTGAGCACGAATCCAACCGAGCCCCTAGGACTAAATGTCTAATAACTCACAGAAAGGTTGTCTAATTGACCCGATGTTTGTTTTGTTGAGACCCCTAAGACATGGAGAACCTTTAAGATACTTATTTGTTCGACATCGTGATAGTTAGTGTATCGATCAGTAGCTCGTGTAGCAGATCCGCTAGGAGAAGAGCAAGCATAGTGTGGTGACCTAGAAACTGGCTGAGACTTTATGACTGCTGATCGTTTCGACTCAGAGTGACTCTAGTAGCCTAGTGGGGAGTGCATTGGTGTCACGACAGACCCATAATGGGGAACACCTTTGTGTCATAGAATGTACTTAATACTCGATAGGTAGAGTACCACAACATACTACGAGGGGAGCACGCTTCGTGATGCGGAAGACCCACGGTGGGGAGCGTGCTTAGGGACATGGAAGATCCAAGGTACTCGACAGGAGGAGTACCTCTATAGTCCATGGTTTTTGGTATGTGCTCTTGGTGTTGCGGCAGGCCCACTGTACTCGATAGAGGAGGAGTTCTCTAACAACTGAGGTCTCGACAATGTGATTGGGGATGTTACTTGATACTACCCCTAGAATAAAATCCTAGTTGAGTTGAGTAAGTTTTTTCTATTTTTTCCTCATGATTGATATGGATTACATGATAACATATGTATACGTATAGTAATATACCCAGGTACGGTCATCTGTTTATTTCATACTTTTTGCCTTATCTGTGATGAATTTTTTGTGACATTGAGTGTCTCGAGGTCCCTCTAGAGTATCGTTATACTTACCCCTTCATGGGATATTCCCGCACCATGTTGTGTTGGATGCAGATGAAGGAAAGCACAGACTAAGGCTGGGAGTACAAGGACTGGACGATACCTAGAGGTGGACCATATGATGTGTCTGTGCAAGGAGGAGATGGAAGGACTTGGAGTGCTGAGGAGGCGATATGTACATACACATCATGTAAGAACCCCATAGGACGATCCAGTAACAAACATTCCCTTTTCTTCAGTTTTATTGTATCATATTAGTACTTGTACTTTCTAGTTGGGCTTGTATTCTGGCCGCTTTTACATTCAGCACTCTTTTGTTGAACATTTTACTAGGTGTTTCATCCAGTTGTCTTCATGCTTGTGTGTGTGGTTACAAGTTATAAAGGAAATACCTCCCCGGTTTTATGGAATTACTCATTTGGTGCAAGTCACCAGCCCCTAGCCAATGGAAGGCGGTCTTATAGTAGTCACATCATGGGTCCCGGGAGATGGGTCATTATATTAGATTATGTTATTCAGAACTTTATTTATATACATAGAACATAAATATTTCATATCAACTAAAATATAATGAATATACTTCTCTATGATACATAATTGTTTTCGGAAGGATAATTATTCTAGATGTAAGGGTATCTTCTAAAGGATATTATTAAATGTAGAGTGATATGGGAGTATACCCCTCACTAATACTCCATCGTCTTATTCCACTAAATAGATAGGTTCTTCTTGTCCAATAAAAAAGATTAATTATTGATGAAGAGGGATGTATTTTTCTAGATGAGTAATTTCTTAGAGAACATGGTATTTAACTATACTTTTTGGTACCATTTCAAAATACAAATGTGTTTATATTTTAGTGAATCCGTTAGGAATAATACAATTTATGATCACTACATGAAGTAATTATAAGGACAATGTAAATAGTAATATCAAATAAACCCTTATTCGGACTTAGGTCCCAATCAATGGAAAAAATTTCCATTGTTAGATTGTGGAAGCTTATGTTGGTGGGAACATGGGTTGTGGAATGAATATCTATAATAGTCACCCTACAATCCACATCCAATAATGGGTTAGATGGAATCAGTGTAATTTCCTCTCTTTATTATGATGTTATATCAAATGTGATTACACAGTATCTTATAATAGAACAACTTATTGTATTATTCCTCATACCTGATGGATGATCTCTAGAGGCTCATTAATTTTATCTCACCCATCCATCTATGGGGAGGTAGTAATGAATACGTCCCACATGATGCGAGGGACGTATCTCTCCCAAGAGATATATTCCGCATTGAGGTTCTAACACATGATTCTTGTAAATAGGACACTGAAGATGAAAATAAACATTTGGTATTTGAGTAGAACATGATGGAAGGAAAGAACACTGTTATAGTACATATATATAGTTCAAAAATAATGGCTCTAACCGCTATTTATTTTTTTACAGGGGATCCCTGTAAATTGAACATCCATGGGGTTCCACCAAATGTGTTGATACTTATCATTTTCGAAGGAATGAAATAAAATTGGTTTCCCATATATTTTTACATTTTGGGTTAGATATATTATCCTAGATCACTCGAATATATTTTTTCTTAGGTAGATGAATCAAATGAGTATACCCATGTCTCTCTACCTGCAACTGAGTACGGAGACAAACTTGAATATTCCCAGAGGAAAATTGAATGAAAATAAGTTCCAATGATTTAATGTGATGTTAATAAAGAACAAAAAATTAATTATTTAAATGAGTCCATGAGTCAATGATATAATAGAATCTTCTTGATACATATCTATTATACTATAGGATATGAACTGAAAACACTTGGGTACCAACTACAACACAACTTCATGTTTCTTATTATTGGAGACTTTAATATTTAATCCCCTAATCACAAATTATGGAGATAATTAAATCCAATTAACATGAGATAATATATTTGGGGTTCCACTATAACATATAAATAATCTCATAGTAATCCCATATTTTGGATGTGGTACTTTAAAAAGAATCCAAACATGAGATTGTTGAGTTATTGATGTTTTATTTTCCTAATAAAGAAATTTCTCATTTAATCCAATATGAATACGTGATTTTTGATGAATGGAAAATAATTGTGGACCATTGAAGGCCATATATAGAAGAATGATCATACAAGGGAATGATTGTTGTTGAAGTGAATGTTTTCCCCTTATTGAAGAATAAATTATAGCAATGATATAAAACACTCTCATATCATGGAATAATCCTACTATATCATTAGTGAATATCCATTATTATGTTTATATAAAAAAAATTATTAAAAAAAACATGTTTTGGTAAATATTTTCTTTTGTAAAATTGTTTCTATTATATTAATTATAGATATATAATTTTTAAAATGTATGGAAAACAATGAATTTTTTATAGTTATAATGTTAGAATGATCTTAAATTTGTTTCCTTAAGTCAAGAAATGTAATAATGTCCTCAATAATCATTAATTCATGAAAAATGTCAAAATATAAGATATTTTGAAAATGTATTTTGATGTATTTTATAAAGAACTTATTAGATACAATATTATAAGACTATTATGTAATCATAAAACATAATATATAAATTTTTTATAGTGTGATAGATTGAAAAGTTATTGATCATGTGATACATTAGGTGAACAATATATGAATGATTGTATTAGAATTTACGAGATATCATGAGAGATATTATTTTCAATTCCATATAACACTGATCATCTAAAAAAATAGTTGTTGTTTTCGAAATCTGGTGATTCTTGTAGTTTCATATATAAACCTCTAGAAGCAGCACAAAATATGCAATAATTAAGATTCGTATTTCTTAAAAACAACATCATATGGTTTATTTTCTGATAATGTAGTTTTTTGAATTATATATCTATACACACCTCTACAAATTGGGAAACAACATCAAATAATGAAGATTTATTAACTAAATTTTTAATTATCAAAGATACTAATAATTCACCATGTTCTCGACCAAATATTCATAAAATTCATTTGACAGAATTTATGAGTTATTTGAGGGCATATAGTTATGAAAAAAATGTGAGAAAATATAGAAGTTAATAATAAGTCAAACCCATATAGGACTAATTTTAAATAATAATGAATGAAGTTAAGTTTTGTTGAAATGAATTGTGTGATCTACTGTGGTTCTAGACAAAATGATTTAGATTAACTCTTATAATCAATTGTTTATAAATATGTTTCAAGATATATTATAAGATAGATGATTTTACGGGGTAATATTAATAATAACTCAGTAAATTTGTGTTTTATAAATACTAATATTTTTCCCAACATACTATAAGGGGCATAAGCTAATGGGAAACCCCTATGGAAAAATGAATATTTTATAATTGTTAAATTTTCTACTAGATAGATATTGTTGGAAACATTTAGGTAAATTTGAGTAGGTTTCATGATTTTGAAGAGGACCAAACATATATTGGGTTTTCAAGAGAGATAGTTTTATGAAAACTCTCTCCAAACAGAACATTTAATTAATGTTTTAATGTTACAATAATGATAAATCATGAAAAATTTTATGTTCATGAAAATTATAGAATATTGGAAATGATTTTAGATGAATATATAGGAGATTCAATGATCTATGAAATTGGGATATATGAATTTGGGTGAGTCTGAAATAATTTTATGTTTTTAAAAAATTTTATTTTTGGAGTACAGATAAATATTGGTGAGAAGTAAGATGAGACTTCAATCTATTCAGTATAGCATAAAAGCTAAAATTATACAAATTTGGGGACATGATATATTATTCCAACTATGTTGAGTTTCTTGTTGAATATGATTTTCGAAAAAAAAATAAATTGGTTAGTAGATCATTTAATATAAGTTTATATTTTTATAAAAAATATTTACTAGATTGTAAACTAGAAGGATATTTTGTCAGGACTTTTTTGAGTCATTAAGTGTGTTAATCAGACAAAATAGTTGTTTTGTTAGTGGTTCTATTTTGGAAATGGTGCATCAGATTCAATATTCTAAACTCATGCCCATTAGATTTAGACACATTGGATGTAGTTTCTATATGAGACAATGGTGGAGTCTTCTATCTAATGTTTGAGACATTTTATTGCCTCAAATATTTTTTTTATTTTTTTAAATTGTTGAGAGTTGGTATAATCATTCCTATCCAGAGACAGATGATTACTAATTGTAGTTGTTGAAATTTTTTGATTTGCTTATTTAAATTTTTTAATTTCCATTTACTTATAAGAGTTTCAATGGAATTGATGTAGGTTATCCTATAGAAGAAGAACCATATGAATATTATCATCTAATCAAACATTCCTTCCTTTTCATGCATGTGAACTTACTTAAAGGTGATTAGTATTTTACTCTAATAAGTTTTAGGGATGATTTTTTTAAATGTATAAGTTTATAAATAGATAAAAAATGATTTATCCACCCTTAAAACAATCCTATTAACTATAATAACTTAAATTTATATAAATTATATGGTTGTGCTATAAAATCCTTGTCATGGAAAATATAAATCTCATCATGATCAAATGGATTGTTATATTTGATGTAAAAAATAGTAATTATTAGTAAACTAAAATGATGGACATTATTATATATCATGGAATAAATGTTTTATATATTGAAACAATTTGGATTACACCAATTTATAAAGATTATAATACGATAGTTGATAATAATATAAAACAATAAGTAGATGGAAATAATAGAAATTAAATTTTTATCTCTATATCAAAAAATATTTTCAGGAATATAGTGTGTCTAAAAATTAAATTAAATGTTGGAAAAGTTCAAAATTAATTTCTATGTAAACAAAAATGTGAAGGAATTATATATAAAATATTGAATATTCTATTTAAATGCATAATAATGACAGATTGAAAATATGATAATTGGAACGTCACTATATTTAATGTAGTTGTTTGAAACAGTAAGGTTTCCATGATATAATTGATAACTCTAAAATCTTTATAAAACTCATTAGAGACTTTTGGAAGATGTTTTATTATATTTTATATACCTTATATAATAAATAATATTTATCTCCTGATGAGATTCATAATATTCGTGATTCATACCAAATGATAAAATCTCCAACATTTAACCAGATGATGAATGATGAAATGAATTTTTATGGAATTTGGATTATTAAAATAACATATTATAAACATGTAGAACCTTTTAATTATAAATATAAATAACATTATGAGATGAATGAAGAAATCATCTATCTTATCCCCAAAAATAATTGAAGAGGAAGAAAAAAATTGAGGGAAATTTAATCTCAAATGTTTTGAATGAGGTTGAATTGGAAAAATTTCAATACCATTCATTAATAATAACATTAAAAAAAATTATAACATACTGAAGGCATTAATCAATGGAATAATGAAAAATTACATATAAAAAAATGAAGTACAATGCTGAAAAAAATATAACTAGAAACTGAAGAATCTTATTGAGTATGAGATTTTTAAATGACATGGATGATATTTATTGATTAAAAATTAATGTGCAAAAAAATAAGAAGATTCACTAAAAATATTGTTAAAAAGGACGAGTCTTCAAATAGCGAAGATTAATAAGGAGGTGAAGAATCAAATTGAGAGTATCACCTCCTATCAGAACGTGTATCATGTATTTAGTAAATCCAAAATATCAATAACTAAATAAAAATGCTCAACCATGAATGTTGAAATGTTATTTAAAGAATAAAAAATATTCTTCCAAATAAAGAAGAGTACATATTGAAAATATAATACTACAAAACTAGAATTTCTGAATAGGGAAATATGGTTGAATAAATTAGAAAGATGTTTGAACATATGGAAGATAATTTTAACAAAACCAAATGAAAATAATTAGATACTGAATATACCTAAATAATTTTAACTAAAAATATAATATAGGATTTATATTTAAAATAAAACTATTTAAATCTGTAGAAAAAATATCCTCATAGGAAGCAGTTAATATTTTCCCCAAAATAAAGAATACTAACTTATTTTTCTAACATATTATGTTTAAATAAAAGTGTTGGGACATATTAGGTTATAATGTGATGTGAAAAAAATATCATATCAATGAATCTTGAAAATTATATCTAATGGAATGTTGGACCACATGCAGAGAAATTATATGTAGAATTATGTTATGAACCATAACAAAATTTCAGGAGATTAATCATACATCTAAATAAAATAAAAATTTGATGGTTTTTTGGTGGTCATTAATTTATTGGAATAGATCAGATTACCATTGATATAACCTGTCACTTCGAGGACATTTTTTTTAATATAGGGTAATTGATGGTGCATTTATATAATGTATCATTAATAATAAATGTAATGTAAGAATAGTGACATATCTGGCAGCTAGAAAATACGTAATGAAAATTTTGTTTTACTTTATAGAGAAATATTTTATAATATATGATCATCCTAGTAACATTGAAAATTAATATATGAATACAATTATAGGGAAACATTTAAATTTTATTATAGAAAGTTTTTCTGGAAAGATGAATGTTGAATAATGATATTTTACTGTTAAGAAAGATCTTAATGAAATTAATAAATAAAAAACCATCGATTTTCATTTACAAATTTTCCATATAATTGATAAGGGATATAAAAATATTTAATGATTTTGAAAATAATAATTTATGAGATTTTACAGATAGTAATGATGATTCAATTAAAATTATAGGATTTATAAATTTAAAGATCAATCCCTAGAATCAAAAATCTAAAGGTGTTTTATATATTTATGTGATAAAGGTAAATCTACCCAATTAGAGTCAAAATTATGATGTTGGAAATGACATGGTTTTCAATAATTATTCTTGCAACCTAATAAGACTAAAATATCCCAATCTTGTTAAAATAGGATAATCATCCCTTAAAATAATTATATTGGTGAACTTATTGACTAATGTTACGTGAGTTATGATGATAAGAAATGTTGAGCATCGATGAATTAGGGGTATTGTTTTGAAAATCATGAGAAAAAATATAAATTGTATTCTTTAAAATATCTTCCATTATTGAAAAAATTATAAGGTGATATTTTTATAAATTATTCAAAAATTAGTTATGATTATAAAAATCTATATGAAATTTCAAATTCAATATACAAGACATCATTTGATTTATAACTTAGATAATTATTTATTAATGAGGAAAAAATAAAGTATATATTTATATATTATTACTTGTATTGATGACTTCACTTAGATTACCAATATAGTGTTTAGGAAACATTAATTTGTGGATGTAGAAATGAAAAGATCATTCAGAACATATGTTCACCATGAAATGCGGTTTATTTAAAAAGTATATAATTGATAATGTTATAGAAATCACATAAAATTATATATAGAAATATAATAAGAACCGATGAATCAAAATTTAATTTAGTTATCCATAATGAACTCCTGAAAATGGGATATAATAATTTGAAAATAAATTTTTTGTTCAAATTGGATATTTCCAGTTAGAAGGTAACGTAATTTCAATGTGATACACTAGAAAAGATTTTAAATATTCGCTAAATGTGAAAAATAACTGTATTTTATGGTTGGAATAAAACAAGAGAACTTATGAAATGTGGTATAAAAAAAATCATTCATTTATATACTTCAAAATTTTCAGAAGACTTTGTTTATAATAATAAAAATCTTGGATCTTGTGAAATTTCGTAAAAAATAAGGATGTAAATTTCATGGACTATTCACACAATTCAATAAGATGTAAATTTTCTAAAAAATATTTACAGAAGTCATTTAATTTATATGATGTGAAATATATTTAAAATCTAAATTAATTATCATGGTGTTTTGAATATTTTCAAGACGCAAGAATGATGATTACCAAGGAAAGAGAATATGTGAAAAAAAATTCTTAAGACACGTTTGAAATATGTTTTGATCAAAGTTAATATAAAAGGGAATTATATATTACTGAACCAACATAAGTTGGATAAAATTTAAAATTTACATTGAAATTTTAATTCTATGATTCAGGCAAGAAGAATGTTGAGAATATAAAATTAGACCCAACACATTTAAAATATTGAATCATTGTATATTTCAAAGGAATTAGAAAATAATGAATGGATGAATGAAATGATTAATATTATGATCATATTTTAAAATGAAACATGGAATCTAGTTCAACACCAATTAAATAATATTATTATTAAATAATTGGTTTCATACAAACAATATGAATTAAAATCATTATTTTTTATGAAACAAATAACGAAATACTTGTAAATTTTATGTATAAGTGGAATAAATTGACTTTTGAAATAATATATTCACTATTATAGGACTAGATACTGTAATAATTTATTTAATAGTGGTTTTATCTTTATTTTATAATTTAATCAAATGGTTATAATGTTAAATTATTTATATGGGGATACTGAGGAAAAAGTGTATATTAAGAAACTATGAGGTTTTGTACATGATAGCTATGATAGAATTGTTAAAAAAAAATTATTTTATTTGTTAAAACAATATTTATCTTCTTTAATAAAATCATGGATGTTTTCTAAAAATTTATAACTTTTCTAAATGAATAGATTACTAAAGCTATTATATGAAAGAAGTGGATTCACAAACCCTAATTTCAATTGTTTATGTGGATGATGTAGTATTTAGTTTTATATAAAAGACAAGTGTAGTGGATTTTTAGATGAAATGAATAATAATTTTGAAATTATAATCATATTATAATAAAAAATCTTCAAGTGTTTACAAGGTCAAATAAATGAAAAAACATTAGTTTTGCATGAAATGTATACCATGTAATTGAAAAAAATGTTTGGAATTAAATACTCAAATGTTTTTTCTTCTGTAATTTCAGTAAGCACAATTTTGAGAAAAGGTGAATCAATAAATGGGTTAATTAAAAAAATTAAATTCAAATTTAATGGTTTATTTATATTATAACTTCATGTCCTAAAATTTATTATGGAATGATTTATTGTTCTATATATCAGAGCGATTTGAAAGAATATCATATTATTGAAAAAAATGAGAAATTCAAGATATGTTAAAGGAAAATATCACATGGGTTATTTTATAATATTTGTTTTAACATGAACATAATTGGTTTTAGATATATTTATTTGCATTGAGATATAAGTAATATAAAAACAACATCGGGGGAAGCATTTTTTTTAAGAGTGTTTTGTGTCAGTTGACATAGTAAGAAACAATGTTCAGAAACATTGAGAACGATATAATTAGATTTTTTTATACCCAGGTATGTAAACATTTCATTGGATGAAATTTCATGTAGATTATTTAAATTTGAATGTTTATACACCATTGAAGGCACTTTTTAATAATCTGGTTGTATTTTATATTTCATTAAATTAATTAAATCACTCAAGATTAATGTAAATAGATATTAACATTCACATTATAAAATAGAATGTTTCAAGTGATATGATTTAAATGGAATATACTTTAATTCTTTATCAAATTTCAAATACCATTACAAGAGAAATTTAGTATGAATGATTTTCATATATTAAGATTCAACCTCACATTTAGCCTCTAGTAATTACTTGTGCTATATATAAAAGAATTCATCCCCCGGGATTTGGATTATGATGAAAAAGGTATATGGAATGTAATGTCTTCATAAGATGATTTTACAATTATTCAAAAAAGGAATTTGAATTTGAGGTTACTATAAAACCATGAAAATAACCAAAAAGGTAGAGGGTGAAACAAAATTAGTTTAAAAAAGTGTATTGGATGATATTATGTGGAGTCTATCATAACACGGTCTTAGAATTTCATATAATAGAGTCATGTATGTATTAAGAAAATGTTAATTTATCTAGTAGTGTGGTGTTTGTAAAATCGCACGTTGGATTATATGTATTTTTTATAATGTTTTAAAACTTGAGTTGTAATAAAAATGTTTACTAAAAAATTATTATTGATGGAAATGATGAGTGTAATTTTTTTTAACAAATGATTTCAAAAAATATATTGAGGTTATTTAAATACATATAGAGTTTTGTTGTATAATGTACATTTTTATTTTTTATAATTAATAGTTTTTTAATAATAAATTTAAAAAAGTTTTGAAGTTGTTTAACATCAAGAATATTTTTTATTTCAAATGGATGACGAGGAATAATGTGAAAATGTAAAGAATCTATAACGCTCTTAACGGTTTTACCATATATTCAAAAATGTTATGATTCTATCTATGATCCTTATATAATGAAAACTCATATTATATAATATTTTGTTCAAAAGTGTTGTTGATGTTTTATAGACACATATTACCAAAAATTTGAAGCACCATACAAAGATGTTTAAAAAAATAGGATGTATGAATTAGAGGAAGATTTATGAATTAAAACTTTTATGATCATAAGATCCATGACACAAACCATAAATCAATGTTTTCATCAGTAAATACGAGTTTTTATGGAATAAATTGTCTATAAAGGGATAATACATTGATCATATAAGACATTTAGATGTAGCGAATTAGATGCATCTCCAAAAGATGAAATATGGAAGGAGCATGATAGATATAGATAATAATATATAGATTATCGAATAGGACAACTGCAGATGGGGTTATTTTCAATGTTGATCATTCTAGACTAATATTTCCAGACACAATTCTATATATAGAGAACTTAATGAACGATGGAACTGTGATCTTAAAACTCATTGATAAAGGTCAATATTTCCAAATAGACACATACTTTTGTATGAAATTTTTTAATAATAATTTTTATGGAATGTATTTTTTATTTCATTTCATATATTTTTTTAAAAATTGAGACAAAATTTATATGTTAGGTATAAGTTATTTCAATATGGTAGATGCTCTTAATAGATAAATAATGCATTTTAGATTTGTGAAAATAAATTGATATCTCACATGTGCTTCTAGAAACGAAGTTGATTATGAAATCATAAAAACATAGATATCCAAATTTGTTTGATGAAGCATGAATTGAATGATGATGTTCAAGTGTTGAAGATAGAATAATTGAGTATCGTTCATGATTGAAATTGTATTAAGTTGTCCAGAAATAACAGAATGGATTTAGTAGAATGGAAAAATTAATAAAAAATGGAATATGTTATAAATATTTATGTTTTTAATAAGTATTTATAGTAGGAAGTAAAATTAATTTGAAGTTGAAACAATTTAGTAAAACATATTCAGTTTCATATGACAATTGGACTAATATAATCCTATTTTAAATGTTTTTTTTCTTCAGTGGGTCAGGAAAATATTATGGTGTAAGGCCAATGTTTTTTTTTGTGAAATTTTTGTGCTCTATTTAAGAAAAAATTTTAGTCAATCCATTCATAATAAATTCCTTAAGATGAATGTTTTCTAATAATGTACATTCTATATAATTTGATTCAAAGTGCATGTTAAGAGAAATTGAGATTTCAAATGAACAATTTTATTTTTCTTGACAGAGTTTCATTTGAGTCAATAGGACTAGAAGACTGATTAGTTTTCTATATAGATAATACCTAATCTAAAATAACAAAAATAACTTTTACATAAATTTATAATGATATAATGATGACAAATCAGGAGAATCCTACAATTATTGAAATTTCTAGACTAATCTAGGTGACACTCTATGAGTTTATATAAGTTTTGAAGCTTCTCAATGAAATCAAAATATTCTAGAAATATAGATGGATGAATTTGGCTTTGTAGGAAAAAAATTTGTTGTACCACATTTCCTATTTCTAGATCATGTATAAATAGTTAATCAAATAACATTGTAATATTTTACCATTTACCCATGGATCAATTCAAAAACACTACATTTATTGTGTCAGTATAGGGTTTTAAAAAATGTTATGTTTCTTATTGATTATGTTTTTATAAATAGAGTATCAAGTCATATGACTCGATAATAGAGAGAACATATTACCATATATAGGTTTACGGGACAGTGAATATGAAAAAATATTTCCTAAAAAATTATTATGAGACTCTAATTTATCTACTAAGTTATAATTGAGTTTCTATTAAAGGTAAAATTTCAGAAATTATGCATCGAACAAAGGTTATAAGACTTATTTCTATCATATGAAGTCATATCTGATATTGTTTTTGGATTGGCAATTGGTTGAGTAGTTTTCTCAATGATCAAAGCAATTATTTTAATTAAATTTTGTTGGAATTTTTTTAATGAAATGGTAGTCAGTATATACATTTACATCATAATAATGAATTAGTATAATGAGTGTTGAAACAAAGGATTAATTTACCTCTTTCTAATACTGAATTTCGATGGACCAATGGGAGTTGACAAAGAATGAATGTTGGTTCTCACACTGAGGGTGAACTTAATATATCATATATTATTGGAATAATTTCATACTTTTTCAAGAATATGAGTATGCTAATCATTTATTATGAAATAACACTAATAAGATATGAATGACATATATATCTAAAACATGATTTTTTTAAAATATAAACATGTATTCACCCTACTCCCTCTCAGTTTTCAATGATCCTTAAGAACATCAATTATATCAGTGATGTGGATGAAAAATACATGAAATAGATAACTCATGAATTAGATATAACCAATAATGTAAATGGTCCCCTTCCACCTCATTCATTTATAAATAATGATATATCATCTTATTTTTTTAATATGTATCTCCTTTTTGGTTTAATTTAATTAAAAATGAATATATTATCACAAATAATTGATATATGGAATATTATGACTCCCTAACTATTTGGAAAATGTATTACTGGTCAAAACATATTGTTGTGGATTGAAAAATCATGCGCAAGAATGGTATTACCACGGTTTGTATCTCTAATGGAACATTCATATCTACAGCCTTCATGACACTAGAGATTATTCATGTGTAATAATGGTGTACTCCAATTTAAATATCATGTATATCTATAGGATAAATTTATGTCACCATTACTATAATATAGGTTGATTTGAATGAATTATTTTACTCAACATGAACATAAATATGAATTGGGATGTTGGAGAGAGGATTTCCATGGTCAAGAAAGGTTCATGTATATTGATGACAATAATTAATTATCAAAAAAAATATACGTCTCAGGCATCTTTTGAGTATAGATTCAGTATTTTTAGGGTTATATCATTAACCAAAAAGTATTATTTATTTTTATTTCTGGACCTAATATTTATTTAATCATTGTGTGATGAAGGCATAGTGGGAATAGATATAGATATTATCCAGGATACACTTTCTTTCTTTTTATTCCAAATATATATTATTATTCCATTATATAATTAAATTATAAATTTCTAATAAATCACGTAAAGATCATGTCTGGTGAGAAGAGACCATCTTTTTTAATCTCCCCATTTTTGGGTTTTCAACATTGAAGGTTCTATATAAAATTTGTTATATATTTTATGTCAAAAAACTACTGATATTATAGGTATAATTAATTTTTCATGGGCAGAAAAGTGTTTCCTAATTTAATGATATAATAAATAGACTATTTTTGAGTGTCATAAATAGAGGAATGTGGATTCATAGGAGAATAACAACAAGATATAAAACATAACGGGGATTTAATTTATTAATCTGGTGCTAAAATTGATAAGACTTATGAAATATAACGTATTTGTGTCCACAAGAATAGTTGAGTTATAATGTATGTAAATAAAAACCTATGTTTTTTTAATCAATTAGAAAATAGATATATGAGGGAGTATGTCAACCTCTAATAATGGTGGGAACTCATTCCTGAATAAATATATAAATGGATCATGTGGTAAAGGGGGGATTTTCCTTTAACACCAAAAGATCTCCTTGGGTTTAATTCGCTAAAACAAATTTGGCTACATAATTTAATATATATTCAATGCATGTTATTATCATTTTAATCAATATTTATTACCATTTTTTTGATAGGGAGATCTAATAAGATGTGTTATCATTAATGTGAGATTGTATTTGGTAGATCTATAATATTGATATAAGTTGTTGATGATGATTATAACCTAAAATACATGAAGTATTGTTATGGTGATTTAAATATTCACGATTTTTTTAATCATCCTAAATGTTTCATCACCATGTATTGAACACATGATCCATGAGATGTGATGTAACATTAGATTCATTAGTAAAATAACATAATGGGTGATCTATATAGTTAAAAGCAGTGATTCGATAAATTATGTAACTGCAAACATATCAAAACTTTCCCCAACATATGATGGGAACATGTTCTACTCTAACATATTTTTATACTGGGGATCTAACCAAATTACATATTTTATTTATTCTTCTTTTTATTTGTTTTTGAATATGGTAAATATTATGTCACATCCACTTTTAGTTTAATGTATTCCAATATTGAACATCCATGGGTAGAGATTAATTTCACACAACTTATCCCAACGTATGGATACATAATTTAATGATTTTTATTTTAAGGTAATAAATGTGAACTTTCACACACAAAAATTATTTTGATTCTAAATCCATGAATACTAAATAACATATTTTATTGATGAATGATGATATTATAAATTTTTAATCTATGAAAATGGTTTATGAGTGATTAAATGTGGTATACAAATAAGTAATGACTATTAAACATGTTTTATTGATTTATTTCAATAGGATTCTTCCACAGTATATAGAGATTTCAATACATTTCTATCAAAATGAAAATTCTTATAGTATGAATGAGAGAGCAGGGTAATGTATATAACTTTCATATTTTGGAATGTATTCATTTAACACCATATGATTTCCCTGATGATAAATATAATTCATTATGATAATATAGTGTGTTTACAGAAATAATAGATTCCTAATATATATATTACAATTTATTGGATTGTATTGTTGAATTAGTTGGTGTATGTATCACAAAACAACAATAAGAATAATCATATTATGACATTCATTCAAATATAAATATATATGTATAATTTCTAGTTTTTTTAAACCTCGTATAATAATGCTTACTGTGTTAGGAAATTTAATTTCATGTGACTTTGATCTAGGTATCATATAGATTATTACCATGTGAATATGATATACGAGTTGTGTAGGGTATCATTATGTATAAAGGACATGGGTTCCATGAAGGTTAACTATATCATATAGTTACTAGTGTGTCATGATTTCTAATTTCATTTGACAAAGACATGGGTGTCATTCAGTATAAAATCATGTGACAAAGACATGGGTCTGAATCAATTAAAAAATGTTCTAAATAAATTTGATGTCATGTAGTTTAGTGTCATTTGAAAAAAGAGATAGGTCCCTATATTTGAATGTAATTACCATCATTTCATATAATTTTATTGATTTTTAGGTACTCTATGCTCATTTGATTCATGCATACTATGTCAAATAAGAGAATCTAAGGAATTATTTGATTAATTTGGGATCTATAAAAGGGAATGATTCAGGGGAATATTCAACATTATATAGACAAGGATACACTTTGTCACACATGGTTATTGGATTTCCTCCTTTGTTCTAGTTCGAGTATGGTTCTCTGTGGTTTTCTTAGGAACTACATATGATGATTTCGAATTTTTGTCGATTTTCCATTGGTTATTCATAATATAGTTCTTGTATGTGAGTTTCCCCTTGAACCATTAGGTAAAATATATGTTTTTGGGTGGACAGTGAGTGGTGCAATGTTAGGACACAGTTACAAAAAACTATGCAGCCAACCCAAGTAACTGTGCAGTATATGCCAGGTTGAGGCAGTAGCTACCTTGCGGACATCACATGATATGTTAGACTATGCACCCCATCCAATTTAATTGCGCATTAGGTTAGGGGGTTTCAGCTGGTGGTTTCTGCATGGAATCCTCATAGTATGTCTGGTTGTGCGGATTAACTGTGCCTTAGGCTTCTTTTTATGTATATAGGTGCACACAGTCTCCACAGGGTTTGAAAAAAGGTGTGGAAGAATCGTGTGGCCTATCCATAAAAATAAAAAAAATTCCCCATTTTATATCACTATGACTTTTCCCAAAACACCATTTCATTTATTCTCTCAGTCATTCAAGCCTTAGAAATGCGTCCCTCCTTATAATCTCCCTTGGGTAAATTTTGGTGGTCGGTATTTTGGATATTATATCTCAAGATCTCTCTTTTATGTATCCTTCTTTTTCCCCCTAGTATTCTAGGGTTTTCCTAAAATATCATCAGGAATTCACTTCTCCATCAAGTAGGATTTCATTTTTAGGGATATATATTAATATATAGGGTTTGATATTGATTTTTTAAGTTTGATCCTGATTCCCAATGGCGTGGTTGAGGTTCAATTGATTTTTCACACTATATTCCCTATGTTTCTTCACCAAAGGTAGGAGGTTCCATGCATAGACATCATATTGTGAATTTAATATGATTTTTTTCTTATTCTTATTCTATGGATTATATATGGGTTTAAAAATAATTATTAAAACATTCTTGGTTTTTATTATTGATAAATTAATTTTTAATGAATATCGGAAATGTTCCATGCGTGTTTCATTTGTGCCCCTTTGATTTATTCCATGACCATGTTAGATAAAAATGAGTGTATGATGTAAAACCCATATTGAAATGTATTTTATGTGTTCATGGAAAAATGGTTTTTCTTTAATATGAATTGTGTTTTATTATTTTGTGATCACTTGTTGTAAATGGCGGATATGTTTTATAAAATAATTAGTATGTTTAAAATATTATGAAATTGGTGAGAAACATGTTCTGAAATAGTATTGGTGTTTTTTTGTTTCGAAAGTGGAATTAGTACATAAATCTGGTGGGTATCTTGTGTACTAAATTGTTTGACTTGTCTATGTCAAGGACATGGTTTATGTAACATGGGAAATGGGTTTGAGGAATTGGAAATCCTATGTATCTATGTGGTATTACTAGTTACATTACTCAAGTGATTCAAAAGTGAAAATGTATTGGTTATAATTACCTATATTTATGGTTAGAAAACTAAAAAAACAATTATCATGATTAGAGACCACCAGGACAAGGGGGTTTCCCCTCCTTGATTCTAATTAATGAGAAATCTGTTATTGTGGTTTCAATTCCATCCTAAAACGAGTAAGAATATTATTTCTATCTGACCCATGCTAGATTGAATTTTATTAATTTACATATGATTCTCCACCGTGACATGATTTTTATTTGGGTACATGACAAATATATTAATATGGTGGTCCTTGTGAGTATCTTTATGAAGTTCATTTCAAGACAGTTATTTTGAAAGGAATCTTCCTTGGAATTGTTTTCTTTGATAATGGTTTTCCATAAAATTATTTATGTGATATGTCATAAATGATTTTATATAAAGGTTCATGTTAAGATTCATAATATTGTTTTAGTGTGTAATTTTTTGTGAAATGATAAAGTGATTTAGCATGCACCATCCATACATCCTAGGTTCATATAGACATTGTTTGTTGGCAGGTAAATGTAAGGTATGTTGTGTCAGTGGTTTTCTTTTCAAGAGTGCCACTCTTTGTGGTGACCTGAGGGTGAGGCTCCACTATTCAGGTGGAGATTATTTGACCAGTGGTTATCTTCCATTCCATTATAGTATTTTAGACTATAGTGTAAATTTCATTAAGGGGATTCTAAAAAGTTGTAATGTCTTGATTGGTTGTACTTTATCAATTGGATGAATTTATAGTTGTTTTTGTTTATATTTATATTATTATGTAAAATCATTCTCACACTAAATCATTGATACGTAGGAACTACTTTCTATCTCATAGGGATCAGGACAACCCATTGGGCCATTCCATAGATCGGGTTGGGAACGGGGTCAGATATGCTCCAGATTAGTTTAATGAAAAAATGGTATTTGAGAAAGGTTTCCTATTTAGGGTATTTTTACATTTGGATGTTTATGGGTACACCAGAAGTCAGAGTTCGAGACATGATTTTATGGTTTTGAGTAATGTGTTTTTCCATCACACAACATGATAGGACTGAAGATTCCATGGGAAGTTAGGATTTGTTTGGGTCATTTTATTCATTTTGTTCATTGATGTTTGGGAAATGAAAAGAGAATTGGATCAATGGTATCAGTGAGATCATAAGACCATGAATGCCATGTGGCGAAGGGTAAATTTTCCTAGAACTCTATCCATGATGGTGTTGTGATTGGTGTATGGTTTCTAAAAATATTTCAATGTCATCTACTGACTGACTAAAACACATTTTTTATTATCTTCATGGTATATTTGCTTATGTCATTCACTGACACTAGTTTCCTCTTGCATTATTTTTTGACTTCATGTGCTCTAATAGTTGTTTTTAGAACCCCCAAATCTGGAATTTTGAAAAATGTATTTTAAATGTGAATTGGTACTGTTTAAGGATGGTGGAAAATGAATTTTCAGAATTTATCCAACGGAATTAAAAAAATAGAATTTTTTGAAAATATTTTTTGGTATAGAAGGAATGAGTTTAATGAAGATTATGACAATATGAAAAAAATAATGGAGCTTATAAAGTCATTTTTTTGGAATTATAAATCTTTTTATAAAGTATATTTCATGTTTTTTTTAACCATACAATGTTTTAATATCCTGAGACGAGTTTTTCAGGGTTTTATCTCTATATTTCAAATCAATGATTTATTAATATTGAATGTTTGCAAAAACATGATCTATTTCACGGTGGGTTTTTAGAAATCTATTTGAAATGGAATTTTCTAAAAAAATTGAAATATTAATTGAATGGGATAAATTAATATTGGAAAAAAATGGTTTTCAATGGTATGATATGTATTGGGTGTAAAATGAGAGTTCAAAATTGGTCTTTCATTATGCGGTTAGTGAATCATTCAAATGTTTTTTGAATTTTTAAAAGTGGAATTAAATTGATAATGTTAGAGTGTTGGATGAATATTTATTTTTGAATTTATAAATGTTTTCTTTTGATTATTTGTAATTTCATGGGTGACCACAAGAACATGATATTAATGGGATGTGGATAATTTCTCAGTATGGCATGATAATACGTATATGTAACAATCTATGAGATAAATTTGGTAAATGTGGATCCCACCAGCCCTGTTTTATTTTGGAGGAGTTTTGTCAAGATAAAATGTTATGTTTTGGTGACTAGAATTGGGTATCCATGTGATTTGATAATTTATCTTGTGATGTGTTTTCAGAAAAAGAACTCATTTTTGATTGAGTGGTGTTTCACGGTTGATTCATTATCGATAAGTCACCTTTGAGATAGTGGTTTTTTGAGTTATTCTAAACAAATTTTCAAAGAATATTTTGGGTTGGATCCCTTTATGTGGTCATTTTTTTCTTGTTACATTAGGGCCAATGGACCATTTTGATTGGTTTTGTTGATTTCTTTGTTGGATAGTGTATGACCCCATAAGGATCCAGTTCATATTTGATGTGCGTCCACATATGATTCACCATTGGAAGACCTTACAGTTGATCAACGTAAGGACTCTCCCCTTGAATATTGGATAATTAATACATGTCTGCCTTTTATGTTTTTTGAATCCTCTCACATCAGTATTTTATATATATAATTTATTGAATAAAACCACAATTTAATTAATCTACTAAGTCCAAAAAGGTGAAGTATGACACCATTGTCTCTAAAGGTCAATATTTAAAGTGGTAAAGGTAAATAAAATGAGGATATTGGCAATAGGTTTGGGTTTTTTTAGGGTGAACAATTCCCAGAAGGGAATTTTTATATTTTGTTTGTTTCTTTTAAGGTATATTTGATTTTTTCATAATAATAGGGTATATTTGTTCATGAGAGGCTGTTATGGATGCTTGCAAGATTCTTGTACTACTTGGGACTCTGTTAAATGTCCATTGACTTATAATTCTTCTTTTTTGGTAATTTCCATGTTGGAATGAGTTTTTAGTGGAATTTTCACTTTTATATGAAAAATTAGACATTGTGGAATCCTTTTATGAAACATTTTTATAATCAAAATTCATCTTTATCTCATGGAGATCCCAATTTTTTTATTCATATTGAAGTTTATTCTATGTGTTCTTCCTTATGATGTTTCATACATGATGTGGAATGTGATGATGTCTTTTCATATCTATGTCTTTATCATGATGAGGTTCCATGTTGAGGTAAAGTGTGTATCTTAGGTGATGTGTTCTATTTGATCTGAATGGATCCTGGTGCGGTAGAGTGTATTACCAGATGAAGAAATCATGTTCATGAGACATCAACACCTGAATATGAAGTATAAGAATCTTCCAACATTATGACTCTTTTCGTAGGTTTCAAAGTAAAGTCGACACGTAGTTAGTATCCCCCTGGGGCGTAAAAGACTGTGGTCTACATCTATGTTCAGTAGGAATATGGATACAGTTTATGTCTCATGGGTAGATATTTCATTTCAAATGGTTCTTTTGGCATAATAGTTATGACATCCGCATTTGAACATTTTGATCCACATGGGTGAATGAGTTCCTCATCAAATATAAAGAAACGTAGTTGTATCTTCTTCGTAAAATCCTAGTTATTGTGCCTTATTAGATGTGAGTCTCTAGTGAATTGTCCTTGTATATAAAGCCTTGAAAATCATTCCCAAATTAGGATTGAGGGTATCTAAGGATGATTGTATCCCACGAGATTAGTAAAACACATAGTGTTTTCGGTTTGGTTTTGAGTATATATTTTTAGAGCCCTTAGGAGACTCTATAGAGTTTTCTACATCTGTTTTTTATAGTTGGTTCTTATGGTAGGGAGACTCTCTTTGGGTCTCATTGATGTCCCTTTTGGGAGAATATATTTTAGTATGTTTTATATGATAGGGAGACCATTCAAGCCTCACCATGATGGTAATCTATTTTAGTCTCTAGTTTTGGTTTGACAGTGGGTGGTCTCATATAGGTATTCATAATTCCGAGTTAATACATTAAGTTTGTGTTGGGATGGAAGTGTTCCTAATAGTTTTATTAAAAAAAATTGTTTCCTCGTTTGTATTCATTTTTCAATTTAGGTTTGTTGTATCAGTTTCATTTGGGGATATATATTGTGTTTTTGAATTGAGAGGATGATTCCATGTTGTGAGTGTTCTTTTTCATTGATCAATAAATTGGTTGTGTTTTCACATTTTGGGGGTGGAAGGCATAGTGGAGAAACTATTATTTTGATTTTTATCCTGTTTTTTTATTTTAATCAACTTCAACTACTTGTAGTGTTATCAAATTCTTCTCATTTCAGGTTTTTCAAAAATCTACATTAATTATGTATTAGTATTGGAATTTTTTTGGATCTGGACTTGTTATGGATTTTCTGGGAAAGAAAGTGTTTTGGGGGATAATTGTCACACACATGGTTTTACTTCATCCAATGTTCTTGTTCAGCTTTGGTTATTGGTTATTTTCACAAGAACTGATTGTGACCCATTTCAATTTTTTAAGTCATTCATTTGGTTATTAATTTTAAAGATGTTATTCATGATATCCCCCATTATGTTTTTGGAAACATATATGTTTTTGGGTGGATATTGTAAGTCATAGTTTCAGTGAAAACTATGGGTCCATCCTGGATAACTCATTTGTAGGTGGCTAGTTGACGTAGTAGCTACCACACAACCAGTGTATGGTAAGATAGACATTGATCTGTGACCATGGTGACTGAGTGGTTGGTTTGGGGGTTAGTAAAAAAAATTCACACGGCTTCCACATGGTAGGCTAGGCCATGCAGGTTAACCATGATATAGGTACTTGTTTAGCCAGAGAGGTATTCATGGTCTCCTAATAGTTTGAAAACCCATATTAACAAACTATGCGGCCCATCCAAGTCATTAAAATTAGTTTCCCCCTTTTTATCTCCCATATATTTTACACTAAACACCATTTTATTCCATCCCTTGGCAATATCAGCCCTAGGAGCACCCCCTTCCCCACATATCCCTTATGCTCATTTTGGTAGTGGTCTTTCAATGAATTCCTAAATATTTATAAATTTAGTCTCATCATCTCTTATTTGTTATCTATATATGAGCTTTTTCCTCAATTTTATTTGGGGATTAATTTTTGTAGTGGGTAGGGTGTCATTTTTTGGTTATATCTTAATATTATAGGTTCAATCATGAGGAATGGTTTTTGAACTTGACTCACATGAGTGCGGTTGAGGTGTAATTGAAGTTTCACTCCAAAATCCAAATGTTTTTTCTCCTAATGTAGGTGGTTCCATGCTTAAACATTGTTTTATGAATTTAATATGATTTTTTAATCTTATTCGAGATTTATTTTTATATATTATGTGAGAAATAATTTTTGAAAAGATTCATGGTGTTTGTTATAATGATATAATTTTTAAATAAAATGGGCTATTTTCTATGTATGATTTACATATCACCCTTTTATTTATTCAATAAACGTGTTACATAAAAATGGGAAGATGATGAACATGATCCTATTCCAGGTTGATGAGGACTCCTTGAGTGCATCCAGGTGACCTGGGTTCAAATCCAGGTAGAGGCATATTTTCTGGGGGTACTGTAGCAATAATGTAGGAGTAACTGTTTTAGTACTGTAGCAGGTATTGTAGTAGGTACTGAAGCAGGTACATTTTGACAATGTAGTAGGTACTGGATGGCACTGTAGTATCTTGGAATTTTCCCCGTTTGGTCCTTATGGACATCGATTTGGTCACTGAGTCCTTTATCTTCATTGAGCCACCCAGGCCATTGGGTCAGTAAGGCCGTCGGGCCACCTCAAGGCTTACAGGCCACCATAAGTCCTTCAGGCGACATAAAGTGCATAAGAAAACTAGATAACCAATAAAGAACATGTTCAAGAAGAAGGATGACCAATTGGTGTTCACCATTGAAAAAGCTAAACGGATTGCAAGAATGAGAGGGTATGTCACCTTCCCTCGGGACAAGCCTATTAATGCATGGGAAAGCCTAGTCGTTTATCCATGGGAACGTGGAGAGTTGATTTCATGATGAAGATTCTAGATAGGAGAAGTTCCAAGTAGTTAGTCTGGGTTGTATGTAATGTTTGATGTCTATGGGCAATGAATTTCTATAAGGCCTATGGGCCATGCAATACTTATGCCTACAGGCCTTGTAAGGGTTCCACCTCACCCTTTTAATGGTGGATTATCAAAATAAAAAAAAATGAAGACTATAGAGACATTAGAGGAAAAATGGGAAGATGATGTGAAACCCATCATAGAATGGAATTGTTATGTGTATGGCCCAATAAAGTCTTATAAAGATATATGGTTTTGTTTCAACTATGAACACTAGTTGTGAATGTTTTATGTGTTTTATAAATTTTTTAGTATGTTCACCAAATTGTTATTATCATGTGAAACATGTATTGAAATTTTTTTGCTGTTTATTTGGTTTCAAAATATTTCTTTATCCATGAATGAGGTGTCAATTCTTGTGTGTTTCCATATTTTACTCTATGTGGGGGATTATGGGACATGTGAAATAGTATTGAACACAATATAATCCCATGTATCTTGGATGGGTGACTAGTTTTATCGTGTTAGTGATTTAGAAGTAGAAAAGTATCAGGTTCACTTAGATGGATTGATCCTTAAAATAGTAAAATAACTATGGTGATGTACAAAGACCACTATATCCATGGGGATTCCACTGTGAGAGGCTCAGTAATGAGAAAGTTGTTTTTTTGGTTGCTAGGACACCCTACACTGAGGTACAAGGATCTAGTACTCCATTTGATCTAGATTGACCTCAGGTATTACCCATGATTCTACACTATTACATGATGTTTATATAGTGTGGTCCCAAGCATTGGCATATGGTAGAACTTATGGGTATCTGCATGAATTTACCTTTTATGAGATTTTTTGTGAGATGGGTTTTCCTTTGATGTGATCCATTTTAGAATTGTTTTTGAAAAATGTTTTCTATGAAATGAATTAAAATATTTAACATAAATGTTCATATTATAATGCCTTGAAATGATTTCCATTAAATATTTTTATTTGGGTGTAATCATACATGTATTTATCTCACATCCTATAATAAAAATTTGGTTATCTATGCGTTTTGGATTATAGGTAAAGGCATCATATGTTGTGTTTGCGGCTCACATTGGTAGAGTTCCTCTTGTGGTGGGGGCATGAGTGATGGATCCTCTTATTATGTAGAGATTAATTAGTATTCTATTATTTTCCATTACCTTGTATTATTTTGGTTATTGGATTAAATTATATAACATTGATTCTAAAAATTAGTTATTTTATGTTTTCATTTACAATTTTAATTGGGGTTATTTAATGTTGTTGGTTGTTTATGTTTATGTGATCAGATGTAATCACAACCATGTGTGTTATTGATACATCAGAAATAGTTTCCATCCCATGGGGATCATGATGCCCTTTGGTCCAAGCCTGGGATCAGGTTGCGTGATGGTTCAAGTAATGTCCCAGTTTTGTTCATGACACTCTATATATATCTAGTTCTCATTTACTTTTGAAATTAATTATATCATATAATTACATATGGAAAATAGGAAAATTACATTTATATTCTAGGTAAAAAAAGTTTAGTAGGTAATAAAAAATAGTTTTATCCCTTTTAAATATCTTAAACTCTTGTAAAGGTAGGGGTTATATTTTTTATGGAATGTCAACTAAAAGAAAAAACATTGGTGTTCAGGCCAATAATTAATATTATGAATTTAACACCCCAATATTTCATTGGACATTATCTCTTTTATGTAATTTAATATCTTATATTGCACGCAACACTGACTTGGCTTACATTATACGAATGATTGAGTTCCGTAAAAGAAACACATTAGTATTATTATTATTTAAATGATATATTTATTTATCAATTAAATATTGATATATGAAAAGTATCAAATAAATTTAAAATTTTATTTATATTGTTTATAATGAAATTTATATGTATTTATAAAATATTAATATATTTGGAATAACTATTTTCTCTAAATAACTAATTTTAATGTCCTTTTGTGATAAGATATTAAATTATTTTTAGATAATCCTATGAATCGAATTTTTTAAAATAGACTTATTTTTTTAATTCCAAACATAAAAATTAGCTTATCCTAAATTTTAGTTATTTTTATGAAAACATTCAATTTTTTCTGAAAACTATAAAAAATGCATAGTACATAAAAATCAACATTTTTATTTAAATAAATATTTTTAATTTATATTTGTTTTAATGTAAAAATATACACATAATACATATATTAGTAATACATAATACATTGGAGTCATTATATAATAACAATATATATATAAAGTTTTATTAAACTATTTAACATCTTTTACCCATCTTCTAGGAACAATTTCAAATCTGCATAAAATTTAATTTTACAACTTCTATTAATTGACTTTAAAAAAACGAAGAGACGTGGTTGATATCAGTATGTAAAATGTCGTTAAGAGAATGATTTTTTTGGTAAATAGTAATTTTTGAATTATATTTATCTCAGTTAAAAGTAAATATGGTAATTAAAAGTAAACATAATTTTATAATAATTAAAAATTACCCCATCACAAGTCCTAGTACAATTATATTAGTGTTTTTCTATGAAAATCAACCTTAGGTCTAAAATTTGATCCTTTTGGATGCTCTTTGGTAAGATTCGCACATTTATTATATTTAATTTAAAGAATAGATAAAAGTGATAAATATAGATTTTAATAAATAAATGATTTTTTATATAGTGTTATACATTAGATAAATTCCACTTTAAATATTCATTACAATGATTATAATATTTTTTACAACATATTATTTTATTTATAATTTTTAGAGATTAAATAATTATGTTAATTTATGACACATTGATGATGCAGTAATTACCAAATTAATGAAATATAAAAATAATTGATATTATAAATGTATATTTAACATTTGGATACCATCCAAGAATTTCATATTTGAATATAAAATCATATGGTTTATTTAATTTATTTTTTTAGAAGTAATAAATTTGATACGACTTTCACCAAAAACTAATACAAAATAGTGTCAAAATTGTCATAAATGACTTTTAAAAATACTGTCTAATTAAATGATATAATATTCATAAAAATATAAAACTCGAAAATAATAATTAAATAATTTTATTTATGTCATTAATGAATCAATTTCGGTTCTCTTATCATTTTAGGGTATGTTTATTAACCATATAGTTTGAGAATACAAGAAGACATGGTAAGAGGTAAACACTCTTACTAAGGGTAGAATCTAAATGTTAAGGTTAATATGGTGACCTAAACATGTCTATAACCAATTGTTGGATATGATTTAGACCAGTGCGCACCTTATTATTAATATTAATACTTTTGGAGACACTGAAAAATGAAAATGATTTTATAATAATATAATATTTCGTGCTCTTTCTAATGTGCCACTCACATCTCTTATAAAAAAGGGTATTTCCACTACTATAAAATTCACACCTCCAAAGCCATTTTTATAATCCCAAACCTGCTTAAATATTCTCCCATCTACCCTTAATTCATCCTAAAGGCCTTAAATTTATCATAATGCCAACTTAATATACCTTTTGTTCAAATCAATAGGTAAAACCTGAATAAGAGGTAATTATTTAATCAGATATTTCAAAGTTCGTTTCTTCTTCTACATCTAAATAATTTTTTATTTACATACTAAAATACTAAATCTAGTACCTTATACAGACATTGAAGTTATTATAAATATGGTACAATTATATTCATTATTTTATCAATGATATGAATGACAATGTCTCCATATATGCATTGGTATGGCTTACCATCTCCATGTTGTAGTTAGTTTTTTACTCATCAATTCATTATTTTGAGGGGTATAATAATTATTATAATTAATTTAAATAATGAATATAGAGTATTAATTAGTCTTTATATATAAAATTAAATCAAATTAAACACAGTTTCACCAACAAAAGAATGATACTGTCACTTGTGAAAAAATAAAGTTTACTGTCTCCATGACGCGATGAGATTCATCTTCAATGATCACCAATCAATAATTTTTAAAAAAAATATATTGATTAATTATGAGGTATATTAAATAATATTTATACTAACTTTATATATATTTATGTAGATAAATATATTTTGATTAATTGCTTCTATACTATACTATAATAAAACTGAAACAATGTTCATGTGTACATACAGACTACCATCTCCATGAACAGTGTTTACATTTCATAGATCTATCTATTATTCATATTTATATTCTCAATATATTTTATATATAAATAATATCTTATTTTCTAGAAGTATTTTTATCCTGATCTAACTGATATAATCAAGAATAATAAGTTAAAACATGTATGACAATGAAATCAATTATTACCAGAACTTTTACTTACAAAAGGTAATTATTATTAAATGGGCAGTATAATGTAATAAATGAATCATTTATGATATAATAAATATTAATATGGTTCTATTATTATTTAATTAAATACTATGGTTATTATAAAGTGGGTTAAACATACTATCGACTAAATTTATGGACAATGCAAGGGTTTATTCCTCAATGTCATTATTATATGATATAGTATATGTGTAAGTATTTACCGGGACATATTTTTCATCCAAGTTCATGATTCATAAAATAGGTTTCAAAAGGATTCATTTTGAGGGGTTCTTTTAAAAAAACATCCTTTTAAATGTTTTAAATATCTAATCTTTTAAACCTATCGCATTAATGTCCATGTTTTCAAAATGGGTTTAAGAATATATTTATATAGAGACGAATGTTTTATAATGTAAATTCTATTACAATGTTTCAATGTGGTGTGGGATACATTGATCTAAAAATACATTTTATATGTATTTATTTATAAATTGTTTTTCATTAAAATTACATTATAAAAAATGGATATTTATCTCCTAGATTTTTACATATTATTTTCAATTATGTCAACATTCATTAGTAGATATTATTCATGAATGAGGATGATTTGTTAGAATATAATATTCTATATTGTATTGAATGTGTTATGAAATATTTGACTATGGATGTTCTATTTTTATACAATTTATTGTTTATGTATAATGTATTGACATTTCGTTTGATAGTTTAAATATGAATATTTATGTTATGTTTCACCCATTTCATATAAGGAATGTATTAGTCTTTCTAAGTGATGGGTGGGGCCAACTGTTTCCCCTTGATGCATTTGTTGGTCTCATGAGAAAAACTATTGTCTTGGCACAATGCCTTAACAAAATTTATATTTAGGGTCTTGGAACTAGGCCTTGACATTATGGTTTAGATGTTCGACATTATGCATTCCATCATGATAATATTAGTTATTAATATTTCAAATGATTATTCGACAAGTCGAATATCCCTATGAATAAGTAAATGGCATTTTTTGATTAATCATTGCGATGTTATTCTGTAGTTTTTCTTTGAAGGGCTTGAATTTTGATTTTATACGTTGCCATAAACGTTTATGAATATTTATGAATGATTACACTAAATTGTTTATCCTTACTGAGAATTTGAAATCACACCATTATAATGTTTTACTTTCCCAGGATGCCAAGATGTGTATTCTATTTTATATTCAAGATTAAGCTAGGAGAAAAATTCAGTTATCAAAGGATTATCTATGTTGTATTTTATGTTATAAATTATAATTTAAATATCATGTATGTAATTTATTTTCCAAAACTGCTAAACAGATCTATACTTTGAGACAAGATTCCTTACAATCATTACAATGTATTTAAATGATGCACCTCATATGGGATAACTAGTGTTGGGGCATTACAGATGGTATCATTGGATGTTTTGGAACAAAATTTTAACTATATTTAAATAATATATGATTAGAAAACATTACCCTAACATAGGCATTGAGGATTATTATAGAATAACACTAAAATATTTTTGTAATGTATATATTATGTGGGTTTTCCAAAAAATACTTCACTGCCAAGATACTACAAGTTGACATGGTGTTCACACATATGTTCCAAGGAGTGATAACTCAAACAAGGAGTTTCGATCTTGACCCTAGGTATCTTGGTACACAACAACAGGTCTTATTGAATACTTGATTTCAAATTCCCAGTGGATATTCATAGGATAATTCATATTTCCTTTACAAACCATTATGAAGGTTTTATGTGTAAATATGTTTGCAGTGAAACCATTTTTATGATAACGATATTGGATGTGTGAAAATAGTCAATTAATTATTGTTATTTTTCATGTTTTTGGATTTTAAATTTTTATATGATCTGACCTAGTTAGTTTTTCCATTTATAAATGGATTCCAATAGATGAAATGAGAACTATATCAATACACATGATCCAAAGAGTAAGGAGGATCATATTGTTCTTTGGCATAATCCATCATTTACAAGGGTAATTGTCTCACATGTATTCTCATCGTAAAAAAATAGTATCATGTGTTCACATGATATGTAATTAATTTTCTTAGTCCGATGGATTATAATGGATGAAACAGATGAATGGGATAGCAGAGGAAAAGATGGATAAATGGATGAAGGGAAAGACGTATTTTCCCACATGTGTTAACTGTGGAAAGAATAACCCTGGAAAATTTATGAAGGGAATGAGTGTTTTTTATATGTGTGGAAAAAGGTCACAATATATGTGAATTTAAGGGTAAGAAAAATGTTTGAAATGTACAATGCTTTATCAGGATGGAGTTGGGACCCTATTTGAATTAATGTCCAAATCATCAAAGTATACCCAAAATAAAGTAATTTGATTACAATAATGTTTTCATACATCCGTAGATGAAGAGGAATGATTTGTGTTCATATTTTGTTATTAAGGAATTGAATTATTTGAGTATTTTATTATGATTTAAATGATTTATGAATTAAAGAGTAAAAAAATTTAATTTGTTGTACTATTTAATTAAGTATTTGAGATTGTGTGTTACCAAGATAGGTGACTCAATAATAGGTTAAACGTTTTGGAAAATATATGGTTGATAAAAATATAATCCTTAAAATATTCATGAGGTTTAGGTAATGATTTTGGAATAATAGATAATTCAATTAAATAAAAGTATATTGGATATTATTTACTACCGTGGAGCTAATTTTGGGTTTTTTTATTCCATCATTGTTGGAGATTACATCATTTTTTTATTTAAGGAGTATATCAAATATTCTATGTTTTATAGAAGGTATAAGGGCGTACATACATATTCATATATGGTTTTATTGCAATTCCGTTTGTTACCGTGTTTTAATACGATAAATGATGAAGGTATTCACATGTTGTTATGTTATAAAAGTGATTTTCATTATGTAATGTTGACCTTTGTTATAAATTTTTGGACTATGTGTTTTGACACATGTTTTTTGGATAAGATTAAATGTAGGAATGGATTAAGATGTTCATTGGATACAATTTTTTATCATTAAAACATTTCTTAAGATTATTTTTGGATAGTTATAAATAACAACCCAGAGGTCGGGTGATAACCCATCGCGTCCTCCAAGGCTGGGACACTTGAACCCACAACTGATGGGTGATAAAGGTGTGTCACCTACCACTGGCCTACGTGATGTCCTGATTGGTATAATTTTTTAATGGTCTGATATATGGATTATATATGCATTTTTAGGATAAATATAAAATTTTTGAGTTCTATTATCTTTTAGAGTGAAAGATGACTTTGTTGGAGATAACAAATAATGGATGGAACCCTACTTGCAAGTATTAATTTTTCCTTCAATAATGTGTCTCTAATTTCCACAAATGTTCCCCTATTATAAATATTAATTTGGTTGTAAATTTTTCATTTCACTTTCCCTCACATTAAGAATAAATTTTATTAGCCGAATTTCTTTTGTGGGTTTCCAACAAATGTATTTTCTATTTTCAATCGTTTGTTTTTAAAGAAAAATTTCAAATTATGAGAATGAAATCTATTGAAGTAGAATAGAATTTATCACCCCAAGATTTAATATTACTTTATCTCTTTAATCATATTTAGTATCTAATATTGCATGCAACACCGACTTTTCTTGTGTTATACGCAAGATTATGTTACTGCAAAAAAATACCTTTGTATTATAAATATTTTTACGATATATTTATTTATGATGTAATTATTTTGATATGTGTAGTTTCCAATAATATTTAAATATTATTTATAGTGTTAATAAAGAAATGAATAAATTTTGTAAAAATAGTTACATATTTTGAAATACCATTTTATTAAAATATCAACTTTTTATGTCCTTTTGTGAAAAATAATAAAATTTATTTTAGACACACCTAAGAATTGAATTTAATAAAATATAATTCCTTTTTGAATTCATAATATCGAAATTATCTTAGTTAGAATTTGTGGAATTTTTCTGAACATATTCAATTTTAGATGAATTGTTAAAAATATTGTATAGTCCATAATAACCGACTTCTTTATTTAAATAATTATTCTTTAATTTTAATTTACATCAATGATAAAGTAGATAAATAATACTTATATTAGTCCAGTGTAATTAATTAGTTAAAATTTATTATAAGATTATATATAAAAAATTTAGTGAACTTTTTAACGTCTTTTACCCACCTTCTACGCACATTTTCAAATTTGCATAAAACGTAATTTTACTACTTCTGTGAATTGAAAATCAAAAATCTTCTAGACAACTTTGACATCAGTAAGTAATATTTGGTTCAATAGGATGAAAATATTCCTTTGGGGAATAGTAACTTATGAACATCTATTACCATGGCTAAAAGTAATTAGGGTAATTAAATGTTAAAATAATATTATAATTATATATAATTACCTCAACACGTGTACTAATTCTATTGGATAATTTTTTTTCTACATAAATAATCCTGACGACAGAAAATTGATCCTTTTTTATTCACTTGGGTTAGATTTGGAGATTTATTATATTTTACATTATGAAGAGTTAAAAGTGTTGAATTCAAATTTTAATAACAAAATAATTTTTATCATAGGGTTATTCATGAGATAATTTCGATAATAAATATAAATTATTAAGATAAAAATAATTCCTATATCATATTATTTTATTTATTATTTTTGGTCCGTAAATAATTAAATTTATTTATCGCACAATGATGATGCATTAATTACTTTATTAATGAATAAATTAAAATAATTCATATTATAATTATTAAAATAAATATAAATAGAAACATATGATTCCATAAAATGTTGTATAGTTTAATATAACATGTTAGGGTTGATAAAATGTATTTTTTTAAAAATAATAAAATTTTATGAGTTTCAAAAAAAAAATTACTAAATACTGTCAAATTTGGCATAAATGTGTTTTTAAAATAAATACAATTTTATTAAATGATATATAATTCCTAAAATTATATAATTCAGAAAAAGTACATAAATAATATTATATATTTCATTAATGAACAACTTGAGGTTCTCTTTTCATTTTATAGTGTCCTTATTAACTATATAGTGTAAGAATACAAGAAATCATGGTATGAGGTAAACTATTAAACTAAGGGTTATATCTAAATGATTATTTTAATATGGTGACCTAAACTTGTATAAAACCTATTGGTTGACATTATAGAGACCCATATCCACCTTATTATTGATATAAATACATTTGGAGCATTTATAAACTGAAAATTATTTTATAATTAAATATTATTTCACTCTCTTCCTAAAGTTCCCCTCACATCTCTTATAAAAATGTATTTACCCTTCTCCTAAATTCACACCTCCAAATCCATTTGGATCTACCAAAACCAGCTCCAATATCCTACAAAATACCATTAATACATTCTAGAAGACTTAATTTGTTCTTAAATCCATCTTAATATGCCCTTTGATCAAATAAAAAGGAAGCACCCGAAGAAGAGGTAATTATTTTATCACCTTTTTCGATGTTCATTTCTTCTTCTACTTCCTATTTCATTGTTAGTTGCATAATAAAATAATAAACCCTATTCATTTTAAATAATTATATGTTATTATAAATTTTTTAAAACCATATTAATTATTCTATCCATATTATTAATGAAAAAGTCACCATATGTGTGTACGTAAAGTTTTTCATCTCCACATCGTGGTGTCATTGGTTTTTACACACACGATTATTTGGATGGGTATAATAATGAGTATAACTATTTTAAATAATAAATATATCATATTAAATATTCTTTATATATAATATAACTTTGAATCAAACACTATTTCACCATCAATAGAATTATATTGTCCCTCGTGCGCATGTATGGCATACCGTCTCTATGACGCGATGAGATTCATCTTCAACGACCAACCATAAAAATTATTTATATGAATATATATTGATTAATTATGAGGTATATAAAATAATATTGATACGTGAATAAAATATATTTATGTAGATAAATATATTTTGATTACTTACTTATATACAATATGATAATAAAATTGAAACAATGGTAATGCGTACGTACAGACTAACCACTCTATTAATGGTGTATACATTTCATTTATCATTATATTATACATATTTATATTCTGAATATATTTCAAAAATAAAAAATATTTTATATTCTTGATGTATGTAAATATTGATCTAACTAATACGATCAAGAATAACAAGTTATAACATGCATGATAAAGAAAAAGATTATTACACAAAATGAAACTTCAACATGGAAATTATTATTAAATGGGTAATATAAAGTAATAAATTAATATCATATGATAGAATAAATATTAATATGGTTCAGGTATAATGAATAACATACTATGGTCAATATGCAAGAGGTTAGATGTACCCTCGAGTAAAAGAATGGACAATGTAAGGGTTAATTACTCAATATCATTATTATATGAGATTATTTATGTATAAGAATTTTATAGGACATATTTAGCATTAAAAGTACATGTTTCAGAAAAGATTTTTGCAAAAGATTCTTTTTAAGGGACTCTTTAACAAAAAAACACTTTAAATGTGTTAAACATATATTCTTCTAAACCTTTCTCATTAATGTCCATGTTTTCAAAATGGTTTTATGGGTATATTTATATAGACATGAATGCTTTCAAATGTTAATTACATTCAAATGATTTAATGTGGTATGTGACACTTTGGATACAAAAATATCTTTCAAATTACTTCCTTTATAAATTTTGTGAATTTTAAATGATATCATGGAAAAAGGATATTTTCTAAAAGAGTTTTACTGCTCACTTTTAATTATGTCAACATCCATTACTGGATATTATACTTTGTTGAGGATGATTTATTACAATACATTCTTCTATATTTTATTGATTGAGTTTTCATATGTTTGACTATGGATGTGATATTTTTTTACCATTCATGGTTTATTGTTAAATTATTTACATTTTTGTATGATAGTTTTAATTTGAATGTTTTTTTATGTTTCACCATTTTCATACGAGGAATGCATTGGACATAGTAGGTGATGGGTGGGGCCCACAATAGCCCCTCTTTGCATGGGTAGGTCTCATTTGACAAAATAGTGTCTTGGAAGATGTCCTGGACAAAATTTATATTTTGGATCTCGACACGAGTCCTTGAATTTTTTGTTAACATGTCCCACATTATGTGTTCCATCATTATGAGATTAGTTATCAATGTTAAATGTGATAATTTTAGTTTTAGAATATCCATGGGAATAAGTTAATGGAATTATTTAATTTCTCTTTTCCATATTATTATGAAATTTATGTTTGAAGGGATTTGATTTCAATTGTATACATTTCTCTATTTGTTTACGGTTTTTTATTATAGGTTCTACAATATATATTATCATAATTATGCATTTGAGCTCACCCTTTTATTAATTTTTTTCCGGGATTCAAAGAAATGTATTATGATTTATATTCCTTTTTAGCTAAGAGATTAATGATGTATCAAAGGATTATATTTATTTTATTTTATGTTGGAAATTCATATTTATGGTTCATGTATGTAATATATATTTCAATAATGCTAAACTGGCCGCTACTTCGGGACATGATTTCTTGTAATCAAGCCAATTTATTAAAATAATGCACCATCCCTAGGAAAACTAGGGTAGGGGTGTTACAATGAATCCTTTTCTTTATGGATATGACATATTATTACGGGGGAGGATACCTGGTTAATGTGGGTCTATTAATTTTTTTTCACTATCATGGTGATGTAATATCATTATATTGTTTGAAAAGGGAAATATTTTTCATAAATTGGGTTTCATCATTGAGAAGATGCCCGATAAATACTATAAATTCTAGAGAGATATGAATCATGCTATATGAAATTATCAAATTGAAATCATTTAATAATAATTTTATTCATATTCAGGGAGGTGGAATTTATTTATCCTACACCAAATATTTATGATTTTGGTGTCACCATATATCCCACATGAATGGAAATCACGCAATATAATGGGTTTTTAGGAAAAATACACTCTATAGATCCATTATATATATTGGGAAGAAGGTATTTTTAATTTTACTGGTGGAAGGTATCAAAAGAAGACATTTGATCATTAATATATATCAAAATAATTTTTTAATTAATCGACAAAAAGTTTATATATGGATAATTTACTTGCACATATCTGAATCATTTGTATGGAAGAGTGAATGTTTTAGTTTTTTCCTTATGGATATGCCAGACATTACAGATTCAGGTGTCATTGTGTACCCCAATAGATGGGGAATAAAACCTAATGTAGTTCGTATTTATCTCCTTATATATACTGATATCATAGTTAATAACTATGTGATTATGAATTTTCTAGAATGGTGAAAGGATTAAGAATTATACATGGAGAAATATAAATGGATTGGACTCTCACTTATGAAATTGATGACCATATATATCAGACTTCTCTTTGTAGTTTATGATATTAAAGGATTGAATGATGAGTCCCATAAATTTTATCATCATTCATCTAGGAAAAAATCATATTATTTAATATTATGTGACTAAGATATCATCATTTCGTTCTATATAGTCTAACTGGGACATTGTTTCTCATTTTTATTCATAAAACTATAATGTTGTCATAATGTTTTATCTCATTCTACTAATTCTTTCTCATTTAATTTTATTCTATTAAACTATAAAAGTTTTTCAAAAAAAATATTGATAATGTAAATAATTTTTTAATAACCCTTGTATTGATAAGAGGTTTGGATTAGTCTCTATCCCTCGTAATCATATAGAAATCTCCATTTGAATTTCCCATACATATATTTAAAATACCCTAACTTTTATGTCCCAAAATTGACAGTTTCCTTCATTATATTTTTAGGGTTTTAAGAAAAAAAATACAATTTTCCCTTAAATGAATATGTAGTGGTGAAAATCTAATTAATGTCTCATATAATCAAATTCTAATGTAATTCAGTGACCAAAAATGTTTGAAACCTTTTCTCATCAAATATCGCCATCTTACTCAACACCTTAATGGATTTATAATATTCTTTGCAATTTATATAGATATTAAAGTGTACTGACTCTATTGGAACATTCAAAATTAACCCAAACATAGTTTTATATTAATACGAATATGGGTTTATTTCTTAGAAATATGATTCATGGTGTGGTAACCCTATATTGCATTTAAAACATTATCAAGGTGATATTTATTCCCCTGGTGCACCTTATTTTATAGAATGATTGAATGATATTAAAGGCCCCTATTTATCCATATTATATTTCATAATAATGGGATGTATTGTTGTAATCGATGATATATTCAAGATAACAACTTTTCAATTCAAATGTAGAAAATATAATGTCTTTTTTCATTAGTCTTTGTGATGGAAAACAAGTCATCCAATGATATGGGATGTAAATTTGTGTACGATTCTTTATTCCAAATTCATTGATTATTATAAGATCATGATAATTAAATATGAATCAAATGACAGTAAATATCTTTAAAAAATTTCAAGATATAGATCATGGACATATCTCCATGTTGTCTAACTTCTACATAAAAATTAACGATATTATTTAACAATATTAATATGATTTGTGTATTAATAAATGATTATGACATGTATTTAATGGGAATGAATCTTCTTGGATGACTCCACACAATCTGAAAAATTTTATTTCATGAAAAAAAGGAATTTTGATTTTATGTGAGACTCTTGTCTAGAAGGATGAGAACTGAAGGACCCTTTTTTGATTTCTTATATAATATAGAGGGTATCTTTGTATTCAATTAATTTAAGGATGAATATTTTTAAATAATTTTTTAAAAGTACTTTCTACTCATTCAGGCCACCACATGGGATGGGGATTTTTTCTTGATGTCGTTTATATTCTTTCCTAGATCAATCAAACGGAAGAATCAAACATCAATGAGAACCTATTATGGGGTTAATATATCCCATTGTAGTAACACCTAGAGGGAAAATTAATGCATTATCCTTCAAATATGGTTTTATTTCATATATGACATATATGATGGATGGGGAACCCAACCTATGGTGTGAAATGTGGAATACTATATCATGTTGATTAGGATCATCTACAATTATTTTTTGTTATAAAATGCATCTAACTACTAATTATATGGTAGGATAATATGATTTAGTGGGGTAAAAATTATAATTTCTCGGTCATTGTTTTCCTGTAACAATGTAAGGAGTCATCCATTCTGTTTTAATATCATGTTCACTAATACTTTACAAAATCCTTATTTCCATGTCATCATTTATAAATAAAAATTCTATGTTATTATATATATCGAACCCCATTCCTATAATAAGGACATGGTATTCTACCACATATTGGTAAAACCTAAGTATAACAATATGTAATAAGGTATAACATCCTTGGATGGCATGACACAAAAATTATAAAAAACGACTGTATAAAATATAATGAATTCAAGTAATAAATTTTATTTTGTTTATGTTATTAACCAATGATTTTTTTCATAATAATAAAATTAATGTGTAATATAACATAACATCAGATGGGTTTCAATAGTCAGTTTTTATTATATTTAAAAATATATTAAAAATATTCAACTTTCAAAAATATTACTATTAAAATATTTTTCATTAATTAATATTTTTTTGGAAAATGTAAATTCTAATTAAAATATATTAATTTATCTCTATAAGTATACTATATATATAATATAATAATTATTAAGAAAATCATGAAACACTCTATATTTAAAATTGTTGTGATTATAATAATATTACATTAAATATCATATTTTATAGAAATGTATAATTATTAAAAACCATAGTTAATTTTAATTTATATTTTAATTTTACAATAATAAATAATTACTTCTACTAAGTTAATAAATCCAATATCAATACATTTTTTATTAAGATTGTTAAATAAAAAATTTTATTCCAAAATAATGTTAAGAAAGAAATAATATGTTAATGTCAGTGTAATATTAATTGTCCATAATAAATAATCATTTAAATAACAATTTTTTATTATTTTTGTTTATATTTTATGTTAATACGTGTCGTTATAAGTGATAAAATATATATTTATATATTAATTACATTTAAAATAAAATTATAGGAAGATCAAAAAATCACTACATATACAAAACAAATTATCTATTATTTTTTGAAATTTTATTTATGTAATTTTAAAAATTAAATAATTTTTGAAATAAGTGGTAAACTATTACACGACACCTCTCAATACCATTCATGAAAATCAGGGGAAAAAGCTCGACTTGCAAATGGGTACTAGTATAGAAATCCCGAATGGGATAATAGATAAAATGAGTGCCTAAAATGGGAAGGAAATGGGTTACATATTACACACATGGTGAATGATTCCCCTCTAGGTGAACACGAAATCAGGGTGATTTGATAATCCTATGTATTTGTGTGTGTTTTCCAAGTAGTGACCAAAGTTATATGTATTAAGATAATAGTTTAAGAACTAATAATGTTTATTTGTGATCAAAAGACAATTTTATCTATGTGGGATCTGATAGAGTGGGTACATTTCACCAGTGTTACAAAATATGCTTAAATATTAACTATCTAATGAAAACCATCCAACTGTTTTCTCTCCTAAGGGTTAACTCATACCTCGATTATATTATACTAAACCATGATTACACCATCTCCATTTCCATCATCTACATGATTGACCTTTTATCACTCTTTGTTACAAAAATCCCATCTATTATAGACACATATCTCACCTAACTTATATGACCAACAGGTGGACCAACTCAGTATACCCAAGAACTCAACTTTTTTTCTTCCTTCAGGGACATACCTATAACCCCTATGAAACTATACTATGGTTTGACCCGTACTAGTTCTTTATCAACGAAAATCTTCCATGTCTAGCATTTCCTTCCAAATTAATGTTGTAAATTTCAAAATGAACCTTATTATATATATATATAATTTATATTCTGATTATACCAATTCAGTAAAATGATTTAAAAAATATGTTTAAAAACATAACAAAATAGAACAATGATATGAATCCACAATTCATTATTAGATTATTTTAAAGTATCTGTTGTCATTGTTTCCCCTAGGGTATTGTACAAGAAGAAAAAATATAAATAAATTAATATATATATATATACCCATAAGATCAAAAAATAGGGAATTATAAACTTTTTTATATTTTGAGTAATTCCATAATGAAAAATTTATGTTCACAGAATATTTGTAAAACTGTTTTAGTATGTATGTTTCCCCCATCAAAATCCACACTTTTTCATCAATTGTAATCCACATATATGAACCAAATTCTTATAATCTCATATATATATATATATGTGTGTGTGTAACCCTCTATTAATTCACAGGAAAACCCTTTCCCATGGTCCCTATACCACACTTCTCACAATGTTGCATCTTCAATCTGATTATATGGATTGAATCATTTACCAAACACATTTTTTTTGTGAGTTATAAGTTTGTGACTTTTTTTATAGAAAATTATTTTGTTTTTATATTTCAAAAAATTCCATATTATGTAATGGGTTATCTATTTTCAATATTACAACACAATATATATTTTCAGTAAAACACTTCTATATGGGAGAATTATTTTAAAAATAATATTTTATGATTGTAATAGTAATTCATCTAAAAAATAATCCATTTACAAGTTTAATCACAAAACCCTTATCTTAAATTTAATTTAATTTTTGTAATATGCTACTTCCATTTGAATATGATTTAATGATTTATTTACTTTACCATTAAAATATTAATATTTTAAAACTTATATAGCTCATTAAAATGGGAATTTTTTTAATTCAAGGATGATTTCAAAGGATAATGATTATACTTTTATCTGAAAAAATTTCACTTATAAAAGAAAATTACAATCATGATAAAAATTATGGCTGTATCCTATAATAATTCGATAAAATCCCAATCATTAATAAAAGAAACAGATGTTTTAGATTATATTTTTAATAATTTATACAGAATAAAAGCATTTAGAGGAGGTGATTTAAAATAAATTAATATTCATATAACTTTTCCCTTCATTATAAGTTTAATAGAATGTTTTAATTTCGTAATACAGATTTACCCTAACCATTATTTATGTTTATTAATATTTTTTATTAATTATGCTGTCATATAAGATAATTTTCCCCTTAAAATATTTTATGTAGTTTCTAAATGCATATTATAGTAAAAATAATTGCCAAAGTAAAATAAATTAAAAAATATAAAACCATGTACATGGATATTAAATGTGATTATGAGGCATGAGGTGTGAAATCGTGGCCTCTATGTGAATTTTTTATAAATTTGATATACATAGTGGCTTCATGGTATTTATATGGGTTTCTTTATCTCATTTCATTACATGAAAGTAATTACATTCAAGTAATTATATTAAAATACTTTAGAGAAATACAACTATATTTATTTCTATAGTTATTATATTTTAATACTAAATGTGTTTTCAATGAGTTATGTTTTTTGATAGTTTTTAGGTTTAATCTCTATAGTTAATTTTTTTTTGGAAAACCATATTGTTATATTTTGGAATGTATTTATTGAATGTATTAAAATTAATGTTAAATTTAATTTTTTTGAGAGATTATGTGAAAACTGTATAAAATAATTTTACTGATAGTTTTAAAACCCCTTAAATTGGAATATTATTCTCACCATATACCACAAAATGGTTTTCACAAGATTTGTATATGTTCAAATGGTTATTGGCCTCAGTTAAGGGGAATGATCAAATGAATATGAATCATTTATAGTAGAATTTTTTAATTAATATTAGATATAATGTGATGATATTTTTCTTATCACAATCAAACCATGACTACAAATATTAATAAATGTTTAAATAACTATATATTTTCAATTAATTTTTATAAAAGATTTTATATTATCTTATTATCACCAGATATGTATGATCAGGTCTTTAAATTTCTAATTCGGTAGAAATGGAGTTTTTTTAATAAATATATATATTCAATTTTATTTTTTTGAGAATAATTTAATAACTATATAATTTAATTCAAGGTTTGATGAAATATAAATTCTAGATAACTCTTAATAATATAATTTTTTTAAACATTGTTATTTAGTTTTGTAAATGGATATTCATAATTAATTTATGTACAAATGAATAATTGTGGGGGATAAATTCTTTTTCTGGGGAATGTAACAACCTAATAAATTCTTCAATATATTTCATTTATAAAAAATTTATGAATGTGATTTTTTCATAATTATAAAAACGTATGTCAAAAAACCACCAATTAAATGTTTTTCAATACTAAATTTTAATTTTATAATTAAATTACATTTCAATGTTCAAATTTAATAAATAGTACTTTTATATTAATTTTCCAAGGATAATATTATAATTACAAAATTAATAACAACTCAAATATATTTATATCTATAGATTTTTAATCCTTAAATAAAATAAAATATAAATGATTATTCAAATAAATTATGAAAAATAATATTACTAAAATTATTATATTTGTAATATTATTACTTGGAATAACTTATAACTTATAAATTTAAATAAATTAAACCCTTAATTATTAGTTATTTTTATTTTTTATTTACGAATATATGATTTTATTATTATTTTTGGATAATATTTAATATTAATACATTTGTTATTAATATTGTTATAAGAACTATGTGAGAAACATAATTTTTGTAAGAATAGAAGAATGTTTTAATAGTAATATATTATAAAATTTATATTGAAATTATTTGATAAATTAATAATCTATTGTATTCATTGTGATAATATTTAATTTTAACATACATTATTATCATGGTAAATATTTATATGTTAGTATTATTTATAATAAAAAATATTATATGATCAAAATAATCACTACATATGAAAAAATATACTATGTAGTTTTAATATTTGTTCTCATTATATAATTTAATAATCAACCATGTTATTTAAAAGTTCATTAAATTAAAATCTTCCAAGATAGATCTATAATGAATATTCTAGGGCATGATCAACTCAACTTGGGAAAAAATCTTAGATAGACTACATAGCTTTGGGGAAGAACTGAGTTCCCACACTAAGAAGGTTGGAGGATATATTGTTTCCACATGGTGCCTGGTGTGCCTTGAGAAGTACATTAGAGAAAGTGGATCGGCACGTCCCCTTAATGTGTGTTTTTGTGCTATGAGTTCCAATCCCAATATTATGGATTGAATTTCTTGTGGTAGATATTAAAATATATAGAAACTCTGAACTCATTATTTAATGATTTGGGACAAGGTATAACAAATACCTTTTAACAATATTAAAATATACACATAAATTGTCACTATTTATTTCTAACCATTCTAGGAATATTATCTCTTTTAGGTCATCTCCAACTGTAATACTAATCGAAAGAGCCTTAATTCAACCATATCCTTCTCCTTCTTTCACACAGAAATATTAGGAGCCCCCACTATAATTGTCCTTCCCTACGATGTGAATATTGTTCTCTCTTATCCTACACAACCTTTAGGTGGCAATGCTTAGTGTACTTTCAACAACAAATTTTATCTTCCAGTGGTGAATTACCTATAAACCTTGAGCTATATGAGGATGTATGGACCCTTTATAGGTATTCAACCACACTGATGGATAATGTCTTTATTTTCATTCCCAATAAATCTTGTATTAGTAAAAATTAACCTAAAGGTATATGAAATAAATATAATTAATAGGTATTTTATACCATTTAAAAATACAATTTTATAAATATATAAATAATCACATATCAAAATGAAATAACAATTTCAAACTAAAAAACCTTGTTATTTATAAATTTCTAGTGCCATTTTTTCCATTGAGTTATTATAGTTTTTGAGAAAATAGTAAAATATATGAATGTACCTATAACAACCAACATTATAGATTTTCCACTATTATTTCCTTTTTTTTGGGAGTCAATGAATCGTCAATCGTGGTTATAGAATAATGTTAACTTATTTTCAGTTTCAATAGTTTCCCTCTTCAACATCCCAACTGCATTTGGAAGATTCAACCCTCTATAAGAAATTGTTTCCTAATATATATATATATATATACATACATAAATTCTCCTTATTTACTAACTGGAAAATCGATGCCTATGTTCCTTATTTTAACAGTATCTGATAATACCATCTGTATTTATTGGTAGTGTAGAAGACAATTTCTCAATCTCATTATTGATGAGAATGTCATGGAAGGAGATATTTATAAGGAAAAGTAATTTCATATTACATTAAAACAATATATATATATTATGTATGGTTAATTATGTTTTTAAAATTTATATAACATGTTTTAAAAAATTACATCTATATGGGATATATGTTTTAAAATATTATCTTATTATTGAAAAGGAGAATCATTTAAAGAAATTATTTCTTTATATTTAATATCAAAACCTATATTTTAAAGAATATTTTTTCCCTCAAAAACTTCCATTAGATATGTATGAGTAATGGTTTATTTTAATTATCACCTGATATGTCTCATTTAAAATTTATAATTTTTTTTAAAAATCAATTTTTATCTAAATTATTTATGATTAAAAATGATAATGTTTAAAAATTTTAGTCATGAATATTATTTTATGATAATAAATGTGTTTTCTGATAATAATCATGTCCATAAAATATAATATTTAATTTAAATTCCTCACATTATTATGAAATAATTTGTTTCGGTATATTTTATTTAAGATATATATTTTAAAATTGGCCTTTGATGGTTTAGGTTTCCCTAAAAATCAGCTTGATATGTTTTGTTCCATCATTATATGTATTATTGTAAGTAATAAATTTGGAATAAGGATTCTTCAAAACAATTATATATTTGTATAAATATCTTCTTTTTTAAAATGAAGACGACATAAAATTATTTTATATTTTAAATAATTTATATTGTTAATAAAATATTTGGAAATAAATGATTAAAGAAGCCTAGAAAAATTATTTCCTACATAACACATTATGTGTGTATCAGATGGAATGATGATAAATGGGGAGTGAGTCCTTGGCCTTAAGGGGATAAATTCATAATGATGAAACATCATGTGGACTCATGGATTTCTAAAGGGTTTCCAGTTATAATTTATTCTATTAAAATATTTTCATTTAAAATATTGTATTTAAAACAATACTGCGATGTCCACAATTATATTCATAAAGTATTTTAATAATTTGAAGTGAAATAATGTTTTGAAATTGATATTTATTTTTAAATATTTTTCGGATTATTTTATATTTTTATATTTTTGGATAATCCACGAGTTATGTTTCTTATATGTATTTATTAAATGTTTTATATTTCTAATAAAAGAAATTATTATCAATTGAATTATATTGAAGTATTTATAGAGTAATTTTACATCTATTTTTAAAATAACGTATTGGATAATTTTATGCTCATCCCAAATAATATATTTATTTTCAAATTTTTAGTAGAAATTTGATGGTTTTTTTATCTTTGATAAGGAGACATATGAGTTGAAGATGAATAATTTTTTTTCCAAATTTCATTATTTAACCTTGATATGATGTAGTGAAATTTCAATGAATCATAAAAACCTTCAATAGAAGTTAACATGAATGTGTAAATGAAAATATATTTTTCAATTAATTATAATTAAAAAAATTATATAAATATTTTCAACAATAAATCTGGAAGATCAGGTCATAAGATATTTCAATTTTTATGAAAGGAAAAATTTATAAAACATTGGACATTAAGATATCATTGATCAATAATAAATTAATAATTGGATATTTCAATTCAATATATTAGGAAATTTATAATCTTTGATGGCTTTAATGAAAATAATATTTTTAGAAAACATGGTTTTCCAAATTTTAAATTTGAAATTTAAACTTTATTTAAGAATGATGAATTATTTCTAAGGGAACAATTCCATTATTGTGGGAGAAGGTAATATCCTAATAATTTATGTAATTAAAATCAAGTAATTATGTTTTACCAAATGGTTTGTTTCATAATTAAAAACAATATATGGTATATTTAAACATATAATTAAATGTTTTTATATAGTAAAATTAATTTTTTTAATTGTTATAAAATATTATAATTATTGAAATAATAATTTTGTATTAATTTTCATGTTAATATATTTTTGAATAATATTAATTATAATGAAAATATATTATTTTATAATTAGTTATTTTCATTAAATAAATAAAAATAAATGTTGTTATTTAATGTAAAAATTGTGAAAAATATAGCTTTCAAATAATTATGGTTAAAATTTTATTACATTTGAAAACATACTATTTAAAATATATATGGCTAAATTATTTATCATTTTAATTTTTTATTTTAAAAATAGTAATATTCATATTCATTCATGATAATATATAAAATTGATATATTTTATATGAACATTTTTATAATTACTATCTATGTGACTTAATTATGTGACAGATAAAAGAATATTTTCATTTTAAATGAATATTTAAAGATCTATAATTGTTTTTGATATTCATATTGATAATAATTTTTTAATACATTTGGTTTTATGTTTTAATTTTTATATGAAATTAGTAATTATAATGGAAATAATATTCTTAGATATTAAAATAATAAATATATTTGGATAAAATAGTTTTCTAGTTTGTATATTAATTATAACATTGTAATTATATAATATAAAAATTTATATAAAAAAGAGGCCAAACATTACATAACACCTACAAAGATCTACCACGAATACCTTGCTAACATGCTCAACCAACACATGGGAGCCATCTAAGACAACCCACATTGTAACAAGGATGAACATAGACTATGTACTCGATGGGCAGGTGGAAATATTGTTATCTCTTAGTGAATCATTTTCCCAAAGGATTATAAGGGGCATCTTGGTTAGTCTAACCCAACTATTTATGTTTTAGTGTGTTTTGGGTGTCAATCATTGATTCATTTATTGAGATATTATTATAAGAGGTTTTATCAAATATAAAAACTGAACCGACCAATTATATGATGTGGTAAGTGGTATAGAAGGTATTGTTCACATGTGTCAAAACATACAGTTCAGTCATCATCTTACACATCAATCCATTCAGATCATATGATCCCTAATTGGTCCTATCCTACCTCAAGAAAAATATACAAATCCCCCACTAGAACATATGCTTCTCAATCCAATGCATGATTGATCATCCATCCCTCTCTATCATCATCTTCCCCTCCAATATAAAAAATTTCTTCTCCTATCCAAAATATGTTTTAAGAGTTCCATCTCTATATACCCACTACCATAATTATTCTATTCTATTAGAAACAACCACATAAACATAGAGATACCAGAAAATGTCGAGGACCTTCATATGTATTCATCCATATTGATTTATCATGGAATTTTTTACCATCAATTCAGGTTTTGAGAGGTTAAGATGAACCAAAATTTATAAATATAAAACCTAGATTAAATCCAAATTTTCCAAATATAGTAGGTTTTTATTTATATATATATATAATGAAACAATAACATCAGGATAAAATTCAATATATGTTTTTTAAACTACAGTTACTTTGTTTCAACATTGTTATTACATTAGTGGTTGAAATATGTATATTAATATACCCATAACAAAAAAATTATTTAAACTATTATTTGAAGTTTTAGTAACACCACTTGATTTTGGCAGAGCTATATATTAATAAGATTTTTTATCTTCAATGATTATCACATTCAAAATGTATGCATCATTATCATGGTAAATCTACACATTAAAAATTAGGGCATCATATCTCATATATATATATATACATCTCCCTATTTCTTTTTGAAAAAAATCCTTCCAAAAATCCTTCTTCCACCCTTGTCAAATATTTCCCTCTCATATCCCTAATAGAGGGTAAAACTATTTCCCCATCATGATTTTGTTGTTTTTTAGTTAAGGGATAATAATTATATGAAAATATATTGGGATATTATCAAAGAAAAATCTTATTTAATATAAGTGTATTTCTATTTTTTAAATTACTATACGATGTGAATTTTCAAAGAAACCCTCCTTGAAGGGATTATATTTTAAAATTAATTTTTATGGGGGATTCTGTAATAAACTAATTTATCATTTTTAATTTAAAATCCATTTTTTATGTGAGAAATAATTTTCATTAAACCATCCTGGTAAAAGATTATGATTAAAAAAAAGCCCATTAAATAATCAATTTTTCCATCTTCAGATTTATCATGTTATTAAAAAAATTAATTTTTTTCTAAATCGTTGAATTTTATAATGATAAATGTAAATCTTAATAATATTTTGGGCCAAATACCATAATATATCATTGAAAATAATTATATTATTATAATATTATTATTTTTTAATTTATTTTCTAAAGAAGTGTTATAAATAGGTGTTCTATAAATTTGATGATTTATATGATAAAAATAGTTTTTTGTTGCTTTTTATGTTTTATTACAATTATTTTTTAGAGAATAATTATTTCTTCTAATTTTTATTATGTTTTTAAAAATAATAGTTTGTTTTTGAGGATGTGATATAAATTTTATTTCCTTTCAAATTATCTTATGTTGTTTTGAAAAGAATGTTTTAATATATATATTTATTGAATTAAATGATACAATATATATATATAAATCTAGGAACATGAGTATCAATTTTAATGGAGAGGAGTGAAGATGGAACCCATTACCTCATTGAAATTAGTTTGCAGATATCATAAATCTTGTGTCCTTATAGAGTTCATATTGGCTTCTATGCACAATTTCATTCAATAAAAAGTTATTATTTTCGTTGAAATAAGTTCAATAAATAGTTTCAAAAAATTATATTGAAAGTAAATATAAAAATATATTTCAAAGTTTTTTATATATTTAATTGTGATTAATTTTTCAATTTCAAAAATCTTGTAGAATTTATTGAAATTTATTTTCTATTGTTATGAATTTTGAAAATACTAGTATTATATATTGGAAATGTATGTATGAAATGATTTATATTTGATATAATAGAAAATGTTTTTAAAGAGTTTCTGAAATGTATTTATGAACTTAAATTTACTCCTAGATTTAAAAAACATTAAATTGAAATTTTATGCTCACCCAACATAAAAAAATTGTTATCATATGCTCTGTGGTTGTTAGAAATATATGCAGATTCACATGAAGAGTTGGATAATGTGAAGGAGAATAATTATTTTTAAATTTATTCAAATAAACTCTGACATAATTTAAATATATAATTGTTAACCCTGATAATTATATTCCTATAAAATCTTATAATGTATAAATCAATGTATATTTTTTTGTTATTGTTTATAATGAAACTAGATAGTCTTTTTGGAACAATATCTAGAATCTTGGGTATCTGGATATCTCAAACTCAACTAATTCATATGAATTTCGGCATTCTCATTATTATACATTTGAAGGAACCATCAATATAAATATCCCATGTTTGATGAGTGTCATGGGTATATTAAACCTTCTCAAATTGTATTGTAATATTCACTAGTGTTTTTTAAGGGTAGGATGCACTGTATTGAAATCAACAAGTCTCTTCACTTCAATTTGGATTTTTTGGTATATATTTTGAATTATAATATAGGATACAAACCATTGGTCTAGATTCATGGAAAACACAAAACTATTGAAGCAATAATTGATTGGGTCGACGAAATAGATGAGGAAGACCTTTTCATTCAAACCTAGTTGCCTCATCATTTATATAGTGATATTTTTTTCAAGCCATTTATATAAATTTTATAATATAATTTATCACTTTCAAACATTTCCATTACATGATAATTTAAGGAATTATCATTCCATGTCACATTTTAGTACTCATGAATTTAATCAATAGATTGATCTTGTATGTCCAGATGTAGGATTAGCGCATTCCCATATAGTAGTGGAATTATGGTCAATACACATAGAATATATTATTTGTGGATTTTACAATATTTTATAATTTCATGCTCCTAATTGTATGTGATTTCTTTCTCCATCAAATTCCTCAAGGTAAATAATTTATTGACAATATTTCATATAAAAATCTTCATGTATGAAAAATTATCATGAATCCCTATAAAAGAATTTATATTTTAATGATTTGTGACTATGAGGATTACAGATGTCTTCTAATGTTTTACCTTCATTCTAGGACTAGGTTAAATAATGTGATGATATTTTATGTATGTGACCATGAAATCTTTCTATTTGGCGTTTAGCTTCATGTTATGCCATTTATATTTTTTTATTATTTATTCAATGGCATAAATAAGATCATAGTGATATTATGATTTTAACCCCAAATTCTAAAAATATTATTCCATGATCCTTCATGGAAAAGGAGAGAAAGTTTACCATAAGGAACGTTAATAAGTGGTGTTTAAATTCTTCAGAACAACGGGAATCACCAAGAGAAAGAAAAATCTCTTAGGGTTATGTAAATGTGTTTCCTTATATCATTTATAAAACATATTGATTAAGTTTTAAATTATTTATTTATTAAAGAAGGAATGTGATAGTAATCTTATAGAAACACAATATATGAGTTCGATGATCAAGATGGTATGCCATCCTTCAAGGAGTGGTATTTGAGATCACTAAAAGTGTGGAATACACTTATCTAGACAAACATTTTTTAAATGTGGATATGGTTTGTGAGACACATCCATAAAAATAAATATTATTTGATATTTTATTTAATAATAATTTCAGCATCGTGTTACACTTTTGAATCATGGTTGAGATGCATCCTCTTGAGAAATTATATGAAATATGATGATATTTTAGAAATCCACGATGTTGAGTGGCCATGCGAGAATAAATCCCATGAATCACTGTATATATCATGGAAAAAATATATTTATACGACATAAATAATGACATATAAATCACACTCTATAATATATTAGTGGTTTTTTTAATAAATTTTAGCCTCAAGTCATCATCCATAACATGATTTTATATTTTGATCTTGTCAATTGTATTTGAAACACAATACAATAGTTTAGGTGTTCAATCAACATTGTTATCCTTATATTCAATATTGCTAATGTAACATGGAGTGTTAAATGATGGGATATAATTATGTTTCAAATATAACCTTGTAATACCATTATTATTAATAAAAAATTGGGTCATATTTCAATATTATAGGATTCTGAATATGTGGACGTCATAATTAGTTGAATAAGGTGAATTTTCTCCATATTCTGCACAATCATCAAGGTTCTAATTAGAATAATCATTATATGTCTTAGATGATTTATTTTGTTCATCATCTATTTTTACTAATGTATGTGATTATAATTATTCAAATGATTTGGAAAGAAGATTCAGGAGATTAGAGTATGAAATGAATGTGTTCTTGTTTTATATATCATCATCCCTGATATTGATCTCCCTTAGCGTTACCAAACCAATCCTAAAAGGAACATTATTAACTTACATGGATATTAAATTATATTAATGAATTATTTAATAATAGTAAAATATCACTAAATCAATATATTTACACTTGTTTAAATTGATAGGATATCAATAATAAATTAGTGGTAATGTTTTTTGGGTTTGGTTAACCATATATTTGTAGCATTGACTTGTTCATTTCCTTTTATCATTTAATTATTTTCTTACCACTTATATAACCCTCTATCAATATAACATAATTTAGAATATTTGAATATGGATCATTTTCTACCCAGAATATAACCTCTCCATTAATTGGATACATTATTACTTGATGATATGATGATAGTATCACTGAATGCCATGAGATACATTTTAATCCACATATAACATAAAATACAATTCTTTTTAGGTGAACATAAAATTGATAGTAACAGATAAAATTTTCATACTAGGATATAATATTGATCCCTTTGAGTAGGTCCTTTATTTCTCTCATCATACACCAAAAAGTGTAGCATTGAAGAGGTTAAGTCATTTTTACATTGTTTTAGGATTTATATTTACAAGCTATGGATGATATAGATCCCAAATCCATTTTCAATTATATATCAATGATTTTTAACCAGATAAAGGAATTCCTCATATCTAAATGTGTTTGGTGTTCCCCTGGATGGTGGACTCCAAGTCATAATAAGGTATTTAAAATATAATAATAAATATTATATAAGGGGTCTCAATATGATAGACCTATAAATATATAATTCAATTTTAAACGAATTTGGGTTTTGAAGAGCCACGATTTGTGCTCCCTAATATAATTTTAGAGGTGATGGAAATAAATGATTTAATGTTAGGTGGAAATCTAAGAAACTACTTCAAATTTTTATACTTCTATATTTGTGGATGACACATCCCAACACGTGGATTATATATTGTCTATGTAATATAGGTTGACACGATTGATGTTAATATATATAGTTTCATGATTGAATATGAGGAGATGCTTTTTTCTAGTGGTTTGAGAGAGGACGGTCTACCTAATTATCATGAATTTACATATATTTATATTATATATAACCTCACATCAATGAAAACTAGACATGGATGATTGATAGTCGATTTTAGGTTTCCTTGATGATCTCGTGTTATTTCAGAATGGATTTTCCAAATGAATTGTAAATGCATTTTTCTTTGGCGGACAAAGATATATCATTGACATCTTCTGTGGGAAATCCTTACATATTTACATATGTGTATACAACTAACTATTAATCATCTATTATCCAAGAGAACTCAAGTTCACACACACACACACACACACACATATATATATATATTCACGACAAAATAAAGGATCCATTCTATGGATCATATTTATAAAATAATTTAATGGATACTTTTCTTATGTATGTTCCCTTTCGAAATTAATTTCCCAAGATCCAAATGACTGTGTAAATGTCCATGTGATTTTGGAATGATTCTGATTTCAGTCCAACCTCCTCTCTAAACTCTTTGTTTTACACATGTCTATTATTCCTATCACATAGAGACATTTTATATCCTTCCACTATGAATGATATGGTGGGATATGGGGAAATAAATTCCAAAATGAGTTGTTACATGAGAATATAGTGTTCTTGGTCGACTATTTTTTCCGGTGTATATCTTATTGAAATTTATTTTATGTCTAGATGGTACTGTGTTCTTTCAATTTCATCCTTTTCATGGGATAATATTCACTTGGGACATATGTATTGATAATTTTCCCAACATCTTTTAGAATGTTTCAAAATTGTTATATTCAATTTCATAAATAGTAATGTATTCATAGAATGCTGGAACCAATGTACAATGTTAATGGAATTATAAGTGGTGATCTTTGATAGATATTTCATTAGGACTCCTAGTCTCCGTAATATTAAGTAAATTATTTTCCACTGATATATTGAATTAACTCTTAATATATTATTTCTAGTACAATTGGGATTTTTAATTACATTTCCCATATAATGGGTTGTATCAATCATTATTTAGCTATCAATGAGGTATGTTTTGTTTTTTGTCTCTCCATTAGAGGATTTAGGTGATGTGTATATTTTCTAGGAAGATTCTAGACTTTTTATATTATTTTTTCTATAATAGTAATTGTTTGGTCTTTATGATTTCTTTTCCATTTTTATTTTTAATGGATTTAGATTTGGATATTGATTTATAAATAAATTACACTTTAAAGAATGTAGTTTCTATAATATCCTAAATTATTCCCAAAATTTTTAATGTATCGATAGTTTTTGATCATCGATAAATAGATTATACACTTACTTATCTCTTGGATAATATTGTGGTAGTGTAATACTTATCATTTAGGTTAGGCATTCCCATATACAAAATCAGAAAGAGATCCACTAAATCATTGGAGTCATGTAATTTTTGATGATTGTGACCTTTTTTCCATATCATTTAGTAAAATTGTTAAGGGAATTGATAGTGAAGACACTCAAATCCTATTATGGATCCTGTTGGTAAAATATTTTTCAAAAAAAGGTACTTCCTCTTTACATTTTTTATAATTATCACATATTTTATAATCATACTAATCATGTTGGTATGGAATTGGGACACAATAGGATACAGAATGTGATAGATTATTTATTAGATCTCACGTGTTATCAATGTTTGGGAATATGTGATTATTGATGGTTTGTAGAGGTGAAGTGGGTTAGAGTAGTTTTAATAGAAGAAAATAAATTATAAATTATATTTAATATAAATTCAATGGTGTGAATATTAATTAAAAAAAATATAAATATTTATAAATATCCTAAATATGATAATTAATTATAGTATATGTCAAATTTAAAAGGTTAATGAAGTTCTACTCTAGGATAAGAATACTAATATTATATGATGATAATCGGGATCATAGTTCTACAGTTAGAAAAAATATATTATAATAGATATTGTATGTTGATTATCATATGTGACTACTATTATATAGATAAGACCACTTGAAATAACATTGGAACTGTGTAACCACTTATATGGGATACAATGATAACCAAATGACTAGTAAAAATTATTCATGTTTTCGTGTCCTCAAGTATTCATATCTGCCAGTGTTGGTAATGATCTATAGATGTCTTGTTTATTAATAATTAGTGTATTTACTTGTAATCTTGAATTATTGTCATAAAACATAATGAGATTATTACTTGGAAATTTGGGGTTCATTATGCGTGTCAATTATGACATATAGTTAATGAATAGGTCTAGCTAATATTTTTATCATCCTGTTGTTGTTGGATATATTCATTACATTTACCTAGATTATTTCTTCATCATTCATCTGGTGATATGGGTAGTTTATACAATATAACTAGTGCCAAGTACATTCATGATGTCGATACCATATTATAATAAGGAACATGAAGAGATATAAGAATACAAGATTTAGTAGTATGACCAACTAAAAACATGTTCCTTTATCATAGAATTTTTCACTCGGTAACCATTCTGCTTTTTTCCATGAATGAAGATGGATCACTTCGTTGATGTGTGGACTATCATAAGATGAGCAGGGTAACATTTAATAAAAAAATATCATTTTCTTGTGTGTGTGATCATTTTAATTGATAATAATTTTATCTAAATTATTAGTAAAATAAATCCAAAATATGATTTATCAATATAAACAAATTAGACAACTGTTTTTTAAATTAAGAATCAAATATTTTCATAATTTATCAAAAAATGAAATGTCAAAAAAATTAAAAAAAACCCTAAGAACTTATTTATGTTATTATTTCCAATATGACATTTCATTTTCATATATAAATTATACAATATTAAAAATTATGCTTAGAATATTGATCACCATTAAGAGGTGAAAACATTATCTTAAAGAAATTATATTTTTAATGCATAAAATTGGGATTGTTCTTAATTTTTTTCTATCAAATCTATTCGATGAATATAAAATATATTTCGTTGATTTATTACATATGTATTTATTTAATATCATTCTATTATAATAATTAATATAATTTTTTCTTATAAAACAAAATTTTTAGCATAATAACATATTCATTATATTAAATTGGATTCTATAATAATTTCAACTAAATTTCTATCCTATGAATTCATCCAAACTTTTGTAAATAAAATCAATTACTAATTTAGATAATAATATTCATAATATTAAATTTATTTTCTATGTTACATTAAATTATAATAATTAAAAATATTTTAATTTAATATTGTTGGTTGGAAAAAATTTGTTTTCTCTGTAATGGAATGCATTGAAAAAACCAATTGTTTTGTGTGACACACTCTAACTCTGTGTCAAGTCCATTGACAAATATATCATTCATTAATTTATTTTAAAATAGTGAATGTATTTTAAATTATTTTTATATTACATTCCCTTACACACTTGATGTTGTGTGTCATACACACTATCTAATATGATGTTCTTACATTATAATTTCTAAGGACTATAGTTTAATTAATAAAAATTGGGATGATTATTTTAAACAAATTACATATTATGAATATTTTTTTATTTAGATAGTATCTCATAAAAAAATAATATGATTTATGGAAAAATGAAACATACATATGGGTACATCAACTTTTTTGTATTTAGGCTGAATATATTTAATACTAAGTAAAAATGTTATTTGTTTTAAGTAAATTATTTTAAATGAATATTTATGTGGTATTATTCTACTTATAATGATTATTGGGTGATTAATAAAAACTCATTGTGAGTTATGTAATCAATTCACATGACCTTTTTATTGGATTTTCCCCTTGGATCACAATAAAGAACAGATGAATATATTAATTCTCTATATAACATGAGACTAGATTCTTATAATGTTAAGAGTGAAATGAAATTAGATCATGATCATAATCAATATATTTATGAGTATAATGAAATTTAGTAACATAAAAACAAATTATATAGGTGACTATATACCATGGAAAACCATCTTTTAGAGACACTAATAATATTCCTAGATGATGGTTTTATTCGGCCGAAATGGCCCAAATTCTATCAATTTTTATTATTTTGAAAATCCACCTTTCAATTAATGACGTAGAAACCATAAAATTATCGAAGTCTCATAGACAATATCATGACCCATAGGTCTTAGAGGGAATCGCCCATAAAAGTCAACTTGGAAGTTCTTCTCCCAAGCATGTCTCATGATATCATCACTCCACCTTCATAGGGCTAGTTGACTAGTTCACCTATACAGAGCTTCACATTCCCTGTACTGATAGAGAATCCATTCCCTCTCATTCATACAAATCCGGTTAGCTCTGCTCCAGTGAATTTACCTGCCCTGAATACTCTTCTAAAGCCTTGTCCCTTGTAGTCTAACAAGAACATCTGAATGCATGTGGCCCGAAGGTATTCAGGTTGCCCAGAGGCCTTGAGAATCAACTGGCACAAAGGCCATGGGTGGACCAAAATCATTGCATGACCCGAGGACCAAATCGATGGCCCCAAGGCCCAGATGGATGAATAGTTCCGGTTACTATATTACCAAACAGTTCAGGCAACAGTACCCGCTATAGTACAGAATAGTATCTTCTATAGTTCCTGCTACATTAATACTACAGTATCGAAGAACATCTATTACAGTGCTTCTATAGTACCCCTAGAAATAATCCTCCACTTGGATTTGATCTGAGGTCACTTGGATTCACCTACCGAGTCCTCACCAACCAGGATGTGGCTCATGTGCAGAAAAAGGTTTTATGATTTGAAAGAATTTTGGAATCTTAGTGAAGTAATCCTATTCAGTGTCCAGTTTAGAACCAATTTCTATAAAAGTATTCATGATGTATGTTATATAGTCCATCATTATGGAATATGATCTAAATAACATAAAAATAATTAATATTTGTGTGTATGTTGAAATACACTCAAAACAGTAATAAATAATTAAGAAATGGTTTTTTAAACAAAGTTGATCAAGGTGTAATTTATGGGAATAATGAATGGTTAGTTCAGAGTGGTTAATATTAGGTGGATGATATATATTATAAATAATCATTTTCTAATGATTATATGACATAACACATTATAATTCTTTTAAACAACAAAACATATAGTATTTTGAAATTATAATTGTTAATTATTTAATATATGTTTCTAAATTATGATTTCATGGAGGATGTTTAGGTTTGAAAATATAATCAGTTATTATATAAACATTATCTAAATTTTTTTATTAATCTTACAAAAGTTATTTATGATCAAAAATAAGAAAAAATTTCTTGGTATGAGAGGTTGAGTTCTTTTATCCTATAAAGAAATTATTCTGTAGGTTTTTTTTGATTGAAGTAATTTTAACAGAATGGCTTATTCTAATATTTTATTAGTAAAAATAGTTATAGATTATGTTTTTGTGGTTCAAAAAATAAAAACACATTTAAATTATTTTTCAAAACTTATTTAAATGGACTTATAAATGAAAATAATGGGAAAACATAACATAATTATTAGAATTCAAATCATTCAAAAAATTATGGAAATGATTTGGGTAAATTTATATACAATATTTATTTTTTAAAAATTTGAACATTAAAACATTAGGTCATTTAAAACATCGATTTGTAAAAATTAATTAATGAATAAAAATAAAATGTAAATATAATTTGACAATAAGTAATATTCAAGAATGATTTTATGTTTCTTATATCATACTACCAGAAGACTATGAATTTTTTTTAAATTCTTAGGTTCATGGTTTATTTCATTCCTAAAATTGTCCCATTTGATAATTATGAAAATAATTTTTATGTATTTAAAAAGAATGATTTATTTATCACTTCTCAATCCCAAAATATATAGTTTTTATTTAATTTCATTTATATATTTATATTATGGAGGCTATTGATTAGATAGAATGAAAACCTCAAAAACATGTAACATTTTAGAAAATTACCTTTTTTCATGGTCAATAAATAAGTAATGCTTATACAATTTTTCATCTTCTAAGGATGAATATATATTCGGGGTTTGTTATAATCAATGTTTTATGGGTTTGAAAAACACTATGTTATTCTTTTGAAATAATTTATATAATATTACTATTTTATTTTGTAATAATATTTATATTAAAACATATAAAAACCTAGACATCCCTCCCTAAAAAATCATATTGATAATCAGAAACATATTATATGTGATCCTATCAAAAAAGGTGATATCATATAGAATTTGTTAAAAAAATATCATATTACTAATATCTTTATTAATCTTGTTCCCAATAATATTTTTTATTTTATTTATATGGAGTCATGGAATTTATATTTTATAAAAATATTCTATATATTTTTGCTAAATTAATTTTTCATTAATTAAAATTTTTTAACATCATTTAAATTTAATGATTTTATTTAAGTTTTTTATATAATATTTATATATTAATTTTTCTTAGTTGAGTTAAAAATATCCTTATTTAAATCTTCATTTATTTTTTTTCTTTGTAGTATTTTGTTTTTATTGATAATAAATAATTACAATGATATTTTTTGTAGAAAAACTCATCAGTAACCTAAAATATCATGATTTTTCCACACACTCTCTCTCTTTATTATTAGTAATTTCATGTAATATTAAATATTTTGATCTCTAAATTATTCTAATAGTAAATGGCTATATTACTAACCTTAATTATCAATTTGAATGTGGATAATATCCCATAGAAGAAAATGAATAATTATTTAATAACGAAATTTGGATGAAAGATTAATGTTATGATCATCAGTTGTAGTGTGTAAATGACATATATATTATGTTGTTGTTTGAAAAAATATATTAATAATTAAATCTATATGTTTTGATGTTTTTGAGTTTAATATCGATGGAATTAATTAAGAAATTTAATCAAAATTAGTGTCAGGTATTTATTTAAATAAAAAAAATAGTTTTTGTGATAGTAAATATGTAGTTACATTAAAATTATGTTATAAGGTATTATCAATATCTTCTATGGAGATGGAATACAATTTAATGTTCCCTAATGAACAGAATTCATAATTTATTTTGAGGTTGACTAGTGATAATGACCTAAAGATATATTGAATAATTTATTTTCTGTTTAGACCGTCTCAAATTAGAATGTTGATAGTGATAGTCTTTGAAAAATATCAAAAGGATCTTTTAATGTTTTTCTACACTAGTGTTATATCAATGGTTGTGTAATTATATAATATCTTCCTCCCGAACTTGTAAATTATTTTTCTATTATTAAATTATATTAAAATGAATTTATAAGGTCATATATTGAGGTATGTGATTAATTTCAATATGATATTCTTAAATTAGGTAGTTTTACCCACATTTAAGAATGGGATCAATTTTTCACATTAATAGAAGATTAATTTTTAATATTAGGAATGGTTAATTTCTTCATCATAGAATCATATTATCAGCTAGAACAATGATATAGTAGATATTTTTCTATAGTGTTTCTAAAGAAAATATCATTTCATTAATTGATAATGTTGAGGAGCACTGATATTCGATTGGAGGGGGAGTAATGGTGGAAAATGTATATTAAGTATTAATTGTTATCTTATGATGATTTTATTGAATAAAATTATGGAGTTCAACCTTTTGTATTCTGTGTTATTGATCTAATATTTTCATGAACTTATTTAGATAATATATGTTTAGAAGAATATTCTATTTTTGAATAGAAAATATATTCAAATAAGATGAATAATCATTTTTTGGACCAAAATATTTATAAAATAGTTGAAGGAGAACATCATTTATCAATAGTGTATTAAGAATAAAATATTGTGATTCGAACCTTATAATTTTTAGTTCAAAGGTCTCGGAGGCAGGTTCGACCAAAAATATTAGAGAATATAGTAGATCCTATTAAAAGAGAATATGTCCAAACAACTCCCCTATTGAATGTTGGAGTAGAATAAGACTCTAATCGTAAGGAATGTGATGATATAGATACATATCATTCTTATTTTTTATAGAGATCATAATAAAATTATTATATTGGTAATGTATATAATATATTTTCATCTTCTATCAATTTTATTTTGAATCCAGCGTTGTATTTATATTATTTGTATTTGGAAAATTTTGAGGAACATAATTTGCGGAGTAAAAAAGTTATTTGGATGCCTTAGTAACAACTACGACAAGGGATAAAGGCTTAAACACCTTTTTTGGTGGAGATATGGGAACCTTATTAAGATTAAAGAGGGATACAATTGAATCTATAGAGAAATCTATTTTATATTTTCATTGTCAATAATTTTCTTCTACCATGAAATAATTTTTGATTTATTATATTATGGGCATATTTAGTTGAAATATTTATATGAACATTATATGAAATATTTTTATGAGATATTTATTTTTTAGTCTATGAAGAAGATTATGATTTTCATCTAGATAAATTATATATTTTCAAAGAGAGTTAAATTGACATATTTTATTTTTTTGAAGAGGGGTATTTATGGTCAGGTAAAATATTTCAATGTTAATAAATTGTATAAATCCTATATTTCTACTCTAAAAATGTTTTTGAATTATAAATTTTAATAAGTAAAGGGTTCTAGTTTATGATGAGTGTTTTCTTCTTCCACTTTGATTGTAGTTAAAGGAGTAATATTTTAACTATTGGAACTTTTGTTTTCAAATAAAAATTCCATTGATTTAAATGATCAAAATTTACAGTGTGAAAAATTCACCCTATAAACAGTTTGGAACAATCAGGATGAACTAATATTAAAATGATCCTTTATAGAACCCTATGCATGAATTTTTATCTATAATAATGAGAGTGGCATGGAAAAGTTTGTTCACTCTTATGAGATTGTCCATACACCTATGAATTAAATTTTTCTAAATATATAATGGTCAGTCATGATCAACAACATTTTATTTGGGAATGGGATACTCCATTAAACCATAATATCATGAATTTTATTTCAAATATATAGAAGGTATATAAGAATATTTGATACTCTCTAACCTCTACAACAATGTCAGTGGAATTTGAAACTCCACCAAGTCCGACCTCAGTCCCTAATTAATGAACATTACTCATGATCATAAATTCTTATTTTAATTTGCTATTTTAATAAAATTATATTATTATTAATTTTTTTTGTTTCTATGTTTTTATTATTTTATATGTTGTTTTATTTTAATTGTATATATTTCAAAATAGGTAATATTTTTATTGAATAAACAAAAAATATAATTTTGTTCAAAATTTATATTTTTTTTATTCAATTTCATACACTTCTTTTGATTTCACAAATGAATGGGAAATATAGAAAATAAAAAATATTCATAATATTAATAAATTTATATACATATGATCTTAACATAATTTTAGTATATTTATTACATAATTTTTTTACTAACATATTATTCCATTGTTTGGGGTGTTTTTTGAAAACGATGAATTGTTGTGTCTTATTGGGGTTTTCGTATATAAGAGTGATTTTATTTGGATATGAAGGTCGATCCAATAATATATTCATTAATTATGATTATAAAAACACCTGATTAATTTTAAAAATAATTTTACTTTGATTGGATTTGAATTATATGAATTTCATTAAAAAATAATATTTTAAAATGAATATTAAGAAATCAATTATTTTTGGTTGTGAAGTTTATTTTTAATTTTAGTTATTTTAATCTGTATATTTTTTCCATTTAAATAATCCAAATAAATTATAATTCTAAAATTTATGTTGAAACTAATTTTATTGTCCCACCCAATGTTTGTAATCCCTAATTTGTAATGAACATTATGTTTTGGGAACTATCTTTTGTTAATAAAACCCTTTCTTGGGTACATAAAATATTATATATTTCTTATATAATCCATCATAAGTTTGATAGTAAACCTCAAGTTATGGATCACTATGTATATATTTATTTTTAATTAGAAATAATAAATTTGAAGTCAAATCCATCCAAAATTATATACACATTGATTCAATGATCAATAAGACATTGATTTTGAATTATTTTGATATTTATACAGTTTTTATTGAATATATACCTTGATAAACTGATTTAGAGGACGTTTTTGGAGATATAAAACAAAAAATTTATTTCCATAAATTAATTGGGGAAGTAAATATTTTTATGAACTTTTAAAATTTCTTTTTTAAAATTATTTTTTGAATTTTAAAATAATTATTTATTTGGTGAATTGTTCAGATATGTTTGACCTGAACTATGCTTCTATGATTTTATATATTCAAATTTCAATGGATACATATTTATGGTCTTATTCTCAATGTTCTAAATATATTTCTATGAAAATAAAATTAGTATTTACACTATCTGATAATTGATTTTATATAGAATGGTAATTTTTTTTCATCCAAAGTATATTGATTGTAATTTCACAAATTCAAATTTATCAATGAATTTGATAATAAAATAATTCTTATATTATTCATGTGGTCTGTACATTAATGAATTATATTTTCCAATAAATATATATTAATTTATAAATTATATTTATCACATAATATTTATTTTATTGATTTATTTTCCAATGAAATTTATTCAATTACTTAAATATGAACACAAAGGTATTGATTTTTTAGGGATTCTGATACTCTTAATTAATGTACTTATAACATCCCTAGTAACAACATATTGGTTCTGTCAATCTATTATTGAGATTCCATGGAATGTAATATAAAAGATAAAATTTTGCCGCTCATGGAGAGCTTGTTGGTGGAGTAGAATAGTGTATCCTTACGCCCCCACCCATTAAAAAATTATTTTTCTCTATTTAGTTCATCATATAATATTTCTTCAAATAAACTAACAAAAAATTATTTAAATTTATCTTTCAATGTTTTCCAAATTATTTTTTCACATTATTTATTAAATTAATATTGAATGGTTTTTAACATTAATGGTCATAAATGAATTCTCCTACCTCAATAACTATTTATATTATATAAAATCATATACATGTTTTTATGGTTTTAAAAATAAAAAATATTTAATGATATGAAATTTTAAAGGTTTAATTCCATTGCTATTATTTTTCTATCAGTCATGAATATAATTACAAAATATATTTTTATCTTAAATTATTATTCATATGTTTTCTTTCATAAATTCTATTTCCATTAAATTCATCTCCAAACACTCAATACATTGTGATCATATTTTCTTCGACATTACATTTCACTTAAAAACCATATCATGTTATAATGGATTTGATGTTTCCAAAATTTTATTCTATATCATTGTAAGATAATTTATTATGAATGTTAATTTTTTATCTGGGATATATTTATATTCCATATTAATTATTAAATATTGATATCTTTCTTTGTATAATGTACTTTAAAAATTATAGTATTCATTTGATATATGTGGAATGCATATGGAATGCATTCGATGGAGTGGTATTTTTATAGATGGTCCCTTGATTCATCTATAGGTTTAACACAGAGCTCTAGTTGTATGAACTTTTTAAATTGGTTATTGGTGTACACCAACCTATAAATTTAATTGTAATCGAACGAGGCCATGATAGGAAAGATATTATGACCTTATATATTAATAATTTTCTATATTAAGATTTTAGTTATAATTACCCATTAGATTATTTCATTATTATTATCTATGTAATCAATTTGTGAAAAAAATTATTGATTAATTGTAATGTGTTTTATTTTTTTTCATGTTGATTAAGTCATATTTAATCATGATAAATTCTTTTTTTATAAATATTGTATTCATAATATGTTCCTTATAATTATTTTCTTCTATTTTTCCAGGATATATGTATATATAAGGATATTAAAAACTAAATAAAGGATAATAAATTAGTTTCATAATATGTATTTTATATTTCCAGAATAATATGAGAATCATTTACGTATCTGGTTTATTAAAACTACTAAACTGATTAATACATCATATATAAGATCAGTTATATATTATTCTAAATCAATAAATTATACACTGACATATGGTTATTAAATATGGTATTGTTTTAGATTTCATCCCTCTCATTCACCTAGAAATCACATCATTAAGTGGGAAATGGGTCCCACTTAATTCACCTCACATAACACATCACTAAAAAATTATCAATATTCCTAAACCAGACCAATAAAATATTTCTACCATATCATTTGAATAACATAACCTTATCACATTATCTGTATCTGGTTCACATCATAATTTATGTTATATGGAATTATCTATAATCACCCTACCCTAAACCCTAATTAACCATGTATATAGCTATCATGATACTAAGTCACCCACTGGGGTCCTAGGAAAAATAATAACAATAACATCATACATGGGATTCTTGATCCCATTTACATATGTCATTAATAAACTATTATAATGTCATTACATCCCTCTACATATGTAAATCCATTCTATATAAACCTTTACCCAAGAGTATTCTCTTACACCCATTTGGACCGAGATACCACATTTATCTATAATTCCACTACCATCATCAGAAAAAACATAAATCATTATCAAACAAGTATCTCATAGAAAAAACATATAAAGAGTGTATAAATAATATTAGTCCTTCTCTAGAAAATGGGAAATTTCAATATGTGTTTAATCAAAACAAAACTATATCAGTCAATAATATACCAATTTTGTATGAAAAGTATTTAAATACCCATTTAAACCCATTATTATTGGATAACATGAGATCATACATAGTCAAGTATCTTGGATAAATCATTTCAAAACATTCATTAGAACCCCAATTTTTGTTTTAAATTTTCATTCCAAAAATCATATCTCAAATTATGATTTCCCTATGAAATTCCCATTTTAATCCATAATCTTCTTATATCAGTCTTTTAATAATAAAACCCCATTTTCATTTTATAAAAAAATTATTACACTACTAAAATCATAGAGTGGACCAATAAAACACGTTTGGAAAACATCCAACATCTTATTTTTTACAACATAAACAATTTATGGTGACATTTATGATGACACATATCCATTAAAACATTATAGGGAAATCACATAGGTCATGAAAAATGTGAAAAAAATAACAATGTTGTCACATTTACATAAAATTACAAAATAAGACAGATAATCACAATAATAAAAGCCTAACTCCCACAATAAATTTTATTCACTATAATGTATCTTAGTGAATATTTACCATGAACATATTAGTCCAACTTGTCTCCAATATAAAACATAATATCCTATATAATGCCATATTGTTTATAAAAAATTATTTAAAAAATATAATTATATCCATTCAAATTAATTTTTATAACAATTATGATTTAATTATTTACTTACAAATAGTTAAGAATAACTATCTATTAACTTTCCCAGATTCCTCAGTTAATGAAAATAATGAGATACCATCTGTGTATTGTCAAGAAAAAAATATTGACACCATATGAGGAAAAATAAAAAACATTATCATTCAAAAATCCTTTATTATTTAATTTATAAATGAACCGGAGAAACCACCATGAATCCCCAATAATTAATTTAAATAGAATATAATTTCATGAAACCATTAACCCAAGACATATTCATGTAATGTCACACACATGTCCCTTAAAAACATTAATATTCTACATTTCTGTGAAAAAAATATAATCTCCAAAAAGATTAAATTTATATAAATTAATGTATTCAACATGGGGATTAATAATGGAGAAGATAAAATATCGAAGAGAGAATCTAAACATTTAATTTAATAAGAATTGATGAATAAGAGGATTTGAATCAATGAGGTGGGAGAGAGATCCCTACATATGAAAACCCCTACAATACATTTTATAAGAAGGATAATGGGAGAAGCATGAAAATATGATCGGTAAAAGTAGATCCAGCCAATATATACACCAACAAATTGATACTATGTCATACACCATGTATTTAACAATGAAGTGGTGCTCCTCATTAAAACACCAATGACCTCATCACTTCAATGAAAATAGAGAGGGATCAAATCTCAATCAATATAAAAAAGTATTCACATAATGAAACACTCTATGGGGGTCTCAATGGAATATATCTCCCTGTAGTGTTCCGTAAAAATAGAAAACCCAATGTCCATAACCTAGGGGACTCCATTTTAGTACCTAGGTTCATTAGTTGTCTAGTAAACCATTATAATAACATATAAACCTATCTCATGGATCTTTTGGTAACATCAAATCCTATAGGGAGTCCACCAATTCACCAACCCTCTGTCCATTATGTGTATATTTTGGTGGTGTCCTTAGAATAGACTATTGAGGTGAACTAGTATGGGATTATGTTTTTATTCCACTAGATGCCTGTCCAAATAGCTAAATCACCATAGATTTTCACAGTTAGAAAAAAACCACCAAATTCACCTTAATTTATAGGTTTCGTCGTTATGAACTACCCCATGAACCATACACCACATCCATTGAAACATCCATCATGTGAATTTAAGCTTCCACCATTTCCTATAAGGGATCTTGTATTGAAAACACACCTAAAAATATCTCTTCTAGGGAATATATCCACGCAATATTTCCACACAAAAATGCACAGTGTCAAAAAAAACTACTAAAACACAAAAGAATAGGGTACCATGACATGGTTGAACAACTTTATTAAAAAAACCTATAGAAACACACAATACCACTTAAGTCTCACTTGGGTTTATCCCATGACTAAAACACCATCTAGAGATTTCCTATCACCCAAAACCCAAAAAAAAAAATCAAATTCCCATGGAATCTAACAACATATTAATACACGGGGAGTTAGATACTCAATATCATATAAATTTATACCTCTAATAATCCCTAGTGGTCCATAGTTATAATTCATAACCTTCCACAACTGTAAATTAATGATTAAATAAACATGTTCTATATTAAAATTCAAAACATGTGTTTACTGCAATCCTCCAATAATTTTTCCATAATTCCAAAAATCTACCACATTGTATAGTTCGGATTTCTAAGCCCACAAATTGTCTCATAAATGATACCATTAGAGTTGAATCACTATATCTATAACATGTCTTGAATTATCCTCTATTACCCCTATTATTTTCATTTATTAATAAAAATACTCTTCAATATTATGTGATACATATTTCAGCTTCCCTATTTTTAATATCTTAATTTTAAGTGGAATGGTTATACAAATTTTTCATTCAAAATAAATTTTTTTATTATGAATTAATTTTAAGTCCAAAAGTGAAAAAAAAATTCATTCAAGAAGAAAAGGAAATAACTAAACTATTAAGGTATAATTGCTTCCCTCCAGTTTTAACCTGTCAAAATAGTTTTAAGGAGACAGTGTTTACCTATGTATTGGGTTCCGCCATCAAAATATTTTTGAACATTAATGCCAGGTTATCCCAGGGATGTATTTACTACTCAATACCAATCTTCTCCTTGTTGAATCCCCTTAGTATAATCTGACAGTGCTTATCAATCCATGATACATTCTCCTCAGTGGTATTAACTTGTATTTCCCATGCCATAATTATTTTAGCCTCTTTATTAAGAGAATTCATGGTTAGAAAATGGTCAAAAACTACCCCTTCCAAATTTATAAGTAATTTTCAAGGATGTCTAGGTATAACATCAGCTTCTTATAGGAAAAAAGATCTTTCATGCCTTATAATTATTTACGGATCTATTATCTAATGGCAATGTTAAATAAGAGTAATCCATTTTTTCATTGCAGTTACCCCTCCATTTCATACGTGTCATCATACTTGGGTACCATTAAACGTCATTCTCTATATTTCATTGAAATGGATGAAACATTCATAACTATATACATTATCAAGGACCATCTACTGATTTCTGTATGTTCTAACAAGGTCATTTCTAATATCCTATATCAGATAAGCATTAGATAAAATCTCAAATTGGTTTCCTAGAATCATTTCTTTAACCCTCGAAGGACTCTTCCTAGCCCAGGCCTCACCCCATGTTTTCTATTCCTGACCATTGTAGTATTTAGTTGTACTCACCTTATGGTCTTTTTGGTAACTCCCCATGTTTCTGCAGTACACTTCTCTTTGAATAATGTGATAGCGTGTGTTGTACGCAACTTCGAGATTCTAACACACCACAACCAATCAAAGTAGTCGTTATGAATAGTAATACCTAATTTTTGAAATTTTATAAATTCTATCTCTCAAAATGGACTTTATTTTTGGATTCGGGATATCGAAATTATCCTAGGGTGAAATTTTGGTACTTTTCATGTAACTTTCATATTTTGATGAATAGTGAAAATTACTAAATTTTAATTAAAAACTACTTTTTTAATGAAAATAATTACTATTGATAAATTTTGAATTTGTGTGGTTTTAAAGTATATTTAGAATATATTTTTACCATTTAATTAAATTTTTTTCATTGGACATAATTTCACAATTAAACCAGACATAAACAAGTGCCAAACTTTTGATAGTTATCATCTCGTGAAAACACGCTTTTTGTTTTAACAACGAGAATTAATTTTAAATTAATTTCTTCTACTTCTGTGTTTTGAATTTGGAAAAATGGATTCCATATTTTGAATCAGGATGTTCAATTTGTGTAAATAGGTAACTTTTATTTTTATACATTTTGAAATATTACTTCGGTAAATATTTTATTTACCATGGTTAAAAGGTAAATCCGGTAAATAAGGGTTAAAAAATAATATTATAATAATAAAAAATACCCTAAAACGTGTCCTAACCTTATTGGTTGATACATGTCTGACCATGGGAATCTTTGGGTCGATTTTGGGACCCCATGGAGCCACTTGTTGGTGATAGGGACACTTTATTTTAATTAAGTTAAAATGAATACAAAAATGACACAAGCATATATCATTTAAAAAAACAATTTTTATATAGGGTTATATATGTTGGATTTTAGACAATAAATATTCATTAGAAATCTAGACAGATTTACTACATAATTATATTTTATTTATAATTTTTTACATTATATAATTTAATTTATTTATGACATAAAGATGATGCAGTAATTACCATAATAGTGAAAAATTAAAATAATTGATATTATAAATACCCAAATAAATATAATATGAGACTTTTAATGCATTAAACTAATTTTATATGATAATATGACATATTAGGATTGATTTAATTTACTTTTTTCGAAGTAATCATTCAGTTACGTGTTTCACAAAAATCAATTATTGAATACTGTCAAAATTGACAAAAATCGGTTTTTAAAACAAATACTATATTATTAATTGATATTAAATTCCTAAAAATCTATGGTTCGTCCATGAGACTTATATCACGATATTTATATCATTAATGTACCACATGTGGGTCTATTGGAAGTATATAGTAGGTTTATTAACCATATAATATAAAAATACAAAGAGACCTTGTAAAAGAGAAACTAATTAACTTAGAGTCAATACTTAAGGATAAGGTTAATATAAGTACCCAAACCTGTCTAAATTCTATTGGTTGAGTGGTTTTCGACCCATCCCCACCATAACCTTTAAATAATCAACTTTCGAACCATTATAAACCGAATATGAATTTATTATAAATTAATATTTCTCTCTTTTTCAAAGGTACCCCTCACCCCTCTTATAAAAGGGAAGTCCTCCTTCTCATTTCGTTACACCATCGAAGCCATTTGGTTCAGCATCTATGTCCAAATACTCTCCCAACTTCCCTAAATAAAACCTATAGGCCTTAGTTTGATCATAAATCCAACATAAAGATCCATTTTGATCAAATCAATCGGAAGAACCCGGAGAGGAGGTAATGTTTTCACCACCCTTTTTCAAATTCATTTCTTCTTCAACTTCTTCGTTCTTTGTTATTACCATTCTAAAATAATAACTCTAGTATCTTATATATACTGTGATGTTATTATAAATATGGTACAACCATATTCCATATTCTATCCACCGTTTGAATAACATGTCACCATACGTGCGTACGTACGGCTTACCGTCTCCACGTCGTGGTGTAATTGTTATTCTATAAATTATTATTTGGAAGGATATAATAATGATTTGTAATTCATGTAAATAATAAATATATCATGATAATGATTTTTTATATATAATATACCATCCATTTATATATTATTTTAATATCAAAAGAATGATATTGTCGCTCGTGCGTACGTACGGACTACAGTCTCCACGAACGCGATGAGATTCATTCTCCATCTTATCCATTAAAGTATAATTATCATTTGATGATTTAAAAATAATGTTTAAAGACTTGATATAATTATGGATATGAATAATATACAACCTATCCATGAGAATTATGGCTTATGTAACAAAACATATAAAAGAAAACGAGTAAGTTAACACACGAAACGACAATAATACTAAGATATTATTAACAAACAAATGTTAAAATATCATATATGATATCATATGAATGTATATGAATATTTTAAAATTTAATAAAAAATATTTCACTATTATACTGGAGGTTAACCTACCCCCAACCAAATAAATGTACGAGGTAAGGGTTATTTCACAATCTCTTCATTATTCGAGGTTGTTTATACGTAATAATCTACTGGGATCTCATTATCATCCACATCCATGTTTCATAAAAATGTATTTCAAAACATTTTTACTATTTAAAATAATATGGTTTAAATATATTTATACCCTTTTTGACTTCAATAAGTGGTTTATAAAGGAATCTTTCCGTCGTTTTCGAAACAGGGTGCTTTTTAGCCTTTTCGACAGAATTAAGGTAAGAATGTTTTTTTACTTATACGGCGAGAGCGGCTATTTTATGCCATCATAAAATCATCAAAGCTTCCCTTACAAGATTATAAGAATATTTTCAAATAAAATGTTTTATTTTATATGGCTCTTAAATGATTTCAAAATAAAAAGAGATATATCTCTAAAAAGAGTTTTGATTTCATCTATGTCAACATCCATTGTTGGATTTTACGCTTATGTGAAGTTGATTTACAATAATACAAAACTTATATGTTGTATTGAAGGTTTTGTGATATGTCAGACTGTGGATGTGCTATTTTTATACCATTCATGGTTTATGGTGAAATTATTGACATTTCATATGCTAGTTTTAATATGAATGCTTATGTTATGTTTAAACCTTTTCATATGGGAATGCATTGGACTTATTATGTGACGGGTGGAGCCCGCTATAGCTTCTCGATGCATCGGTAGGTCTCATGAGACAAACTAGTGTATTGGCACAAGGCCTTGACAAAATCTTATTTGTATTATTGGCACGAGGCCTTGTCTATGTGGTTATGATAGTCTGACATTATGCATTCCATCATTATGAAAGTGGTTATAGATATTTCATGTGATTATTCGATTAGTAGAATATCCATGTGAATAAATAAATGGCATTATTTCATTTTATTTTTTCCATACTATGTTGATGTTAAAGTTTAAAAGGCCTTTGTTTTAGTTATACATTGCCTTAAATGATTATTCTTATTTATTAATGTTTTTTATATATTGTTATCCTTATTGGGCATTTGATCTCACCCCTTTTCTATGTTTTATCATTCCCAGGATATTACGAAGTAAATTATGAATGACTTGCAGGGATAGTATGAGGGGATAAGAGTGTGGTCTATGGAGACTATGTTGTTATAGTTTTCATTTTTATGTTGTAATGTAAAACTTTATGAATATATCTATTGTTTCCAAGGCTACTAAACCAACTGGTCTTTCTAGTTTTTATCTTTCTTGTGAACATGCCAATGTTATGTAATAATGCACCGACTCTAGGTAACTGGGGTCGGGGCGTTACAGTTGGTATCAGAGGAGTTTAGTAAAAAACATGTAACCTATATTTAGATAAACTCTGATTAGAACACATAGATTTAAGATGGACTTTGAGGATTTGTATAGAAGAACTTCCTAGAATTTTGGTATTATAGATATTTTGTGAGTTTTTTGAGCAATACATCCCTGTATGGATACGAGCAGGTAGAGGAGGCTCTGGCACAGATGTACCTAGGGGTAAAACCTGAAACACCACTTTGAGCTGTACTCGAACGGGAACTGGTGCACAACAACGGGCCTTGCTGCACTCTTGGTTACGACACTCCTGGGGGATATGCTTAGGATAACCCTCATTTTCTTTACAAATCATTATGAAAGGTTTATGAGTATATACTTCCTCAAAGAAATCAATCTTATGATTATGGATTATATCCATAAATAGTTGAATTTATGTTAAGTGTTTTATAAGTATGGGATTATGTATTTTGATTCATAAACTGATCTATTTTATGCCATTGTTTAGAAATGGCGCCTAGTGGATGAAATGGAAACTGTATCAATGAACGCACTCCATTTAGGGATTTCCCTCCTGATCAACATAATTATAGTGCATCTAGTGATGTAACTGGTGCCGATCAGCTAATCACCATACTAGGACAACTCACTCAGGTTATGAATAATAACCTTACCCGTATGGATCACCCTGATCCGCACCATGGAGGATCAATGTTAGATCGCTTCATGAGGCAACAACCACCAACGTTCAATGGTATTACAAATCCCTTAGTAGCTGAGCAATGGATAAATTCCCTAGAGACAATATTTCAGGCTTTGGGGAGTAGTGAAAGGGAAAAAGTTATCATGGAAGTTTACCGCCTCACTGGAGATGTTGATCAATGGTGGTCATTGATTCAAAATATGAAGGAAGATGCTGATGTTTCAAATATGGAATGGAGGGAGTTCAACGTTCTATTTTTAGAAAAATACTTTCCTCGCAACCATCGAGCAGACATGGAAAGGCAAATTCTAAGTCTGAGACAAAAGGAGGATGAGAATGTCGCAAAGTATGAGGCTAACTTTACAAGTTAGAAAGGATTGTTGGAGATTATATACGTAACCCAAGAAGTAATATTGATCGTTTCATTGATGGGTTAAAACCATTTATCCGTCGAGCATTAATCTCACAATCCATTTCATCGTACGAAGACATTGTCTCATGTGTTATCAAGACTGAAAAGGAATTCTCTAAGTCCTATAAATTTAAAGAAAAACAGGAGAAGAAGAGAACTGCTGATCAATCTAGTAATGGAAATAAGTGAATGAATGGAAAAGTTGAATATCCATCTTGTGGTAAATGTGGGAAGAAACACCCCGGTACTTGATTGAAGGGAACGTGAGTCTGTTACAAGTGTGTTGAAAAAGGCCACCAAGCAAGTGATTACAAAGGGAACAAATAAGCTACCAATGTTCAGTGTTACAATTGCAGGGAGATGGGTCATTATGCAAATGAATGTCCTAAGAGTCAGGGGAACTCTTCTCAGAAAATGCCAAGAGATCAAGGCCAAGCTTATGCTATCACTACTGCTGAGGTAGAAGCTCCGAAAAATGTGGTGGCAGGTAATTTAATGGTTTCATCAAGTTTAGAAAATGCATTATTTGATTCTGGATCATTGCATTGTTTCAACTCATCCCAGTTTTCTAAGAAAATTAGATATTTACAATTTGATTTAACAAGGGAGTTGTCAGATAAAACCCCTAAGGGAAGTATCATTGCAACCAAGTTTTGTGAATCAGTCCCCATTATAGAACATAAATGTTCTTTATCTGCTAATCTCATCGTCATACCTATGATTGAGTTTGATATAATCCTCGACATGGACTGGCTTTCGGACTATGATGAAAAGATTTATTGAAAGAATAAAGAGGTTATGATTCATGATGATGATGATATGGAACACCTTATCTTTAGAGAAGAATCATCACCCCCTAATTCTTATCTTGATCCACCCCCATTAGCTCAAAAAAATTCAATTATTGGGGAGGAAGATAATGAAATGACTATGGGTGAGGAAAGGAATGTTCAAATAGAGGATTTACCTGTTGTGAAAGAATATGTACATTTATTTCCGGAAGATTTACCTGGACATCCTCCAGAACGAAAGTTGAGTTTTCCATTTATTTAATTCCTGGATCAAGTCCTATATCGAAGACCCCTTATAGAATGGCCACTGTGGAATTATTAAAACTAAAGAAACAACTAGAGGAATTGAGTAATAAGGGATTTATTCACCCTAGTGTTTCTCCATGGGGATCCCCTGTTATTTTTGTTAAAAAGAAAGATGGATCGCTGAGGTTATGTATCGACTGCAGGGAGATCAATGATATAACAATAAAGAACAAGTATCCCCTACCTCGCATTGATGATTTTTGTGACCAACTGCACGGAGATCAATACTTTTCAAAGATTGACCTTCAATCTGGATACCATCAGTTGTGTGTGAAGAAGGAATACATTCCGAAGACAGTATTTCGAACCAGGTACAGGCATTACGAGTTTACAGTAATGCCTTTTGGATTGACTAATTCACCCTCTGTATTCATGGATCCGATGAATAGTGTTTTCAAGGAATATCTTGATGAATTTGTGGTGGTATTTATTAATGATATCTTGGTATACTCCAAAAGCTATGACGATCGTGAAAATCACTTAAGCATTATCTAGAAGACTATGAGAAGACATGAATTATATGGGAAGTTTAGCAAGTGTGAATTATGACTTCAGGAGATTTTTTTTCTTGCCATATTGTCTATAAAGATGGAATCTCTGTTGATCTTTCTAAGACTAAGGCAATCTAAGAATGTCCAGCACCAATGAGTATAACTGAGGTACGCAGTTTTATTGGTTTAGCAGGTTATTTTCGATGTTTCATCCATAATTTTGCCCAATTGTCATAACCATTAACGAAGAACACACGTAAAGGGGTTAAATTTGTTTAGACAAAAGAGTGTGAAGAATGTTTTGAAGAACTGAAGAGAAGACTAGTCAATGCTCCTATATTGACTCTACCATCGGCAAATGATGGGTTTGTTATTTATAGTGATGCATCAAAGAAGGGAATTGGTTGTGTCCTTATGCAGAATGATAGGGTTATTGCCTATGCATCACGATAATTGAAAATTCATTAACAAAACTATCCTACTCAGGATCTCGAGTTAGCAGCTGTGATCTTTCCTTTGAAAATATAGTGGCACTACCTCTATGGTGAAAAATGTCATATTTATAATGATCATAAGAGTTTGAAGTATATTTTCTCACAAAGAGAACTCAACATGAGGCAAAGGATATGGCTTGAAATACTCAAGGATTATGATTGTACGATACACTACCACTCGGGGAAAGCAAACAAGGTAGCAGATGCTTTGAGCAGAAAAGACCATGGAGTTTTGAACATGATGAGAATTGAAAGAGATCCAATTTTCATGGATCTAGTGAAGATGGAAATGAGAATAACCAAAGAAGGTGAAACATCAATGCTTTTTAAAATGGTTGCCAAAACATCTTTACTAGAAAGGATTAAGAGTTCTCAGACCGATGATGAAGAATTTCAAAAGACAATTAAAGCTCTGAATGATGGGACATTGAGAGACTTTGTGTATGAAGATGGAATTTTGAAATTTGGGAAGAGACATTGTGTTCCCGATATACCTGATCTAAAAAGGGAATTGCTGGATGATGCTCATAGTTCCAATTTCTCTATTAACCCCGGGAGCACCAAAATGTATAGAGATTTGAAGGTACATTTTTGGTGGGACAACATGAAGAGGGAGATTTCCGATTTTGATTCAAGATGTATGGTTTGTCAACAAGTTAAAGCTGGAAGGAAACATCCTAGAGGAGTCATGCAACCTCTTCCCATACCGAAGAAAAAATGGGAATATATTACGATGGACTTTGTCATGGGACTACCAAATACTCCTAGAAGGAATGATGCAATATGGGTTATTGTTGATCGTCTTACCAAGTCAGCACATTTTCTTGCTATAAGAGAAGATATACCATTGGAACGTCTAGAAAGACTATATATTAATGAAGTTGTGAGACTTCATGTTGTACCCCTATCGATTGTTTCTGATCGTGATCCCCATTTTACTTCATGATTCTGGAAAATTATTCAGAAATCCCTGGATAATGAACATCATTTGTGCACATCCTACCACCCTCAGACAGATGGACAATCCGAATGAATTATTCGAACCGTAGAAGTCATGTTGAGATCATGCTCACTTGACTTTCAGGGTATGTGGGATCAATATTTACCTCTGGTAGAATTTTCCTATAACAATAGCATCCATTCGAGTATTCAGATTGCACCATATGAAGCGTTATATTGAAAGAGATGTCTCACACCAACCTGTTGGGATGACGTTGGTGAATGAAAACTTGTAGGTCTAGAACTGGTGGAGGAAAAAATGGAAAAGGTTAAGGTAATCCAAAATCACATCGAAGCGGCTCAAAGTAGACAGAAGATATTTAGCAATAATCGAAGGATGGATTTGGAATTTCAAGTCGGTGGTCATGTTTTCCTGAAGGTATCTCCATGGAAGGGAGTCATACATTTTTGTAAGAAAGTTAAATTGATTCCCAGGTACATTAGACCTTTCGAAATTCTAGAACGAATTGGGGCTGTAGCTTACCGATTGGCAATGCCGCCAACTCTCTCCAAAGTTCACGATGTGTTCCACGTATCTCTGTTGAGGAAATAAATGCCAGAACCAATTCATATACTCACCTACGAGAAATTAGAACTGGAACCTGATATGTCTTATTGCGAATAACCCGTCAAGATTCTTGATACTAGAGAACAATTTCTGAGAAACCGGACGACTCGTCTGGTAAATGTTTTGTGGAGAAACCATATGATGGAAGAGGCAACATGGGAACCCGAAGAAATTATGATGAAGAACCACCCGAGTCTTTTCATGCAGTAGTATTCTATAAATTTTGAGGACGAAATTATTTAAAGGAGGGGAGAATGTAATACCCCAATCTTCTACGGTATGCTTCTCTTTAAATAATGTGATAGCGTGTGTTGTACGCAACTTCGAGATTACAACACACCACAACCAATCAAACTAGCCGTTATGAATAGTAATACCTAATTTTTTAAATTTTATAAATTCTACCACTCAAAATGGACTTCATTTTTGGATTTGTAATATCGAAATTAGCCTAGGGTGTAGTTTTGGTACTTTTCAGATAACATTCCTATTTTGATGAATAGTGAAAATTACTAAATTTTAATTAAAAACAACTTTTTAATCAAAATAATTAATATTGATAAATTAAGAATTTGTGTGGTTTTAAAGTATATTTAGAATATATTTTTACCATTTAATTCAATGTTTTTCATTGGACATAATTTCACAATTCAACCAGACATAAACAACTGTCAATCTTTTGATAGTTATTATCTCTTAAAAACACGTTTTTTGTTTTAACAACGGGAATTAATTTTAAATAAATTTCTTCCACTTCTGTGTTTTGAATTTGGAAAAATGGATTCCATATTTGGAATCAGGATTTTCAAATTGTGTAAATAGGTAACTTTTATTTTTAGACATTAGGAATAATTACTTGGGTAAATATTTTATTTACCATGGTTAAAGGGTAAATCCAGTAAATAAGGGTTAAAAAATAATATTATAATAATAACAATTACCCTAAAACGTGTCCTAACCATATTGGTTGATACATGTCCGACCATGGGTATCTTTGGGTCGATTTTGGGACCCCATGGAGCCACTTGTAGGTGATAGGGGCACTTTATTTTAATTAAGTTAAAATGAATACAAAAATGACACAAGCAAATATCATTTAGAAAAACAATTTTTATATAGGGTTATATATGTTGGATTTTCGACTATAAATATTCATTATAAATATAAATATATTTCCTACATAATTATATTTTATTTATAATTTTTAGACATTATATATTTTAATTTATTTATGACACAATGATGATGCAGTAATTACCATAATAGTGACAAATTAAAATAATTGATCATATAAATACCCAAATAAATATAATTTGATACTTTTAATTAATTACACTAATTTTAGAGGATAATATGACATATTAGGATCTATTTAATTGATTTTTTTTGAAGTAATCATTCTGTTATGAGTTTAACAAAAATCAACTATTGAATAGTGTCAAAATTGACATAAAAGAGTTTTTAAAACGAATATTATATTATTAATTGATATTAAAGTCCTAATAATATAAGGTTCGGCCAATAGACATATATCATGATATCTATATCATTAATGGACCACTTGGGGGTCTCTTGGATGTATATAGAATGTTTATCAACCATATAATATAAAAATACAAAGAGACATTGTAAAAGTGAAACTAATTAACTTGGAGTTAATACTTAATGATAAGGTTAATATAAGTACCCAAAACAGTCTAAATTCTATTGGTTGAGTGTTTTTCGAACCATCCCCACCTTAAAATTTAAATAATAAACTTTTTAACCATTAGAAACCGAATATAAATGTATTATAAATTAATATTTCTAGCTTTTCCAAAGGTACCACTCACCCCTCTTATAAAAGGGAACTCCCCCTTATCATTTCTCCACACCTTTAAAGCCTTTTGGTTCGGCCAAACTCTACCCAAATACTCTCCAAACATCCCTAAATACAACTTAGAGGCCTTAGTTTGATCAGAAAGCCAACCTAATGATCCCTTTTGATCTAATCAAACGGAAGAACCCGATGAAGAGGTAATGTTTTCACCACCCTTTTTCAAATTCATTTCTTCTTCAACTTCTTCTATCTTTGTTATTACCATTATAAAATAATAAATCCAGTATATTATATATACTATGATGTTATTATAAATATGGTACAACCATATTCCATATTCTATCCACCCTTTGAATAACATGTCACCATACGTGCGTACGTACGGCTTACCGTCTCCATGTCGTGGTGTAATTGTTATTCAATATATTATTATTTGGATGGATATAATAATCATTTGTAATTCATGTAAATAATAAATATAACATGATAATGATTCTGTATATATAATATACAATCCATTTATATATTATTTTAATATCAAAAGAATGATATTGTCGCTCGTGCGTACGTACGGACTACCATCTCCACGAACGCGATGAGATTCTTTCTCCATCATATATATTCAAGTATAATTTTCATTTTATGATTTAAAAATAATGTTAAAAGAATTGATATCAATCTGTATATTAATAATATAAAACCTATACATGAAAAACATGGATTATGTAACAAAACATAAAAAATAAAATGAGTAAGTTAACACCTGAAACGACGATAATACTAAGATATTATTAACAAAGCAATGTTAAAAGATCATATATGATTTCATATGAATGTATATGATTATTTTATAATTTAATAACAATTATTTCACTATTATATAGGAGGTTAACCTACCCCCAACCAAGGAAATGTACGAGGTAAGGGTTATTTCACATCTCTTCATTATCCGAGGTTGTTTATACGTAATAATCTACTGGGATATCTTTATCATCCACATCCATGTATCTTAAAAATGTATTTCAAATTTTTTTAATATTTAAAAAAATATTGTTTAAAGCCATTTATACCCTTGTTTACTTTTATAATTGGTTTATAAAGGAATCATTCCATCATTTTCGAAACAGGGTCCTTTTTAACCTTTTCGACAAAATTAAGGTAAGAATGTTTTTTTAACTTATACAGAGGGAGCGACTATTTTCCGCCATTAAAAAATCATCAAAGCTTCCCTTACAAGATTATAAGAATATTTTCAAGTAAAATGTTTTATTTTATATGGATCTTAAATGATTTCAAAATAAAATGATATATTTTTCTAAAAAGAGTTTTGATTTCATCTATTTCAACATCTTTTGTTGGATTTTACGCTTATGTGAAGTTGATTTTCTATGATACAAAACCTCTATGTTGTATTGAAGGTTTTGTGATATTGTTAACTATGGATGTGCTATTTTTATACCATTCATGTTTTATGGTGAAAGTATTGACATTTCTTATGCTAGTTTTAATATGAATGTTTATGTTATGTTTAAACCTTTTCATATGGGAATTCATTGGACTTATTATGTGACGGGTGGAGCACGCTATATCTCCTCAATGCATCAGTAGGTCTCATAAGACAAACTAGTGTCTTGGCACAAGGCCTTGACAAAATATTATTTGTAGTTTGGCACGAGGCCTTGGCTATGTGGTTATGATAGTCTGGCATTATGCATTCCGTCATTATGAAAGTGGTTATTGATATTGCATGCGATTATTCGATTAGTAGAATATCCATGTGAATAAGTAAATGGAATTATTTCATTTTATTTTTGCCATACTATGTTGATGTTTAGTTTTAAAAGGCATTTGTTTTAGTTATACATTTCCTTAAATGATTATTCTTATTTATGAAAGTTTCTTCTATAATGTTATCCTTACTGGGCATTTTAGCTCACCCCTTTTCTATGTTTTATTTTTCCCAAGATATGAAGAAGTAAATTATGAATGACCTGTAGGGATAGTATGAGGGGATAAAAGTGTGGTCTATTGAGACTATGTTGTTGTAGTTTTCGTTTTTATGTTGTAATGTAAAAATTTATTAATATATCTAGTGTTTCCAAGGCTACTAATCCAATCGGTATTTTGAGATTTGATCTTTCATGGGATCATGCCAATGTTATGTAATAATGCACCGACTCTAGGTAACTAGGGTCGGGGAGTTACATTTTTGACCCTCAATATGTTCACTAACATATAACGCATTCTGTAAACTCACCATCCTAGCATTTTAACCTTCTTTGATTGTATTGGCACCACCCTCTTCCACCCTTTTCGGATCCACATAAGAAATAATCCCACTGTCACCATTGGGACCCTCTGGATAAGGTCCTAAAACACCAACAGTGATATACACACCGATCTCGATTGAACTAGTGAAATATTGGATCCATTACCAGTCCATGAACATACTGCCTCAATGTAACTAGTAGGAATATTCTCTTCCAAATAATTGCTCTCTTACCTCGGAGTAGCATGAACGACCTATTCCCTAAATCTAGTGGAGATATTGCTCACTAGTATATTCACATCACATACTCTATACATTATATAAATTTTATACGGTCCCTTACCAATCCCCAGACGCACCCTCTTTGCCATATATTAAGACCCCCATAGATAGTTATCCATTTAGTGTTTCAAATATTTCATAGGGAAAAGAATTTAGGCTATGATTCATAGACCACACATTGTTTTCACAAATACTCCTCATCTATGGTAATCCTAACATGATCAAATGACACTTTAGACTAATCCATTTTGATAATTTAATTCAGGTTAACAAGATGATATATATACTCATTGTGGAAATATTATCATTCATATCTACAAACTAGGATTTAATGAATTCAGATAAAGATTTGATTTCGAAATGGTAAAGGTAAGTTGGGGAAACTACCCAAAATTTCCATTGTAGGGGGATCTTGTTTCATTTGGTAATCGTAGGAAAATATAAGTAAATAGAACCAATATTCATTAATACTATGTGGATCTCTCGATCATGCTATAATTAAATCATATTATGATGATATATTCATTATAATGTGTTTTCTATCGAGCATATTGACGGTATCCCTCTCTTGAAACTAACCGATTCAACTATCACACAATATTAAAATGAACTTACACCCCACTGATTAAAATCCCCCACAGATCCCACATAAACTATCCCAATTCTATTAAAAAATATATTGTCTATATCTATTATATCACATAAATTAACAAAACCTTGTCTTGATTTTAATTCCCGACCCCAGTTAGCCATAGTTGGTGAATTATTACTTAAAATTGGCATGATAACTAAAGATCGGGTCTCCAAAGACCGATTAGTTTATTAGAAAAGGGTGTACTAGATACATAAATAAGTTTTACATTACAAAACGAAATAAAGAAAAATAACATCATTGTGTTCCCTTCTAACACACTCATATACCTTATCTAATTCCTGAAAGTTAATCGTAAAATAATTCTTTTCATCCTGGAAAAAATAGAATATAAGAAAGGGGTGAGCTCAGATGATCAGTAAAGATTACAATATAGAATAAACAGTCATAAATAAGTATAAACATTTATGGAAATGTATAAGGCTAAACCATAATCCTTTTAAACATAAAATTCATTATAATATGGAAAATATAAATCTAACAATCACATTTAATTAATCACATGGATATTCTACTAGTAGAATAATCTCATGCAATATCAATAGAAAATTTCATAATGATGGAATTCATAATGCCAGACTTCATAACCACATAGTCAAGGCCTCGTTCCAAGGATAAAAAAATCTTTTTGAAGTCATTATGCCAAGACACTAATTTGTCTCATTAGACCTACCGATGAATCCAGGAGCTGTAGAAGGATCCACCCATCACATGCTATGTCCAATTCAATACTCATATGAAATTGTTGAATCATTTTATAAATATTCATTTTAATAATAACATATTAAATTTTAATACTTTACCAATAACCCATGAATTATATAAAAATAAAAATCCACAGTCTGATAAATCAAAAAACCTTGAATACAATATTGAATATTGTATCATAATAAATAAACATCAATAAATTGTAAAATCCTTCAGAGGATGATGACATAGATGAAATCCAAACAATTTGAGAGAAATATCCCTTTGTATTTTCAAATCCATTAAAATTCACTTAATTATAAAAGAAAAAATTTATTTTTAAAATACTCTTATAAGCTTGTAGGGTAATATTCAAAGGTGTTATGATGATGAAAAATAGCCACACTCGCCATATTAGGTAAAAAAACTTTCATTCCTTATTTATTTCCAAAAAGATCGTAAAGGGACTTGTTTGGATAACGACAAAAAGGTTACATTATAAAAATATTATAAAAATTAAAAATTGGTATAAAGGACATTAACCCATAGTCTAGGAAATATTAAAAATATTTTGATATGCATTTTTATGAATAAAAAATGTGGATGATAAAGAGGTTCTAGTAGATACTCACGTATAATCAACCACAACTAATTAGGAGATTATAGAATTAAACTTTACAATGTAATTTTCCTTGATTGAGGGTACATTAACCTCTTGTATAATAGTTAAATAATTTTTAATAAATTATACAAGAACCACATACTTAAATATGATATCATATATGATCTTATCATATTTCTTTATTAATAATATTTCAGTAGTATAATCATATCAGGTATTAAATGATTCGTTTTCCTTTATTTGCTAGTAACATAAGCCATTTCTGATATAAATATGATTTTTTTGATTCATATACTGAATGATTTTGGGTACTTAGACAGTATTTTTAATCATAAAATTAACATTAATCAGGAATTATTACAATGGACAATGAATCTCATCGTGTTCGTGGAGGTGGTAATTTGTACGTTGGCACGAGATAAAATATCAATATATCGGTGGTGAAAACATATGTCATTGCATGGTATATAATATATAAAGAATTATTAACATGTAATGGTCATTATTTATGTATTTTATAATCATTATTATACCCATAAAATTAATAATGTGTTTCAATAACAAACAACACCACGACGTTGAGACAGTAAGTTGTACGTACACACGTATGGTGAAATGCCATTCATAAAAAGGATATAATAATGAATATGGTTTCACTCTATTTATATTAAAATCATTGTCGTTATAAATTAAAGGATTTATTTTTTTTCTATGGAAACAACAAATAAAGAGGTAGTGGAAGAAGAAAATAACTTCTGAAAATGGTGTTGAAATTACTACATCTTATTCAAGAGTTTCATTATGTGTTGATCAATAGTGCTCTACAGGATGGCTTTATGATCATATTGAGGCCACTAAGTATAATTTAGGGAAGTTTATAGGATATTTGGTTTGGGTTTGGCCGATCCAAATGTCTTTTGAGGCGTTATTATGAGTGAAGGGGGTGTACCTTGCTATAAGAGAGGAGAGGGTCACATTAGGAAAATTTAGAAATATTATTTTATTATACAATCATATTCCGTTTATAAATGATACAAAATGATTTATTTCGAGGAAAAGGCAGGGATGGATCCAAAACCTCTCAACCAATATGTTTTATAAAGGATTAGGTCACCATATTAATCTAGTCTTTTAGATTTAACTTTTAGTTAAAGAATTTAACTTTTACCATTTATTATTGTATTGTTATATTATACGGTTAATAATCATACTGTAAAATTACAAGTGAACCCCAAGTGGTTAATAAATGATATATCTATTATTATATATGTTTTTTGTCCAATCCTTAGATTTTTTGTACAATTATATCATTTAATAATATAGCATTTGTTTTAAAAATAAAATTATGTCCATTTTGACATTATTTAGTATTTTATTTTGGTGAATGTTATAAAAGAATGATTAATTCGAAAAAAATTATTTTAATTAACCCTAAGATGTCATATATGTTTAGAAAAATTAGTGGAATTCATCAATAATTTAAATTTATTTTTATTTTTAAATTTATAACATCAACTATTTTAATATTTCATTAATAAGCTAATTACTGTATCATCATTGTTTCATCAATAAATTTAATTATTTAATGTCTAAATATAATAAATCGAATAAAATTATGTATGAAATCTTCATATATTTATATTTAATATTTATTCCCAAATTTATCTTATGTATAACCCCATATCAAAAAATGTTTTAGATATGAAAATTTGAATTTAAATCTTTTAACGGTTCTTTACATAAAATAATAATAAATGTCCTAATCTAATCCAAGTGGACCAAAAGGAATGTTTTTTATTCCTAAGGTTACTTTTGGTCGAAATAAACTTATCCAATAGACTTTGGACATGTTTTAGGATAATAATAATATCATATTAACCTTTAATTACCATATTAACTTATAACTGTGGTAAATAAATGTAAAAAGATACTATTCAACGAAAATTATTTTTATATTATTGAACTACATATTACATACTGATATTAACTGTATCTTTTGGATTTTTTAATTTCAATTCAAAGATTCAATAAAATTACATTTAAGAAAATTTTAAATTTCTCCAATAAGGTGGGTAAAAGGCAGCAAAAAGTTCAATAAAATTTTTTATATCTAATATTATCATATAATAAATCCAATAAATTACATTAACTATATAAAGGTATTAGGTATCTATTTTTACGTAAAATAAATTTAAATATAATAATTAATTATTTAAATAAAAATTCGGTTATAAATAATAACGTAGTGTTTGTCATAATTCATCAAAAATTGAATGTTTACAGCAAAAATACCAAAAATTCACCCTAATCCAATTTTGATATTACGAATCCAAAAATGACGTCCATTTTGAACTATAAAAATTATAAAATTTCAAAAAAAAAGTGTATTAATATTCATAATGGCTAGTTTGATTGGTGGTGGTTTGTTAAAACTCATTGTTGAATACAACAAAAGCATTTGTATTATTCAATGAGAAACGTACTGTAGATGCTTGGGGTGTTACATTCCTACCTCCTTCAAATAATTTCATCCAAGAAATTTATAGAATAATACTGTAAAAAATATTCATGTTGTTCTTCATCATAAGATCCTCCAGTTCCCATATATAATATTCCAACTTATGGTTCCTCAATATTAAATTCATCAGACGAGTCATCTAATTTCTAAACACATGTTCTATGGTATCATGATTTCTTATAGGATATTCATAATTAGACTGGTTGGGTTCCATATCTATTTCATCATAGGTGAGTACATACGTTGGGTCAAGTATGTATTTTCTCAACAGTGATACATGGAAAACATCATGAACTTTGGAGATACTTGGCCTCATTTCCAAATGATAAGATACAAATCCAATTCATTCTTGAATATCGTTAGGTCTGATGTACCTAGGTATCAACTTATGCTTCTTACTGAATCATATAACACCCTTCAATGGAGATACATTCAAGAAAACATGATATCCAAAATGAAATTGCAAATCCTTCCTTTGGTTATCGACATAGATATTTTGCCTAATTTGATATAGTTTGATGTGGGTTGGGAGAACCATAACCTTTTCCATTGTTTCCTCAACATATTATGGGCCTATGAGTTTTATTTCACCAACATCATTTCAACAAGTTGGGGTGCGACTTATATTTCTATAAAATTCATTTTATGGGTCAATATGAATAATTGAATGGAGGAAATTATTATAGTAAAATTCTACCATAGGAAAATAATAATCCCTCATCCCTTGAAAATAAACTATAAAAGATCCAAACTTCTATTCTATTGTTTGAATAGTCTATTTTGATTGTCCATCAGTATGAGGGTGGTCGACAGTTCTCAAACGAAGTTCAGTATCCAAGGCCTTCTGAAGACATTTCCAGAATATTAATGTAAAATGAGGATCACAATCATAAACAATCGATAAGGGTACTCCATGAAGTCTTACAACATCATTTATATACTATTTCTAAATGTTATACTGGTAAATCTTCTCTTAAAGCATGAAAATGTGCTACCATGGTTAGACGATTAACAATAACCTATATTTCATCATTCCTCCTAGAAAAATTTGGTAACCCCATGAAAAAATCCACTATAATTTTATCCAATTTCGATTCATGTATGGGAAGAGGCTTTATGACTCCAATAAAATGTTGGATTCCATCCATTACCTGTTGAAAAACCATTCAACTTGACACATAATTAGATATCTTCATTTGTAGGATCAAAATAGTGATGTAGATTCCCAATATACTAGAGGAGGGGGTGAATTGTATACTTTAAAAATTACTTTGGAACCATTAAAGATAGTTATGATTAACTATGTTTTCCTTGAGCCAAGGAAAAGGCTACGTTTAACAATGTTAAACATAAGAAAATTCACGACACCTCTAACACCAAATGAAAACATGTAATGAGATTCCGAAAGTAGGTTCCGGAAATTGAAACTTAACAAAAGATTACAATATGAGATTCTACCATAAAGCATATAGAATCTAAATGTAATAGAGTACAAGTAAGGAAGTATAAGTGTTTTATAATTTCCTTATAATAAAAAATGTAGCAGAAATAAAAAAGTAGTAAAACAACAAGTAAAAAGATATAAGTCTTTTAACCCAAATAGAGTGGTATCCAACAACCTTGGATAAAGTTCCCTTGATTTATACTTTCAAGAAAGTCTATCTTACCCACACCAGGGTATGCCCTCGATACGAAGATTGGAGTCTCTGTCTTGCTATCCCTGCAAGCCCTCAACATCAAGGTAGTTGGACACCTCTGTCTTCCTCAGTAAGGAAGCCCTCAACTACAAGGTGTTGGAAACCCTTGCCTTCCTATCCCCGTAAGTCCTCGAAAGTAATCACCAACATTCGGAGTCGCACAAAACTTTGGGAGTTAATAAGATCCTCTCTCTCTTGATATCACTTCAACATTATGTATGCACAATGTTGAAGAAGTTATCCATCATTAATGATCTCTTTCAAATGAGCTCCTATTTATAGGCAAGGTCGGCCTCCTTTCCAACAGTCATATTTTCCTTAAAAATCGGAGGGACCTGTACACGTGTAACTTAACCAACAGTTAGTTTATAACAGAATAGACGACATCATTTTATAACAAAACAAGTATAACAGAATGTATGAAATCGTTTTAAGTCTAAACTAAAAAGTTCAGAGTGTAAAAATATATTAAATAGTAGACAAATTATAAAAGAGTAAGCAAAATGATAGTTCAGAGTCTGACCAAAAATAATTTTCGGAGTCTAAATAAATTTGGAGTGAATACAACAAAGATGGTCAGATTCTGTTTCATAGGTGAATTCGGAATGAGAATTCGGAATGAGAATTCGTCATCAGAATTTGTAATGAGATTTCATCATCAGAATTCGTAATGAGAATTCAATGTCAAACTTCATAAGGATTCATATCAAGAATTCGGAGTAGAACATAATCATAGTTCGTATCCAGAATTTGGAATGAAGCTTTATTACAGTTCTCATTTGGAATTCGGAGTGAAACTTCCTTACAGTTCTTATCCACAATTCGGAGCCTAAAACAGAATGCTTCATATCAAAGTTTCAACGATTCCGAGAATATGGAAATGAATCTGAATCTTATACTTAAGCAAAATATGGATGAAAATATGATAAGGATAATTTTTCTTACAAAAACGATTTTCCTTATAAAAGAAATTTTCCTTATAAAACCAATTTTATTAAAGATAATGTGTTTGTGATTTTCAAAACAAGAAGGAATGGAAACATCATAAGGAAAACCTTATGGACTCAACATCATTTTCATGTTGTTACACAAAAATGTTTCTTAAAATATCTGTACAACTTCGTTCTACCAAGTTGTATAGAGAAATTAGAGTTATGAGAATCATCAGACAACTCCTTTTAAAGATCAGGTATATCAGGACCACAATGTATCTTCCAAAAGTTCAAAATTCAATCTTCATATATGAAATCAGTCAATCTCTCATTATTCAATTCATTAATTTTCTTTTGTAAATCCTCATCATCGGCCAAGGAACTCTTTATCCTTTATAGAAAATATGGTTTTTCTACAATTTAAAAAAGGTATTGATGTTTCAACTTCCATTATTATTCCGATATCCATGTTTGTTAGATCTATGAACTTAGGATCCCATTCAAATCTCATCATGTTCAAAACACCCTGAACCTTTCTGCACAAAGAATCTTCCACATTATTTTCCCTCCCCATGTTATAGTGTATAGTGCAATCATAATCCATTATTATCTCGAGTCATCTCTATTTCCTCATATTGAATTACTTTTGTGAGAAAATATTCTTCAAAATCTTATGATCAGTATATATCTCACTTTTTTCACCATAGAGATAGTGTCTCCAAATCATAAAATAAAATATTGTATCTGCTAACTTCTGATCATGAGTGGGGTAGTTCTATTCAAGATTTTTTAGATTTAGTGATGCATAGGAAATAAGTCTATCATTATACATAAGGACGCAACCATGTCGATTATTTGAAACATCACTTTATATAAAGAACACATAATTCCCGAATGGTACAGTAAATACGTGAGCATTGAATAATATGCACTTCAGTTCTTCAATACATTCTATACACTATTTTTTCCAAAAAAATTTAACTTCATTACTTGTGATCTTGTTTAATTAGTTAGCCTATTTGGAACGATTATGGATTAAGTGTCGATAATAACCTGCTAAATCAAAAAAACTGTGTATGACAGTTATACTTGTTAGTGTTAGACATTCATGGATTGCCTTGGTATTTGATAGTTCAACAGAGAAATATTCATAGAGAGAATATGGCCAAGAAAATAAATCTACTAAATCCATATTTTACACTTTCAAACCATCCTATATAATTCATTTCATCTAATGATTTTTAGAATAGTTCACAAGTGATTTTTTAGATCTTCATAGATTTTCGAGCAAACCAATATATCATTAATAAATACAACTACAATGTCATAAATATATTACATGAAAAATATAATTATTGGATCCATGAAAACTGAGGGTTCATTATTCATTCCAAATGACCATAATGTAAACTCATAAAGCTCGTACTTGGTTTGAAATTTTGTTTTCAGGATGTATTACTTCTTCACACACAACTGATGATATCCATATTGATGTTCATTATTAGAAAAATATTAGACTCTATGAATCTGGTCGAATAATGTTTCAATTTGAGGTACTGGATACTTGTTCATTGGTCATATAGAATTCATATATCTTTAATCAATGCACAACCTCATTGATCTGTCATTAATATTTAAAAAAAATATATGGGCTCCCCATAGAGAAACACTTGGGTTGTTAAAGCATTGTTTAACCAATTCCTATAGTTGATTCATTATTTCCCCTATTTCAATAGTGTCTATTCTATAAGGGGTCTTCGATATGAGCAATGAACCAGGTATTAAATTAGTGGTAACATAATTTCTCATTCTGGAGGATGTCCGGGTAAATCCTCTAGAAGAATGTCAATATATTCTTGTAAAATAGGTATGTCATCTATTTGAAGACTTTTTTCTTTAGGCATCATTATTTCATTCCCTTTCATAGAAATAATTTAATTTAGTTGAGCTACTAGGGGTAAATCTAGATATGAATCATGTGACATCGTTTCTTCTCTAATGATAAGCTACTCCATAACATCATTGAAAATTTCATCCTCCTTCTTCTTATAAATATATTTCGTACCATACTACAAAAGCCAATCCCTTCGTAGGATTATATCAAATACAAGCAGGCATATGAAAATGATATCAGCAGATAATGAGCATTTATATTCCCTTTTCACTACAATAGTGTCATTCTACAATGACAAACACTTTTTTCCCTTTAAAACATTCTCATCCACCATTTTTCTCAGACTGAGAAATTGTCTTTCCATACCGGCTAGATGGTCATAAGGAATGTATTTTTCTTTGAAAATATTTTAAACTCCCTCCATTACATATTGGATACTTCTTCATCATCCTTTATGTTTTTAATTTAAGACCACCATGGATCTCTATCTCCTGTGAGGAGATAAACTACCTTGAATTTTTTTTCACATTCTCTACTCCCAAAAGCATGAAATATATTATCTATGAAACATATATATTTCTCAGATACAAATGGATATATTAGAATTAAATGTTGGTGGTTTTTTCCTCATGAATCAGTCTACAATTGTTCCTCCACATTGAAGATTAGTATGCTTCATACAGGTAAGGTTATTATTCATAACCCAAGTGAGTTGTCTTAGTATAGTGATAAGATAATCTGCACCAGTTGCATCACCAACTCCACTATATTTATCTTGAGTAAGAGGGAAATCCCTACATTGATTACATGAATAGATACAGTTCCCTTTCCATCCACTAGGAGCTATTTCTATACAATGGCATACACTAGATTATTTTATGGATCCCAATGCTTAATTCCTAACATGTAAAACACTTAAAATAACATGAACAGTTTGTGAATATAATCCATATTCATAAAAAGGATTTCTTTGAGGAGGTATATACTCAAAATCCATCATAATTGTTTGTAAAGAAAATTTGAATTATCCAATGAAAATCCCACAGGACTGTCATATACAAGAGTGTAACAAAGCCTATTGTCATGTACCTGCATACCACAGGGCATGCCTGAAACTCTTTGTTGGAGTTTTCACTACTAGGTACATCTATGCCCGAGCCACCTCTACATGCTCATATATGGATACAGTTGTATTTATAGTATAACACAGAAAAAATATACATTACCAAAATTCTTTGATGTTATTATATAGTAATCATCAAAATCTATCTTAGGGTAACAGTCTCCAATCAGATTTTTTCTAAATCTAGCTTCCAAGGATTTTAAAAACATTCTCAAATACTAAATATAATGCCCTAACCCCAGTTACCTAGAGTCAGTGCATTATTACATAAAATTAGCATGATCACAAATGATCAAGTATCAAAAGACCGATTATTCAAGAATCCATGGAATTACTATATTCATAAATAAGTTTTTCATTACATCATGAAATAATGAAAAATATCATCATTGTGTCCCCTTCTAACACACTCTTATCCATTATCCTATTAATACAGGTTAATAATTAAATATTTCTTTTCATCCTAGGAAAAATAAAACAAAAGAATGGAGTGAGCTCAGATGCTCAGTAAGGATAAAATATAGCAGAAACTTTCATAAATAATCATAATCATTTGAGTTAACATATAAGACTAAAACATTATCCCTTTAAATGTAAATTTCAGCATAATATTAAAAATATAAATTAAAAATTCCATTTTCTTATTCAAATTTATATTCTACAAGTATAATAATTTCATTAAATATCTATATCCAATATCATAATGAAAAAATGCATAATCCCAAACATCATAAAAATAAGACATCCACAGTCAAACATTTCACAAATTGTTGAAACATAACATAATCACTCATATTAAATATATAAAATGAAATGTTAATAATTTTACCATAAATCAATAATGGAATAAAAATAACACATCTATAGTCAAAAATTTCACATAACCATCAATACAAGATGAAATATTGTATCATAACAAATCAACATCAAACAAGTGTAAAATCCATCAAAGGATATTGACATAGATGTAATCAAAACTAGTTTAGAGAAAAATATCTTTCTATTTTGAAATCATTTAAAATTTACATAATTATAAAATAAAGAATTTATTTTGTAAAATATATTATTATATCGTATGCGAATATTCAAAGGTGTTATAACAGCATAAAATACCAACACTCTCCGTATAAGTTAAACAAAACATTCATTCATTAATTTTTTCAAAAAGATCATAAATGAAATTGTTTAGAAAACAACGGAAATGATCCTCTATAAACAACATATAAAATTTCATAAAAGAGTATAAATGAATTTTACCCATATTCATTGAAATAGTAAAAAATATTTTGAAATGCAGTTTAAAACAACATAGATGTGGATGATAACGTGTTCCTAGAAGATGTTCATGTATAATCAACCTCGAATAATTAAGAGATTGTAGAATGAATCATTACCATGTACATTCCCTTGATAGAGGGTACATTATCCTCTGGTATAGTAGTAAAATCATTTTTATTAAATTATACCATAACCACATATATATATATGATATCATATAAGATATTTTCATAGTACTTTTTTAATAATATTTTAGTAGTGTCATCATTTCAGGTGTTAACTGATTCATTTTCCTTTATATGCTCGGTTATCTAAGTGATGTTTGATATAGATAGGATGTATTGGATTCATATCCAGAATGATATTAAGTTATTGAACATTAAATTTTAATCATAAAATGAAAATTAATCTTGAATGGCTATGATGGAGAATGAATCTCCTCACGTTTGTGAGGATGGTAATTTGTACGTATGCACGAGCGAAAATATCATTAGATTGTTGTTGAAATCATATTTATTTGGATTTTATATATTATATACCAAATAATTAACATGTTATATTTATTATTTAAATTAGTTATACTCATTATTATACCCATCTAAATAATGATGTATTTGGATTACAAACTACACCACGACGTGGAGATGGTAAGCCGTACGTATGAACATATGGTGACATTCCATTCGTAGTATGGATAGAATAATGAATAAATTTTAACCATAGTTATAAAAACACCACATTAAGTATAAGGTTATAGAGTTATTATTTTCGCATGGAAAATACAATGAAAGAGGATGTAGAAGACGAATTGAACTTTGGGAAAATGTGGTGAAATTATTTCTTCTTAGTTACAAGATTCCTCTGGGTTGATCAAAAGCGCTCCATAGGTTGGATTTCTGAACAATTTGAGGCCACTAAGTCAATTTAAGGGTACTTTATAGGATATTTTGGTATGGTTTGGCCTAGCTAAATGGCAATGGTGTGGCGATTTTGAGAGAAGTGGAAGTACCCTTTTATAAAAGAGGTGAGGGTCACTTTAGGTATAACTTGAAATATTATTTTATTATACTGTAATATTCTTTCAATAATGGATCCAAAATGATTTATATTGAGGATATTGTGGGTATGGGTCTAACACTAATAAAAAATATGGTTTTAGATTGGTTAAGGTCACCATATTAACCTTATCTTTTAGATTTAACTATTAGTTAAATAGTTTAACTTTTACCACGTATTATTGTATTATTATATTATATGATTAATAATACTATTATAAAATACCATTAGAATCCCAAGTGGTTCATTAAAAATAAATATTTTATTATATATAACTTTTGTCTAATCATTATATTTTTAAGACTATTATATCATTTAAAAATATTGTATTTGTCTAAAAATTCATTAATGTCAATTTCAACACTATTTGTTAATTTATATTTGTGGAAGTCATAAGGTAATGATTACTTAGAAAAAAATCATTTAATCAACCCAAAAATTTAATATTAATCTACAAAATTAGTAGAATGCATCCAAAGTCTCAATTTAAAGTTATTTGGATACTTATAACATCAATTATTTTAATATTTCATTAATAATATAATTATTGGATCATCATTGATCCACAATTATATTTAATTATTTAATTTTTAAAATTTATAAATAACATACCTTTATGTACAAAATATTTTAATATTTATAATGAATATTTATAATCAAATTTATTGTATGTACAACTTTAAATTAAAAATTTATACTTATGAAATTTTGAATTTAACACTTTTAACTTTTCAGTAAATAAAATAATAATAAATGTCATAATACATTCCAAAATGACCAAAGGGTTCATATTTTATTCTTATGGTTGATTATAATCAAAATACACTTATCCAATATAATTAGGACATGTGTTATGGTAATAATAATATCATTTTGACATTTAATTACCCTGTTATCTTTTAATCGTGGTAAATAAAATTAAAAATTTATTGTTGACCAAAAAATATTTTAATCTTATTGAACAACATATTACATATTGATATTATACATGTCTCTCTAATTTCTGAAATTCAATGCCCCAATGTGGTAAAATTTTGTTTTATGCAAATTTTCAAATACTACTAGAAGGTGGGTAAATGACGGTAAGAAGTTCAATAAAATTATATATATATATATATATATATATATATATATATATTATTAGTATAAAATGACTCCAATGAATGACATTGAACATATATTGGTATTATGTTTCTATTTTTACATAAAATAATTTTAAATAAAATATTTAATTAATTAAATACAATGTTGGTTTTAAACAACAACGTAGTGTTTTTCACAATTTATAAAAAAATAAACGCTTTCAGAAAAAATACCCAAAATTCACCCTAAGATAATTTGGATATTCTGAATCCAAAAATGATGTCTATTTTGAAAAAATAAAATTATAAAATTTCAAAAAGCGTGTATAACTATTCATAACATCATTTTTGATTGGTCGTGGTGTGTTATAACTCCATGTTGCATAAAATGCATGCTATTGTATTATTTAAAGGGTAACATTCTCTAGAACCTTTGTATGTTACATAGACACTCCCCAATATTCCTCTACCCTTTTAATCATGCATCAATATGTTTTACCATTCCCATAACCCTAAGAAATTAATGGTGAACACTTTTAACTGAAATGATAGACCCAACAAAAGAGTATCTTTTTTATAACCTCATATAACCAACACATCTAACCCCAATCAATGTTTTAATTTACATAAATAATTTTGAAAAATGGGTTTGATCACCTCGATGAAACAAAAAAACAAAGATAAAACATATATCAATATGTTCCATGATGGTCCTCAATAACTGTCATCATTCTCAAAACATTATACATTAAATAACCAAATAATCAAAAGGTTATGAATCATCCCACAATAGGCACATACTAAATGAGGTTGATTTCATTTAATATTTCTCTCCACTAATTTAATCACCTCTAGAAAACATGCATCAATTGTTCCAACCCATGATATCATCAAACACGTGCCCATATATCCAATCATTGATTTCACAGTCTCACATGGATTTACAAAATCCCAAAAACATTATCTATCTCACTATATCACCCTAGGGTAATTTCTAGAAATATCCATAAGATACAGTCTGATGACATGTTTCAAGACTTGATAACATCAAGCCTTTATTTGGGAAATCAAGAAAATGTGCCTTACATTGGAACTAAATTATTTTCAATACGGACCCATCACATATTCAATACATAATTACATATTCTAACAAAAATTCATTTTCATTAATTCTCATTGATCATCATAGGTTTATATTTTTCAATAATAATTTTATAAATATTAAATAACAAAACCATAAATTATAATTCAGACACTTACACTTTATAAATCTTTTCCATTAATTATATGACATTTAAAATAATGCACATTTTATTAACATGAAAAATAATTATGTTTTTCAACATGACTTATTGTTGATTATTATTCATCCTAAATTTGAGTGGAATGTTTTAATAATTTATGATGATAACATAGATCATATTATGAGAAAAAATAATCATATTAGTCTATTTGAAAACCATGTTATCTAAATATATAGTATTCCATTAATATAATTTTTCTTTTGAAATAATAATTAACATACATACGAAATAAAAATTATTAAACAACGATTTTCATTAAACACAGTACAATAAAAACAATGTAAAAATAATTATAATGAAGGTTTTATTTAAAACCTGAGAACTGTGAGAACTTTTTCCCAAAAATATACTTTTATAACAAATGATTATAATGCATCATTAAAATTAATTGATCATTAGCTTAAATTTAGAAATCATATGAAAACCATGAAAAATCGTAGATGAGAATAGATAAGGAATTTTAGTTCCGGAGACATTACCTTCCTAGTAACCTTTAGAGGACACTTATAAGTTGAATAATACTTACTCTCAAGACACACAAAAACTTATCAAAAGAACTTCAACATTAAAAATGTTCTATAGAGATTTATCAGGAGTATATATAATCATAAACTATATGTAGACCACCCATCATCATAAATTATATGAGGCCCACAAATAATCAAAATTAAATCCAAGGGTCATCACATGATTGAAACACAAACATGATTTTATTTCTATCATATATTTCATAATAATATAATTTTGAAGCAATAAATAAAACATTTATGAATAGTGATATACATTACCATTAAATCCTGATGTATAAAACTAACATATCCAAAAATATTTGAAAGAGGTTTTTTCATTGAATAAATCTTATAATATTATAAAGTAATCCAAATATGAATTAATATTTATGGATTAGGGAAAATACATTGATTCTATAATGACAACATAGAACACCCTTTTTCTCAATTTACAAATCAAATTATAATACATTAATATTAAATAAGTAATGATTATTCAATCAAAAAACCCCTGTGAGAATGTAAAAACAAAAACTAAATTTCAATTATAATTAATTTATTTTATCCAAAAAAAGCAATAATATAATATTATGAATATGTATGTGGAAGATATTTTTCTAGATAAATGGATAACTAAGAACATTTAAAATAAATTTTAAGGTAAAGAGTCACTTAACTCAACTCCAACTCTTCTTGTACATTATTTACATTAATAAATCTTAAAATTATGTAAATTATTTTATTTCATAGGAAAATTTTTTATGTTGATTATTAATTTTACATTATTTATTACAATATTATATTTTATTAAAGGATAAAAGTTTTCTGTTTTGGACATTTTATTTATATTTGAATCATATGTTAGAAATGTCATCGACAGGTTGAATGTGGTCAATATACCATCATATAAAGAATGGTAATACTGAAAAATTTAATGATTTTAGATATAATTTTTAATTCCAAAACCATTCATGAATGATTTTTTTGAAGCAAAATTCTGCATTACCATCTAGGATATCATATTTATATGTATGCAAGAGTAAAAATTAGATTTTTCAATTAACATATTGAAAAAATGTTTGGTATTTTCTTAATCCTTCTAAAATATTTTCATAACCAAAATTTCTTATAATTCATTTAAAGGATTGTATATATTGTATTCGTGGGATGTGGTTATGAAAAACAAATCATAAAACTTTGTGGAGACGGTTATCTACACATATGGGGGAATAAATATATAATTCATAAATAGATGGATTGAAAATAATGTAGAAAATATATTATATTCAACAAATGATAAATTTTTAAGGAATAGAATATAAATATATATAATAAATCATTATATATGTACATAAATTATTGTAATGGAACACAAATTTATTTATTTTTGGATGAGGTAGTCCACCATACATAAGAATGATCGATTTATATTCCATTGGATGGAAGATGAATATGTATATATATTAATACCAAACATAAAATCATATCAATATATTGAATATACTAGTCTTATTATTTCATCATATTTGATGAATATTCTATGGAGGTGTATGAATAAATAAAACTAAAAAATTTGGATAAAATATATACATCTTTACCAGAAAGGACTATTTTATTTACACATTAATCTGTTTTTGGACAATTTTTTTAAAAATATAATACATTTAGAATATTGGATTGGATTTTTTGAATGTATATTGTTAGTTATTTTTTAAGACATAATTATAAAATTGTGTAATGAATACAGAAGAAGAGGTTTCCATTTATAGGTTTAGGGATGGGGAATATTGGAATTTTTAATGAATTTAATTAATAGATGTTAATATTCATATTAATGTGTATCAAAATTGAAACGATTAAATAATAATAGGATTATAGACTTAAATCCTATTATAAAATACAATTTAGAGAATTTTAAAATATGTTTTTATCCTTATCTCTTTGATTTATCCGCCTTTAACCATTTATACACTATTTAAATCTTTATAATACTTTAATTAGAGTATGAATAATAAAAATTCAAAAATATGATATATATATATATACACACTAAATTTTGGATGCACATTAACAAACCCAAAATATATTAATATTAATATTTAAAAAAATCAATCACATTATTTTTCTAATGTATATGCATGCAAAGTGACGACATTGAATTAGAATTTACAATAGTTTTATAATATCTAAAAATAAGTAATTAATTAAATAAAATAAAATATTTTAATAATTCTATAAAAAAATTTTATTATTCATCCATAACTTAAAATAATTTCAATGTGACCATGTTTTAGTATTTAATAGCATGAGAGTGAAATTTAATATTTTTCATTACATAAATGAAATATAAGTAAAAAATTGATAAAATTAAAAAATTTAAAATTTTAGAATTTTTTATGATTATGGAAGAAATATATTGATAAATTTAAATATATTAATGTTTTTGAGTAAATTTTAATCCATATAAAAATAATTTTAACCCTAATTAAGTCATTTTAACTTTTACATAGTGACATAAATTTAATTTGGTTACTATTGAAAATAAAAAAAATAAAAGGGACATCTTTTCTAAAATTTTAGAGAGAAATTCCAATCATAATTTCAATTTTCCTATATAAATTTTTATCAATTGATAATTTTATTTTGAAATTAATCTCATAATATTCGATGTAAAGAGTTTTTTCAAATAACATCATCTTTCTTATAAATATGTTATTATATATTATTAATGTGTAACATTTCTTCAAAATACTATAATTGGATTCTTATAATAAAATGAAACTAATTAAATGTGAATTTATTTCTCCACAATATTTTTACATTAGATTTTTTTAAAATAATATTTCTAATAACAGTTTTATTCTCACTATGAAATAAAAAATTAGGAAATTTATATGATTCATAGAAAACATCATAAGACAATTTTGAGATTATTACTTCATAAATATACTGTGTTTTTGAAAAAAAATATTTTTGAAATATTTATTTTTAGTAAAATAATATTTTTCATCAAAACACAATTTGGATTGAAATCATGGTTTACTTATTGACTAAAAAATTACAGTATTTTTTAAAAATTAATATTCATATATAAATTTGTATTAATGAATATTAATATGATATAAAACATACATTTCATGTCATTTCTAGGGTTGTTACATTCATCCCCCCATATTGAAATCATGCTCTCTAGATTTTATATACTATTTAAATAAGAGGGATATATTACCATCATATCATTTCTGGATTAAAATTATTCTTCATCAATTATATTTATTTTTTAAAAAAGAACCAATCATTGAAAATCAATATATTAAATAATAAATTTTTTGTTTAATGAATAATTGGAATAGGTTGTTCCACATATGATTCTATTCCTCCTATTGAACTTCATTAGGGCTTATGAAATGTGATGAAACTTTTTCTTATTTTTATAATAATAAAACATGAATCATTTCATATTCCTATGATAATCATGGAAGAAATACTACTCATTAAAAAATAAATAATGATTTATCCAATATTTTATTACGTCTAATGAACATTGAACATATTTTCCATTTTCACATAAAAAAACATAAAAAATCATGAAGAAACATTATGAAAAATGATAACACCGACCATGAATAATAAATCATTACTCCTGGTTATTCATGATTTTTACCCTCTATCAAGCCATACTTATGTATTGATAAATAACATTTGAAAACCTCAATACTTTTTTCTACAAATTATTTTCCTGAAAATATACTTCCACCTATTTAAAACTATAAAATTTGGAGCCTCTAACAATTCTGTATTTATAGACTCAATATGTGACATCTATATACAATAATGAAACCTATTACCATAGTAAAATTTAATTAATTATATATTATAATCCCAAAATCATGAGTAATCCATTTTTTATGTTCTAAAAATGAATATAGTAGTTTTAATTGGTCACATGAACTATCAATCATATTGATGGTATAAAACAGTATGAGTATTAAATTAAATACCAAATGGAATCTAATCTATTTTTCATGAAATATCAGAAATTGTGGGATCATATAAAGATACAGTTAGATAGGAGTTGTTCATATATCATCTATATATATTTTATTTATAATCATAAATGTTTATATGATGACATATTATCTAAAATGGTATGTATATATAATTATTTATTCAACTAATTATTAATAATACAATCTCATCATAACATTGATATGTCTTAGAAATCCAAAAATGAAATACATCATTATATTATCCAATTTCCAATACGGATCTTTCAAATTCAAAAGATAATACTTCATTAATATTCATTATTCTTTTACAATTTTTCTATTAAAACATTTTATCATAAAATAAAAAGTTTAACTATTTATTCAATTACACAAGTAATATTACCAATATCCAATAAAATTTTAATGAGTCTGTGTTGAATCTAAAAAATTGTAAGTATTACCTTTCAAATAATTATCTATTAAAATTTGAGTCATATAGTAAACATGATCTTTTTAAAAATATGATAATTACTTCTTTATCCACATTAATATTTTGAAATACCCCATTCTAAATAGATTCTACCTTCTATTAAAAATCATGATCCTCATTTTAAGGTGGATAATTTATTACTAACAGGGATGATTGCAATTGTAAGGACCTGTAAAGTTCAGGGAATTTTTTTTAAAATTCATTGGTTTTTTAAGAGTACGCAGTTTCTGTCGGCGCTTGATTCCGAGGCCCGGTGTGCCCAGAATCAATTTCATAAGATTGGCATGGATATATTCAGTGAATGAACGAGCGGTTTTTTCTAAATTTTAAATGTATAGACCCGTAAATTTCAAGTAATTTTTTTTAAAGTTTTTGGGTTTTTACGCGTTCGCAGATTCTTACGGCACTTGATTCCGAGGCCCGGTGTGCCCAGAAGTAATTTTCGATGTTTATCTCTTGTACATTTAGTGAACGAATGAGCGGGTTTTTCTAACTTTTCAAATGGTGCTCTGAATTAAAATCTTAGGGCACCGATGAATCCGCAGTGCCAGTAATTTCTTAAAGGGACACTTACCGCCGATGCATTCGCGAAAGAGGAGAAGATAATTTTTGGGGCATTGTTTAAGGAAAAAATAAAAATTGTCGGAAAAATTTTAATATCATGAGGAGGTTTTTCCCCCAATGGGTAGTTAAGGGTGGGGCCCAAAAACACATAACTACCCAAGTGTGGATTTAAGAGAGGTGGGGCCCACACAAGCCCCACCATTTAATTCCCTCTAAATATATTTTAAAACCGCCATTAATTTTGACAAACATCTATTATTTGTCACCTCAACCGATTAAATTATTTAAACACATAATTTAATGAGGAACCTTCCCTTTTCCTTTTTTAATTTAATCTGCCAACGCGTTTAATTATGGGGTAACCTTCTCACTCCCTCCATTAATTAAATGTCAACAAATTTTAATTAGTGTGGTGAAATAATTTTAGGATAGTTTATTTGCGATTCATAAAATAATAGGGGGGACCTATTATTTTGGGGATCAAAGAGAGAGCTTCGTTTTGTGACGAAGAACGCCAACCACTGACGAAGAATGACTAAGAACGCTGGTTCCTCTGAGATCGACGATGCGCCGCCAAATCCTCTTCTCCATGACGCCGTGTACTGCGATGCCTACGATCCTCTCCGTCGCGACTTCGTGTACCGCGATGCCTACGATCCTCTTCTCCACGACGCCGTGTACCGTGACGCTGATGATCATCTTCCTTGACGAGGTAGGGGGTTTGGTTTATTTTACTTTAGGTGGATTATACCCTCGACATGTCAAATAATTATTGGGAGTTGTTTCAAACCACTAACGCGGTGTGTGCGGACAAAAGAACAAGTTTGAACCCACTGTTTTTCTGTTGTTGATGCGCGGAACATTGTGCGATGATGGAATGGGACCGCAAAGCCATTTGAAGGCCGTCCCAGTGAAGAGAGGGTCCCAAGATGACTGCAGGCACAGACGGGAGCAAGAACGGACCACCAGAATGAATCTGGTGGCCCGTGGAATCCTTCGGCGGCGCGGGTCGCTGGCGGCTACTCGGCGTGCCACCGGCAGGAGCCACCGCAGCTGCAGGTGGTTGGATCTTGCGGCCGCGCAGGATCCGGAAGGGATGCAGCAACCATGTTCCACGTCTGTGGAGCGCAAAGGAGGGCGTATCGCGTCCCCCCACTGCTCGGCCAGCTGGCCGAGCCAGCGCCCCCCCCCCCCCCCCCCCCGATCAGACCAGGGCGGGTCGCGCGGACTGGGTCGGGCTACACCTGGGCGGGCCGGACCCAGACTTGGGTCGGGTCTCCCCGGTTCGGTTCAACCCATGGGGGGTGGGGCCAGGTCGGGTGAGGCCCGGACCCCCAATTTCAGACAGTTTTCGGTCTTTTGCCCACATCATTGGCTAAGGACACCCGAAAGACGCACCGTCAGATGCGTTGGGATCCTTGGATCGAGAAAAACATTTTGGTATATTACACTCAAGGTTTTAGGGAACTTTATGTATGGCCGGGTTGGTTCGAACACGAAACCAATCGGGCCCTCGAAGCAGAAACGCTTATAACTTGAGCTCCAGAAGTCCGATTGACGTTTAGTCGACTTTGTTGCATTCCTCGTAGTGAGATAGTTATTTTGGCTTACTCCTCTTGCAGTTTGGACACAATTTGAGTACGTTCAGGTTGGTTTTAGCTTAAAAACAATCGGTCCCCTAGGATGAAAAAACCAATAACTCTCAGACCGGGCGTCCGATTGACGCGTCGTCTATTCTGTTGAGTTCCTATTGACGTGACAGAACATGTGATACTTCAAAATTATTCTTCGCGATAGTTTATGTATCGAACACCTTGGCTCGTGGAGCAGACACTCCCGGAATTGAGCATACTATTTGTGGGAATCCTAGAGCTGGCTGTGATAGTGATGATGACGATTGCACTTGGATCCTCCAGGGGTTTGGCAGTGAAGACGACTTTACTTGGATCCTCCATGGGTTCGGCAGTGATGAAGAACATACTGGAATCCTCCATAGGTTCGATGACGATGACTATTGTTCTTGTATCCTATGTGGGTCTGGCAGTATTTGAGTCTGTACTTGTATCCTATGTGGGTCCGGCATAGTAGCTGGTCTTTTATCCTTTGTGGATCTGACAGCTTAGCTTGTCTTGTATCCTCTGTGGGTCCGATAGATTAGATGAATCCGTGGCTACATCTGGTAATCTCTATCACCTTACCAATAGTATACTTTGGTGAGCTGAGTCTTGATTATCAATCATTATCATTGATGTGATTGACTTGCTTTTCCTGGGTGAATTGGGTTGTGCTTTCCTATGTGGACTGTGTTGTGCTTGGGATTGGGAGCTAGAGACAAACTGTAACTGATGAATTAGGTATATGTATGGTATATACCTATGTAGTGTTATTGATTCTTCATGATTGTATATTTCCTTTTTGGGTTATCCTTCGTGGATTCTGAGTGACCTTTGGGGGTCTTGGGGTCCCTACTGAGTACAGTATACTCACCCCTGAACGGGATATGCCCACATTACGTTGTGTTGGATGCATACGACGGATATCACTAATCGAGGTGGACGCTTGTGGGGCTGGATGGTACCCATAGGTGGACTACTTGGCGGGACGTACACGGAGCGGACGGACGGACCGAGGAGTTGAGGAGACTATCTGAACTCAACCTTTAGGTGGGATTTCTGGAGGACAACTAAGAGTTGATGTTTTAATTTCTACAATTGTACTTTCCTTTTAGTTGTACTTTACTTTTTTTTGGGTTTGTATACTAGCCCATTTTCTTCAGCACATACCTTGTATTCAGTTTTTCTTAGTCTTTACATCGTTTGCGTACTCTGTTGTGTATGTTACTTCTTAATTACAATTCCTTCCCTAATTTTGGGATTTACGGCTTTGGTGCTAGTCTTCAGCACCTGGCCAAAGGATGGAGAGCTTCGTGTAGTCACGGCATGGGCCCCGAGGATGGTTCATGAAAAATTGGTATTAGAGGAGTCAGATCTTCCACAGAACTTAAGACTTTGATAACTTCTTCTCTATGAGGAAATAATGTTTAGTGTAATGAGTGTGGTTATCAGTCGAGGGAATCTAGTGTTGGTGCGGCGACCGACGTATCCATACACCAGGACCCTGACTTCGGGTTTCCGACTCAGTACACAAAAACATTGATTGCATGTGTGTTTCAAAAGTTTTCTTTTTGATTACATTATGTTAGCACAACAGGTATAATATATTAACTGGGGAGCACCTCTTTCTTTCAGGGTTTCCCCACGATGGCAGCCAGCTAGGATTTGGAGCATTGTGCGAGATGGCATCCCACTGAGTGTGGAGACCTTGGTGCAGGGCCCCATTACAGTGGAGGCACCGGAGGTACCTTTTCCCGCCGATCCACCGATGCTACCAGCTCCATCAGCGGAGAGTGCACGCCGCCTCTGCGCGTTTCATGAGTTTCAGAGGCAGAGGCCTCCCAGGTTCCGTGGAGAGACGGATCCTCAGGAAGCCGAGGAATGGATGTAGGATGTCTTCATAGTCTTCAGGTTAGTAGGGATTCCAGCAGACCTCATGGTGATCCTTGCTACGAGTCTCCTACATGTAGCAGCGGGTAAATGGTGGAGCCTGATTCTCCAGGTGCACGATGATGCATCTCTTATTTGGATGGACTTCGAGAGCCTCTTCCGCTCGGAGTTCATTCCAGCCACCCTTTGTGCAGTGTGCATCTAGGAGTTACTACAGCTGTGGCAGGGAAGCATGTCAGTAGCCCAGTAGTCAGAGTGATTTATCGACCTCTCGTGCTACTCCACGGACATGGTACGTGTCCCATTTTTCTGGGCCAAGACCTTTGAGTAGGGGTTGAGGCAGGAGATTAGAGCTTCAACGATTCCACTCACAATCCCGACTCAGGCAGGGGTGCCAGAGCGAGCCATGCTAGTGGAGAGCTTTCTTGCCGACCAGCCATCAGTAGTGAGACCCACAGCAGGACAACATAGAGTGGAGTCTTCAGCCACTGGCAGTTGAATGATGATGCAGGGCTCCAAGCGCACCAGGCCGTCTGGTGGGAGACATCAGGACACTGGTTCGGCTGTGTGGGGCACACGGCGCAGATCCAACCTTTAGAGGAGCATACAGTGTTATGCATGAGGCAGGCAGGGCCACATGGCTCGTGACTGCCCGACCCGCCATGCAGATGATCAGAAGACAGTGGAGGGACCACCGAGGAAGAGACAAAGGTTCAACCATGGCGGTCCACAGGGAGTATGCGGACGAGGTAGAGAAGCTGGCCGATCAGCGGGTGGTTGAAGACGCTTCGAGGCTCTACCACCACCACCACCAAGAGGTCTACCCCAACCACAGGGACTTGGCGGGATGTGGGAGGCTCAGCTCTAGGCAGCAGAGGCATATGACCATGACACACCCGAGATGATTCAAAGTACTATCTGTGTCTACTCCACCCTTGCTGCAATTCATATATACACAGGTGTGAGTCATTCTTTTATTGTCGCTTCCCTTGTTCGGAGCATAGAGATTCTGACGGAGCCCTTGGATCGATCCTTGTGGCTAGAAACTTTTACGAGAGAAGATTCGACGATTACGCACTGGTGCCGACAGAGTGAACATACTCTAGGAGATGAGGACTTCGGCTGGGATATTCTTTTAGTGTCGTCGACGCCTTACGATGTCATCTAGGGAATGGACTAGTTATCTGCAGTCCATGCTTTGATCGACTGTATTAGGTGCATGTTGCGGTGTGTCCACACAGATGAGACCAGGTTCACCTTCACCGGTGATAAGGGAACCGTCGCAACACAGGATGGACTCACGTATAGGAGAGGGCAGCCGATCACACATCAGTTGTCCAGTATCATCCTCGGAGCAGTTGACATGCGGAGCCCGTGTTTTCCTGTAGTGGTGGACCAGTATGCTGAATTTTTTCTGGATGATGTTCCCTGACTAACTCTTCATAGGGAGGTATATTTCTATATAGACATTTACCATGGGACATCACCGATAACCACTTCAACATATCGGATGGATCCTACCGAGCTTCGTGATCTGCAGGTACAGCTGGAGGACTTATAGGGGAAAGGTTTCATCCGACCTAGTGTTTCACCCAGGACTTCTCTGGTGCTATTCGCCATGATGGTAGATGGGGGCTTGCTACTGTGTGTCGATTACCGTCGCCTGAACTAGGTGACCTTGTGGAACAAGTATCCAATTTCGAGGATTGACGACCTCTATGATCAACTCAAGGGATCACGATGGTTCCCAAAGGTAGACCTTAGGTCATGCTATCATCAGCTCATAGTTCAAGATGAGGATGTGAAGAAGACGGTCTTTAGGTGTCGGTATGGCCACAATGTGTTTTTGGTCATGCCCTTTTTTGTGACCAACACTCTAGCAGTGTTCATGATTCTCATGAACATGATCTTCCAGCCTTACCTCGATCGATTTTTCGTATTCTTCATCGATGACATACTGATTTAATCAACGAATGTGGAGGAGAATGCTTACCACCAATGCGTTGTACTGGATACACTTCTTGAGCACCAACTTTATGGTAGACTCTCGAAGTTACAGTTCTGGCTTTGAGAGGTTCACTTCTTGAGTCACGTCATCTCTGATGCGGGAGTTGCAGTGGATCCCACGAAGGTCAAGGTGGTACTTGCATGGGATCCAACCAGGAGTGTGATGGAGGTGCGGAGTTTCCTAGGTCTCGTTGGGTTCTATCGGAGATTTTTGTTAGACTTCTCCAGAGTTGCAGCACAGCTTACAGCTTTGATGAAGAAGGGGAAACACTTTGAGTGGTCAGACAGATGTCAGTAGAGCTTTAAGGAGCTGAGTAAGATATTGACCAGTGCGCCCATCATGAGGATACCAGATGAGGGTGTAGGGTACACAGTTTACTGTGACACATCAGGGACCGGACTCGGGTGTGTCCTGATGCAGGAGCGAGCAGGGATCTCCTACGGTTCCTGGAAGTTGAGGCAGCATGAGCAGAACTATGCTACCCATGACCTGGAGTTAGTAGCAGTGGTCTTTGCCTTGATGATGTGGAGACACTATCTAATGGGCGAGCGCTTTACTGTCTACTATGACCACCAGAGTCTCGGGTACATCTTCTCGCATAAGGACCCGAACACGTGATAGCGGCAATGACTTGAGTTCCTCCCGGGTTATGACTTTGAGATAGTCTATACTCAAAGGAAGGGGAACGCATTAGCCGATTCTCTCAGCAGGAGACCGAGAATTAAGCTACTTGGTGAGGTGACAGAGAAGCTAGCCACGTTGTAGATAACCTCTGTGGATAGATATGGGGAAGCATTTATTCAGCCACTCACAGTCACTCCTCCACTGCTTCAGTGGGTTAGAGATGCACAGCTTGGGGAAGTGGACTCTGAGATGCGACATGCATAGATATCCTCAAGACATGCACCTGATGGGTTTTCTGTAGGAGGAGAGCATGCCATCCTTTTCATGGGACGTACCATGGTACCAGTTACATTTTAGTAGTATGTGATGAGAGAGTTCCACACTTCCCCTCAAATGGTACATTATGGAGTAGCGAAGATGTATAAGGACCTCAGACGACAGTACTGGTGGCCGGGTATGATGAATGGTGAGGCATAGTTTATTTCTCGATTCCTCACTTGTCAGCAAGTGAAGGTAGGGCACCAGGTAACCACAGGCTTGGTACAACACTTAGAGGTCCCGAAGTGGATGTGGTATGGGATATCCATATATTTTGTGATGGGGATTCCACGTACTTCCAGAGGAAAGGACTCCATCTGGGTGATTGTCGACCGACTCACAAAGTTGGCCCAATTCTTACCTATCAGAGAGAAGGTCTCAGTGAAGAGCATGGGACACCCTTATGTTTAGGGGATCGTACGACTTCATGGTGTTCCATCGACTATCGTCTTCGACCGAGATGCTCGATTTACTTCTCGGCTTTGGAAGGGGTATCAAGAGGCATTTGGGACGCAGCTACGCCTGAGCACCGCCTTTCACCCTCAGACGGATGGCCAGATGGAGAGGACCATTCAGACTCTCGAGGATATGCTTCGTGCATGTGTCCTTGACTTTGGTCATAGCTGGGAGGATCCCCTACCCCTGGTGGAGTTTTCGTACAACAACAGCTACCACTCCACCATCGGGATGGCACCTTATGAGGAACTGTATGACTGACCTTGCAGATCACCTTTATGCTGGACTGACCCTGGGGTGTCAGCACTCGTAGGACCATAGATGGTTCAGGCTACGACAGAGAAGGTGTAGATCATCCAGGAGCGGGTGAGGACTGCACAGAGCAGACAGAAGTCCAATACTGATAGGAGGTGGAGACCAATGGAGTTCGAGGATGGTGACCATGTTCTATTACGGATCTCAACTCGACATGGATTATGGAGATTTGGATGGGGGTAAAGTTATCTCCATGCTTCATCGGACAATTCCAGGTTCTCAGGTGGATTGGCGAGGTGGATTATCGCCTGGCTCTTCCACCTCAGTTGCATTGGGTGGACGACATATTCCACGTATCTCAGATGAGGAGATACATGTACTAAATGATGCATATCATCAATCATGGGGAGCTGGACATCGATGACAGGGTGAATTTTGTGGAGGTCCCGGTGGAGATCGAGGATCGATTAGAGTGGGTCCTACGTGGATGGTCGATTCCTCTGGTGCGCATCTCGTGGCAGCACGAGAACCTCCAGGAGAGAACATGGGAGTGAGAGGCTCAGATGTGAGATCAATACCCTCATTTGTTTCCCTAGTTTATGATGTAGCATTAAGGGGATGTAAATCCTTGAGGTGGGAGTAATGTAATCACCCGTAAATTTGAAAGGATTTTTTTTAATTCTTTTTTTTACAAGTACGTAGTTTTTTACGGCGCTTGATTCCGAGGCCCGGTTTTCCTGGAATCAATTTTCTAAGTTTAGCTCAGGTACGTTCAGTGAACGACCGAGTGGGGTTTTCTAACATTTGAACCAGTTCTCGGAATTAAAATCTAAGGGCACCGATGAATCCACATCACCGATTATTGCTTAAAGGGAAACTTACAACAGATGCGTTCGTGAAAGAAGAGAAGATAATTATTGAGGGATTGTTTAAAGAATAAATAAAATTATTTGGGACAATATTTATTTCATGAGGAGGTTTTTCATCCCATGGGTAGTTAAGGGAGGTCCCACAACCACATAACTACCAAAGTGTGGATTTAAGAGAGGTGGGTCCCATACGAGCCCTGCCATTAATTCCTTCTAAATATCTTTTATAACCCACATTAATTTTGAAAAACCTCCATTAATTGTAACCTCAACCCATTATATTATTTCAACCCATAATTTAATGAGGAACCTTCCCTTTTACCTTGTTAATTTAATCTGCCAACACATTTAATTTTGGGGGAACCTTCTCTCTCACTCCTTTAATTAAATTTCAACACATTTTAATGAGTGTGGTGAAATAATTGTAGGATAGTTTCTCTGCATTTAATAAAATAATAGGGGGACGTATTATTTTGGTGATCAAGGAGAGAGCTTCATTGTGCAATGAGGAACGCCGACCTCCGACGAAGAACGACAAAGAATGCTGGTTCCTCAGAGATCAACAACATGCCACCAAATCCTTTTCTCCGCGATGCCATGTATCACGACGCCTATGATCCTCTCCTCCGGGACGCCGTGTACCGTGACACCTACGATCCACTTCTCCGCGACGTCGTGTACCACGACACCAATGATTGTCTCCCTTATCGAGGTAGGAATTTTGGTTTATTTTAATTTATGTGTATTATACCCTCGACATGTCAAATAATTGTTGGGAGTTGTTTCAAACCACTAACGGGGTGGGTGGGGACAAACGAACAAGTCCGAACCCATCGTTTTTCTATTCTTGATGTGCATAACGTTGGGCGACAATAGACCTGGGCCTGAACGATGTCTGAAGGCTGTTGCAGTGATGAGTGGGTCCTGAGATGACCACATGCTTCTACAAGAGCATGAACGGACCAATAGAATGACTCTGGTGGCCCTTGGAAACCTCAGGCGGCGCGGGCCGCCAGCGCCGTCGCGCTGGCGGCGGGGGACAGCGGCGCCCCACCGGTAGGAGCCACAGCGGGTGAAGTCATGGCGGCAGGCGGTCGAATCCCGCAGCCGTGCGGGATCCGTAAGGGACATGGCGACCGTGCACCGAGTCCATGGAGCACAAAGGAGTGGGGACGCGTCCCCCCTGCTCGGCCTGCTGGCTGAGCCAGCGCACCCCCCGGCCAGACCCGGGTGGGTCGCACGAACCCGGCCGAGCCACGCCCAGCTGGGCCAGGCCGTGCCCTACCGGGCCGGACCCCGACCCGGGTCGGGTCCACCCAGTTCGGGTCGACACAGTGGGTGTAGGGCTGGGTCGGGCTGAGCCCAGACCCCCAATTTCTGAACGTTTTCGGTCTATCACCGACATCTTGGGATACGAACCTTCGAACAACACACCATAAGTTGAGTTGGGATCATTGGATCGAGACGGTCGTTTCAGTATATTATAATCATGGTTTCGGAGAACATTGTGCATGTACGGGTTGGTTCGAACAGGAATCCAACTGGGCCCATGGAGCAGAAACACTTATAACATTAGATCCGGACATTTGATTGACATGCCGTTGACTTCGTTGGATTCCTATTAGTGATATCGATCTTTTGGCATACTATTCGTGAGGTTTGGACGCAGATGGTGTATGATCGAGATGGTTTTAGCTTAAAAACGAATCGTCCCCTGTGACGAAAAAGCCAATAACTCTCAGACTGAGCATTCAATTGACACAACATCTGTCACGTTAAGTTTCTATTGACATGAAAGAACTTGTGATACATCAAATTTGGAATTTGTGACAGTTTATGTATTAACACCCTTGGATCATCGAGCGGACCCTCCAGAAATCATGCATGCTGTGTGGGGGACCCTAGAGCTGGCTGCGATGACGACGATGACTACTTCACTTGGATCCTTCGTGTGTTCGAAAGCGAGGATGATTGTACTTGGATCCTCCGTGTGTTCTGCAGCGACGACGACCGTGCTAGAATCATCCATGGGTTCGACATCGATGACTACTATTCTTGTATCCTATTTGGGTCTGGCAGTATTTGACTCTGTACTTGTATCCTATGTGGGTCCGACAAAGTTGCTAGTCTTGTATCCTTTATGGGTCCGATAGCTTAGCTGGTCTTGTATCTTATGTGGGTATGACAGCTTAGATCAATCAGTGGCTACATCTAATCATCTTTATCGCCTTACGAAGTGTATACCTGGGTGAGCTGAGTCTTGATTCTCAATCATTATCATTGACTTGGTTGACTTTCTTTTCCTCTGTGTATTGGGCTATTCTTTCCTATGTGGACTGGGTTGTGCTTGGGCTCGGGAGCTGGAGCCAAACTATAACTGATGAATTAGGTATATGTATGTTCATATACCTATGTATTGTTATTGATTCTTCGTGATTGTATCTTTCCTTTGTGGTTTATTCTTCATGGATTCTGAGAGACCTTCAGGGGTCTCGAGGTCCCTATTGAGTATCGTATACTCACCCCTGCATGGACTATGCATGCATTACGGTGTGTTGGATGTAGAAGATAAATAACACTGATCGAGGTGGAGTCATGTAGAGCTGGACGGTACCCGGAGGTGGACCACATGGTGGGACATACACGGAGCGGACAACCGGACCGAGGAGCTGAGGCGACTATCTGTACCCACCCTTCAGGTGGGATTTCTAGAGGATGACTCAGAGTTGCTGTTTACATTCTGCTGTTGTAAATTCCTTTCAGTTGTACTTTACTTTTAGTTGCGTTTGTATTATAGCCCATTTTCTATAGTACATAACTTGTATTCAGTTTTTCTTAGTGTTTACTTTGTTTGTGTACTCTGTTGTGTACGTTACTTCTTAAAGGAAATGCCTTCCCTACTTTTGGGATTTACGCCTTTGGTTCTAGTCCCCAGCCCCTGGCCTATGGAAGGCGGGCTTGGGGTAGTCATGGAATGGGCACTGTGGATGGGTTGTGACAAGAATGAAACCTTGATAAAACTATATCGAGTCTCTCCATGAGAAATTTCTATGAAAATATTTATCAAATCATTAAAAAATGTTATTCTCCAAAAAAACATTGTAAATGTAACATTACCATTCTAATTCAAAGAATCATAATTTTTTTATTATTTAAAATGTTAATAAACGTGTGGTACTTATCGTTAATTAGTTTAATCCATATTCTCTACCATAGTTTCAAATCTTTTGTGTCAATATATACATGGATATTTTGGGATCAATATATACTTCACACATTATTCCATATATATTATGGATAATTTTTTTAAAGAAAAACCCACCACAACTAATTTCATATCAAGTGTAGGATAATTTAACTAATGAAATTTATATTGATATGATGCATAAGTAATTTCATATGCATTCTATATCATAATTTTACAATGTAACATCAATTATTAATCTCCATAGATTAATATGTCAACATACCTAGAGAGATGGTCCAAAACTAATCCATGCATGAATATTTGTTTAATTTTTATATAAAATCAAAACACGCTATTTTCAAGATGATCTGAACTCTTTTTCTAGTTAACATGATAAGGGTGCTAGATGATTGGGTGGTGTTTTCAACAAATAGCTAGTAGTAACATTCAAATGAATGAAAACTATGAATATCTATGAAATTTTTAGTTCTCATACATTATTCATCAACATTAGAAAAATAATAGTCAATCATTAAAAAATATATGGAGATAATATTTCTATTAATGGATTATTTTTCAACCAAAATATAACATACAATATTATTCCTAAATCATATTTTATTTCAATGACTGAAAAGAAATATATTGTTTTATTTCACAATAATCATGATTTTTATAGTATAAGAATATATCATCAACCAACACTAATAAAGAAAACCTAAATTCTCATGTAAAAGAATATTCATAAAATGATTGATTTTATTATCTTCATTAGATAATCCAATGTTTATAATTATGATCTAATAATACCAATATCTAGTTTGTAATGGTGTCTTGAAAATATCATCATCTAACACTATATAATGATGGTATCAAGACCAATGATCATTAATAAAATGTACTACACTCCCTATATACAATTAAACTATTAATTAATAATAGTAAAATGTTACATATTTTTAGGATTCATATTATTCAAATTTATTTTACCATATTAATGTCTCATATAACCATACTTATTTATTAGAAATAAAATATGATCATCCTGGTATGAGGTTCTAGGATGAATGAATAAATAAAATAAGAACTCATATGATTAGTTTTTCATTTTCAAAAGTTACACATGATAAATTCGATATGATTGTTTTGAAATTGGCATAACATCAGAAACTAAATCAGTAGTGAACTAAATATCCCAATCAGGTATAATATGAGGAAACTCATGTGAAAAAATATAGATATTCATTCCTTATATGTAAATCACATATATGATTTATCTACCACATATGAATGATATATAAATCATATCTTTTATTAAATTCATTTATATTTTTTCAACTTATTCATATTTAACAAATGGTATGAATAAATTCTAGTATTCAAACTAATACTCCTTCTAAATAAACATCATTATATCTGTAATTTAACTTATAAGGGTTAATATAACAAATTTAATTATATAGAATACCATAAAACTCTATAAGAAGGATGAAAACAAGTATTTCAACTAATTCTGTCCCACAAAAAACAACTTTAGGATTCCTCTAATTTAATTTGATTTAATAATTCCCCAGTGTATTTCTACTAAATGATTTAGCTTCATTTCATGAGTTGAGTTTTCAAATTTTTCCTAAAGTTTATCCTTAATGAATGTGTGTGTGAACCCATAATCAAACATTAAATTTTTTAAATCTAATAAATGTTATTACTTGTAACCATAAACAACAATTTGGTCGGCATCACATTAAAAATAAAAATTGAAATATTTAACATTTGAGAATCATTATAAATAATAACATTTAATATATTATAAATTTCTATATCTAATTAATTAACTAACATAGGGTTATATGATCCACTAAATTCTTGATGGTGTTCTTTCCTAAAATTATCTTTCATAGGAATATTCCATTATGTAATCATGACTTCTATATTCCATGGATACTATTACTATTTATTTCTTATTTTAACAATGAAATTGTAGAGTTAAATAGAATTACTAAAATTTGAACTATTATAGGTTTCTCATTTGGATGAATATTTTCATTTTGTTGAATTGCAATTTTTTATTACCTACTTCCACTATGGAAAATCATTCAGAATAATTATATTATAGATGAAACAACATGGTGATCATCAAATGAAGCATCATGAAAAAAAATAATATATAATTTAAATAACGTCAATTATATTAACCAAAAAAATTATTAGTATTATTTTTTAATACACACTATATAGATACATCCTTTAGGTAATCCATAATTTCATTTGAAGGCAAGGATTCAATTTATTTTCATCAGAAATATATTTTCATTATTATTTTTTTAATTAATTAGTAACTAAATCATAAAAAAATCCTTAAATTTCAACTTTCACACATCGTCTTCATATTAAAATTTTCCACAAAAATAATACTTTGAATTTATTAAAAATTTTCATTTCTAAAATATTCATTATTATTTTAAATTTTACATCATCCCGATTAACACTCTCCATAAAACATGTGAAATACATATGGAAATTTTGGATTTTTATAAATAATAGAATGTTACATAAATAAAGAAACTCATTAGTTTTTTTAAACTAAGGATATCTTAAAATATATATTTTTTATCATAATAAATGTTGAGCTCAAATAATAAATTTCATATATATGATATCATCATTAAATCAAAATAGTTTATCCAAAAAAAAAGATATTAATATTAATAATGATTGTTTCTTATAAAAAATGGAAAATTATTTCAAATTTTTTCTCAAAACATTTCTGAAACCAATAAATGTGAATAAATATTCATTTTAAAAATGATCACTATCATCTTATTTTAAACAAATATTTATTTAGAATCATAAAATAATGTGTAGAAATGTTTTTTAATTTTTTTTGGAAATTTACTTCATAGATACCTTACAATAACACCTATAAGATGAATAAACAATATGGTTAACACCAAATTTTATTATCCAGAGAACATAGTCATTTCCCAAGGAATTGGAGAACTATACGGGCTCGAATTTCATTAATATCAATATTGGGGTCACCCATATTTTTATGCTATATCGGGCACACAAGTCATTATAAACTATAAATGATTAACATTTCATGGAATAAAAACCTAGAATCAATCATTTACATAATCTGAATCATAAATAATCCTTTAAAGTATTAGGAAAAACAATTTCAATTATTATTATATCACATTCCTTTAAACAAGATATTTCAAAAACAGCATCCCTATAAAGAAAGGAATGATATTTTTTATTTGAAGAAAAAATAATTTATATAATTAAATCTAAATATCAATTTTTTTTATTTATAAAAATAAATATTAAATAAATAAGTTAAAATATAATCTTACTTTTATTACTTTTTAAATAAATTCAAAACATTCCATATAAAATACATAAAAAGAATCATTTTGTTAACCTTTCAATTATGGTAAAAAGACATTTAAAATATTTTATCTAATTAATTTATTTATTCATTAATACATCCATTTTTTTTTTAATAATGTGGATATCTATGAAATTTATTGTGAAAAAATGGATCATTAATATCATTTAAAACAAGTTTCTTTGGTAAAGTCTCCCATACCTCATGAATGAATCACAATGTACAGGATTAATATTATGGAATAATAAATTTAGATTAAATTTTTTATTTAATTATTAAATATTATATTTTTTTATTTGTTTTATTATTTATATATTTTTTAATATTTTATTAAAAATCAATTATGTTTTTGTAGGTCTGTTTGACAATATTCAGCGCATATAGCCAAAATGAGTTTTACTGGTAAAATGTGGTCAAATTGTTCATTATTTCATCATATATAGAATAATAACATTCTCATAATTATATACATAAAATTATAAATTAAAATTTAAAAATATTATTGAATTTTGTTTATGAATGATGATGTTTCAAATAATCATGATGACGGTAGGTTGTGCATACACCTTATAATAGTTACCAATTTTCAATGAAAAATAAGAAAATATCATATGTTTGATGATATATTTCCATTATAATTATTTTATAAAAAATATCATATTATTTTATTAAATACACTTTTTTTTTATAATTCATGTGATTTTTTCCTCAAAATTGAATCACAACACTTCGTGGAGGTGGTAATCTACCCATTTACAAGAAAGATTTTGTCATTACTTAATGTATTGACCGGTATGAAATTATGTGATATAATTCACTTATATAATTATAAATATGTAATTAATATAATAAATTTTCATTTAATCAATAATTATATATATCTATAATATGTTGTGTTGGAAAATTAATTACATTAGTTAAAAATGATATAATCCACCATAAATATGAATAATGGATTATTTCCTATATTATTTTAGAACATATGGATAAAGGTTATTCTATTATAGTAAAACCATATCTGTATATATAATATAATTTTTTTAAAATATTAAAATGTTTCAATAAAATTTTATGGAGGCAATAAAATAATTTAAACTAGAAGGATTTGTTAAAATAATAATCCTACTGTTTAGAAAAAACCATTTCTATTCACATTGATCCCTCTAATAATGGTACTCTACACATATTTCTTCATATAAAAGAAGGGGGTTTTTTAGGAATCTATTTGTGAAAGGATTTTTTTAAACTGGGAGTTCACAAATGGTTTTAGGATGTGAGGATATGAGGATACCGATTATATGTGATGTGATGTGTATTGTTATATTTTATTAATGTATTATGTTATCAAAAATAAATTAACACATTAAAGGGAATGAAAATTGAAAATATTTTAATATATCATTATTATGAGTCCAAATCCTCTAATCCAAAGAAATTCTTACATGCTATATTATTATTTACCCCTTATTTAATTGTTTTAAATCCCCCCACTCGTTAAAACTTGTTATAATTACAACATTATCAATTTTTTAATGTTTTTTGTTTATTATATGTATTATAAATTTAAATTCTACTATTAAATAGACCATGGTAGATTATTTTAACCAAATCCCATTATATAGATGAATATAGGATTATTATAAATATTATATACATTTATAAAATAATTATTATTATAAAATATCATTATTGCCTTTTTTATGGAAGTTAATTATATTGATTTTAATGTATTAATGATAAGAATGGAATTAAAATAATACCTTATACAAAAATGTAATATGTTATATTTATCTGAAAAATTCATTGTACATAATAACTAACCAATATAATATTACTTTTATTGTTTTTAAAATCATTTTCAGGAAAATTATTTCTTTTTTTGGTATTTCATCCTAATTGCATTCAGATTTTAGGAAATCACATTATATAAAATTCGAAATAAATTATAACCATAAAAATAATATCATTATTTAAAAAATAACATTTAATAGAATTTTTTTACCAATTATTTTGTTACACAACCCAAAACCCTAAAAATAATTTAATGAAAAATAACATAAAATGTGTTATCTAGTGTCACAGTGTACATGAACCAACTAGAATGTTAATGACTACACATGTAAAGGATTCAATACAGTTCAAAATAAAATAAATAGAATATTTTATAATCAAGAGAGTGACATTTTTTATTTTTTCATTACATAAAAATTATAAACATCAAAATCAATGAAAAATTAAACAAACTCATCACATTCTATTATTATATTATTGTTAAATAACTATTAAAAATTGAAATAACAGAAAATATTTTAATGAAATTAAATCCTTATAAAATTATTTTCACCCTAATTAGCTCATTTTACATTTATCAGGGTAACTCAAATTTACAATGCTTTTATAAAAAATGTCCAAGAATAAATGTTTCTTATTTTCCAAATTTTGACCTCCTAATTTCAAATATAAAAGACATTTTTTTAGATATAAATTTCTATAATTCATTGATTTTGATTTAAAATTTAAATTTCACAATGCGATGAATAATTGTTTTTAGAAATATTTATTTGTGCATATTAAAATGATTTTATTCCATTATAATGTATAAAAATAACTTTAATAAACATAATTGGGATTTTATAATTGAAAATTAACCAGGAGATTTTAGGACTAATTCATAAAATAAATTTACTTTATAAATTGATAATTGAAAATTTACTTTCCAATTATAATATGTATTTGTGAATTTTCATTTTAAATATTAATTTGTCAAAAAATTATCAAAAAAAATCACTAGATAATTTGGACTTTTGGTATTAATAAAAGAACCTATTTTTTAAAATTAAAATTCTAATTTTCTAAAATATAGTTTTTAAATAAAAATATATATTGAATTAATGATCAATTTGGATACTAATATTTTTTCCCAATTTTACTAGAAAATTACTAAATAATAAATAATTAGAATAACACAATAAAATATAATTAATTAATGTAGATTTATGATAACATTCAATTGTGGATACACTTTCAAATAATCTGACAATGGTATGTATACACCAGCCAATAACTCATGGATTTCCAAATCAATCATAACAAAGTATGAAACGAAAAAAAATTCAAGAATACATGGCTTTATTTTCCAATCCAAATTAAATTCCAACAAAAAAAATCTTTATATGATACTGGTGTTTAGTTTTCATATCCAATCCAAATCTTTTTATATGCACTAAAAACCCTATGTTTTCTAATATACTATTTCGGTGCATGGGATTAAAAAAATCAATATTGCAAAAGACACTATAAAAATGTGTCACTCTCCCGATGTCAAATATCAAATTAAAGGAATCCATTCTACAATAAATTTTTTTAAACCATTCACCTTACATTTACCCACATATAAGAAATATATGTTTATTTAACAATCATTTTCCACCAATGTTATTTTATGTAAAAATAGTATAAAAATAAAATTTTATACAAACCTTGAGAGACAACAAATGTTTTATTTTTAAATTTACCTTCTCTTCTTAATGTAGAGTCTTTCTAAAAAATATATATCCTGAAATAGATTTATCTGTGACATATAAAAAATCATAATTCAAAAAACAAAATCACTATTAATCAAAACATAAGTTATTATAGATACTAAAAAACCCCCATTATATTTTAATTTTATTAAAATAATTATGGATTCTAGAAAGGAAATACCACTAAAAATGAATTAAAAATTTCATAAGAATTACTATATCATGATGAATTGGAAATTAAACTTCTCCATAATGATCTATATCAATAATTCCCAACATAATATATCCAACATTAGGATTCACGGTCCAATGTAACTACTCACTGATCCTATATTGTGTATCTCGAAGCTAGATGTCCCCTTGAAACATTGGTTTTAATAGAAGGGATATTATAAATTCTACATTTAGTCTACCTCCCAATTGAAGGAAATATTACACATTATCTAACTCACACCATCCTATCAACAAATAAACTTCAATAACAATTTAAGGAGTCCCCTCTCAGGTGTCAGTGTGGTGCCCTAGGTTAGTGAACTAAAGATATGGTTTATATAATTGGTATGATAGTACATAGATCCATGGAATAACTAATATTTGTTTCCCATTTTCAATATTCAATCTACAACCACAAATTTGAGTTCATTATATTTTATCATCTGATTTTATTTTCAGTATTATTTTTTTATTAATATAATGGTATTTTATGGTTTTTGATACTTCTGTCTTGATGTGTAATGTGATACTATCCTATTATTTCCAGGGTTCTTTAGGACAATAAACATTGTAATGTAATTATGGTTGACATTGTAAATGACCATAAATAATGTGTTTTTCATTGTAAATTTCATAAAAATGATCAATATTTGTGAAATAAGAAGTTGTAAATTCAAAAGAATGGTTATTTGGAAGGCCATGGTGTGAGCCTACCTAAGGCCATATAACCTTGAAATTATAAATGTGGTGACCTCATCAGGATAAAATTAGTATGAAGTTTTTTTAAATATAATAAAAATTTGCATGTTTTTTATTCCCATCGTGAAATAGGGGAGTCTCTTAGGTGGAATAGGGAGGGGCACCACATCGGGGTGATCACTGTTTAATAATATTTGGTTAATATATTTAATGAAGCACAAATTGGTTACGGAATACCACATTTTAGTTAGGGAATGAAATATTATAGGTATCCAATCTCCAAATGCTGCAAGAAAAATTGAATTTTATTTCATACCATCATCATTCTTAAATAATAAAGGGTTTAATTATACCTTTATTAATCATTGTCTAACCCCAATGCATCACCACTAATCCCATACTTCATCCATGTTTATTTTAGCGTATTTTGTCAATCTTTTATATTGATTCATCAATGTAATTTCAACATAGTCTCTTCCTTTCATTCTTGTATTCTATTTTTTCTTCTATTATTATTCCCTATTGAGGTATTAGTGACATAGGTTTCTCCATATCACAATTTTTAATTGGCGTTTTTTATTATTTTAAAATTTACTCATAGATACCTAAAGGTGGACCCTATTTTTTATATAGATTAAAAAAATAATTTATGAAATACACAACATTAATGTAGATTTTCCACTTTTTCATGCATTTAATTTTTATATATATAATTTCATGATACATAAAATTATTATTTATGGAATAAAACTCTATTATTATATGTTTTGATCACCACTATTGAATAAAACTATGGTTTTAATTGTTTTAAATGTATATCAAGGGATTTTATCAAAAAACATCATGTAAAATCCATTTTAAGGTAATCATGATCATTAAATGTTTGATAAAATTCATAAATAGAATTTTGGAATGGATTTCGGAATTCATTGAATTTATAATTTAAATATTCATAAACAAATAATAATGGTGTGTTTAGTTCTTAAATGGTGTGTTTCCAAATGTTTGGAATGTTTTAAATACCATGACATGTTATTTAGTTCTTTAAGAGTTAACTTTATTTTTTTTATTCATTGATTGATTATGAGGTCCTATTAGAATTTTATAAAGATTATTTCCTTATAATTTTTACACACTTGGGTTGTGACACATTCCAAAAATTTTAATGAATTTTAATTAAAATTTGAATTGAAATTTATTTTACAATGCTTAGTGAATATGTTCTTATTTCCATGAATCATGATTTTGGGTGATGGTTTTATTATGATTCCAATTTCTAGTGGGTAAATATATATGATTGTATTTATATTTATATAATTACATATTAAAATTTTTCTTTTTCAACTCTATTATATTTATATCACGGGATCCAAGAGTAGCTATTTTAATTTTCGCAAGAACGTGATTCACAAATCTTGAATTCATATTTTCATAGTGTACTATTGTATGGATTAAATACTAAATTGGTATATTTTCAACTTATTAGTATATTTATATAAGAATGAGAAAAATGTCATCTTAATTTCATAAGTTATACTGATATGATTTATATTATTTCTATATATTTTATATGGTCACATGATTTTTTTGGTGTTAACATGACGATTTTAATCTATTCATATTATATTGGTTTCATTTCATTAATTTATGTGGATTTAAACTACCTTTATAACTTTTTTCCCTTATATTTTTTTTTCATCATTTTTATTTTCATTTACACTTTCATCCATTGCACTATTTTTGTAATAAATAAATTATTTATTTAATATGTTATAAAAATTGATAGGATTTACTGTGCTGTATTTTTAAATTTATGATTATCTTTCATGTGAATATTTTCAAATGTTCCACCACTATATTTTTTTGTTCCACCCCTCTAAAATGATTTATTTTTATTCATTATATGAATATATTTAAATAGTAATCATATAGTATTAATTTCAATACATAGAAATCCAATGTTGTAAATTATATTTTAAACACATATGAAATAGACTTTTTTTAAATGTTTTTCATTTTGATCTGTTTTGTCCTACCAGTTAGGATTCATGATTATTTCAGTAAACATTTCATATTCAGATACTACATATTCTAACTCGAGTAATATTAATAGGACTTAGGATAGAAATTGACTTATTGTGTCACAAAAAGATGGTTTATCATATTCATTATTATTTTTTATCATAATTATTTCATCCTTGATAGATATCCCGATTAATGATTATATAATCCATTTATTTTTTCTATTATTTATAATTTGGTTATTTTTTTCTTATTTCATATTTTTCAATTTTTTTTCAAATATATTTATTCATTTTTCACATCATCTCAAATTAAAGGCCAGAAATTGTGTAATTTTGATGATGTCCCACTATAATATAATCATAATCATTGGGGAGAACTATTCACATGATGTTATATTTTATAACTTTTGAAAATATTTCTATCCCAGGGGGATTGCTAACACCACATGGATATTACAAATTTTATTGTGAATTCCCATTAAGGTATGAAAGTGATGGTTCATGAAACATTCCTATAAAGGCCTTGCTTCGGAAGTTGGAATGATCCTTAGTTTCCCTCTATTTTTTGGGTGATTATTCAGGATCAATGATATTATTAGTTTAACAATAGAGGTATATAGATGAATAATATAATTATAACTTACATAATACGATCTTTTAGTAAACATTGTACATTCAATTTTTTTGACATAGAGATTCATATTGATTTTCCTTTACCATTTATATTTATATATTTTGATTTCTTGTTTTTTGAATATCAATTAAAATAATACAATTTTTTTGGTTAATATATTTTATGAGATTAGTAGGAGATATAGTTTTTAATGTTTATATTTTATTGATCTGGATGTTTTATGGTACCCATACACAAGGATCTATGAATGTAATAGTCAAGACCTTTCTAGTCTATTACTTTGTGCGAAATCTAGTGTATGAGGTGTCCTCGGAAATTATAGTGAATCATTTGAAAACATAGAAAATTATTTATTTTCTATGTTATTATATGGTGCATTATAAAAATAGAGGATTTCTGGTTGTGTCTCAACCTGGTGGTGGCTCGCTAACGATGTCTCAACTTGGTGGTATCTCCTTAGCAGTAGGTCCTCATTAAAGTTTCTCCATGGTGGTAGCACACCATGTTAGTGTGAGGATAGTGGTGTCTCAACCTAACAGTTCCTCACTATCAATGTCTTTCTATCGAGGTTTTTTCTTTATAGTGGCCCACTAGTAGTCATTTGTCTAATGTTTAATCATATAGAAATTCTTGGTCATGTGGTGCATCATCTGCCAGTGCCTCGAGAGCGGTGCCTCGTCCAATAGTGTCTCCGAAATAGTGTTCCAAATTCGTCTAGTTTTCCCTTTTAACACCATTATTTTACATAGTACGAGTTTAATAGCTAATTTAAATGTTTTTAACACCCATCCAAAGGCAAATAATTGTCTCATTATTTCCCTTAGTGACTTCTAACTTTTAATTGGTCAGAATATGTTATACTCACTAGATCATCATGGACTTGAAAATAGTAAACTATATCTAAACTAAAGGCTATTTCGATCATCCAAAATCTATTATAAAATTCCCATCATCCATTCATTCTAGTATCCTCTTACTACAGGACACCCTGAATCCTTCTTCCAATAAAAGGTGAGTGAAGTGTTGCAACTGGTGTTTCTTTTTTCCCTAGAGTTTTTTCTAATACATGGACACCACTATTTTAGTGTAATTAGGATGTGTCGATTGAATTTTCATCCAAGTAGGGGTTCCATAGTTTCTCTTTATGTGTATCATATGGGATAGTTCAATTACAGTTAAATTTTGTGAACATGGTTTCATCAACATTATGAATGGTAATGAATTATTTTAAATTGAATTGATTGGGGAATTATAAAGTGATGCATACTCATTATTTATTATTGTATTTACTGATATTGTGATTTCTATGGGATAAATACCCATTGAAAATTGTTTCTATTAGGGTCGTTGTTTTTAAACTATATTATTTGGTGAAATCATATTTTTTAGTTTTTATTTAATTGTCATATATAAAATTTGGTTAGACACATTTATTAGTATAATAATGGATTATATAGTATCTTAGAGTTTATGTGAAGACTAAAAAATTTACATGTGGAATTAAATATTGTATTCCTTATTAAATATGAAAATTATTTTTTTCTTTGGAATGCGGCGTGATGTGATGTGTGTACTTTATATGGTTTTTATATATTGGGGGTGTTGATGTCATGTTTCTTTGTAATGGGGTAGTGATGGGTGTGGTGTGATTTTTCAGTATAGCGATGAAACTGTTTGTGCTATAATTTGTTGTTGTATGTGGTTATGTTTGGGGGTTGGTAATGTTAATATGGTGGCTGGGGTAGGATGCATTGTAAAAGGACAGTAGTTATTTTTATGGGTTTATCTCTATTAATAAAATTCATAATTTTCAACCCATATTTATAGGTTGCGATACGATGTGTCATTAACATGAAGTGAGTTAATTTACCATGCCTCTTCATCCATTGTATGGATTTGAATGACTATTACCATGTTTAATGTTGTGTTTTATCCATGAAATTTTTATGAGTAGTTATGAAATGAACTAAATAATTCATCAACATATTTTTTAACGACTTGGATGGAATGGTTATTAGAATGGAAATGATTAAAAAATTTGTTAGGTATGTGAAATGGGTTTTGGGTCTTGATGTGAGGTTTTGTGTTTCTGTTGTGTGGTTGGTTCATCATTACCTAGACAAGTATGAATAGAATAAATTTTGGATTTTAATAATTGCAATTTGGTATTTTTAATGAGTAAATTAATGATTGATAATATTGAGAAACTCATTATTGATTATATAAAAACAAATAGGTTGGAAATGTAAAATGAGATAATTTATAAATAAAATGGTTTTCATAATGAATGTTTTTAAAAAAAATAAATAGACTATTAATGGGAAATTTAGTGATATATAGATCCTCTAGAAATTGTATTGAACACTAAAGTACGATCTATAGAATATTTCTGGTTTGTGATATTTTTATGCATTATTAAGTGTCAGTTAATGAGATGGTTTTGTGAGATGATTTTTTGTTTATGAACCCATAGGTTGGGATAGAATGTTTGATTCTATATATATATTTTTATAATATTTTGTTTTATCTATTCATCCCACCTTAATTGAAAAATAATTTTCATACACCCTCATCTTAATAGAGGATGTTGTCTTTCCCAAACATCCTCATCTGAGGAGGGATGGATGGACCACCACTCATCCATGATCCCACTTCTAGGAAATAATAGATCATGTTTCTTTCGGTTGTATTAGATGATATGTAGAGTCCTTTTTGTCTTATATATGAGTTCTGATATGTTTTCCATGGTTTCATTTGGAGGAGATCATATGTTTTGTTAGGCCAAGATCTATGTTAGTGGGGTGTATAATGAGACATTGGTATGTGCGGGCAGGATGTGTTGTGAGGACCATGTGTGTGAGAGAGGGATGTTTTGTAAGGTCCTGGTAGGTTTAGGTAGGATTTCTTGTGAGTCATAGGTGTTTCTGGGAGGAATGTGTTGTGAGGCACAAGTGTGTGCAGGTGGGATGTGATGTAGTATATTCAGAAGTGGTGTGATTTCCATGACATTTGATTTTGAGATGTGACAGATGCTAATAAGTGGGAAATTTGAATGGGATACCCTATCATTTATGTGATTTATATTATTTTACAATACATTAATTACCTTGTGAGTGTGAATGGGTGAGGATGGGATGGTTAGTATACATGTTTAGGTATTTTTTCATTCTATATATTTCCCATGGGAGCATTAGTATTCTCCTTTCAAATGTGAATGCGAGACATTGATTTATAAAATTATTATACTTTTATTCTCACCCTATGTGTATAAATTATATTTTCAAGATTCTAGGAATATTTTTTGAATTATGTTTTACATTTTTAGTTAGGTCCATAGGAGTTTTTGATGTGTCACTACCTTATCCTTTATTTCCTCTGGGATTATAATTTATAAATGATTATAATTATCAGTTTTGATTAATACATGTATCGTGTGATGGTTTAGCATTATTTAATTGTATTATATAGATGTAGTTGTGGTTGATTCACTCTATATCCCGGTCATGACTTTTTTTAAAGGGGGTAATGCATCCCATATTGTTAGATGTCCCTTTGCTCGATGTTAGTCTCTAACCAGATTACAATTGGAGAAAAGAATCAGGGATTATTATCTCAATTATTTCATTACCATCCTATTAGGGTCTATATTGATGGGGGGTGTGATAGAATGCTATATTAGGTATTGGTTTAGAGATATGGGGAGTTTGGAGATATGAATAGTGAATATTACATGGGATGGTATAGAAAAAGTGTTAGTTGACCATAGTACTTAACATATGATAAACATAATAGCTAAGAAATGAGATTATAGTGACACTCATAATCTAATTCATGGTCTCTGAATCAATAAAATGACCATGTTTGAATGAACCAATTTTTGGTTATGTTCCTAGGATAGGTGTAAGAATAATGATAACGTGCATTCATACTTTAATCAAGTGATATGGGTGTGTTAAAATTAATTAAATGAATCAAGAAAATTTAGGTGAATTTATCAACTTTTCCCATGGTATTTTCTATAATAAATCATTATAATTTTTTCTAAATTGTTTATATAATCAAAAAGGAAGAGTAATATGATGGTTAATTAGTTTGATATTTTTTTGAAATTTTTTTAAGGTTTTAATATGTTGTTTAATTTATTCTTATTGCATGATCCATGAAAAATTATACTTTTTAACATTTATCAGAAATTATATAACCTGCCATATATTTTTCCTAAAATTAAAAACTTTTATATAATCATGCATATTAATATTTTTATAATCAACTTTTCTTTTTTCAAAACCCTTATGAATAATATTTCATTGAAGTAAAATCCACACTAGGGTGATAAAATATATTAACGTAAAACCATGATTATAAGTATTATAGTTTCCATGTGACTTAATATTTATTTCATCTCATCTCATTAGTAATTTTTCATCATCAGGCGTTATTAAATTTTTTTAAAATGTTGTTTTAGAAATTTTATATCTCATGTTCTTGAAAATGTACATCATATTTAATTGGAGATTATTTTTAATATGAAATCCATGTTATAGAATAAATTTTAATTTATTTGGAATGATTCCAATTATGATATATTTATATTACCCTTTGATGTAAGCATATATGGGGGTACAAATTATTACATCATTTAATTTAAATTTTTTGAAAATGATATTCATTCCATAAGGTGACTTTTTAAGAATTAAACCTACCTCATGTGTTCAGACATTAGTTTTTTTTGGGGACACATGGATAAAGTTTAAATCATTGGTGTGGTAACTGGGTAAATTCGATTGTAAGATAATTTCACATGTATCATGTTTAGTGCATTACATATATATATATATATATATATATAATATTATTTCAATTACAGTATATAAGCATGTTTACTTGAGAAATTAAATTATCAATGAATTCTTTTATTGAGCATGATAAATCATCAACATATTAATATTACATGTTTTAATTTGATGATTGTTGTTTAATTTTGTTTAGTTATTCTTGTATTATAATTTAAAACGTGAACATAGAATTTAAAATTTTTTTCATATGATGTTTGAATTGAATTTCCTTGATAATAATATTATCCCAAAATGTTTTGTTTAATAATTGTAAACTTGATGTGTTATATAACATGTGTGGAATTTTTTCATTAGATTGGATGATTGTTAGATCTATTTAAATGAAATATATTATTATTTACTTGAAATATAAAATAAATTTTGAAATTTTTTATTTCAATCTTAACATTTCATTGATGGGTATATATGTATTTCAAAAAATAGTAGTTGATAGAAACCATTCTTATGTTGTGATTTCTGTGGATTATAAGAGACTTGATGTGATTTTTTATTTAACATCACCATGAATTTATATGTTATAATGACTTATATATGTATAATGAACCAATTTCCCATTGTAATTTTAATTTTTGTTAATGTACTCAGGCTAAATATTGAGATAAAGTCATATAAGCCCTAAGATAAAAAAAGAAGATGATTTGTCTATATACCATGTTTCATTATTATTGTTGTGATTACTTGTGAGACATGTGATTAAAAACATTCAGTCATAAAAATAGGGGACACCGATATCTCTATTTGAGAGACTCTGTGAATTGACATGATTTAAAAAGTACGAGTGAATTAGTATCACCGAAAACAGATAATATCTCACTGTGGGAAAGGGAATTAAATTATTTACATTTTTATGGATTATTTTGTAATGATAAAGGTGATTTATGTTTAGGGGACTCTGGTTGATGATATAGAGATGTTTTTTATTTGAAAAATGTTTACTTTATAGTGGATGGTATGGTTATGTGGTCATGTGGAACTGTAGAATGTATGGTATTCATTTTTTTGGATAGTATGTTTAGACAGTAGTTTTGTTTGTGCATTAGTGGTGATGTGTGGTAGTAGACATCTTTGGTTGTTGAAGTGAGATGAATAGTTTTTTATGTATTTTGATTATATTTATATTATCCCACACCTCTCATAAAAATTATAATCAATAATAGGTGGTATCAAAATAAGCTGTACATGTTGGAAATCAGGAAATCAATTAAGATGGGATTTCCTCCCATGCATAAATATTTTTTCAAATGATGTGTTGAGATTGTTTGAATTCGACCATGTTGTTTGGGTTTGTTGTGTTGGATCTTATTTTAGTGCCACATATTATTAACTCAAACAAATAAATAGAGGTAAATGCTTTCCCTGTATCAATAGATGATATATTATTACACGTTTTAAAACAATGTTGATGACCTAGTGTCATCCAAATTAGAAAATATCATTGTATGGTGGATAGGATTATTTTATTTTTATTCTTGGGGTAGAAATATCTAGATTAATATATGTTTTAGGGTTTTTAAAGGAATTAAAATTTAAATTTTTTCATGTAATGAAATGATCCTATGAGAAATAGAAATTTGAAATGTCTAAACACTTGTTGTTTTTTCATAAGAATTTTCAAGGTAATTAATATTTTAATGAAAATAATTATAGAACATTTGACATATATAAGGTGTATGGATTAGATACTCATATCATATTTGTGATACCTTCCACATATTTATTCTATTATTCTATATATTATGTTTATCTAGTTTATATTAACTTTTTAAAGATCATGGAATAATCATGTTAGTAGAACATGTTACATTTTATGAAATCATAAAACCTTACTATTTATTTCTGTTATATTGGGAAACATGTTGCATAAAAATAATTTTTCAAAAAAATTAATGTGATTTCACACTTAGTATTTTGATATATACCATACTAAAAAAAGGAATCAAAATTGTGTTTAAACTCAAAGTGGTTTTCTTTCCCAACTAATTTTTATAGATTTTTTTCAGGGAAATTATTTAATAGACATGTTTTAAAATAGAACATGTAGAGGTACATTATTGGAATGTAATAGAGCATTTTAATGTAATTAATAGGTTTTAAAATCTTTCACTGATATGGATTAATTATATTTTTACTGAATCATGTGAATGTGATTTTATCATGAAATTTTTATAATGATATGTTTTAATTATTTTTAATTTCTATTTTTTTGATTACTAAATGTAGGAAATGAATTTATAGATATTCGTACAAAGTCATGTATAATTCCATTCCATATTTAATTTTAGTTTTCATATCCATGTTATGAATATTTGAAAATCAATTTAGATGAGCAAAGATCTATAAAAAATCCTCAGTAGTCATTGCTAATTTGAGAATAATTCATTAAGGTAGTTTTAGTTTTTAATAATTCACCTGATTTGGTATGTTGGTTATTATTTAAGATGTGGGACTAGGAAATTAGTGTTTTTATATGTTTAATGTGGTTTGTATTTTCCATTGTACTACATTTATATAAATTATTGTCAATTGAAAAGAATGTAGGTGTTATTGTGTAGCCCAATGAACTCATTTTTATGTTAGTTTATTGTCATGTGGATGTGTGTCCCTATGAGAACTATATTGTAAAACATGATTGAAATGTGGCTAATAGTGAACCACTATAAGGACTCTATTGTGTAATTTAATTTCTTATGGGTTGATATATAGAATGTTATATCTCTAATTTTTTATGGCGTCATGATATGTGTAAATTCATATTATTATATAATGGTTACCTATATATTTGATGTCAGAATATGGTATGATAAGTCTAAACATTACATAAATATATTTTGTATATCCATTAGAGTGATGGTTCACTTATATTATGTTGTGTTCATATAGTATAAATTAAATTTCAATTATCCATCAGTGCATTGGTTGACTATATTGATGAATTATGAACCTTTATAGGTATTATTTCATTCGATTGATATGAATTAGCCTTTCACAAGGAAATAATGTATGTGGGGCTTGGGTTTGTGGTATCTTGGTTAGAGAACAATGACCCAGCTGGTAGTTTGTTTATTTATATATTTACATTCTCAAAATGAATAATCTATTGTGTAAACATGTTTTACATTATATAAGGATTACTTTTTGTTGTCCAACTAGGCCTATACTCACACACTAAATTGAAATCTCAGTTCATGTGCATAATTTAAGTTAAGGGATCTAGTATAGGGTAGGGTAAGTATTTCCACAAATTCATCATGATGAGTAATGTTGAGAGGTAAATGTGAATACAGACACTAAGATATTTGTTTTCATACTTAATTTATTTATCGATCATTTTTGTACATTGATCTTCTTTATGATTGGATCCTCTTAAATATCTATCAATTTGGTATTCCATCCAATTATAGGACTGGATATTATTGATTTTTTTTATATATTGTGTTCTAAATTTATATTATTATTGTTACACTAATTATTTTTTTAGTATTTTATAATTTAATTTATAACATATTATCAACAAAATACTTCTCCCTTGTTTTGATGAGTCCCTCACCACTAGTTTGTATCTACATACATAAGGGGAGGAATCAAGAGGATATGTGACCCTCCATCCCAAATTTGATTATTAGGGTCTTGGTGTTCATATTTTCCCCTTTCATAATCAAACCTAATATTATTCCGTAGTCTATAAATTCAGTTATTGTCTCGATAAGTGAAATAGACTTTGAAAATTATCCCATCCATTAATAACAATATATTCTAATACTCATGGTCAAAAAAAATTAATCATAATTATCATCAATTATATATACACATTTATAAAATTAAAATGACTTTTAATTAAAAAATAATTTTTTTCATTAAAGTATATATCTTAATCATTCACATCCAAGGTAGAATATTATATATGATAAAAAAACAGGTTATGCCGTAAGATTTTTGGAGTTTATCTAAATTTATGAAACCCATAACATTCCAATCATAACAATGAATTATTTTTCTCAAAATAAAAATAAAGATAACCTTCCAAAAAATATTTTACTAAGAATATTTTCAAAAGGCTCCCAAAATTGTTACTATATTAATTTCTATATACATTTAATCTCTTATTTTCTCTTATTTTCTAGCCACACTAGCCAAGATTTTTCAAATTACAATTAAGATAGAGGCATAATAAACCATAGTAAAACTTATTCATACATTATAACCTAATGAATTATTTGTGAGAATCTATAAAAATTGAATTTGGAGGAATTTTAAAATCTATAATAACGTTAAACAATTAACAATGGATGAAATATAAATAGCATAAAATATCATATAAAATCATAATGATAGTGATAATATATCATATGATAAAAATAAGAACATGTGAATTTTCAATCTAGTAACACAATATATAATCGGATTACCCATATTATAATTATATACTAACTTGTCAAAAAATACTAAAACAAAACACATAATATTATGTCAAGATCAATGGTTAAAATTGTCAAAAACCCACTTTTTTTAAATCATTGGTACTGAGTAATTCTTGGGTATTATTGGTTTTATTTGTGGGGTTGATGGACGTGAAAATATTGATATATTATAATATATTATATGTATATGGTGAGTTGTTTTGTGTCATTAGGTGTCACACAAGGGGGTTAGTAGATACATCATTTTAAGGGAATCTATCTTGAAACCGGGACATAATCTCTGAAAATAATATTTTATCTTGTTGAAAAAAATTGATTTCATATAAGCATTTTGATCAGGGTGTACCATGACAAGTGGTATATTTTTGAAATGTTTCTAATACTATATTGGAAATTAATAATTGGAATTTAATTTTCAATTTATATTGTTTTATTGTATTGTTTTTGGTTACTCTATGAAATAAAAAGTATCTAATTTACATAGTTATTTAGTAGGTCTTCTCATACAACAATGCTTGTTTAACGTTGTGGTGTTTTTCGACAGTTGGGAGAGTAAGGATGGTGGGACACATGCTGTTATTTTAAAGGGTATTATGTTCATAACATGACACCATTGGTCATGTGATGATTTTCATTAATTCAATCAATTATATAGTTGTTGATTAAGTGAAAATGTGTACCTATTTGGGAAAATTATGCCAAAACATTTATATCTATTGGACCGTAGACCACCTAGAGAGAAGGGGAATCAGGGAGTCAAAAATTTTTCTTCACTAAATCTTGTTCCCACATTAGATAGAACAGGTTTAAACATGTTTTATGAAAATGTGTAGTAATTAAAATAGTCACATGCTGAAAGATATCACATCTTGATTTATATAGTCCACTTCTATCTCTAAGTCAAATGAGCATAAGTCAATAGGTTGCTAGTCATATGAAATTCAACTAATCATCACTAGATATGGATTACAATGGTTCTTGCACAATTTCATTGTCCCAAGAACACTAACATTAAAAATGTTCAGGGATATCCCACTGCTTCCCTCAAGTCACTTCCATTTACTCCACTGACTCACTTCTTGGGGAGATGTCTCACCTAGTTAATCGACTTGTAGGACGCCTCAACAGATTGACATGAAACATCATTGTCTCTACTTAGAACGAGATATTGATTGCATTGAAGTTATGAATTGATTCTCTTTTATATTAAATGTTTTCATTATAGGAAACTATTGAATTAATTAGAACTTATTCCTTATTTAATTTTTCTAGAATCTCAAACTACATTTATGATGTTTTCATTTTCTCAATTTCTCTCAGCTTTTGCGAACAGTCTCTAATATGCATACCATGCCAGCTCTGCCTAATTATTCTACTATGTGTACCTTGCATGCTGGGAATATTGAGCAAGCTCAGTGTACCACACCTACTCTATATACCTTATATGGTTTGTGTACCACACCTACTCTGTGTACCGTGCCTGCTCATCATTCCATGCCTACTCAGTATACATACCCTACTTGAAATACTTCCATTGCTCCACATACCCACTCTTCTCGGCATATCATTCCTGCTTTGGGCATTGATACTCCTCCACGTATCACAGCAGCTCTTCGCACCATGCCTTGTCCTCATACTACCTCTGTGTACCACCTCTATATAACTACATTGCATACTTCCTTCACGTACCTCCAGCACATACCGCCTTAGTGTACCACTCTACGTACCGCCTCTCTGTACGGCCTCTGCATACCACCTTGGGGTAATGTTTCATCCTTCTAAGGGGTCCTTATTCAAATTATAATAATTATTTCTTCTCCCTCATACCACATTTTCTTATGAAAAATCTCTTTAACATACTACTCCTTAAAATTTTGTGAATCATTTTGTCTTTCACATACCACTTCTTCTTTTGCAGAATCGCTCATGCGTACCACATTTAGACAAAGCTGAGTTCTTCCCCAATGATGATATTTCCCTATCAATATTTTTAATATAATAATCATATTAGCACCCCATATATTGAAAAATAAGTCATCAAATTTGAATAATATTTTATTAGTGAAATTATCAATGTGGGACAAACTTCATTGTATATTGAACTACAACCTTGTACTATAAGCCTCTACTGTGAACCACTACTATTTCCTATACCGTAGCAATCATAGAAACATTTAGATTGTTCCATGTGTACTCCATTCCATGTACTTCATCTCTTCCACCAAATATGAGACCTTTTTCACACCGCAACTCCTTATGTGGTGAACCATTTGCATCCCAAATACCGCACACCTTCACCAGGTACCATTGCTGCAACTGTTTTCGGTTCTGTACACAGTTCGGCATATCGTTTCCTCTTCAATGTGTGGTGATGGGAACCATTCCTGGGAACATGTTACAAAGTCTATGATCTATTTTATGTTGTAACACCCCATGCTTCCATGATATTTTATCCTTTGAATAATGCAGTAGTTTGCATTGAATGCATCATGGAGTTTTAACACTCAATGATCAATCAAACTAGATGTTATGAATAGTAATACTCGATTTTTGAAATTTCATAAATTTTCTCTTTGAAAACAGACTTCATTTTTGAATTCATAATATCTTAATTAGTATAGGGTTATTTTTTGGTATTTTTATTAAAAAATTAAATTAATGATGAATAGTGAAAAACACTATGTTATTGTTTAAAACTGACTTTTTATTTAATTAATTAATTATTCTGTTTTAATTTATTTTAGATTATAATAGATACATAATACCAATATATGTTCAATGAAATGCATTTGAGCCATTTTATCATATGTTTAGATATATAAAATTTTATTTAACTTTTTACCGTCTTTTACCCATAATCAAAAAGCATAAGAAAATGTGAATAAAACATAATTTTACTACTTAAGTGAGTCGAATTTCAAAAAACATAGAGACATGGTTGACATCAGTAAGTAAAATGTGGTTTAATAAGATGAAAATAATTTTTTTGTGAATAGTAACCTTTGACTTTAATATACCACTATTAATAGTAAATTGGGTAGTTATGTGGAAAATTGATATTATAATTACCCTAAAACATGTCCTAATTCTATTGGATAAGTGTAATTCGACCAAAAACAAACTTAGGAATAAAATTTGATCCTTTTTGGTCCACATGGATTAGATTAGGACATTTATTATTATTTTATTTAAAGAAGAGTTAAAAGATATAATTCAATGTTTAATAAATAACCATTTTTAATATAGGGTTAAACAGAATATAAATTCATTTATTAAAATTCATTATAAATCTAAAAATATTTCCTACATAATGGTATTTTATTTATAATTATTAAAAAATTATATAATTTAATTTATTTTTGACACAATGATGATGCAGTAATAAAGTTAGTAATGAAATATTAAAATAATTGATATTTTAAATATCCAAATAAATGTAAATTAAGTCTTATTTTAAATTCCACTAATTTTATAAGTAAATATTACATGTTAGTGTATAATAAATAAATATCATTCTAAGTGATAATGCTTTTACAGATTTCAAAAAATTAAATACTAAATCATGGTAAAATTGACATAATTGAGTTATGAAAACAAATATTATACTATTAATTGAAATTATATTTCTAAAAATCTATGGTTCGGACAAAAGACTTAGATAAGGTTGTATATATTAATATTGAACCACATGGGGTTCCCTTGGGTTGTTATTTTATGTTTAATAACCATATAATTTTAAAATATAAAAAGACATGGTAAATGTCAAACTATTTAATGAAGAGTTAAATATAATAGATAAGGTTAATATGGTGACCAAAACCAGTATAAACCCTATTGGTTGAGAGGTTTTTGAACCATACCTACATTAGAATAAAAAATAACTCATTTTGGGCCATTAGGAATAGAATAAGAATTTATTATAAAATAATATTTCATACTTTTCCAAAAGTGACCCTCACCTCTCTTATAAAAGGGTACTTCCTCTACTCTTTATTTCACACATCCAAATCAGTTTGTCTCGGACAACACCTGACAAAATATATTCTCAACTATACTCCCTTCAAACTATAGGCCTAAATTTGATCAAAATTCATGCCTATAGAGCCCTTTTGTTCAACAGAAAATGAAAATCCCAAAGAAGAGATAATAAATTCACCACCATCTTTCAAGTTATTTTCTTCTTACACATACCCTTTATTTATAGTTTCCATAACAAAATAATTTCTCCAATACATTCTACATACATTGATATTATTAGAAATATTGTACAACTATATTCTTTCTTCAATCCATCCTATAAATAAACAAGTCCTCAAATGTGTGTACGTACGGATTACTATCTCCACATCATGGTGTAAGTTGTTATTCAAGCACGTAATTATTTGGATGTGAATAATAATGAGTATAACTAATGTAAATAATAAGTATATTATGTTAATGATTCTGTATATATGATATACCATCCAATTACGTATGATTTCACCATTAATATATAGATATTGTCGCTCGTTCGTATGTACAGATTATCGTCTCTGTTGATGGGATGAGATTAATTCCCCATTGTAGTCATTCAAGAATAAATATCATTTTATGATTAAAAATTTTTTTATTAACATAATATCATTTTTTATTTGAATAAAATAAATCACATCCATAACAATCATGTCTTATAAAAGAAGTCATATAAAGGAAACAAATCAGTTAACACCTGAAACGATGACACTACTAAAATATTATTAACAAATAAATATTTTAAAATCATATATGATATTATATTTCTGTATATGATTCTTGTATATAATAATAACAATGATTTAACTATAATTTAGGATTTTAACAAACCCTCGACTAAGGAAAACTAAAAGGTAAGGTTTAATTCTACAATATCATTACTTATATGAGGTTGTTAATATATATGTATCTACTAAGACCTCTTTATCATCCACATCAGTGTTTTCTTAAAAATTTAATTCAAAACGTTTTTTCTATTTACTAGGATATTGGTGAAAGTAATTTATACCCTTATCCAACCACATATGTTTTTAAATGAATCTTTCCATTGTTTTCTAAAATGGGTACTTTATGACATTCTTGACAAAATTAAGGTAAGGATGCATTTTTTAACTTATACAGCGGATGGGGAAATTTTCCACTATTATGACATTGTTGAAGTTCCCATACAAGCTTATTAAAATATTTTCAAAATTAATGTTTTTTTAATTATATGACTTTAAAAATGATTTCAATATAGAAATATATATTTCTCTACCAAAATTATTGATTTTATCTATATCTATGTCCTTTTATGGATTTTGTGCTTTCATGAAGATGATTATTATGATAAAAATATTCCATATTGTATTGTAGGTTTTGTTATATTTTTGACTATGGATGTGTTATTTTTGCACCATTCATGGTTTATGGATAATGTATTGACAATTTTATACTTATTTTAAAACAATTGTTTATGTTCTGTTTAAACCTTCACATATGAGGAATGCATTTGACTTAGTAAGTGACAGGTCGAGCTCGCTATAACTCCTAATGCATCGGTAGGTCTCATGAGAAAAATTAGTGTCTTTGAACAATTCTTTGACAAAATATTATTTGCAGTCTTTGCACAAGGCCTAAACTAAGTGTTTATGAATTTTGGCATTATGCATTCTAACATTTTTAAATAGGCTATTGATTTTACATGTAATTATTTTACTAGTAGAATATCTATGTGAATAAGTAAATGCTATTATTTGATTTATATTTTCCATATTATGATGATGTTTAAGTTTAAAAGTATTTTATTTTAGATTCATACATTTCCTTAAATGTTTATGGTTATTCGAGAAGGTTTTAACTATATTGGTATTCTTACTGTGCATCTGAGATCACCCATTTCTATGTTTTATTTTTCCTAGGATGCGAACATGTATATTACAACTGACTTGCAGGGATAGTCTAAGGGATGAATATGGTCAATTGAGGCAATGTTGTTGTTGTTTTTCATTTTATAATGTAATTAAAAAACTTATTAATGTATATAGTACTTCAAAGGACACTAATATGATCGGTCATTCATGGTTTTGATCACTTATAATCAAGGTAATGTTATGTAATAATGCACCGACTCTGGGATACTATAGTCGAGGTGTTACTGTTGGTATCATAAGATGATTAGTATTAATATTGGAAACTTGATTTAGATAATATCTGATTAGAGGACATTATCCAAAGATAGACATTGAGGATTGGTATAGAAGAACATCCTATAATATAGGAAATGTAGATATTTTGTTTATTTTACAAGAAATATATGCCTCTTTAAATACGATCAGTTAGAGGCAGCTCTGGAATAGATGTGCCTAAGAGTGAAAACTCTAATAAGGAGTTTCGAGCTTGACTCGGTGTATCCTTGTACACAACAATGAGGTTTTCTCCACTCTTGTTTATGACACTGCTAGGGGATATAATTAGGATAATTCACATTCTCTTTACAAACCATAATAAGGATTTATGTGTATATACCTCATCAAATAAATTATTTTTTTTAGTATAATGGATTATATCAATAAATTGTTAAATTTATGTTAAGTGTTTTCATGTTTAGAATTTTGTATTGCGATTCATAAACATATCTAATTTAATCCATTGTTTAGAAATGGAGCCTAGTTGAAGGAATGAAGACTTTATTAACATACGTAATCCATGTAGTGATTTCCCTCCTACTGAATATAATTATAGTGGAGATAGAGCTACAACTGGTTTTGATCAGTTTATCACTATACTGGGATAACTCACTCCGTTTATGAATAATAACCTTACCCATATAGAGCACCCTGATCCACAATGCAGAGGATCAATGTTAGACCACATCACGGGGAAAAACCACAAACATTCAATGGGAGTACAAATTCATTAGTATCTGAGAAATTTATATGTTCCATAGAGAAAATATTGCATGATTTGTGGCGTAGAGAATGGGAAAAATTTGTAATGGAATATTATCAACTCACAAGAGATGTAGATAAATGGTGGTCATTAATACAAAACACATAAGAATATTAATAAGTATCGAACATTTAATAGAGGGAGTTTAATGTGATTTTCCTTAAATAATACTTTCTTAGGACATTTCATGAAGATATGGAAAGACAATTTCTGAGTCTTAGGGAAAAGGAGGTTGAGAATGTTGCCATGTATGAGGCTAACTTTACAAGGTTATCAAGGCATAAAACAGATTATATTCGTAATCTATGGAGTATTACTGATCGATTATTTGATTGGTTAAAACTATTTCACTGTCAAGCATTAGTCTAATAATCCCTCTCATCATATGATGATATTTTCTCAGCTTCTATCAAGATAGAAAAGGAATTCTCATTGTCTTATGACATCAAAGAAAAGAAAGAGAGTAAAGATGGGCTAATCACACTAGAAATGTAAATGAGGAGATGAAGGGAAAATTTAAATATCCATCCTATGGTAAATGTGGGAAGAATCATCCTGGTAATGGCCTAAAGGGAATTAGAGTCTTTTAAAAATGTGGTGAAAAAGGTCCCTAATCTTGTAAGAACCCGAACCACCTTTTCAGGTACGTTTTTCCCTTCATGGTCATTTTTGGGAAAAACATGAGTTTCTAGAAATTTGTGAAGTACATGCCAGGTACTCTGTGAGTACATGCAATATACTCCTTTTCCACATGAGAGTGTGTGTTGGTCGTGTCCAGACCACACACACGGTGTGTAGTAGTGATGTGGAGACCACTTAAAGAGGAGTACGGAAAAGATGAGTAAACGCTGTGTACTTCAGAAGTACACACCGTGTATTTTCTTATTTTTCATTAAACGGACCGCGGTCGCACCTGATCAACAAAACCTTATTCTTCTCTAGGTTCTTCGACCAAGATCATTCCGTACGGCTACAAATCTTCTCTAAGCATGTGAGCCTCCGTTCGATCTCAGAATTGACCGCAGTCATTTATGTTGGAAACATAGTGGTAAGCTCTCTCCTCTCCTAGAGTTTTGTTTCCCAATTCATAATCTTTCTCAAGTTGTCATAGGATGAGTGTTTTGTTCATTTTCATAGATCTAAGTAGTTCTATGTAGAATCATACCTTGTGGTTCTATTATATTTACCTCCTAGGATCGAGGTAGGTAGTTTGTTTCCTTACGTTGAATGTCTTTGTGTTTTGGGTGAAAAAGTGGTTGATACCCTTGTATCGAGTATCTCGGGTTAGAGTTTTGATTCTGTATTTTTATTTGCCTTGGATTGCATGTATGTATGAGGTTATTAGATTATTTAAAATTTCATATTATCATGTTTGAGGATCACCCCATGGGTGTTTTCCCCTGTTTGGTTTTTTATCACTGTTTGTCTTAGGATGCCCCTGAGGCATAACATGTTGTATTGTTTCCCTGCATTGATATAATTGATTGGATGTATTGCCTAATGTTTATATGATTTTTTTTCTTTTTATATATTATCCAAGTAGTTTTTGAGCTTACTTAGGATAATAACAGTCGATTACGCACGACTAAACTACTCAGGGCTGTGTGATACTGATGTGGTAGACTAAAGTGGGAATTGACGATTAGGGGTTCCCTAGAGAAACTGTTATAAATTAGTATCATTCACAAGACCTATGGTAATGGGAATTTGTGCTTCCATAGAGTTTCCTTAGTTACATATTGATATTATATTAGGAATTAGATGTATGTTCTTCTTTAGAGAGTCTATAGCTATCATTGCAAGACCGCATTGGAATTGATGGTGAGGGCTTCCCAGAGTGTTCGTGCCTTTGTAAGTTTACTTGACTAGAGTGGTCTGCCAGTGTGAGCCACCTAGATAGTCACCTTGAATGTTGTTTGGTTTGTTTTTATGAGTACACCAAACCAAATAACAAGCTTGTGTTTTGTACTGATTGATATTTAGGTAGTATGCTGAGATACATATTGTGTTACTTGCTATGCCTTGAGAATAAAAAGATGATTGATAGATTCCTTTGTTGTTAATTTAATGAGTGATTTAAATTAATAAATAAATGTGAATGGACATTGGTAGGATTGTTTAATCTAGTTTTTTTATGTTTCTCTAAGGCATTTATTTCCTTTACTTTTTCTATATTGCTCACTGACAATAGGGTACAGATCTTGTAGTGATTGCCTACTGGGATTAGCCTCACAACATGTTTGGGTCCTAATTTTCATCCCAAAGTGTTATATAGTTGTAGGTGTGGATAGGGATTGTGGCCCTTATACTTCATTTACATGATTACTGGTTGGTGCTGGAGAGAATATGACTGAGCCTAGGCTTGCAATGCTGCTGGAGTTGTTGTTTACTTTTAGTAAATTTTTCTCTGTTGAATTTTTGCACATTGTTTTGTTTGCTACTTTCTTTGGATACTAGTACCTTCTGCATAATTTTCATCATTATTATATTATACATTTCTTCTGCTGTTTAGTTTTAGTTGTTGTATGTTGTTTACTACTTCTGCTATTGACTGTTATTTCATTTCTTTGTAAACCATACCAAATAGTGGCATAGATTCCCTAATGACTCACCAAGGCCCTCTCTGCTAGTCAGAAGCCTCTGGCATTTGTGGAAACGCACATGAGGTCATGTGGTGAACCGGGTATAGGGCACCAGTTGGGTGGTTCCGGATTAGGGTCGTTACAAAGTGGTATCAAATGGGTTTCATTCCTTTTCTATTGACTTTCCTATTTAGCGACATTGGATAGGGATATTACGGAATAGGTAAATGGTAAATAGTTGTGCCTGGGAATTCTAGAACCCGTGTACAGGGATAAAGCACGATTACATCGAATATTTCATTTTTCATGATTTGAAATGTTACAGTTTAATTGATTTCACCATTGGGTGGTTCACTTGTTTTGTACTGTTACTGTTTATATGATTGTGGTTCTATTTTGTTGCAACCTGGTGAGATGAGGGTATTCCATCTCATACATTATATAGGCACATGTTAGAAAATCACATTTCATGAATTTTTCCATGCCGTCAAGGTTGCATTTGAAATTTCATGCTATTGTGTTAGAATTTGTGATAGAAGATGCATGATGTTGGGATAGCTTCTATGATAGAATACATGCTATGTTGATAGGGTATCGTTTGTTAAGAGCTTCTTTATCATGGATTCCATACTTTGGTCTTAGAGGTGATATGGGCCCTCGAGGATCGAAATTTGGTGGGTCGTGAGTTTGTTATACTTTGTTCTTGTTATATTCATGGTTATGATGACATGATATGATTCAAAAGAAGTATGGGCCCCCACATATTGGAATTTGGCACCTTAACACTGGTTTTTCTGTGTTTTCTGGGATCTGGTGCAGTTCATAGCTTACTGTCTGGAAAAACCCAGAATACATGGCGTGTAATTTATGAATACACGCCATGTATTATTTAGCCATGTCTCTGATCATGTGAGTAAGGACACAGGGTCCTAGAAAATATTATAGGAACACGCCGTATACTAGATTAGCACACCGTGTAGTCTTGAATAGGTATCTGGCCTTGTCACGAACAACACGGGCCGAGATTTTCCTTCAACTGCACTCTGTGTCCCTTGGAAATATGTCATTTATATTAGACCATGTAGTCATCCATGTATCCAACGACACGGGTTGGTGTTATCCCTTTGTGTACACGCCTTGTCCATATGGAACGCGTCGTGTAGTGTCGACAATGTATTATGATGTGTCTCTAACAACACGGGCCATGTATGGCATGTCATGTACACATCATTTCTCCTTTGACACGTCGTGTAGTAGTGGTCCGTGTTCCAGTCCGTGTGGAAAATGACATAGAGTGGGGAGAGATTGTTAGAAGCACACTGTGAAGTGGACAAGCACGCCTTGTAGTTTTCTACTGGGAAAATCCATGTTCATAGCCATGTAGGAGTGAACGAGAGGGAGAAAAGGGTTAGTACATGCCTTGTAGTTTAAGAACACATGTATCCATGTGGTTTACACAGCCATGTATGGCCAAGGTACACGCCTAGGGTAAATGTTTAAGAAACACGTTGTGTAGTAGTACTATACACCAGGTAGTCATGTTTTTACCAAATTTTAAGGGGTTTCCCTCCTGTTTTGTTTTACTATCTTATGTTGCAACTGTGTTCATTGTGAATGAAGGTGTGTTTTGATCTTTCAGACCTATGGCACCAAGACGTCCTCCCGTTGCACGTCAGGGTCCGGGCAGTGATCGTACGCCTAATACAATTTTTCAGGGACTACCAGTAGTTCCGCCTATCATTCTGGACATGGCACCTATAGTGATTCGAGACACTAGTGTCGATTCTCAGTTTAGAGAAGGTTTCATGAGATTCATGCAGACCATCCAGGGACCTCAGTAATCTTCCTTGACTATGGTAGAGTTGACACAGGTTTTTCAACAGCAGCAGCATCCCACATTCTTAGGGGATGGAGGACTGCAGGCTGTGGAGTCATGGCTAGAAGCCATGCAATCAATCTTCGAGCATCTTGAGACACCTCCGAAGAGGAGAGTTAATCTCGTTACTTATATTTTGAGATATTTCACAAAGAGATGGTGGGTTGTGGTTTCAAAGACAGGGCGCCAACATGATATGGCTTGGGATGAGCTTCAGTTTATGTTCTATGACTACTTCTACCTGGCGACACTGAGAGCTGATAGAGTCAGGGAGTTCATGAGCCTGAAATAGGGTACTCTCTCAGTTATGGAGTATTCCTCCCGATTCACTCAGTTACATCATTTTACTCCCATTCTAGGGAATGACGAGCTGTTTTTAGCAAGGAAGTTTTAGGAAGGCCTCATTCCGGACATCAGATCGCAGGTGAATGTATTTCAGTTGACTTCTATTACTCTCATAGTCACCCAGGGACTAATCATAGAATGAAAACTGAGGGATACTGGAGTTGTGATCCTGGGAGTTTCAGCATCCAGGGCTGATTCTTTTCAGGAAGACAGTATTAAGCTCCACCGAGAGTCTACATGAGGTGATCTGAGAAAGCGAGGTGTTCCTTCTGGTAGACGTGATATTTTTTCTGGAGCCCAAGTGGTTTGTTATCAGTGTTGAAGGAGTGGGTATATAAATCCTCAGTGCTTGAGAGACCTAGTAGAGAGCCGATCTTGCAGCAAGATGGGTCATCTGCAGCGTTTCTGCAAGGTTCCCCTTCCAGCAACTAGTGAAGGAGGATCAGTTTCAACTCCGCATACAGGAACAGGATTACCAATTCCACAGTATACTAGGGGATAGAGTTCTTCAGGTCGTTCAGGTAAGTGTAGAGGCCATGGATGTAGTGTTTAGGACCAGGGAGGAGTAGTACAAGGATCTCAGGCTGCTACGCAGGGCCATGGTACATTCCAGAAATTTGCTGTAGAGCAGATTCATCAAGAGTAGGATCCTGGACCTTCTGTAGTTCGAGGTATGAACTTAGTAGCCTCAGTTTTATTTTCAGATCTTTTTTATACTAGTACTTCTCATAGCTTTATTTCTTCTTGTGTCATGGAGAGCCTTGGTCTCTTTATCTTTTCATCTGCTGACATGTTGACTCAGGACAAGCCCTTGTGAATGAGGACATATAGTGTACATTAGTGCAAAGAATGACCTCTTGAGGTTGCAGGGAAAGGGTTTCATCCGACCATGTACTTCTCCGTGGGGTTCACCTGTCCTGTTTGAGAAGAAGGCAGATGACACCCTTCGAATATGTGTGGATGTTCGAAAGCTGAACCAATTAATAGTCAGGAACCAATATCCCTTGCAGAGGTTCAATGGCCTCTTTGATTAGCTTATAGGAGCCCGGGTGTTTTTCGACGATCGACTTAAGGTCCGGTTATCATTAGTTACGTGTTAGACCATCAGATAAACCACTTACAGCCTTCAAGAGTAGGTGTGGTCTATACGAGTATACAATCATGCAGTTTGGTCTGAAGAACGTGCCAACTCTTTTCATGGAGATGATGAACAAAGTTTTCCATCCTTACATGGATTCCTTTGTCATGATTTTTGTTGATGATATCTTGTTGTACTCTCATGCTTGACACGACCATGCAACCAATCTTGAGATCATTTTGAGTACACTAAGGGAGCATCAGTTATATGTTAAGATCTTAAAGTGCCATTTTTGGATGGATGACATTCACTTTCAGGGTAATGACATCTTATATACAGGTATATCAGTAGACCCAGAGAAGGTGAGAGTAGTAATTACCTGGGTGCCAACGAATAATGTCTTTGAATTATGAAGTTTCTTAGGGCTGGCTGGTTACTACAGGTGGTTTATACAGGACATATCATGCTTAGAAGCGCCATTGACGGGCTTTACTAAGAAGGGGGTGATGTTTTCATGGTCATAAGCCTGTGATTTATCCATCCAGGAGCTATGGGGGAGATTGACTTCAGCACCTATTCTAGTTTTTCCAGATTCAGGCAAGAGTTGCACAGTTTTCTGTGATGCATCTGGCATCAGGCTTGGAGTTTCATTTATGTAGGAGGATCATGTTGTTGCATTCAGATCTTGGTAGTCGAGGCCACATGAGAGGAACTATCCTACGCACAATGTGGAGTTGGTTTCTGTTGTTCATGATTTGCGTGGTTGGAGGTATTATCTTATGGGAGAGCATTTTGTGGTGTATACTAACCAACAGAGCATCATGTACATCTTCAGACAGCGTGAATTGAATCTGAGAAAGTGGAGGTGGGTTGACTACCTACAGTCTTTTGATTTCAAGCTTTCCTATACGCCTTGGAAAGGCAATGCAGTGGATGATGCACTAAGCAGGAGGACTCAGATACATGCATTTCAGGAGGCCAGTAGTGAGTGGAAACTTATTGATCTTTTCTCTGAGATGCATTTGGAGGTGCATGACAGACAGGGGTAGACATTCCTATCTTCTGTATCTATTACCTCTACACTAATTGACCGAGTTCTAATAATGTAGGTAGTAGATTCTAAAGCCTAGACCTATGGGAAAGTGTGTCAGGAGAGGACCCTATTCTCGGATGGATAGTTTGTGAGGATGAGATCTTGCATTTCTATGGACTCGTATGGGTGCCAGTAGATATACACGAGGAGCTGATGAGAGAGTTTCATTCCTCAGTTTGGGCAGTTCATCCTGGAGTCACCAAGACGTATCATGATCTACACCACCAGTACTGGTGGCCATGTATGAAGATTGATGTGGCTCGTTTTGTTATGAGGTGTTCCAACTGTCAGTAGGTGAAGGCAAAACAACAACGACCAGTAGGGCATTTACAGCAGTTACCAATTCTCGAGTGGCAGTGGAATGATGTCACGATGGACTTCGTGATAGGATTTTTGATATCTTCAAAATGGAACGACACGATATGCGTTGTTGTTGACAGGATCACGTAGTTTGCTCACTTCTTGCTGATAAAGGAGACCTTCAGTGTCGATGAGCATAGACGGTTGTACATCTGTGAGATTCCCTGCATGCATGGGGTTCCGAGTACTATCATTTCTCATAGGGATGCCAACTTTACGTCGCATTTCTAGCAGGGGCTACAAAGGGCCTTGGGTATACAGGTACTTTTGAGTATAGCATACCATCCCCAGACAGATGGCCAGTCAGAGTGCATGATTCATGTTCTTGAGGATATGCTCCGAGCATGCATTATATACATTGGCAGTTTGAAAGAGCGTTGTCGTGGGCTCCCTCAAACGATTAGTGTAATTTGGGGTACTTAGGTGCAGCAGAGTGGCTGACCAAGGTCGTCTTTCAAAGGAGGAAGTGAATTAAAACAACTTTTCAGAGGTATTCTAGAAACAAAATAAAAGGGAATACAAACACTACTTGAATGTATGGGGGTGGTTGTTTATAGTTTATAAATCTAGAAGAAGTTTGCTGGAAAAAGATTTCATTTTTTTTGTTTTTAATTTTGAAATGAAGTTTCGATTAGAATGACACAACAAAAAGATGTTTATTTAGACAATATTTAAAAGACGTAATCGATCTAACTCTACCTCTTCAATCATTTATTAATCATTATAATTTAAATTAATATTCACTTAATTATGATCCCTTAATTTGTTAAAGCACGAACCCTACGAGAATTAACTTTACCACGAAGATTGAAGTGAATTTAACCTTAGGCTAACTTCGGAACATGCAATCGCAACACCATGCTTTGATTGATGTTCTAAAATTAGCTTATGGTCAGTGGTAAATTAAGTAACATAACCACTTTGGAGATGAGGATTAATTGAGTTTAGGGATTATATTTGAACTCTACAAATTGATCCCGTGTGGTTTTGAGTTACCGGTTAAGGTTGCGCTCTCACAGTTCACACAATTCCCGACCTCACGTGTTTTGTGTTAACTATTAAATTGCTTGCTTAGTTTCATTTAAATTAAAAACACAATTAATAGATCATAATATTTGAATTACAGTATCTCATTGATTCAAAAGAAATGAATGAAGAAGGATAGAGGTCGATCGATTACTAAAAAGAACTACTCTTCCATGGGTGGTGTAGTCATCGTGGAGACGTTTTGCATAAGCAACGGATTGAAAGGGTAGAACCCAATATTGTCTCCACTATTGATTCCTACCTAATTAAGAAGATTAATATAAGAAGAAGAGGGATGAACACAAAATATTATTTGAAGAAAAATTCAAGAAACAAACATGAAAGAAAAGAAATACAAAGAAGAGGTGAGAGAGGAGAGCCTTTTTGGAAGAGAGGTTTTCAAAAAGGATTACTTCTTCCAAGCACTGTGAGGGGCTCCCAAGGGACACCCTTTCGGACACACCTTCCCAAAGCCTCGACCAGCCCTCTCAAAGAGTTAAAAAACCCTTTAAATAGAGTTTGTGAGGGCTAGGGATACATAACTTTTTAAGTGTGAAATGAAAAACTCGGCCAAATATTTTAGTCCAACTTGCACCTCCCATTTGACCTCCAAAACAAGTGAAATGACCGGCCTTCCAGAAGGATGGTTTGTGAAAAATCATTTCCCCGAGCTTTCCTCAAAATATGGGCTCAATCTAAGCCCGTATGTAGACGATATGGCCCACATACAGAACCCATGTCTATTCTGCCGACTCCAGCCCACCATTGGATTAATTGATCATTTACTCCTTCCAAATGCACTCTTTAGCTCTAGTGTCCTTAATGAGAGTTGTATAAAATGACGTTAGAAACACCGTTACAAAATTTCAAATTCAAATAGTAAATATAATAATATGTATCTTCGAAATACTACAATGCACTATTAAGGGTAAAACTGGAATTTTCACCAAATTTTCAAATGAATGATCAAATCCCAAATATTTTATAAATAAACATATTTAACACAATGTGAGGAAATTATTTCATTTATTATCAATAAAATAGTCAATAAAATAGTGTTTTATCAACTCCCCCACACTTACCCTTTTGCACACCTGGGCAAAACCTCATATCAAGTAATCATCAATATCAAATCAAAACGAATTTTAAAACACATATCCTTAAGATCAATAAATTTAACACCAAGAATAAAAAGATATCATGTCTCATTAAAAACCTTATTTCAAGTTCTCCATTTATATCATTCAATATATTTCCACTTCATTTATCCACCCATGCACAAAACAATTACCTCGCTTGAATTTTCTCTCATCACTCAAATATCAATTTTTTTTGCAATGTCTTTCTCATCCAAACTCATACAAGGGTCACCATAGGCTTGATAGATTCCTACATCGCTACCCGATGTGAGTCAAGGACATATGTTTATCATGAGGACTTTTCAGGGTTGTTCTGTGGCTTTCGGTTGGTAGGATTAAGATGTGAAAAACTCTGAGGCTGAATGAGGAGGGCTTGACTCTTTTGAAGCAAAATTGTATTAATCTAATTTTCACTTAAATATGGTCTTCTCTTCAATCCCCATAGTATCAATTCAGCTCCATCATCATGAAAAGTCATTAAAGGTTTACACCATTCATCATTTCAGCATAAAAAATGTCAACCTTCTCAAACATGATTTTATTGAAAGCTCCAGATGGGCACAACTTTCCACCTCAATTAGAAGCACAAGAAAAGGCACAGCTTCACTTGTCATGAAAGCTCCAGAAAAGGCACAACATTCAATATAATGACTTCTTTAGCAGCAAACACATCTCTTCAGAATTTAATTTTCCACCCAAAGTATCACATAATGTGGTGGCACAACACAAGACAGCTCCCCCCACACTTAAGCTCAACTAGATTATGCAATTTCACTTCAAGAGTTGGTTGGATAGGGAAAATTGGCTTGTAATGTGGCTTAACCTAACAGGTTGTGCATGGCTTCTTAAGGGCTAAAAGGATTAAATATTCAAGGTAGGCCATTATAAAAAAGGATTCTTTGAAATAGGGGTTTTAATACCAAACAAATGCCTCAATCATTTAAACACAAGTACCTCAAACCCTCAAGTTTTGACAGGAATAGATCAAATTCTGGTTAAATCAAGTATGGTTTGGTTCTCTCAAGAAGTGAGGTGAAGGTAAAGAATATGAAAATAATGGTTTAGAAGCCTCACAGGAAAGTGATTTCAAATATAAAGACATTGAGATTGGCATGGGATTCAAAATTCAGCATACTTTTCATGAAATTACTAAATATTTGAACTTGAAACAAAGTCATTTCAGCATTCATTTAAGCTTAGTTTCAAGGGGTAAATTGTTTCACTTATTGATAAGGATTTAAAAATGGTGATGAGAATCATTTCAGCTCAAAAGTTTCAAAAACACACAGAAAATTGTAAAATAAACACACAAATTTTGAAAAACATTCATTTTTTTTGTGAACAGGAAAGCAATTGAAATTACTAAACTAAAAGGTTCCCTACCCCACACTTAAAATTTTTCATTGTCCTCAATGTGAACCTATGAGATGATATATGCACATGAAATGCATAATTTTTAAATAGGACAAATAATATAAAAGTGAAAGGGTTAGGAACAGCCTGATGTGATCAAGTGATGATGGGGTCATGCAGTGTGATAAAATCCACTGCATCAGTAGGATGTCCCTCAATGTATCTCTTCAAACGTTGCCCATTGACTGTAAAGCTCATTCCAGTGTCCTCTTGTGTGATCCCTACTGTACCATAAGGAAAAACATTAGACACAATATAAGGACCTAACCATCTGGAACGCAACTTACCAGGCATCAACTTCAGTCGTGAACTATAGAGAAGGACTTTCTCTCCAACATGAAACTCCCTTTGTTGGATCATTTTTTCATGATCTTCTTTTGATCTTTCCTTGTAGAGCCTTGAGTTCTCATATGATGACAGTCGAATCTCCTCAATCTCTTGAATTTGCAACGTCCTTTGAATTCCAGCTTGGGCCAAATCCATGTTACATTTCTTTATAGCCCAATATGCCCGATGCTCGACTTCCACGGGGAGATGACATGCTTTCCCAAAAACAATCCGAAATGGGGACATACCAATGGGGGTCTTGTATGATGTCCTATAAGCCCACAATGCATCATTCAAGCGCCTGCTCCAATCCTTCCTATTTGGCTGCACGGTTTTCTCCAAGATTTTTTTCAACTCACGATTTGAAACCTCAGCCTGGCCATTTGTTTATGGGTGGTATGGTGTTGATGTTTTGTGTGTCACCCCATACTTTCGAAGGAGGGAAGCAAAATTCCTATTGCAAAAGTGTGTCCCTTGGTCACTGATGATGGCCTTTGGTACTCCAAACCTGCAAAAAATCTGTGCTTTGACAAAGTCCACAACAACATGAGAATCGTCATTCCTGGTGGCCTTTTCCTCCACCCATTTACTCACATAATAAACAGCAACCATAATATACAAAAATCCAAATGAACTAGGAAAAGGAACCATATTGTCGATGCCCCATACATCAAAAATCTCACAAAATAGTATGGGTTGTTGGGGCATCTCATGTCTCCTAGAAATGTTCCCAGTGTGTTGGCAATGAGAGCATGACTTACAAAACAAATGGGCATCATGGAACAAGCTAGGCCAATATAATCCAGAGTCTAAAACCTTCCTAGCTGTCTGTTGGGGTCCAAAGTGTCCACCACATGCAAGTGTATGACAGAATTGCAAAACAGACTCAAACTCATGATCAGGAATACGCCTCTTAATAACTTGGTCACTACACATGCTCCAGAGGTAAGGATCTTCCCACACATAAAACCTAGACTCACTTTTTAATTTTTGGACCTGATGTTTCTTTAAATTAGCAAGGATTTCAGAAGCAACAAGGTAGTTAACTAGATCAGCATACCAAGGATGCATACCTGAGATGGTATAGAGATGCTCATTAGGGAAAGTGTCCTGAAGTGGTACCTGATCCAAGGTGTCATCCTCTAGTGTGTGAGTAAGCCTACTCATGTGGTCCGCCACCATGTTTTATGACCCCTTTTTATCCTTTATCTCGATGTCAAACTCTTGAAGAAGGAGCATCCAATGGATAAGTCGTGGCTTTGCATCTGGCTTCTTTAAGAGGTACCTCAAAGCTGCATGGTCAGAAAAAACCACTACATTAGAGCCCAATAAATATGAACGGAATTTATCTAAAGCAAATATGACAGCAAGAAACTCCTTTTCTGTGGTAGTGTAGTTTGATTGGGCTGAATCTAGCGTCCTCGATGCATAGCCGATCACATGTGAACGTCCCTCCACCCTCTGAGATAAGACAGCTCCAACCGCGAAGTTGGAGGCGTCACACATAAGCTCAAATGGAAGGTCCCACTGTGGGGGCTGTATGATTGGTGGAGTGGTCAGACACTTCTTCAGCTCATCAAATGATACCCTGCATGAATCATCAAAATTGAAGTCAATATCTTTTTGAAGCAATCGAGATAAGGGTAGAGCGATCTAACTAAAATCTCTGATGAAGCGTCGATAAAATCCAGCATGCCCAAGGAATGATCTATCATCACGCACACATGTAGGATATGGGAGGGATGAAATAATGTCTACCTTATATTTATCAACTTCAATTCCATGTTGTGAGACTATATGACCTAAGACAATTCCCATTTCGACCATGAAATGACATTTTTAAAAAATTTAGACCAGATTCTTCTCAATACAACGATGCAACACATCACCCAAACTAGAGAGACATTAATCAAATGAGGACCCATAAACTGTAAAATAATCCATAAATACCTCCATACAGGTCTCAATGAAATTTGAGAAAATACTCACCATGCATCTCTGGACGGTACCTGGGGCATTACAAAGTCCAAATGGCATCCTTCGGTAAGAAAAGGTACTGAATGGGCAGGTGAATGTTGTCTCCTCCTGGTCCTCTACTGCAATGTGAACCTGAAAATAGCCAGAAAATCCATCCATGAAACAATAATGTGTCTTCCCAGCTATTCTCTCAAGCATCTGGTCAATGAATGGAAGTGGGAAATGGTCCTTACGAGTGGATTGATTTAGTTTCCTATAATCGATACACACTCGCCAACTATTTTGTACTCTCACATGAACTAACTCATCATTTTCATTTTTTATAACAGTGAAACCAGTTTTCTTTGGTACAACCTGAACAGGGCTAACCCATTGTGAGTCAGAAATAGGGTAAATGATACCCTCCTCAAGAAATTTTTTAACTTCTTTCATAACAACTTCTAGGAGGGTGGGATTAAGTCTCCTTTGTGGCTGTCTCACCGGTTTAGCCCCATCCTCCAATAGAATCCTATGCATACAAATGGATGGGATAATACCTGATATGTCTTCCAATGTCCAACCAATTTCCCTAATGTTATCTCTCAAAAGAAAGAGAGATTATTAGCAATTATGACAGGTAATCTATCACCACTGAGCAAATATGCATATTTGATATTTGGGGGCAATGGCTTGAGTTCCAATTTAGGTGGGTGATGTATGGATGGAGAAATTGATGCAACAGACATATCTGCACAATGAACATCAGTATCAGAATAAAAATCATCACAATCAGAGAATAAAGCACCAAATCCATCAGCATACTCAATAGCCATGTCATAATCAGAGTTCACATGATCAAAATCAGAATATGATTCCATTTCAAAATCAAATCTTAGAGAGTATTGTTCCTTAAAAATGGTTGTAGAAGTATTCTTAGACATCAAACTAGAACCAATAATCATAATCACCCTAAGCATAGGGCAATCCAATTCCATGATGTTTTTACTTGGTGGTTCAAAATGGGAGATAACAAAGGCGGAATGGTCCTCTGAGGGGTACTTCATGGAATCCATAACATTAAATATCACAACTTCATCTCCAAAATCCATGGAAAGTGAACCCTCATTGACATTTATGATAGTTTTTTCTGTTTTGAGGAAGGGTCTACCTAATATAATGGGGGCATGAGAACTTACCTGATCATCCTCCATGTTAAGAACATAGAAGTCTGCTGGAAAGATCATGTCTCTTACCCGAACAAGTACATCCTCAAGAACTCCCGCTGGATATGTCGTAGCTCTATTCGCCAATTGCACCACTACTCTTGTTGGCTTCAACTCACCAACCTGTAAGGAAGAGAATACAGAGTGAGGCATCAAATTTATTGAAGCTCTTAAATCACAAAGAGCATCAGAGAAGTGCAACTCCCCTATGGTACATGGGATGGTGAATGTCTCAGGATCCTTTCACTTTGTTGGAATTGCTAGAGTTGGTGTAATGAGTGCCGAGACATTCCTTACAAGGTTGATCCTCTCATTCCCCTTAATCCCTCTTCGATTGGTGCAGAGTTCTTTTAAGAATTTGGCATACCTTGGGATTTGCTTAATGGCTTCAAGTAGAGGAATGTTGATCTCCACACGCTTGAATGTGTCCAAAACCTCCTTTTGCATTGCTTCTTCAGCCATCTTCTTGGTTTGAACAACCCTGTTTGGAAAAGGAAGAGGTTTAGAAGGAACATCATCAATATTTTTCATACCTTTATCTTTCTCCTTGGATTGCTCATCAGTTGGTATGGAATGCGGCTTCTCTGAATTTGAGGTGAATCCTGGTGGAATGGTAGGTGTAGATGTATTGTTCATTTTCTTCCCACTTCTCAATGTGATGGAACTAACATTCCCCTTTGGATTTGGAGTGGGTTGGGAAGGTAGATTTCCGGAATTCTTACTTACAAGTTCATGGAGGGCGGTGGCAATCTTGCTAATTTGAGTCTTTAACTCCCTCAGCTCTGAACTTTGACTCTTCATCTCATTATGTTGATTAAGAACAATTTTCTTCAAAAGATCATCAGTATTAGAATCTACCATTGGTGGGTGATTCCCTTGTTGTTGGCTTGTTGATGCTTGGGCTTCAAATCTCCTTTGAGGTTGTTGGAAACACTGCTGGTAAGGCGGAGGCTGCTGGAAGTTTGGTTGAAAAGGGGGCCTTTATTGTTGTCCAGAGCCATACCTCATGTCTGGTTGATCTTTCCACCCTTGGTTGTATGTTGGAGCAAATGAATCAAACTTATTTAGGGGATATGGTTGTTGTTGCTGCTGAAATGGTCTCCCTGGGAACACTGCTGCACAATATTCTATCTCTTGTAGTTGTGGGCAACAGTCAGTTGGGTGGCTTGTCTAAGTGCAAATTCCACATGGCCATGAAGGAGGGGGTAGAGATGTCTTTCGTGCCAAAGCAATTTGCCTCACCATAGTGGTCAATTCTTCCAACTAGTATCAATCAAATGACTTTCAAGACAAAAAGGACTTACCTGATGTACTCCCCTGACATGTGGTGTACCTCTATCACCAAATTGTTGGGAGTTTTGGGCCATCTTGTCGATCAACGCACGTGCAGCTACTGGTGTCTTGTCCACCAATGCTCCTCCAGCCGCAGCATCCACCATGCTTCTCTCCATAGGTGTGAGTCCTTCATAGAAGTACTGGATAAGTAATTGCTCACTGATTTGGTGATGTGGGCAGCTTGCACACAACTTCTTGAATCGCTCCCAGTACTCATACATTGACTCCCCTTGGGCTTGCTTGATCCCTAATATCTCCTTTCGAATTTATGTTGTCCTTGATGCTAGAAAAACTCTTTGCATGAAAAGACGTTTCAAATCATTCCAACATGTTACATCTTCAGGTTGCAAATAATACATCCAATCTTTTGCAGCTCCATCAAGTGAGAATGGGAATGCTCTTAATTTAATTTGATCTTCAGAAACATTTCTTGGTTTCAAAGTTGAGAAAACCACATTAAATTCCTCAAGGTGTTTGTTCGGATCCTCACCAGATAAGCCATGAAACATTGGAAGAAGGTGAATTAATCCAGATTTCAATTCAAAGTCCGATTCGGGATTTGGGTATGCAATACAATTTGGTTGATAGTTAATATCAGGTGCAGCCAATTCTCGAATGGATCTATTAAGTTCATTTCCATTGTTTTCAGCCATTGGTTCCTCTTTTATGTTTGAATTTTAATAGCTTCCAGTTTCAATGTTTCCAGAAGAGAGGAATTCACCAACTGGTTGAATATTTAAACTTCCCATAGACTGAGAATTTATGATTCGAGCCCTAAGGCTACGTTCAATCTCAGGGTCAAGATCTAAGAGATCTTTGGGATTAGTTCGTGTCATAGATCAAATAAAAATTAAAAGAAAGAAAGTGGACCATAGTAAAAAAAAATGAGATGTTTGAGTTGATGGTCCAAAAAGAAGTAGAAGAAAATAAAAGAAGAAGAAGAAAAATCAGATTGGGTAAAGAAGGAAGAAAGAAGAGAGGAAGAGAATAAAATGTAAAATAAAATAAATACCTCTAATTGGTTGAAATAATTACATTCCTCCCCGGAAATGATGCCAATTTGAAAGAGCGCTGTCGTGGCTGCCCTCAAATGATTAGTGTAATTTGGGGTACTTAGGTGCAGCAGAGTGGCTGACCAAGGTCGTCTCTCAAAGGAGGAAGTGAATTAAAACAACTTTTCAGAGGTATTCTAGAAACAAAATAAAAGGGAATAAAACACTACTTGAATGTATGGGGGTGGTTGTTTATAGTTTATAAATCTAGTAGAAGTTTGCTGGAAGAAGATTTCATTTGTTTTTGTTTTTAATTTTGAAATGAAGTTTTGATTAGAATGACAAAACAAAAAGAAGTTTGTTTAGACAATATTTAAAAGACGTAATCGATCTAACTCTACCTCGTCAATCATTTATTAATCATTATCATTTAAATTAATATTCACTTAATTATGATCCCTTAATTTGTTAAATCCCGAACCCTACGAGAATTAACTTTACCACGAAGATTGAAGTGAATTTAACCTTAGACTAACTTCAGAACATGCAATCGCAACACCCTTCTTTGATTGATGTTCTAAAATTAGCTTATGGTTAGTGGTAAATTAAGGCACATAACCACTCTGGATATGAGGATTAATTGAGTTTAGCGATTATATTTGAACTCTACAAATTGATCCTGTGTGGTTTTGAATTACCGGTTAAGGTTGCGCTCTCACAGTTCACACAATTCCCGACCTCACGTGTTTTGTGTTAACTATTCAATTGCTTGCTTAGTTTCATTTAAATTTAAAACTCAATTAATATATCATAATATGTGAATTACAGTATCTCATTGATTCAAAATAAATGAATGAAGAAGGATATAGGTCGATCGATTACTAAAAAGAACTACTCTTCCATGGGTGGTGTAGTCATCGTGGAGACGTTTTGCATAAGCAACAGATTGAAAGGGTGGAACCCAATCTTGTCTCCACTCTTGATTCCAACCCAATTAAATAAGATTAAGATAAGAGGAATAGGGATGAACACATAATATTATTTGAAGAAAAATTTAAGAAACAAACATGAAAGAAAAGAAATACAAAGAAGAGGTGAGAGAGGAGAGCCTTTTTGGAAGAGAGGTTTTCATAAAGGCTTACTTCTTCAAGAGTTGTGAGGGGCTCCCAAGAGACACCCTTTCGGACACACCTTCCCAAATCCACGACCAGCCCTCTCAAAGAGTTAAAACCCCCTTTAAATAGAGTTTTTGAGGGCTAGGGATACATAACTCTTTAAGTGTGAAATGAAAAACTAGGACAAATATTTTAGTCCATCTTGAACCTCCCATTTGGCCTCCAAAACGCGTTAATTGACCGGACTTCCAGAAGGATGATTTGTTCCAAATCATGTCCCTGAGCTTTTCTCAAAATATGGGCTCAATACAAGCCCGTATGTTGACGATATGACCCACATACGAAACCCATTTCCATTCTGCCGAGTCCAGCCCACCATTGGATTAATTGATTATTTACTCCATCCAAATGCACTCTTTAGCTCTAGTGTCCTGAATGAAAGTTGTATAAAATGACGTTAGGAACACTGTTACAAAATTATAAATTCAAATAATAAATATAAAAATATTTATTTTCGAAATACTACAATGCACTATTAAGGGTAAAACTGGAATTTTCACCAAATTTTCAAATGAATGATCAAATCCAAAATATTTTATAAATAAACATATTTAACACAATGTGAGGAAATTATTTAATTTATTATCAATAAAATATTCAATAAAATAGTGTTTTATCACGGTTCTTGGGAGAAGAATATTCCTCTTGTGGAATTTTCCTATAACAATAGTTTTCATGAGATTTCTTATATGGAAACTTATGATGCTTTATACAGAAGGCCATACCGATCACCTTTTTGCTGGAAGGAGGTAGGAGAGGCAGGTTTTCTAGGACCTTATCTTGTTTAGGAGACCTCAGAGCAGATAGAGTTGATAAGAAGGAGGATGGCTATAGAAAATTCTTGACAGATGTCTTAGGCTGATCAGCGGAGATGGCCTTTGGAGTTCAAGGTCGGGAATCGAGTTTTCTTACATGTTACCTCGATGTTGGGACACAAGATGATTAGTAGAAATGGTATGCTTTCACCGAGATACATCGGGTTGTTTGAGGTTCTAGAGAGATTTGGGCCAGTTTCATATAGGTTGCAGTTACCTCATACATATCAGGCTATGCATGGACTCTTCTATGTTTCTCATCTTCGAGGAAATTTTTGAGACCCGTCTAAAATTTTTCGACCTGAGGAGGTTGAGCTGGAGCAGGATGCATCGTTCGAGGAGCATCACATCAGGATTGTTGATGGTAATCCAAAGGTACTTCGTGGCCGGACTGTTCCTCTGGGATGGGTGCTATGGCAGCATGACCATGTGTAGGACGAGACATGTGAGAGGGAGGTCGGTATGCCATCCCAGTGGCCAGAGTTGTTCGAGGATTCTTTATCACTACCTTGTTAGGGAAATTCAGGGAAGAATTCCTTTAAGGGGTGAAGTTTATAAGAACCCATACCATCTTTTCAATTATGTTTTTCCCTTCCTGAACGATTTTGGGAAAATTAAAAGTTTCTAGAAATTTTTAAAGTATACACCATGTACTTTGTGAGTACACACCATGTACCCCTTTTCCACTCAAGACTATGTGTTGGCCGTGTCCGGACCACACATACAGTGTGTAGGAGTGATGTGGAGGCCGCTTAAAGTGGAGTACGGAAAAGCTGAGTATGCACCGTGTACCTCAGAAGTACATGCCGTGTATTTTATTTTTTTCATTAAATGGAACAGGGTTGCACCCCATTGACAAAACCATCTTATTCTCCAGGTTCTTCGACCAAGATCATTCTGTATGGCTGAGGATCTTATCTGAGCCTCCGAGACTCCATTCGTTCTCCCAATCAACTTTTTTCGATTGTGTTGGAACCGCAACGGTACGCTCTCTATTATCCTAGACCTTTGATTCCTAATTCCTCTTCTTTATCAAGTTATCGAGGGATGAGAGTTTTCTTTTTTTGTAGATCTACATCATTATATGGAGAATAAAGCCTCATGATTCAAGTATATCGATCTCATAGGATTGAGGTAGGTGGTTTGTTGCACCACATTGAATGTCTTTCAGTTTTTCGTCCAAAAGTGTCGGATACCCCTGTATCGGGTATCTTGGGTTAGGGTTTTGATTTTGTATCGTTATCTGTCTTAGATTGAATGTATGATTGAGGTTATTAGATGATTGATAATTTCTTCTTAGCCTATTTGAGGATTAACCCATGGGTTTTTTCCCCTATTTGGTTGTTTATCGTTGTTTGGATTAGGTTTCCCGTGAGGCATATCATGTTGCATTGTTTACCTACCTTGATATAATTGATTGCATGTATTTATTGCTGTTTATATACTTTTGATGATTTTTAGCTATTATAAAAGTTGTTTGTTGAGCATACATAGGCTGGTAACAGTCGATTATGCATGACTAAACTGCTCAGGGCTGTGTGAACCTGGTGCGGTAGACTAAAGGGGGAATTGACGATTATGGCTTCCCTATAGAGTCTTTTATAAATTACTATCAATCACAGAACCTATGAGAATGGGACTTTGTTCTTCCTTAGAGCGTCCTTAGTTACTTACTGAGACTATAGGGGGAATTAGACATAATTCTTTCCTCAAAGATTCTACATCTATCGTTGCAAGACCGTTGGGGAATTGACTGTGAGAGCTTCCTAGAGTGTTTGTACCTTTGTATGTTTATTTAACTAGAGGGGTCTTCCAGTTTGAGCCCCCCAGAGAGTCACCTTGAATATTTCTTGGTTGGTTGGGATGATTCCACCATGCCAAAAAACAATCTTGAGCTTTGTACTGGTTGTTGTTTAGGTTGTCTGTTGTGATACCTATTGTGTTACACGCTATGCCTTGAGAATATAGTGCTGCTTGCTAGATTCCTTAGTTATTAATTTAATGAGTGAATTAAATTTATAAATAAATGTGAATGGATATTTGTAGGATTTTTTACTCTAGTTTACTTATATTTTTTTTGAATTTATTTATTTTACTTTTTCTATATTGCTCACTGACAATGGGGCACAGATCTTGGGGTGATTGCCTACTGGGATTAGTCTCAAACCCTATTTGGGTTCTCATTTTCGGTCCAAATAGGTTATATGGTTGTAGTTGTAGATAGGGATTGAGGCACTTCTACTTTAGGTACATGATTTTAGGTTCAAGCTGGAGAGCATAGGACCGAGCCAAGCCTTGCGATGCTGTTGGAGTTACTTTTTACTTTTAGTACATTTTTCGTAGTTGTATTTCAGCATGTTGTTGTGTATGCTACTTTCTTTAGATACTTGTACCTACTGCATCATTTTCATCGTTATTATATTACACATTTCTTCCGATGTTTAGTTTTAGTTTTTGTATGTTGTTTAATACTTCCTCTATTGACTATTATTTCCTTTCTTTGTATACCTTACCAAATGAGGGCATAGTTTCTCTAATGACGCACCAAGGCCCTTGCTGGTAGTCTGTAGCCTCTGGCGTTTGGGGAAATACACTTGAGGTCATGTGGCAAACCAGGTATGGGGCACCAGTTGAGTGGCTCCAAATTTAGTTCGTTAAAAAGCTCATCATTGCAAGGGAATGAAAGTTGATGTCAAAGATTAATCCTACAATTGTCGAGAAAGGGTCATTATGAAAATGAATGTACAATACACCATGGGAACTTACCTTAGAAAAGACCAAGAGATCATGGAAAATATTATGCGATCATTACTACCGAGGTTGAACCTCTAAAAGACATGGTGGAAGGTAATTTAATTGTTTCCTTATGTTTACCCATGTTTTTTTTATTCTAGAACACATCATTGGTTCATATATTCCTAGTTTTTTAAGAAAAATAGATATTTTCAATTTTTCATAACAATGGAGTTGTCAGTTCTAACTCCTAATGGAAGTATCATCGCAACAATTTTATTGTGAATCATTTCCCATTATGGCATATAAATGTTATTTATCTGCTGCTCTTATCATCAAATCCATGATTGAAATTGATATAATGCTCATAATATATTGTCTTTTAGACAATGATGCGAAAATTCATTGTAATAAGAAGGATGGTACAATTTTCGATGATGATAAGGGGTACCTTATCTTTAGAGAAGAAATGTCACCACCTGATTCTTATCTAGAACCCCCCATAGTAGCTCTACAAAATAGTATTAATGGGGTGGAAGAGAATTAAATAATTATGGGTGAGGAAAAAGAATATTCGAATAGGGGACATAATAATTGTGCAAGAATATATTGATGTGTTTCCAGGGGATTTACCTCGACATCCTTCAGAATGAGAAATTGAGTTTTCCATTTATTTAATTCATGGTTCAAGTCCCATATCGACAAACCCTTATAGAATGGAAACTACAGAATTAGTTGAAATAAAGAAAAAAGTAGAGGAATTGAGTAATAGGGTATTCTCACTAGTGTTTCTCTATGGGGATCCCCATTCATTTTTGTTAAGTAGAAATATGGATCTATGAGGTTGTGCATTGACTATAGGGAGATCAATGATATATGAATAAAAAACTAGTATCCCCTACCTCGCATTGGTGATTTATATGACCAACTTCATGGAGCTCAATTTTTTTCCAAGATTGACCTCTGATATATATTTCATCAGTTCTGTGTGATGAAGGAAGACAATATGAAAACAATATTTTGAACCAGGTATGAGCATTACAATTTTATAGTAATAAATTTTAGAACAACTAATTAAACCTCTATATTTATAGATATAACGACTATATTTTCAAGGAATGTATATATTACTTTTTAGTGATATTTATTGATTATATCTTGGTATACTAAAAATGATACAAAGATCAATAAAATCACTTACGCACTATTCTAAAAACCATCAGAATAAATTAATTATATGGGAATTTTAGAAAATTTGAATTATAGAAATAAGAGATTTATTTCCTTGGCCATATTGTCTATAAGGATGTAATCTCTATTGATCCTTAAAAGACTAAGGCAATCCAATAATTTCCCGCAACAATGAGTATCACTAAGGTATTAAAATTTATTAGTTTAGAAGGTTATTATTGAGGATTTTTCCATAATTCTTCATGTTTGGCTAATCGATTAACTATGCTCAAATGTAACGGGGTTAATTTTTTTTGAAAAATAGTGTGCGAAGAATGTTTTACAGAACTGAAGATAGGATTAGTCAATGACCCTATCATGACTCTACCTTCAGGGAATGATGTGTTTGTTTTTTATAGCGATGATTCAATAAAAGTACGTGTTCATGTACCTATGCACAATGATAGAGTTATTTCCTAGGAATCACGACATCTAAACATTCTATTGAAAAACAATCCCAATCATTATATTGACTTACTAGCTGCAATCTTTGCTTTGAAGATATGGAGATACTATATCAATAGTGAAAATTTGAGATTTATACTGATCACAAGTGTTTGAAGTAAATATTTTCTCACAAAAATAACATAATATAATAAAAATGAGAAGTCTTGGACTACTCCAGGATTATGATTACACAATTCACTACCACCCAAGGAAGGAATATATGGTGGCAGATGAATTGAGCCGAAAGGATGAAGGTGTTTTGAACAACATGATAGTTGAAAGGGATCCTATTTTCATGGATCTAGTAAATATAGATATGGGAATAACCATGGATTTGAAAAATCAATACATTTTCAAATAGTTTTCAAACTATCTTTAATAGAAATAATAAAAAGTTCTCATACTAATGATGAGTAGTTTAAAAATAAAATTAAAGATGCAAATGATGGTAGATTGAGTGACTTTGTAGATGAAGATGGAATTTTAAAATTTGAGACGAGACATTGTGTTTTCAATATACCTGATCTAAAAAGAGAATTGTTGGATGATTCTCATAGCTCTAATTTCTATATACACCATAGGATCACCAAGATATATAGAGATATGAAGTAACATTTTTTTGTGGGACAACATGAAGAGGAGGATTTCATATTTTGTGTCAGTATATATGGTTTGTCAACAAATGGTATATGGAAGGCAGTATCCTGGAGGTGTCATACAACCTCTTCCCATACCTAAGTGGTAATGGGATAATATATTGATGGAATTTTTCATGGGGCTACCAAAGACACCTAGGAGGAATGAGGCATTATGGGTCATTTATTATCATCTTACCATGTAATAACATTTTCCTGCTATAAGAGAAGATTTACCACTTGAACATGTATCAAGAATATATATTAATGATGTTGTAAGACTCCATGGTGTACCCCTATCAATTGTTTCTGATATTGATCCCCATTTTACATCATGATTCTGGGAATGTTTTCAGGAGTCCCTGGATACTAAACATCATTTGAGCACTTCCTACCACCCTTCAACTAATGGAAAATTAGAACGGACTATTCAAACCTTATCAAACGTGTAGAGATCTTGTTCACTTGACTTTAATGGAATGTGGGATCAATATATACATCCGGTTGAATTTTCATATAAAAATATATTCCATTCAAGTATTCAGATGACACCATATAAAGTGTTATATAGAATAAATGTCACCCACAAACTTGTTGGGGGGATTTTGGTTAACGAAAATTCCTAGGCCCCGAAACAATGAAAAAGGTGACGATTATCCATACCCACATCTAAGCATCTCAAAGTAGGTAAGAGAGAAATGTAAATAATCAAAGGAATGATTTGAAATTTCATGTCGGTGATCTTATTTTCATGAAGGTAAATCAACAGAAGGGTGTTATACGATTCGGTAAGAATGGTTAATTGAGTCTCAGTTACATCCAGCCATTCAAAATTTTAGAACAAATTATTGTGGGTGATTATCGTTTGGAAATGCCTCCATGTAACTCAAAACTTCATGACGTGTTCCTTGTATCAATGTTGAGAAAATATGTTCCTAACCCAATGCATGTAATCACCTATGAGGAAATTGAATAGGAACCTAATCTATCTTATTGTGATGATCTCTTCAAGATTCATGAAACAATAGATCAAGTTCTGAGAAACCAGAAAACTCAACTAGTAAAAGTTCTTTGGAGAAACCATAAGATGGAAGAGGCAACGTGAGATCATAAGGAACATATGATGAAGAACCAACCGAATCTTTTTAAGCTGTAATGTTTTAGAAATATCAAGGATGAATTTATTTTATGGTGGGGAGAACGTAACACCCCAAGCTTCCACGGTATGTTTCCCTTTCAATAATGCATTAGGTTGCATTGTATTCAACATGGAGTTTTAACACACCACGACCAATCAAACTAGCCCTTATGAATAGTTATATTCACTTTTTGAAAATTTAAAAATTTTATTTTTCAAAAGGGACTTAATTTTTCAAATCATAATATCGAAATTAGATTATGGTGAATTTTTGGCATTTCTCTGAAAACATTCAATTTTTTATGTATAGGGAAAAAAACAACATTATTGTTTAAAACCGAATTTTTATTTAAGTAATTAGTTATTGTATTTTAATTTATTTTTGGTAAAAATAGATATATGATACCTATTTATTTTCAATGTAATACATTGCATTCATTTTATAATGATTTTAGATATATATAATTTTATTGAACTTGTTACCGTCTTTAACACACCTTCATATAGCATTTTCAAATATGCATAAAACATAATTTTACATCTCATGTGAGTTGAATTTAAAAAATATAAGAGACATTGTTGACATCAAAATGTAAAATGTTGTTCAATTAGATGAAAATAATTTACTGTGAATAGTAACTTTTGGCATTGATTTACCACAGTTAAAAGTAAATAGGGTAATTAAGGGTAAAAATGATATAATAATTACCATAAAACATGTTATAATTATAATGGATAAGTGTAATTAGAAAAAAAAATCATAGGAATAAAATATGATCCTCTTTGTCCCACTTGGATTAGATTAGGACATTTATTATTATTCTATTTCAAGAAGAGTTAATAGAGTTAAATTAATGGTTTTATAACTAAACAATTTTTAATACAGGGTTACACACAATATAAATTTGACTATGAATATTAATTATATATATAAATAGATTTACTAACTAATGGTATTATATTTATAAATTTTAGACATTAACTAATTTATTTATTTTATGACACAATGATGATACAGTAATTACCGTAATAATGAAATATTAAAATAATTTATATTATAAATATAATAATAATTGTAAATTGAGAATTTTTGAGGAATTTCACAAATTTTATATGTTAATATGATAAGATTTGGTGGATTAAATGAACATTATTGTATGAGATAATGTTTTTATGGATTTCAAAAAATTCAAACACTAAATAGTGTCAAAATAGACATAATAGAGTATTTTTGAAAAAAATTATATATTATTAATTGATATAAAATTACTAAAAATCAATGGTTCAGTCAAATAACATAGATAAGGTGGTATATATATATATACTAAACAACTTATGGTTTTCATGGATTTTATATCAAGTTAATTAACCATATTATATAAAATTACAAAGAGACATGTTAAATGTCCAACAATTTAACTAAGAGTTAAATATCAAACATAAGGATAATATTGTGACCTAAAGCTGTCTAAAACCTATTGGTTGAGATGTTTTTGACCAATGAACACCTTATCCTCTAATTAAATTCTTTTGGAGACATTATAACCTGAAAATTATTTTATTATAAATTAATATTTCAAGCTTTTCCTAAAGTGACCCTCAAATCTCTTATAAAATGGTACTTCCCCATCTCTTAATGTCACACTTCCAAAGCCATTTGTCTCGGCCAAACGAAACCAAAGTATCCTCCCTATTATCCTAGATTCATCCAAGAGACCTTAAATTGATTATAAATGAAACCTAACTAGCCCTTTTAGTCAGCTCAAAAGGAAACTGCCGAATAAGAGGTAATAATTTCACCACCCTCTTTCGAGTTATTTCCTTCTTCTACTTCCTCTTTCATTGTTGTTTACAAAACCAAATAATATCTATAGTTACTTCTACATACTATTATGGTATTTTAAATATGGTACAAACACATTCATTATTCAATCAATCCTATAAATAAAAAAGTAATCATACATGCGTATGTACAGCTTATCGTCTCCACGTTGTCGTGAAATTTGTTATTCAAACACATCATTATTTGGATAGGAATAATAATTAGTATAACTAATTTAAATAATAAATATAAAATTTTAATGATTCATTATTTATGATATAACATCCAATTAGATACGATTTCACAATCAATAAAATGATATTGTCACTCGCGCATACGTTCGGATTACCATCTCCACGAATGCGATGGGATTCATTCCCCATTATAATCATTCAAGAGTAATTTTAATTTTATGATTATAAATAATGTTTATCAAAATAATTTAATTTTTTATTTTAATCAAATACATCATATTTATTACAAACATTGTTTACATAACTTATCATATAAAGTAAAACGAATCTGTTAACACCCAAAACGATGAAACTACTAAAATATTATTAACCAAGAATTATTAGAAGATCATATATGATATCATATTCATGTATATTATTCTTTTATAATTTAATAACCAAAATTTATCTATTAGACATTTGGTAAACATACCCTCTACTCAGGAAAATAACAAGGTAAGGGTTAATTATTCAATCTCTTTACTTATCAGAGGTTGTTAATATGTAAGTATCTACTTTGACCCCTTCATCATCCACATCCGTGTTTTCTTAAAAATGTAATTCAAAACATTATTACTATTTATTAGACTATGAGTTAATGTCATTTATACCTTTATTTGACTACATATGTTTTAAAGGGAATCATTTCGTTGTCTTCCAAACAAGGTACATTATCACCTTCTCGGCAAAATTAAGGCAAGAATGTCATTTTTTAACTTATAAGGCGGGTGCGACTATTTTCATCCATTATAAAATTGAAAAATCATCCCATAAAATCTTATTAGAATATTTTCAAAATAAAGTTTTTCCTTTATAATTACATTCCATTTAAATAATTTCAAAATCAAAAGATATATTTATAATTAAAAAAATTTGATTCCATCAATTTCAATTTATTTTGATGGATTTTAATCTTGTTTGAAGTTTATTATTATGATACAAATATTCGGTATTGTATTAAGGTTTTGTGATATGTTTGACCATGGATATATTATTTTTTCACCATTAATGGTTTATGGATATTTTATTGACATATCGTATGCTAGTTTTAATATGAATTATTTTTTCATTTTAAACCATTTCATATGAGGAATGCATTGAACATAGTGAGTGATGGGTGAAGCCCGCTATAGATCCTAGATGAATCGATATTTCTCATGAGAAAAATAGGGTCTTGATAGAAGGCCTTGACAAAATCCTATTTGTGGTCTTGGCACAAGGCCTTGACTATGTGGTAATAAAGTCTAGCACTATGAATTTCAACATTATGAAATTGGATATTGATATTAAATGTGATTATTCGAATAGTAGAATATCCATGTGAATTAGTAAGTGGAATTATTTGATTTATCTTTTCCATATTATGATGCATTTTATGTTTAAAAGTCTTTTGTTTTAGTCTTATACATTTCCTTAAATGTTTATGCTTATTCTTGAAAGTCTCCGCTATATTGTTATCCTTATTGAGCATTTAAGCTCACCAATTTCATTGTCTTATTATCCCAATATGTGATGATGTATATTATTACTGACCTGTAGGTATAGTCTAAGGGATAAATGTGATCAATGGAGACAATGTAGTTGTTGTTTTTCCATTTTATAATTTAATGCAAAACATATGAATGTATCTAGAACATCCATGGTCCCTATACTGATATGTCTTTCAGGATTTTGATCCCATTTGATCATTCCAATGTTATGAAATAATGCAACGACTCTAGGTAACGGGGTTTGGGGTGTTTCATACGTGGTTTGATTTCTTTTTTGATTTCCTTTTCCATTCCACATCTCTTTCACTCCTATGATGAAATCCTTATACTTCCAAAAACAAAATATGGATATTGTGGTCAAACAATTTGAAAAATAATTGGAAACGAGACCACTATAAATATCCTCTTTGGTATAAATACCCATTCATCTTCACGTTCAACATACTTCTTCAACCTTCAGTGGATTTATCTTAAAATCCTTCCACCGTGATATATACTCTTTGAACAATTAGTTCTAACATCGTCATATTATCTCAGTAATGTACTGTAACTACCCTATCTACCAGAAACATCAGTACTTCCATTCAACACAAAATATGAGTGGTGTCATCTTCTCCTCAATGTGTTATCAATCATAAATCTTCAAATTTCCACATAATCCCACATGCAATAATGCAGGTATCTTCATGTAGGCTCTTTCATGGTCTCTCTGAAATGTGATATGTTTCATGATCACTTTATAACATGAATCTCTTCATCTCCTTCTTCATTTTGATTTTCATGGATATATATTGATAAAATATACAACTATATACCAAAAGTGGTCCCATAAATATCGTGGCGCATCTATGATTTTTATATTCCATTCCCAACACGAAATTTTTTTTCAGGGAATTATTGCAAATTTGATGTTTCTCTTGAGTTATATGTACTTCCTCGACCATCATTTAACCCCAATGTGATTGTTTTAGTTTTTTGGAATATATTTGTCACCAATTCATGATTATTAGTCCTTTTATTTTACTATAATTTTCCTAGAACCATGTTATATATCAGTCCCTCTTTTTACGGTCTTTTCTCTCTTGCTTACTCACTCTATGCTACGGTAGCATTGTTAATCCATTTTTTATGGGTTTTTCATTTGTTTTTATTAATAATTCATTTTATATTATGCATTTAGAATCGTAAGTTTCTTATAGTATTATTGAATTTGTGTTTTATACATTGTTATATTCCCATTCGGTGAACATTAATTACATCATATTGAGTAAAGGGATTCATAATATTATAATTATTATATATCTTATAGTAATGTTGTAATTATATATCTTCAATTGGTTAATAATTTATATTGAACAAAATAACTATTGAAATCTATATTTAGGATAATTGTATGAATTGAAATTTAGATTTGATTAGATGTCGTTTTCCTATATTAGTGATGGTTTCCTTTTGTTACATTCATAATAGTGTGATTATGTATTTCAATTCTTATTCATTTTTTGTAACATAATCATCATTCGTTGAATATTGATAAAAATTTATTGCTGTTAAAATTAATATAATACTAAATGGGACATAAAAATTAAGTTCATCATTATTTCTAAATATTACATAACCTGGGCTAAGATTACTTAGTCAAACTCATTGTTCATTATATGTTTTATTCGCAAAGATTAAGTGATTTCTTATTTTTGTAATGCTCTACATAATTAGTTATTAAATTAATTTGTTTAAAAATATGTTTATTTTTGGAAATAATAATAGGAGAATAAATATATACATATCATGTCTACTATAAAAATTTATTATGTTGATGACTTATCATTATTTTTTCATTCAGTATTTTTATTGAAAATATGCTCTAATTCCATATATAATTTAAAATAGTAGATGAATTAGTGGGAATTAAAATGGAAGATATTATTGTTCGTGGTAAAGGTGTTTGGTGGGATGTTTTACCCTATATTTGGATGTTTTGTGTTGCTGATGATGATGGGTTGGTATGGATGAAGTGGAAGGGTGTTTCCAAAAATATTGGGATGGTTATCATGTGTTCGAATCACTTTTTGGATGTTTTGTGGTTTCATTATGGTTATGATCACATTATGCATTTTGTATATTGATTAATTTAATGAGGTTATGAATTAGACTTTATTTGAGTCCTATTTAGTAATAGATAAATAAAAAACATGGAAATATGATGAAATGAAAATTTATTATAAATATACCCTTGAGAATTATTATAAATTATGGTAATGTGATATTATAGGGGAACCATGAATTTTTTTTCTAATTTATCACATTTTTAGGACTTCAAATTTGGTATTGAGAATGATGATTGAAAAAAAACCTTAGATTTTTTATGGTGCATCGTCTTGACCTGGGATCCATGGGATTGTGCCCTGATCTGGTCTGTCAGATGACCTCAGGTGTGCTTCCTCGTACACCAAAGGTTGGTGATTAGTAATATGGGTCGGGTAATTCAGTCATGGGGAGACTATACCGAATTATATCCATGTAAAAAACTAGAATAAACAGAAAAAATATGTGGATTAATATATAACCAAAACAATACAAATGACATAATATGAAAAAAACAATATGTAAAATATTCAATGCAATGGGAGAACATTTTATGCCAATATATGTGTCAAACTGAATAAAATGATACTAAAAATAAGGACATTAATGACTCCAAATTAGGTCCTGAAGCACATTTGATTCCCTCATTCATGTTCCATCCCCAATAATAAATCTAAAACATGGACCTTTCTCATAATCTATCATGAAAATGTAATGTCCATTCAGGGTGTGATATGGCATCTCGAGTAGGGTGTGAGTACAACATAGTATGCCACTATCAACGGGTTCTAAAACAATTCTTATCATAAGATAGTGTATGTAGTTCACTATAGATAATGTTACAATACCAAAAAATATATTTATCACATTATTATATATTTATTACTTCACGATATGAACTTTAGGGTTCCCAGGGATACATGTACCTCTATACTAGCTTTGACTTGTACCAGATCGCAAACTATTCCCATAGAAATATCATATCTTAATAACAACTTCGACTCATTGCGGAGAATGATGTATTGAATGTTTATATGATATCTCATTACATGATTCAACTCATACCATAGTTTGGTGTATTATCATGTGAGGCAATTTCTTCATGTTCCATTATTACCATTATATAATTTCACTCATAATTTCCAAAGTTACCAATAAAAAATTAAAAAGTAATATGACCATTTCACCATTCTTACTTCTCAAAAGAATGAACATGATCTCTTTTTTCATATATGTACATTTACCATGTTATTATTTATACTTCTCATTTGAATTACCATGTTCCCATTCATTTACAAACAAGTACAATAAACATGTTACCATTTATACTTGTCAACATAGAATGATCGTGCTAACATTTTTAACTAATAATTAATTCATAATCAATTATCCACATCAATTCCATTTCTAATTAAACAGTTAAATTAGTACATAAATATCATTAATTACCTCCACAATTATTTATGTACCCAAATTCCATTAATTAATTAATCAATAAAACAATTCATAACCGAAAATTAATTTCCATAATTAATTAACTCATTTTAAATCTCAATTATTTATGATAAGTTCCAAAATTAATTGTTAATATCATAATATCAAGGTTTATAATTAATTCACAATGAATTATGACAATATAGAAATTTCAATTTTTGATAATTATTCCCTAGATTAATTATCTAGATTACAGCCCCTGAATCTCATAATAAATTTCCCAACATAAACTATCCCAAATGACTTCCCCTTACTCTCATGATTGATTATTTTCATAATTATTTAATTCAATAATGATTCAATAAATAAATTGATCAACCTAATTGACATGATTTCGGATTTATATTCCAAATAATAGTAGTAATTAAAAAATATTTCATATATACATCAAATCCATGACTATAGGGATTTATATATAAGACCACCTACCTAATTTCATTGATGGATGTTCATTCAATGGATCCCAAAATTAGAGAAGCACATAAACATAGATCTGAGTTCCAAATCTAAATCCATAAATACAGATCAAGGATATCACGATAATATCCATATTAATCTCTATCATCAATCATTGAACCTGATCTCACCAATTATGTGTGATTATAAATAAATAGTTTAAACATTCCACAAAAAGATATTTCAAAGAGATAATAATGATCAGTATAGGTTTCAGGATAAAATTTACTTACCAGGAGAAGAGAAGATCTTGTATTCTAGAACATGATTTTCTCTAACCATGCACCAACTGTTCCCAACCCATTTTTTTTAATTTCGCTTAAAACTCTACCAAAAATAAGACAATGATTAACTCTGAACAAATGTAAATAAAAACATCAATACGTTCTTGATTTTATTCCTGATATCACTCCATAAAAGGAGGAGAACTTACTATCTCCCCACCTTATAATAGCTTGTCATCAAACTGTACTTCCAAGATATTCAATGACTCCAAGCCAAATTGATTAGGCCATTAAGCCCACATATCTTCTTCCTATTCCATTGTTTCCTCTTTCACAAATCCATATTTCCACAACACAAGAACTGTTACATTAGTCATTCCTTTCAATACATTATCTCTATGATCCACCAAACATGTTGGATGCTCCCCAAAGGATGCATCAATCTCTATGTCAACCTAATCTACATCGATCACATGTTAAGGGTTGTGGTAATACCACCATAGCTTTGATACATGGAATAAATCATGCATAACAATGCATTTCAATGGAAGAGAGAATCAGTATTCCATTGGCTTGATTAACTCTACTACTCCAAATGGTCCAACTTACATGGATTCCAACATGCCCAACATATATATCCATTGGTGACCCAACATAGGTGAAACCTAAAGGAGAACACTATCGCCAAATGTTAACTCTAGGGGATGTCATTATCAATCATCATAAAACATTATCCTACTCTGAACTATATACATACCTTTTTTTAATCAACTTCACCGTGTCTGACATCTCATGTACGAGAATCGGTCCCAAAAACATTGACTCACCTACTTGAATCCATCATATCGAGGATCTGATCAGAATACCATTAAGATCCTTGTGTGGTTCCATCTGTATAGTCTTCTAACAAATATTGTTATATAGAAAATCCACAAAATCCTATTATTTCCCCAAATACCTATCAATGTCATGCACATATGCCGAAAATATATCCCCACACACATGTTTAGTATGCTTCGCCTTCACATAATTCTATGGGTGGATATAAACACATAATAAAACCGATATACCATGTGACTTTTGTGGTCCTTTCAAGAAGTGTGATGTAAATAATGAATCACTATCTAATATTATAGTATATGGAACCCCATTTAAATGAACTATTTAATTATCATACTGTTATTGAAACTACTATACTGTAATGAATTCCTTTGTAAGAATGAAGTGTAATACGTAATTCAGTCGATAAATAGAGGAAAAAATAAAATAATTCTTCCTGAAAATCATTGGAAGAACCATCACAGAATCCATTGTAACATCATCCCACATCCATTTTGTAGTGGGAAATGAATGAAGTAATCCTCCAGGTCATTGATTCTCTTCCATCATCAACTTATTTGTGATTCATCTTGTCCCAAAACATACTATATCCTTTTCCATTCCAGGCCACAAATATTGTCGTCATATTTCAGGATATATTTTGTTCACACATGGATGCACCACCCACGCCGATTATTCAAATACTCACATGAGATCCTCTCATATTCTCATAGGTACCACAACTCTATTCCACACATATAAGATCGTATCCTCATCTATCAACCAGTAAAAAGGTGTATCCCCACCTTGAAATATTTCCCTCAATGATATGAACTACATATCCCCAAAATATGTTAACCTGATCTGTCTCAAGAGTATAGATTCCACTACAACTCAAACCAGATTCATCTCCTCATGAATATCTTGAACCACCACTTCAATTTCATCCAGAAAATTTTTCACCTTTCACTCATCACTCAATTTTCGAACCATATGAGTCTGAGAATTCCTACCCAATACATTAGACTCGCTATTTCCCTTCTTAGGAGTATATGAATGTTCAAAATCAAACGATTTCATATATTTCATCCATATATGCTACAGGAGATTCAAATCACATTGTGAAGAGATATAATTCATGATCATGTGATGTATATATATTATAATAACATCTCCTAAATTGTTGTGTCACCAACACATATGATCAAAAAAAACATATTCCATCTCTACGATGTTCGTATTGTAGTTATTTTTCTTGTGGTCTCAATTAGAGAGACCAATATACCGTGTCTCGATTCCCATGCATAATAACAACTCCATTTTTAAATATAAAATCATCACAATAAACCACATACTCTTCATCCGACTCAGGATTAATCAAAATTTATTTCTTCATCAAAAGCTACTCCAACTTATGAAAATAATTATCTCATTCTTCTTTCCACCCAAACATAACCCCTCTTAACTAAATTCTAAAATAGTTACATAAAAATAGAAAATGAATTTATGGAATCTCATATAATATATATCAATCCATATAAATATATATATTTTGAAAAAATTCATTATAAGATCCTAATAAAAAAATAATAACCTTCTTAGAGTCCACCACCACCACTACAGCCAAGATCATTTTGCCCATGAAGTGTACATGGTCAACACAAAAGTGACACATAGATAGATTGTGGTGTAACCGAAGCTCTCATAGTGTACTAAGGATGATGTCACGATGTTGGGACTGATTGTCATGAGTCATTGAGTACAGAAATATTTCATTGAAAACACTAGAAAAAATGGATCTAGATATGGATGAATGAACCAATTCATCAAATACATAACACTGCTATTTAAATTTGAATCCCGAAAGACATTATTAAAAATTCATAAAGGCCCAAACCGCTCTTGATAGAATTCTATGATATATTAGAATATTGTATTATCAAATGATGACACCCTGATCTCCTGTCAATATTTGAGAACACATATGCTCACTTTTATTTTTCTAACAAGTCATCAATATGTAGGAATGGATATCAGTAATTCATAGTAAATTTGATCAAAATCTGGTAATCAGAACACAAAAATAAAATCTTTTTTGCCTTCTCTATGAACAAAACTTGTGATTCCCATGGTGACATACTTGGAAGGATTAATCTTTTATCCAACAACTCCTCCAACTGAGTTCTGATCTCTTGAAGCTACGTTGTTTCCATTCTCTACAACTGAACTGATACTAGCTCATCACCCAACATGATATCAACAGTGAATTAAACATCTCTATTAGGTGGTTGGCTTGAGAAGTATTTAGAAATGGAATCTTGAAAAAGTACAACCACTTGTTGAAGGACATCCTAAATAACACCACCATCATCCCTCAATAGACTAGAAACATGGGTTGTGATATCTCATAGTTTCAAAAAAAAATTACCTACATAGATTTCCTGGATATCCTACTATCCTATTTGAAAGTAAAGTTCACCCTTAGGGGATGTTCATGTAAATCCTTTATAGTAGTAGATTATGTGGCCTTAGTATGGGACTAACCAGTCCATAACAAATATCAGGTCGAATATTGTTATATCCCGAATATTGAGATCCCCTAGAAATAAATATTCCCTAATATCAAGTGAACATCCCTTTCATAGACAAATGTCTCAAGACTGCGTTCCCAATAGTGTTTGGATGATTATTTCACTACTCAAAAACACCATCCCTAAGATAGAAACACTAAAATACTTGTTAGATATAAAGTAATAAGAGGCACCCATATCAAATAAAAAACATGATAATGTAAGAGATAATATAATTTTACCTCTCATTGTCAATTTCCCAACCACACTCATTATAAGTGTTGGTTTCACTACATATAATTGTCCTTCCCCTATTCATTGTGATGTTTTATGACTCCCATGAATATCACCACTCTGCAAATAAGGGTGATCTTTCCCTAATGAACCACATAAAATAACCTTATTTCCTCATATAATTGAAGACTATATACCAGGACGATATGGTATAGACGAACTACTTCATACTGTCTGAATCTAACCAACTAATCCCTCAACACCAGTTTGTCATTGAAAACTACATTAATTCTTTAGGTGTATCATATTTTTGCAAAATAGACCCACTACTAGTTGTTGGGGATAGTGGCGATGATATATCCAGGCCGAACACACTAATGAAATATCACACCATTATTTTCATGTCCAATATACCCTCCTAACAATCTAATCTGCTTCCCACTACACTTGGTAAAGATATCATTATGATAGTACCTTATCTCCAAATTTCTACCTCCTAATTATTCAGTAACAACTACAATCCCAGTACTAGAATCCTCCCTCAGTTTTTATTCATAAATGAAATCATGATACACAACTAAAGTAAATATCATTAATTACAAAATAGTAAATTGAGACATAATATTACAGTTATGTTCATCATGAAATCATTTTTCCGTAGATGCCTCATCTCTTACTAACACTAGAGAAAGGTGTTATTGATCAGTGTATCACCTTGCACAATCAATCATGAACATGATCCACTAAGATAAATTTTTGAAATATTCGTATTTCTATAGTCTTAGTGTCATTGGATATAAGTCCTTCAAGAACCTCTCCATACATTCATTCCATAACAGATTGTCAGATTGTCTATTCTCATGTGAATGTACCACCAGGGCTTCACCAATATGTGTATCATTTAAGCATACAGATTATCCCTCCTCTAGTATAAAGTATCCAAATGGTCTTGTAATGTCTCTATGGGATCATCCCGAAATTAATCTCCCTTAGTTCCTCCCTATACATTAAAATTAAAATGGTTCTACAACAAAAACACAATTATTAACTCAGATATATTATTCACGACCTTCCTGGAGTCTCCCACCCTGAATTTCATGATGGTAAAGAATATCTACCAAATATTCTCTTTATGTTTAGTTGGAACCACCATTTCTTCCTGTTCCCTGGCTAAAAGATGATTTGTATCCATGCCCCTTCATCATCCCCTAAATAATATTCATGTAGAATATTCTCTACAAGTCCAAAAAAACATGTTAGCTATCATAAAAAACCATATAACATTTATAAAAGAGGAATAATCATAGTAGTTAATAGGATATATTATCTCCACCTCTTGAAACATTGTAACGATAGAGGTGATATCATAACCCTTAACCATCCAATCCTAGGTTTGGGTTGAGAAAGGTAAACAGACTATCATAATCATGTTTCTCATTTAGAAACCCAATTATTCTCTTTTACCATAATTTTAAAATAATTATAAAATTATATTAGGCAAAAAATTTCATTTTAATATCACCAACAAGGAAAAAAATTGATGCTCAACAACTTACCTATAACTATATTTTCCATGGATACCTGAAATAATGTATGTCATAATAAAACATAGATCCTAGAATGATGCATGCAGATTCAACACTCGTGTCATTTTGTTCCACGAATCAATAACCACAAATTATTTGAAACAATAATCACATCACACAACATATGAATCATCCAAGGTGAAATAATATTCAACTATAATAAATAATAGTAATAACTACAATACCACCCTGTGTACTCTTGTTTTTCATCTTATAATAGTTTAAACCTCCCATGAACAATCTCATTTAAATGCCTCATCTTTTCCTAGTCTCATGTATACCATTCCCCAAATACAAATACAAAATAAAAATAAAGAAAACTGGACAACAAATTCCACTATGTATCATTACAACTTTGGGGCACATGACGATACCCTGAGCCAATCTATCATGTGACCTTCATCATGCCTGTGTGTATTCTACAGGTTTCTGACTTGCAGTAAGGGTCTAGTATGTTAGTCATGGGGGTACAATACAATCATTTATTAGAGTAAAAAATCAACATAAAATGATAATAAATATATATGAATATATTACTAGAACAATTCAAATGTAATTAGATAACCAAAACAACAAGGAAAGTAATCAACTGAAAGGTAAAAAAATTTATGTCGATATAAGTGTCAAAGAACCAAAAAAAGCCTAGAAAATATATACAATACTTACTCCCATGTGGGTACCATACCACATCCAATTCCCTAATCCATTATCTATCCCCAATCAGTAATATAATAGAGGTTCCTCTCCAATAATGTATCCTACAAAGGTAAATTATATTTCTGTATCGATCCGGTATTTTGAGAATGGACGGATTATAACATATTACACAACTACCAACAATGTCTAAAATAATAACAGTCAATAGATAGTGTAATTTTTTATGTAAATAACATCAATCATTGTATAAAAACATTTATCCCATTATCATATATTATATATTGAATAATAATATATCCAGGGTTCTTGGAGATACCCAAACCTGTATACATTCTTCATTCCCTACTATAACCCTAAGTATTCCCTATGTAATAACAAATCTTAATACCTTATTTGAGTCATGATAGATCTCTATGTATTCAAAAGTGATATATTACCTCATTAATATATTTTACTCATGTCGGAGATAAAAGTATTATCATGTGAGGTTATATATCCGAGTGAATTTATTACAATTCATTAAATTAACACACAATTTAAAAATATACCAAAAAATTCATATGTATGTTGACCATGCTTCCATTATTTCTTTTCAATATATTGACCTGGTTTTCACTAATTCGATCATATGAACAATGACCATGATACCATTTATAATACTCATTTGAATGACCATGAACCCACTACATTACTCCTACTTACAATGAACAATATAACATTTATATTCTCAATTTATATTGACCATGTTCTAATTATCTTACTCATAGTTAATTAATAATTAATTATCCAGCTAAATTACATTACAAATTCTATAATTAGTTTAATAAATAAATATCCATAACTAAATCCCCGATTAATTATACATGAAAATTCCATTAATTATCTCAATGGTTAATTTATCAATAAAAAAATTGATATCTCATAATTAATGTCCCATAATTAATTATCTCATTTTAAATATCATCTATTTATAGTTAATTTCATGATTTCTTAACAAGATCATAATATAAAGAAACATCATTAATTCAAGACTAATTAACTAAACATATCCAATTTAATGTCTCATAATTAATCCCTTGATTATTATCTAGATCACAAAACCTGAATATTGAAATCAATTTCCCCAAAATAATTCTCTAATATAGTCTCCCATTAATCTCATGATCTATCATTCAATTATTCATTTAATTCAACAATGGTTCAAAAAATCAATTGGTGAATATAATTAACAAAATTATGATATTCAATTACAATAGATTTATATATATTCTATATGTTCTAGTAAAAACAAAAAATACATTTCAATGGGAGTTATATTTTAGAACACCGAACTCAATTATATCATGTACATTAATTAAACAGAATTCCCTAAAATTAGAGGAACACAACAACAGAGATCTATGTTCCAGATCTAAATCCCTAAATGAAGATCTAAGAGATCATGATCTCATATATCTAGATATAGATATAAAATTATAGTTCTTGTTTCTACAATTAGGCATGTATTTAAATAAATAGTGTAAAAATTCAACGAAAAGATCATTAAAAGATAGAAGACTGATTGGGATAGGCATTTGGATGAGATCTACTTATTAGGGGAAGAGTCGATCTTTGATTCGAGAGTTGAATCTTGAAGAAAATTTGTTAGATGGACTTGGAAACCCTTTGGAATGATCTAGAATTTCACAAAAAACGTTTAGTCCCCAGCCAAAGTTGAAATGGAGGTCTTTTGGGTGTTTGGATGAATTAAAAAGTATTTTTTAGGTAATTAAAAACTATGCTAAAATATTTCTATGTAGGGGTACACGTTATGGTAAACTGTGTTCCATCAATGAAGACCTAAATATCCTGGGTTTCATACCAACCTAGGTTCTGCTACCTATTTCTCCCAAACCCTATGACATGAATTCACAACCCTTTTTTCTTAAATTTTTCTAGAAAATCATCCTAGACACACCCCACATCATAACTCCCATCAAAGGTACATAATACAATAATAATGTACCTGAATGTTTTTCTGAGATAAATTCATGTAAGGACGAGATCTTAAATATGGTTAAGGTAAATTCTCCATAGAAATAATTTTATGTTATTTAGAAATATGTGATTGAAATAATATTTATTCTTAATTTTTTTATGTAGGTTAATTTCATATTTCTAGTCATTATCAATGTTGGTTAGGATTCCATTTGTAAAATATGTTATATGAAAAATGTGGGATATTATTTTTTCCTAATATAGGTTATGTGTTATATTATATTTAGGTTATATTATTTGTTACAATCAATGATATGAGTTGGTCTAGGAAGCTAGCCTAAATATTTTCCTTTTGTTTTAATTGATTTCAGAAAAACTATGTGTTTTAATATATATAAATAGGTTAATTTTACCTTTAACCACTACAACATCTATATAATTTATATTATATTTGATTTTTTAGGTCTTCATACACTATGTTTATAGGTTTTTCGATCATACATGTTGTAGTGGCTCTTAGCTATGAAATTGCTAAATATACAGGTTGGGTAAGCTTTTTTTTAAACTATATATGTATATTAAATTAGTATTTACGACTTATCTATAATATCTTAAGTCATAAAATATATTTACATAATACTTATAAATAATCTCATTAATAAAAAAATTGTTTTTGGGATGTGGTTGTGATGAGTTCTGTCAAGTCCCATCATTGGGACCCGTGCTGTGACAACCTTATGCTCGCCTTCCATAGGCCATGGGCTAGAGGCTAGAACCAAAGGCGTAAATCCATAAGACGAGAAGGCATTGCCTTTATAAAAAGTAAACACATTCAATCAGAGTACACAATTGGAAGTAAAGCACTAAGAAGAAACTATAAACAAAAGATGTGTTGCATAGTAAAAGGGTCCGGATATACAAGCCCAATGTAAAGTACAAGGAAAATACAATACATGTACAACTAAAAGAAAAATAGCTGAAAGGTGTCTAGCAGCTCCTAGTTCATGTACCACGGATCCATCCTAAAGGGTAGGTACATATAGCCTCCTCAATGCTCCACATCCATCCATCTCCTCCAAGTACCATCTCATCATGATGTCAACCTTCGGGTACCATCCAATCATTGTACAGTCCACCTTGGTCAGCGTTGTCCATCATCAGCATCCCACACAATGAGATGCGAGCATATCCCATGCAGGGGTGAGTATACGATACTCCGTAAGGACCTTGAGACCCTCATGTTATCAAAAAATCCCACAAGGGTAAACCACAAGCTATGAATAAATAGATTATCATTACATAGGTATTTTCCCATACATATACCTATGTTATCTAGTAACACATCTTAATCATGAAGAAAACACAAAGTTCATTTACTCAGCTCAAACCAGGATTTTCATTATCAAAACCACAACTACGGGAGAACTCCTCCACTGTCGAGAATAGTGGGACTTTCACGACACCAAGGTGCTTCTAACAAACCTTGGACTGCTGAGATACTCCTCCTATCGAGTACCATGGGTCTGCTGCAAACTACCAGGAGTTCCTCCGCTGTGGGTCTACCACCAACTATCATGTGCTCCCACTATTAGCCGGCATAGGTGCTCCTCCTATCGAGTAATCTGGGTCTTCCACCCACTACCAGAAAATCCTCCACCATGGGTCTGGTTCTAACTACCATGAGCTCCACACTGGTCTAGTAGAATCACTCCGAGTCGAATCGGTAGAGCAGTCGTCAGGTCTGTCAGTTACTAGTTCTTCGTACTCTGCTCGCTCATCACCATGAGGTTATAATCCCTGAGATTCTGGAAAAAACTACAACTATCGTCTATTTCCATGAATATTTATCTCAAAGGCCTGCCACGTCATAGGGGTTTCAATGCAATAGACGATGCGTCAATCAGATGCCCGGTCTGTGAATTATTAGCCTTTTAGTCCTGGGGGACTGATTGGTTTCGTGTACGAACCAAACTGATCGTTTCTCAACTATAACCCAAACTCCAATTGGGTATTCTCAAAGGGACCATCTCTCATCAATATTTACAGCACCACTGATGGTTTGTCAAATGAATGTGTGGTGCCAAAGGTTTGGCCAAACTAAGCAAAGGGTTGGTAGTGGGTCTGGGTCCGGTCCGACCCAGTCAGACCGATTCGGCCCAACCCAGTCTGAGCCGACCGAATCGGGGTCATCTCGGACAGACTTGATGGGTTTGACCCATCTTGTTGGGTGAGCATGGCCGCTATGTTAGGCCAAGTCCGCTGGGTCCTGGCCAGTGGACTACGAGGGCGTTTCAGCCAGGATGCTACCACGCAGGCAGCTCGGCCCGAATACTGGGACCAGTTCGGCCAGATCAACTGGGACGTGGCTCTGGGGGACAGCCACCAGGAGGCCAGCGATAGGCCGTACAGGGCATGGCTAGGCTAGAGGGACACCAGGTATTCCGCTGGTGCATAGGGTTGTGCGCCTAGGAGCTGGGCAGCATGCTCGGCAGCGCGCATGGGCACATGCATTGCACCGGGGCACCAAGTAGACCACAGAAGGGGGCCAAAAGTAGTCGTTCAGGCTTCCGGCTAGGGCCGGGCAGGCAGCATGCATGCCATGGCGGCGCCGGGCATGCCACCGGTTGGGACCTGGCAGGCCGCCGGGGGCGCGAGCACCTCGCCGGGGAATAGCGGGGTGGAAGAAAATCTGTAATGTATGCGGGGAACACGGGCAGGGGTGCGGGGAGCACGCTGGGGGCATGGTGCTAGAGTGCGGGTAGCCCTCCAGGCACCACGGGGGTGACGCAGTTCGCGGATTCTGCAGGTAGTGTGACCGTTGTTCTCCGTCTTCATCGTTGTTGCCTCTTTTCCATGTCGTCGTCATTAAACAATAACAAAGAAAGGCGAAGGGTCGGTCATGTTCATGTGGTACAACCCCCCCCCCCCCCACGTTATTTTGATATCATAGGGAATAACATACTCCATAAATTGAACATCAGAGAACCAGAATAAAACCAACACAAATCCCCCAACCTCTCTTGTCAGTATTCATTGACAGAGTCACATGAAGGTGGCATCATTCTGTTGATGTTGGAGGAAAAATGTGACTCATCATAGGCAGATGAGCATTCGAAGGTGAAAAAGTCGAAGATGACGTTGGCGTTCTTCATGGGTGTTATTTCCCTTTCTTGCACCGGTTGAAGAAGGAAGAAGCTTCCGACAGTTTATCATGTTCTTCGTTGAGAGGATGTTCTCTCAATTCTCCAAGGCTCCTCAAAATAATTATTTCAACCAAAATAAAATAACATCATAACCATTATTTTATATGGTTGGCATGAATTCAAATGGATTCAAATGGGGTCCCAATTAATTAAATTAAGTTCAATTAATTAAAGGCCAGGTTTGGAAGAAAAAATTTATTGGTTGATGTGGAGAGGCTCCCCAATTAATTGGGAGAGTTGTCACAAATATTAATGGAGAGAGGGTTGGCTTCATTAACTAAAAAGTTGTTTGGGGGGGTTTTGGTGGTTTGTAGCTTATGTTGGTCCCACCTAATACTATCCTTCCATGGGAGGTTATACTCGGGTGACCCCACCACCATAACCTCCCATGGATGGTTCAGGTGTGGTGGCCCCCTCCTCTAACCTCACCTTGTAGGTTTAAACCACCCAAATAAAATAATGTTAATACTTTAATTTATTTAATTTAATAAAAAACCCCCAAAAACTATATTCTAAATTCGTCAAAATGTAACTGCATTGATGGTATCACTAAGAAATCACCGAAAATGAGAGTTCAATGGTGCCCTCATATTTCAGTTCGGAGAACCAGTTCAAAACATATAAAATACCTCTCGTATGATTATTGAACTTACCCAAACAAAACATCAGAAATAGATTCTGGACACACCCGGCCTCAGAATCAAGTGTCGTCAGAAACTGCAGACTCTTAAAATTCCCATTTGTTTAGGAAATAATTTTCCGCAGAAATTTCGGGTAATTACATTCACCCCACCTTAGGGCATTATTTCCCCATAAGCTATAACTCAATCTAAGGGAACAAATGGGGGTACTGAGCACGCATTGGAGCCTCCCGCTCCCATGTTCTCTCCTGGAGGTTCATGTGTTGCCAACGAATGCGCATCAGAGGTATCAACCATCCACATAGGACTCGCTGCTGTCAATCATCGATCTATAAAGGAACCTCTGTGAAAGTCTCCCCGAAATCGATGTTCAGCTCCCCGTGATCGATGATGTGGGATGGGTAATGCACATATCTTCTCATATAAGTTACGTGGAGGACGACATGTACCCGATGAATCTGAGGTGGAAGAGCCAGGCGGTAAGCCACCTCGTCTACTCTGGTGAGGAGATGTAATGGTCCAATGAACTACAGGGATAACATTATGCCTCAACGAAATCTCTTCCAAACTTGTTAAGGTGAGACCCATAAAAAGACGTGTTCGCCATCCTCAATCTCCATAGGTCTCCATCTCCTGTCATCATATGACTTCTTCCTACTCTGTGCAATCTTCATCCACTGCATGATTATTTGAACCTTCTCCATGGTAGCCTATACCATCTCGGGTCCCACTAGTGCTGACTCCCCTAGGTCTATCCAGCACATTGGCAATCTAAAAGGTTGGCCATACAAGGCCTCAAAAGGTGGCATACCCATGGTGGAATGATAGATTTTTTGAAGTAAAACTCCAGAAAAGGTAAGTGGTCCTACCAGGTATGACCAAAGTCGAGGAAACATGCAAGGAGAATGTCCCCATGGGTCTGAATGGTCCTCTCAGTCTAGCCATCCGTCTGAGGATAGAAGGCACTGCTCAGATGAAGCTGTGTCCAGAAAGCCTCCTGCAACCACTTCCATAGCTGGGATGTAAACCGTGCATCATGTTCAGAGACAATAGAAGAAGGTACACCATGTAAATTCACAATATCCTTCACTTAGAGGCATCCCATGATATTTCTCTAACCTGATCTCTGATAGGTAGGAATTGGGCCAACATGGTGATTCGTTCAATGATCACCCATACCGAGTCATGACTCATGGATGTACGTGGATGTCTTTTCACAAAGAACATGGATATCCCATCCCATTTCCACTCTATAACCCCTAAAGTATGAACCAAGACTACTAGTACCTGGTGATCCGCCTTCACTTGATGACAAGTGAGGCACCATGGGACAAACACAACTACTACCATCTTCATACCTGTCCATCCATGTTGTCATCGAAGGTCCTGGTACATCTTCACCACTCCTAGATCTACCGATAGAGGGGAAGTGTGTAAATCTTTCAATACTTCCTCTCGAAGTGAATCGGGTACCATGGTACGTCCTCTGAAGAGGATGATGTGATCCCCACCTTCTTAAAATCATTCATATGTCTACCCTGTGGATATATGACCACGTCGCATATCACAGTCAGCGTCTACATGTTATACCACCATGACTCGCTGATGATGTGGAGGTGTTACAGTAAGAGACTAAAGATAAGATTCTCTATCCCGATCCATTAAGGATATCTTCAAGGCAGCAAGCTGCTTTTTCACATCTCTTAAAAACTAAATGCATATTATCCTGCTGAGAGCATCCGAAACAATGTTTCCTTTCCCAAGAGTATAGAGAATATCGATGTCACAGTCCTGGACGAACTCAAGACAATGCCTTGGTATTAGGTTCAGGTCCTTCTAAGAGAATATATACCTGAGACTCTTGTGATCATAGTACAGGGTAAAAAATTCTCTAATCAAATAGTTCCACAACATCTTTATGGAAAAGACCACTGCTGCTAACTCCAGTTCATGGGTAGAATAGTTCTACTAATGATGTCTCAACTGCCAAGAACCGTACGTGATTACATGTCGATCCTATATCAGGGCACACCTGAGTTCGGTCCCTGATGCGTCGTTGTAGACTACATACCCTATTCCTTCATCTAGAATCCTCAAAATTGGGGCACTAGTCAGCCTCTACCTCAGCTCCTAAAAGCTCTAATGGAATCTCTCCAACCACATGAAGGGTTTCCTCTTCTTTCTTCAAGGCTAATAGTGGTGCTGTAACTATGAAGAAGTCTAGAATGAATCTATGATATTATCCAGCCATGCCCAGGAAAATCTGTACCTAAGTCGCACTCCTGGGTGGCTCCCAAGAAAGTACGGCCTCAATCATAATTGGATCCATAACAACACCAGCCTCTGAGATGGCGTTCCCCAAAAAGTGAACCTCTTGAATCGAAATCTGGAACTTCGAGATCTTACCATAAAGCTGGTGCTCTCGGAGTGTGTCCAGTACTACCTGTAAATGGTAGGTGTCCTCCTCCTCAGTAGTCAAGTAGATTAGAATGTCATCGATGAAGACTTCGACAAAGTGATCAAGGTAAGACTGGATGATCTTGTTCATGAGACACATGAACACTTCTGGAGCATTGGTTACACTAAAGGGAATAACCAATAACCCATTGTGGTTGTACCGACACCTAACGGTCGTCTTCTACACATCCTCGTCTCAAACTCTGAGTTGGTGATAGCCTGATGTGAGGTCTATCTTCGAGAACCATCGTTCTCCCTTGAGCTGATCATAGAGGTCATCAATCCTTAGGAGTGGGTACTTGTTCTTGAAGATCACCTGGTTCAGGTGATGGTAGTCAACATAGAGCCTCAAGCTCCCATCCACCTTCTTGGCAAACAGAATCGGGGATGCCCATGGAGAAACACTAGGCCAGATGAATCTCTTCCCCTAGAAGTACTCCAACTATACCCGCACCTCACAAAGCTCAGCAAGAGACATCAGATATGCTGGATTAGTTATATGTGTTGTCCTAGGATACATTTCAATGTAGTAGTCCACCTCTCTACGTGGAGGTAGTCCTCGAGCATCGTCTGGGAAAACATCTGCATACTCGTCCACCACTACAGGATAAGTCAGACTCTCCACATCAACTACTCCGAGGGTATGCTAAGCCAATTAGTGAGTGATCGACTGTACCCTCCTCTATGGTAGTCTGTCCTATGCTGCAAAGGTTCCCATATCCCCAGTTATGGTAAACCTAGTCCCATCAGTGTGGACACACTAAACTTAGTTCCTAATACAGTCGATTTGAGCATGAACTATAGATAACCAGTACATACCCAAGATGACGTTGTAAGGACTCGACACAGCCATGAGAAGATCCCAGATAAAGCTATCGCCTCCTAGAGTAAGCTCGCACTGCTGGAACCATTGTATAATCATTGAATCTACTCACGTATGTGTATCTAGCCATAAGGATCGAGCCATCGGTTCTGTCAGAATCTGTGAGCTCCGATCAAGGTATGTGGTAATGAAAGAGTGACTGGAACCTGTGTCTATAAGAACTACTTCTAAGGTGTAGTATACACATATCGTATATCAAATCACCTCCGAAGAATCATGGTATTATGATTTAGCTGCCTGATGTTGATCTCTCCCATGTCCACACACTGCCTGTGGTTAGGGTGGAAATAATGGTGGTGGTGGTGGTAGGACCTCGTAATGTCGACCACAACCAGATGCTCGACTAGATACTCTGCCATGTCCACATGCTCAATGTGGAAAACCTCACCGAAGAACTACCCTTGCCTAGGAGATCCCTCAACTTAATGAGGATCATCAGAATGATGGGTTGGACAGTCACAATCCATGCGACCAAGCACACATCATGAGTAACATTGTCTGCTCCTGATATGTCTAGCTCTGTCCCCACTACAGGTTCCTCGCACAATCGATCCTGAGTCATGTGATCATCCATCGGTAGGTCTGGTCCTCTTGGACCTCTACAACAACTTTCTACTGCCAGCTGTAGAAGACTACGCTGTGTGTCAACTATTAGTAGGTCTCGCTGGTGGTGACCGCTCAACAAAGAAACACTCCACCAGGAGGGCTCTCTCCAACACTCATGGCTACATCGGGATGCTAAGGGTGATCATTGTGGCTCTAATCTCTTTCTTGATCCCCTACTCGAAGGTTTGGGCCCTATAGAATGGGTCTCGTACCATCTCTGTGGAGTAACGTTATAGGTCAGTGAACCCCGCTGATTACTTTTCTACTATCATGTTTCCCTGCAATAGATTAAGTAGCTCTTGTATATGCACCGCTCATAGAGTAGCTATAACATAATCCACCCAGTACAGGATCTTGAAGTCTATCCAAAGAAGTGATGCTTCATCGTGGACCTGGAACAGAAGGCTCTACCATCTGCCAGCTGCTGCCTAAAGGATATTGGCAGCAAGGATCACCATGTAGTCTGTTGGTGTCCCAAATAGCATTAAATATCTCACCACAATATCCAGACAATACCCAGCCGCCTGTGGGTCTGTCTCTCCCTGGAACCTGGGTGGCCTCTGGTGCTGAAACTCGTGCAGTGTGCTCTGGATTCGTGCATCACCTACGGCTGAGCCTAGTGGCATCGATGGCACAATGGTTGTTGGTAACGCAGATGCCTTCTCTGGTGACTCAACTAGAAAGGGCCCTGACCTGAGGCCTCATTGCTCGGCGGGCTATCAGTGCGTTCAACTCTTAGGGCTCTAACAAGTCATCCGCGAGGAGGAATCCTGAAAGAAACAGATGCGACACAATCAAACTATTATACCTCGTGAGATGAACTGGTTGAGCTGACATAATGAAAAACTTTTGAAACACACATGCAATCAGTGTTTCCATGCACAAAGTCAGAAATTAGTAGTATGGGTCCTGGTGTATGGATACCATGGTCGCTGCACCAACAATGGACTCCCTAAACAAAAATCCACACTTAGTACCCTTAGCACTATAGATTCACAGAAGAGAAATATCTGATTCCTAAGTTCTGCGGTAGAACCGACTCCTTTGATAATAATTCTCCATGACCCATCATCAGGACACATGCCGTGACTACCCCTAACCCGCCTTTCATAGGCCAGGGGCTGGCGACTAACACCAAAGGGGTAAATGCTTAAGTTGGGAAGGAAATTCATTTATAAAAAGTAAAAACACACAATCGGAGTACACAACTGGAAGCAAATAACTATGTAGAAAATATAAACAAAATATGTGGTGGGAAGTAAAAGGGGCCGGAAATACAATCCCAACAGTTAAGTACAATGAAAAGTCAAAATAGGTACAACTAAAAGACCAACAGATGGAAGGTGTCATGAAGCTATTGGATCATCCACCACAGATCCTACTTAAAGGGAAGGCATAGATAGCCTCCTCAGCACTCCATGTCCATCCGTCTCCTCCAGGTACTGTCTCTTCATGAGGTCCACCTCCAGGTACCGTGGAATCCTCATACAATACTCCTTGGTCAGCGTTCTCTGCCATCTTCATCCAACAAAACGAGCTGCAGGTAGAGCCCGTGTAGGGGTGAGTATACAATACTCAGTTGGGACCTCGAGACCCTCATGGTCTCACAAAATCCCACAAGGATAAACCACAATGTATGAATTAATAGATAACTATTACTTAGGTATATGACCATACATATACCTATGTTATCTAGTAAACCATCTAAATCATGAGAAAAAAAACAAAGGTAAAGAACTCAGTTCCAACCAGTATTTTCAATATCGAAACCATGACTGCTGTAGAACTCGTCCTCCATTGAGAACAGTGGGCATGTCGCGAAACCAAGGTGCTTCTCACTAACCTTGGACTGCTGAGGTAATCCGTCTGTTGAGTACAGTGGGTCTGCTTCCAACTACCAGACGCTCCTATGCTATGGTTGTGTAGCCAAATACTAAGATCTCCTCCACAATGGGTCTACTTCCAACTACCAAGCACTCCCCATAGGGCTATTCGAATCACTTAGAGTTGAATCGGTCATGCAGTCGGTAGTTCTGGCAGCTACTAGGTCTCCTCACTCTGCTCCCTCATCACCAGGGGGTTCCGCTCCCTGAGTTACTGGAAAAAACACCAAATATCATGAATTTCCATGAAGAAGTATCTCAAAGGTCCTCCACATCATAGAGGTATCAATGCAATAGGGGGCACGTCAATCAGACGCCCTGTCTGTAAGTTATTATCCTTTTAGTCCTGGGGACCTAGTTGGTTTTGTGTATGAACAAACATGAATGTATCTCAACTATACACCAAAATACAGTGGGTTATTCTAAAAGGGACCATATCTCAATGAGATTAACATCTTCGCTAATAGTTCTTCAAATGGACGCCTGGTGCCAAAGGTATGGCCAATGTAAGAAAAGGGTCGGTAGTGGTCCTAGGTCCGGTCCGACCATGTCGGACAGACTCAGCCCATCCCAGTCTTAGCCGACCTAGTCTGGGTCAACTCGGACAGACCCGTTGGGTCTGACCAATCACGTTGGGAGGGTCGGCCCACTAAGATAGGCCTGGTACGATGGGCCTGACCCAGCGGACTACGAGGGCGGTTCGGCCTAGATGCCGAAACACAGGCGGTTCGGCCCGAAGGATGGGGCCGGTTTGGCTAATGCTACGAGGAGCATGGCTTGGGAGGTCAGTCGTTGTGCCGTGTTCCTGGCCACACGCTTTGGTGTTGGCAGCGTGCTGGGGTGCCTGGAAGACCATGGGAGGGGGCCGTGGGGGCGCCGGGCAGGGTGCCAGGGTGCTGGGAAGGCCTCCGGCAAGGGCCTGGTAGGCATCCGGCTGGGCGCATGGGTACTGGGTAGGCCATCAGCTGGGGCCAGGCAGGCCGCAGATAGGGCACGGGGGTGCTGGGTAGGCCACCTACATGGGCCGAGTAGGGTGCCAACAGGGCACGGGGGTGCCGAGCAGGGCACCGATAGGGCTAGGGGCGACAGGCAGGCTACTGACAAGGGTTCAGGGGTGCCAAGAAGGCCGCCGGTAGGGGCAGGGCAGGCCGCCTGGGGAGAGGGCAGCGCGCCGGGGCGCCACGGGGTGCCGGCGGAGCCAGGCAGCGCGTGGGGTACGCGGGCATGGGGTGCGAGCAGCACGCCAGGGGCAGTGTGCTAGGGGGCGGGTAGGGCGCCGGGCGCCGCGAGGGCAGCACGGTATGTGGAGGCCATGGGTAGCAGGACCTTTGTTCACCATCTTTATCACTGTCACCTCTTTGCCATATTGTGGTCAACGAACGAGAACAAACAAGGGGACGAGTCAGCCATGTTTGTGTGGTCCGAACCCCCCCCCCCCCCACGTTATGTTAATATCATATGGAATAACATAATCCATAAATTAAACGTCGTAGAATGGGAATAAAACCAAAAAAATCCACCTACCTTGCTTTTTAGTATTCATTGAGGGAGTCGTTGGAAGGAAACATCATTCCGTTGATGTCAGAGGAAAAAGGGTGTTCATCGTTGTTGGAGGAGCATTCAAAGGTGACGATGTCGAAGACGACGTCAGCGTTCTTCATGGGTGTCGTTCCCTTTCATGCCCCGGTTCAAGAAGGAAGAAGATGGAGACAGTTCTACATGTTCTTTATTGTGTGGATGTTCTCTCAATTCTTCCAAGGTTCCACCAAAGAATTATTCCAACCAAAATAATCTAATAGCATAAACATTATTTTAAATGGTTGGAATGAATAAAAATGTATTCCAATGGGGCGCCAATTAATTAAAAGATTTTCAATAAATTAATGGTGAGGGATGGCACAAAAATTAAATGGGGGGAGGTGGAGTGGCTCTCCAATTAATTGGGAGAGTTGTCACAAAAAATAATGGAGAGAGGGTTGGCTTCATTTACTCAAGGGAAGTTTGGGGGGTTTAGGGGGTTTGTAGCTCATCTGTGTCTCACCTAATAAAATCCTCCAAAGGAAGGTTATACTCGGGTGGGACCCACCATCATAACCTCGCATGTATGGTTTGGGTGTGGTGGCCCCCACCTATAACCTCCCTTTGGAGGTTTTAACCACCCAAATAAAATAAAGTTAATACTTTATTTTATTTTATTTAATAAAAAACCCCCAGAAACTGTCTTCCAAACTCGTTAGAACGCAACTATGGTAAAGGTCCCACTAAGAAATTATTGATGCTACGAGTTCAATGGTTCCCAAATATTTGAGTTCCAGTCATGGGTCTAAAAGTTATAAAATCCTGATCATACGTTTATTGAACATAACCAAAAAAACATCAGAAATTGATTCCGAACACACCGGGCCTCAGAATCAAGCGTTGTGAGTAACTGCGGACTCCTAAAATTTCCATGTAGTAATGAAACAAATATACATGGAAATTCAGGGACATTATATGTTCATTGGGGTACTGTATGAGAGGATGGTGTGAGTCTGTTTTTTTTGAAATAATGGAAATTTTTTGTTTCACTATGTGATGAGAGCACTAGAGAATGATACATTATGGTTTAAACATTATTATTCATTGAAACGGTTACTGTTCAATAGATTCCACTATTATATATTGTTTGATGGTGTAATATTTTTATATGCATTACAAGGAATGTGAGCCTTATGGTGGATATGATACATACTAGTTGTATATTTGAACAGTTGATTTCAATTTATATTCACTGGAATTTATAATAATTAAAACATTTTCTCTAGATAGGTTTCTTGGAGTTTATTTACTAATTATTTCAGTATATATTTTCCCAAATAAATATTTTTTTAATATCTTAATCCACAAGAAACATTGAAATTTAATGATAATTATGATACTTTTAAATAAAAATTAACTATTAAAAATATCCAAAACAATGTTCATATAATTATCATACATGAGAATGAGTATTAAAATTTTAAAATATTTTTATATAGAATATAATGTTTTGTTTTATAGAAAATAATATTCAATTAATTTAGCTAAATGAAAAAGAAATCATTTTATATATAATGTTTTAATTTTTTTGAAATTTTATTTTTATATCAAGTATCAATATATATCAGGACTATGTTCTAATTTGATATATTAATGATGTTACTAATATAATAAATATAAATTCCTCATAATTGATTGTAAATACAAATAAATAATACTTAACCTTTGTATTCTGAATGTTATTTTTCTATATGAATAGTTTTCCACAACATTTTTAATGTTCAATTAAATACTGAATTATTTAATTTTATATATTTAATTTTTTTAAAATAAAAATTAATTTTTATTTATTTAGAATAGTATAGACATGAGATAAATTTTTATTTCTTATAAAAAGATTCATTTTTAAATGAATAGTGAAAAATATCAATTTTGTGAATACCTTGAATTATATGAAATTATTATTATATAGTATATTAGCTAAAAAGGGGATTCATTACATTAAACACACACACAACACACACACATGCCTCAATGAACTGTCATAGACCCGCTATGGAAAACCCACACATCATGCCTTTTTTATTCAATACATCGCATAATGGCTGAGTGGTAATAATGCCAATTACATGGCCCAGGGCCCAAAATCTAACATGAAAGCCTAGTGTAGTGTCTTGCCTGCATTATGCCTATGTCATTCATACATCTTTCCAACATCACAGAATTCATGTATCATGCCTATGTAATGGAATGAATACTTCATGTCTATGTCACCACCTTCTTGATAAAATTCCTTCTCACCCATATTTGAACCTGGGTTTGATGAAGAGTCATGGGGCCCCTCGACCACTAAGGTACACCCTAACTACTATTATTAGTATATAATAATATCAAAATTTTTTGAATCCATTAAATTATATATATATATATATATATTATGTGACATAGACAAAATTTACATTATTTGACAATCATATATTTTTAATTTTAGAATTAGAGTAATATTTTGACTTAATGTTTTTAAATAAAATATCGATTTAGAATATTAAAATGAATTTTTATTAATACTATAAATATAATAATATTCAATGGAAATCAAATTTTGATTAAACGGGCCTATTTTTTTGATAAAGATCATATTTTTTTTATCCATTATGTAATGTTACCTAATAGAATATAAGTTACCGTGTCAATAGCAAATATGGTAAAAGTGAAAAACATAATAGTAAGGAGTTGAAAAAAATTATAACATGACTAGAAATTGGTGCTTGAGGACATTTTCTACCTCCTATATTTTTCATTCAATGATTTATAACTATTTTATCTACATTACATTAGTTAGAAATTCCATTATTAAAAAGTTGAATAAATTTAATAACAAATGACACTTATTTTCCCTTATAACATGTTCTAACCTATCATCACAACCAATCAAACCAAAAGACACTTATTTATTCCTAATATCATTAATACACTAATAACTATTCACATAAATCATATATATATATATATATATATCACCTCAGAAGTCCATCCCTTAACAGTTTAATTTCCAATGGATGGGAAATAATCCATGGAGTAAGGAATAAAATACTTTTCTAAGTTAATTTTAGTACTCAAAAACAAAATTATAATGACCACAATATGGTGTTGGTGACAACCTAAATTCTCTCTCATGATAGTATCATTATTCATCCCCTTATAAAAGTCGCAATATATAACATTAGGATGTTCATCTTCAAATTTGAGTAATACATAAAAACCTCAAATTTATTGTTTCATAAATAAATAAAAAATTTACCTACCACTTTTCATCGATACATACTGAATGTTCAACTAACAGCACGATGCATTAAATCACACCTACCCTGATTCATCTATGCTAAGGCTTATATTTTCTAAAAACTATCTCACCACAAGTATCAAAATAATCCATATCATACCTGAGATGAGATGTAATCTCATGGGTGGGTACGTCACGACTAATCAAAATCAATGAATCCTTTGTTTTTATGGATTCCCTCCTGTGATATTGATAAAACTAAAAAATGACCACACATAATGACTTACCATTCCTCCAGGACATAATTATTTTTGATTTAATTGATGAGATACTATAAAATATAAAAATAAAAATTAATATAAGGTTAGTAATAAAATATTTTTAAAATAAATATTATTTATTTATTCACCATCTAATTAAAAATCATTTGGTGTGAACATCAATGGGAATTTAATCCCACATCACACATGCCACCAAAAATAGTTCTACAGAATATAACTCTCATGTCCAATAGCTACAGGGGAAATGTTGAGAAAAAATATAACAAATAATCAAAAAATGTGTATGTAAATAAATTATAAAAAATAGGAAAAATAACAATTTTTCCCAAATGATGATATCTATTCATGCGTAGATCAATGTCAAGAGGAGGAAATCTTTCGAGAATATGGTTGAGAATCTTTAATATCAAAAGTTCCTAACCCCTATGTGCTGATACTTAACCCCTATGAACCATGAGATGGATAATAATGCATTATGATCATAATGAATTAGTATAAATTCCTCAAGGATATGAAATATATCATCATATGTTTCATCATCTCAATCAAACACAAAATTTATATTGATAGAAAAGAATTATAAATGAGTATTATATATATATATATTGACTATAACTAACAAATAATTATTTCATTGTTGTTATTCATCCCCATATTCCTAAATGAAGGTGTCAATATCAGGATATTTCTCCACATTATCATCAATTTACATTGAATTTTCACTTTCATCACCAAATTTTAATTAAAATTTTATTATTACACCATTAAAATTAATTGACCAGTAATATTGGGTATTAATCATCGACAATTATGTCTCTTTGTATAAAATATGTATTTTGAGCTGTTTCTTCAAAAAAATCAATTCATTTCTTGCCAATAGAACCACATTCATTTATTATAAACATTGTTTCAATGGTTTTCATATTTATAATGCTCTACTAATCAATTTCCTCCCTTAATTAAGTATAATAATTTGATAAATATATATTATGTTCTATAAAAGACAATAAAAATGGTTTGTTTACTACAATAAGGATTTTATATATAATATAAATGATTCCATGGAATATATAAATATACAATCCTCTATCAACATGAAATCAATGAAATTTATATATCATTTCATAATTCTTTCCTAGATAACACAACTCAATTATTTCATCCTATATGCCGTCAATGGAAACTTAATACTCTATATGAAGTGATACTATAAAAAAATTATATTAATAATTATTTCTTATTCAACATATGCACTTTCGTGAAATCAAAATCCATTCCGCCATATGAATTATATAATATTACAATTTTGGATTTTGGGTTACTAAATACACACTATTGATTATAAATATTATCTAACTATTGTGTTACCTAAATAATTGGTAAAAAATTAACAATATAAAAAATTAAAAAGATTTTTTATCTGTTAAACAGTATATATTTTACATTTTCAATATTTGACACATCTAAGAAATGCTTTGTTATGGATGTTCTTAAAGATCATCTATTGTAATTTTTTTAATCATTTTCTTGAAATGATAATTATATAATAAATTAAAAAATATTGATTATAATTGAATTATGTCATGTGTGGTAGTATAAATTACTATACAAATGACCTTATTTCTTCACAGTTGACAAGAACATATATATCTTCAATATATTGTTCAACATTTGAAATCTACTGTTCAATAACTCCACCAAAGACAAACACAAGTTGATTAAAAAATCAGAATTGAATTATTGATGCATTGAAAAAATTTATTTTATTAAGTCCTATAAATTTATGTTTTAATGGATATTTACATAGGAAATAATTAGAGAAGAAAACAAAATCCTTACTATAAATAAGATTAGGCAATTGACCCTTCAACTGATTATTTATTACACGCGATTTTTATCAGTTTCTTCACACATATCTCATAAGAATACATCCATAGAAAATGTATTATCACTCAACATTGTGATTAATTTAGAAAATTATATATCCAAGATTCCTTGAATTAGATAATTCAAGTGTAATTTTTTTCATGTATACATAATATAAAATAGAAATCATTATATAGTAAACTATATGTATCATAATTTTCATCCACCACATATATATAATAAATATATTATATTTAGATTACCACATACCAAATCATAAAATTATACAATACACTATATATAATTGATAGAAGTATTTCCAATGTAACATGAAAATAAGGATTTTCCATTCAGTAATATGACTATTTCGAACATGTATAGCCAAATTGGAGGAACATCCATACTATTGTCTCAAATATTCATTCCACTGAATAAATAATAAATGGTCGTATTGGGAATGTGTATAATATTATTATGTATTTATTAATTAAAATTATGTGTAATTTTCAAACAACTCAATTTCTAGTCACCTATAAATTTTGGTTATATATAATCATTCCCTGTGAATATATTTGATCGTACCGGGTGTTTCCAAAACAGTATAAAATATATTATTAAATTAGTTTTTCTAAATATGCATGTCGTCCTACGTTTGGAAAACCCAGATATCAGACAAATACAGAAGATCCCAAAAAATTTTTTTAAATCCAATTATTATTTTTCCCAAAGACAATAATTTTTTGTTGTTTTATATTTTGACCATAGGTAATGGGAGGTTATGAAAATACAATTGATTTTTAATCGATACCAAAAATTATTTTTTGGTGGTTTCACTATTTCATTAATAAATCATATAAAATAAAATATTTTCATTAAGAATGAATGATAAATAAAAATTAAATAATATATTTCAATTAAAAAAACATGCTTTCTCTCATTTATGAGAATAAAACCTCTCATGTCACTCATAAAGTGAAATAATGATTTAGGACAATGTGTACTCCAGCAAGATAATAATCCATATGATGGGAAGTCACTTATTTTCTTAATTAATGTAGTTTTTAGTAAGAACTTTCTTGGACCAGCATCATATGTACTGACCTCATTAATTCATAATAAGTTTAACTCTTCAATCAACAGTTTCAAATAGACATAAATATTATTTTTTGGATTTCCTAGAATTCATAATGTCAAAAAAGATATATGGTTCATTCATCATCATCAATATAGGTAAGTTTTATAGAGTTCTAAATATGGGACTTCAATAATACTGAATAAAATATTGGCCAAATGCTTAGAAATCATATTTATATTAACCTAATCACACATTATAGAATTTTGATTAAAAATACGGATGTACCTGATCAAAATAATTTCATGAATCCCCATCATAAGGATGATTTATGGTTTTACTAGTGTAAATATTGGTTTTTTTAATGGAATAATAGATTTTGTGTTATGATAAATAAATAAAAACTACAATCTAATTGTATGTGGAAATACACCACCTATTTAAATAGAATCAATCGAAATTCCCTAGTTATGTCAGTTTTTAACTTGATTGTCCAGATATTGTAAAACAAACAAATGACTCATTTAAAACATAATATAAGATGAAACTATTATAAATTAATTATTATTATAATAACTAAGACCTAAATCATGAAATGTCTCCTTAATCTCATATATATAATTACATATGATATTTCCATCACATAATAAAGATTTTAATGAGGAGAATATCTGGTCAAAAAATCCAATTAACAGTCCATTATCTGATTCAATAGCCATAAAATATTAAACCACATCACATTTTTATAAATTACATCAAATATATTAATAATTTCAAATAGACCCATGTTACTCATAAAATGTAGTTGTTCATAACTCATGATTGAAATCCGTATCATCATGAGATTCAATTTGTGAAAAATAAGGAGTAGAAACACCATATACTAAGGTTTGAAACAACGATGGATCAATGACCAAATTATAAGAAACTTCTCCAAAAGTATCTTTTCTACGTTCATACAATGAATAAAAATATTTTTATATCCATAACCCAATACATGACACCAACAATTTCAAATGTCTAAAACATTCTTAGTTAACAAACCATATATAGAAACATAAATTTTACTTCCAAAAAAATTACTAGTTTTGATGATGCTAATGATATAAATGAATCATTACCCTCTATATACACTAGAATTATACCCAAATAGTTTGGATTTTAATGATGATGTAACCAATATTGAACATTAAATGTTTACTATTGTTAACATCATTGTTCCAAATTTCTAAAAAAAATTAAATTTTTTTTATTATGATTGATTTGATATAAGAAAATGGTAGTCAAAAAATTAATATAAAACATAAAAATAATAAATATCTTGTAAATATTATGAATTATATTCATTGACAACGTATTTTCAGTAATTAGTGCTGATTTTTATTATTACCATTAATTAACAATTATTATACATATTTTATACTATTTAAAACTAAATAATACAAATTACCATTATTTTTATGTAATCACTACTAATTACAAAATATTATTACTAATTTCCATAATAGTTTTCTAATTACATCTTAATTTTTTTGTAATTATAGCACAATTTTAGAAATCACCACTAGTTTTTGTAATTAAAGATGATATTTATAAGAAACTACTATTAATTCAAAATCAATGCAAATTTTTACTAGATACAACAAATTTTTACTATTTATTCTTAATTTTAATGAATTACAACTTATTATTGATAATTTTTACTATGTAATATTAATCACTACAAATTTTTACTAAGTTACACTAATTATTACAATATACAAGTAATTTTTAAAAATTACACATAACTGTTACTAATTACAGCTCATTGTTATTAATTCTTACAAATTATTAATAGTTATTTTTTTTTTATTTACTATAATTTATACTTTTTACTAAAAATTATAGATAATAATTACTAATTATTAAAAATTAACATATCATTTTTTGCTATATATATCTAATTTTTACTACAGACCATTCATTTATTCTAAGTTTACTTTATTTTAATTATTTATTGCTAATGGTTATAAAATACCTCTGATATTTACTACGTACTGCAATTTTTTGTAATAATAGAAATATTTTAATAATTTCCAATCATTATTAAAAATTTCTACTATTTTATAATAAGAACATCTAATTAACAAAAATGTTTAATAATTATTGATAATTATAAAAAATTACTTCTAAATTTTTACTAATTACATCCAATAATTTCTTATTACACCTATATATAACTAATTATTTCTAATTATTACAAATTTAAAATAATTATTTCAAATAAACACTAGAAATTAATAAATACTGATAATTATTTCTAATTACCAATAATTCTTATGAATTACTGCTAATTTTTATAATTACAGATAATTTAGACTCAATGTCGCTATTTTTTATTAGTGTATTTATTTATAATAAGTACCTCAAATTACAACAACTTTTTTATAAGTACCACTAATTACATCTAGTCACTAATTTTTACAAAGTCTGTATTTATTATGCACTGCTATTTTATTTCAAATTAAAACTCATTTTTTATATGTACCACTAATTATTGAAATTATTTCTATGTACCAAAAATTATAAGTGATTTTAATTAATTATGAAACTTACTAATAATTAGCGATATTTTTTAATTAATTTTTCCTATTATATTTTTTTTCTTACTAATTAATACTAATTATTACTAATTAATTCAAAATATTAATAATTACATCTAATTATTAATAATTATTACAATTTATCCCTATTTATTACCATTAATGTGAATTGTTTTCATGTACATCATATTTTCAATAATTGCCACTAATTTTTACTAATTACTACTTTTATTTGTTAATTAATATTGCTTTTTTAACTAATTTACGCAAATATTTACTAATTAATAATAATTTTTCCTATGTAGACCTAATTACCACTAATTTTTACTATGTGACACAAATTATCACTGATTTTTATCATGCAATATTAATTTTTAGTAATTACTTCAAAATAATCCTAATTACTAGTATATTTTAGTAATTATCTCCAATTAAGACAAATTTGTTCTAATTACTGCTAATTCTTATTAATTATAGAATATTTTTACTAATTACAAGTAATTTTAACTTAATGCTGCTAATTTTGACAAATTACCACATATTTTTACAAATTAACATTAATTTTAATAATTGCCTAAATTTAACACTAATTATTACTAATAAAAACAAATTATTACTATTTTCCTCTATTTTCTAGTAAATATATCTTATATTTAGTAATTAATGTTATTTTAAAATTATTATCATTGATTTCTAGAAATTACCCATAATTTTTAATAATTACAATTTTTTTAATTATTATATCTAAATACTAATAATAACCATTGAATTCTAATAATTACCATTTATTTCTAATAATTATTGTTGATCTATACTTATTATTGATAAGTTGTAATCATTAATGCTAAATTTTACTAATTTTTTTTTAAAATTATTAATATTTACATTTAATTGTTAGAATTTATTATTAATTATTTAAATTTATTAATTATTAATTATAGTTTATTAACACAAAGTACATTGAAATAATATTATTTATTACTGTGATATATAAATAATTACTATGATCTATTAATCCCAACATGTTTTTGTTAATTTTTACTACTTTCCACATGTTACCACTATGTTTAACTAATTAGATGCCTTTTTATAGTATGAATATCTAATTTCTAATAACTGCCTCTAATTTACAAAAATAAAATCTATATAGTAACTATTAAAATTATTCAAAACTAAATTAAAGTAATTAGTAATAATTTTAAATAAGAATTAAAAATTAAAAATAAATACTTTTAATTAATAATAATTAATACGAATAAAAAATAAGTATTGAAAAATATAACTAATTAATTATAATTAAGACTAATTTCTTTAAAATAATAATAATTTCTACTAATATAAAAACTTAACTAACTAAAAATTGGAACAAATGGTTAATACGTTAGAAAAAAAACACTTTATAATATTCAATGAAGATGGTTTCACTAAATATAAAATATGATTCAGTTATCTATTTAAGGAGAAAAAAGGAAAAAATATGTAGAGAGAGGTGTTTAATTGGGGAGATAATGACACAAATCAGGTTGTGGGTAAATATTTGTTGGATAGTTTGTGACCAGAGTTATTGTGATAATTTTCCTCTATAAAACTACCTTATTTCTTACCATACCCATCGGAATTATTTCCCACTGTTAATAATCTGATTAGTAATAAAAAATTATTTTTTACCAGACCAATAGAAAACAGAATACTTCCTGCATATTATTTTCTAAGGAAATCAATCTTTGTTGCAAATAATAATAACTAAGGAAACTATTTGTGATGAGGGTATATTGCCTTCATAAATAGATTTCTCATGGATTGGCATACACATCATGGTAATGGTATTTGTGATGTGATTTTTTCCCTTCACAAATATCTTTTTATTATATTATATTTGTGATATGAAAAGAATATCATCTGAAACGGTTATTCAGTAACAACAATTTTTGTGGTGCGATAACTCCTAGAAAAAGCCCATTTTTCATGGAGGGCATATTTTTCCCAGAAGCATTTCAGGTAACTGAAACTTACCTGATCTCTTCTTCATGTATGGGGAGCTTTGTTCCACTATAACAATATTAATTATGTGGCCTTTAATGTGTCCTTATCCCATTAAAAATAATTTATTGAGGTAATTTTTTACTAAATAACCATATTTTAAAATTTTAATTAATCATAATTAGTGTCTATACTAGTGATTTTATAAAAATGTATAAATATATTTTTTATTAGTTTTATCAATTAACATGTTATTTAATGTGATTTATTTCTTTATATGTGGCTTCATATTTATGTTTTCATATTTTTTGAGGAAATTAGTTTTCAACTAATTTAATAATATAATTATTTGAAAATCAATTAAAACTATTGAAAATGTTTCTTATTTTCAAAGTTAATTTTTTAAAAAATAAAATTTTTTAATATAAGTTGGCATCCTTTGATAAAACATACGCTTCAACAATGAAATTCATCAAAGGATAAAACTATCCAATGTTCACTAGATCAATTACAAAATCATTTTTTTCTATAATTAAAATAATACATTCCTATGTATATCTTTTCTATCCATTGATGGTTTATTATCATATTTTATCTTCCAATAACATCCCATAATGAATATACTATTTTTAATTCTTCTGATTGAAGGGTGTTCACCTAGGACCCATATATAAATTGATTAGTGAAATTATTATCTTCACAATATCCCCTTTACCTATTTGGGTTTAATACTATAGTAATTGTTATTATGATTGAATGGTATTTACCTTGACTGATAATTTATATCATTGGATATGAATTTCGTTCTATGGGATTATCATGTTATGATAACTAATGGAATTATTAATTATTTCCATATATCTGTACAGTTTAAATGGATGCAAATTCTATTTTCATTCCATGGGTTATTTATGATAAAATATGTGAATAATGTTCATGTAGAATATATAATTATGTGTGAATGACAGGTGGGCTCTTATATAGCCCTATAATTAATTGGTCAATGTCTTCTATCTCAAGAAATTATGATTTAGTTTGCGGGTAATATTTTAGTTTATCTATGCTCCTATGTTTGTGAATGGGTATATTTTTTTATTTGGACATTCTCATTGTATTTTGAGTTTGTATAATTAATGTTATTATATTCATAGAATGTGGTGTATATGTATAACAATTGTTAAGATATTATATGAATTTTTTATATGGGTAAAAATCTAGTTACACTATTATCAAATGGTTGTGTGTGGTTATAACATTAATTAAGATATTCTCACATGGTATTGTGTGGGCCATGTTGTGGTCAACCTATTCTCACATGTTTTATCACGATTATAATTTCAGTATATCTTAATACACATCATTATGTGGATAAAAATTTTGGTTTATCTATGCTAAAAATGATATAATTTCATCTGCATATGTTTATTTGTCACTCTTATACATAATCATATGGTTATGTGATTCTCCTAGGACCAGTGTTTATTATCTAATGTTTATAACTTGTTTGAATAACCTTTTATGTTTTTCCTAGACTTATTACTCGAATCATGACATTTAACCTATAATTTATTGGGTATGCTTTTTTAATATATCTTAATTATAAATATATGGTCATATTATCCTCACATGTGATCTATTATTGTTATCGCTTATGCTTTGCACTACAGATCATCTATGCTCACCCATTTCTTATTATTACATTACCTAATTCATGAAAATTATAATAACTCATGAAATTTATTTAATGGATTTAGTGTATTCCGATTATAGAGATATGTTCAAAAGTTGTATTAAAATATTTTACTTTTTAGATGGTCATAAAAAACATGTACCCTTTTATTCTTTGGATTTTATTGTTATTTTTTAGATTTTTTATTTATATAATGGGATCGATGGAAACAAATAATATGAATATCTTAAGTCACTATAGTTGGTGTCAAAGTAGGATTTAGTTATTTTAAATATTTATTTTTCTATTTATGGTTGATTATGATTTTATAAAATTAGTGAAAACCCTATGGTTATCTATAATTGGAATTATACATATATGATATGATCATGATATATTGGTAATGAAAAGGTTGGTGGTTTTTTCTAAAAATAATATCTCTGCATGGATTATATGAGTTGATGAAATATTTTCCATAATTGTATTTTGGGGAAATATCCTAGAAAGTGTAATGTGGGGTTTTATTAAAATCTTTACCTAGTGCACTAAAAAAAATATCAAACTACACACATAGTTTGATACTCCAAGTTGATTTTCGTGGACTTATCACTTTTTCTATCAAATAAATTTTAAATGATGAATTATTATTTAGATGTAGGTTGAGGAATATATATAAACCTTACATAAAGAAATATATATTGTTCCAATAGTGGTAATGGTTCATCATAAAGCTAATATGATAGTTTAAAAGAGTAACTCATTTAGAGGATGAATATTACATAATTTCTTTATGATGTAAATATTTATCAATCATGATAATTTTTTTTCTAAATTAATAGATAAAGGGGGAAAATTTTGAATAGTGTACATGATGGACAATATCAAAATTGTCCTATTGACTAACAAAGTCATATATATTTTTTATTCGAAAATAATTTTTTTATGCTCACCTAGGTATCTTCAACTATGATTAATAACACGAGCTATTTAAATAATCCAAACATTCCAATAGAGGGAGTGATGGAGTTAATCAATAGAATTATTGATGAAGATAACAACTGAATGAATATTTTACTTCATATATGCGAAATTTTTTGAATAGGAACCTATAAGAAAGTATCAATTTATGAAGAAAATGTTATAGAGCTGATGGATTTTTAACCATTATAGTGACTATCGATATGGGTGTTAATGATGATCATTAAACAGAATAGGGATTTATATATTTAATTGAATGTAATGTGTTTTAGAATAATGAAAATAAAATCTCCAATCCATGTAATACAATAAACATTTCTATAAAAAACTTCCTAAATAAAGGGATCATTTGAATGAAAATCAAATTACAACCATTAAAGTTTAACATGATAATATGGAAAACTTATTCCCCACTCTATATTTTTGGATGAGTTATTAGATTTTGGTATATTGAAAATTGAAAATATTCTATGATCGTTAAATTATCACCAAGATGAATATATTATCTGTGGAGAATTATTGGTTTAGTGTATCCATGGTGATGATTATGGTAACCTGCCAGGTGAAAAATATTATTATGCCTCCTTTAGAAGAATTTACATTAATTTCACAAATGTATTTGTCCTTTATACGTAAGGGAAAAAATATATGAGCCAATTATAGTGTATCTATAGAATATTGATCATGAACACTATTTAGAGAAACTATATAAAATTCATGACATCATACCTGATAAAAATAGAATAATGGATTATGTTATTTTTGAAAAACTCAATGATTGGGAGAAGCCTATTATAAGGAAAAAATGCGTGTTTTGTTAACATTGAATGGTTGAAATCTTGATAGAAATTGATTATTAAATCTTTTTATTGTTTTACAAACATATCGACATAAATATTAGGGGATGAAAAATAAAATGTTGAGGATAAAATTTATTTGACATTGTGTAGTTGTAACGATATCATATTTCACTATGTGTTTTTCCTGAATAAATATTGTTCTTATCATATTTCTTTATAGGAAATTATGATAAAAAGAAAAAAATTACACACTATGAAGAAACAAAACTATTAAATATGACAATTAAAACTTATTATGTTAATTAGATTGTATGGATAATTTTAACCACATTATCAAATATGGGAATAATAAAAACAAATTACACATTAAATACAAATAAAATTCAATTAGTATTGTTAAATAATGAAATAATTTTAGGCGTAAAATATATTTTTAGAAAATTTTATATTAATTTAAAGAATAGTCTTCTCTCATGAGTAAGTAACAATAATATATAATAACAATATTATTGTTATATTATTAATAAATTAATTAGTCAATAATAAAAAATAGGACTAAAGAATAGTAAACATTAAAAAATCATATATGTAATGTTTTAAAATATATATTTTCCATTTTATATAAATATTGAATTATTTAAATTTTTAAATTCGATTCCACAGAATAAAAATAATTATTTTAATAATAATAATATATTTCTAAATTATTTTGTGAGATTTTTTTAAATATAATGATTTGTATTTGAATAGTAAAGAACACTCTTTTTAGAGACAACACAACACATATGAGATTATTTGTATATAAGTATGACATAACAATTTGTAAATCATTTTTAATGATAAAATAATTGTTTAATAATTTATTAAACTAATATATATTGTAGTAAAAAATAATATATTAGAGGTAGTAAATTATTTGTAACACATTCACTATTTTTTAAATAAATTATTCATTTATTTCATTTATATAGAATTTTATCACTATTAAAAATTTATTATTATTATATATATTACATTTTTGTAATTATTTTTTTAAATTATTTATTAATGATAATTTTATTTTTATGAATATAATATATGGAACCCTATGAAATACTAATTTTGTAAAATAAAACTTAATATAGTAAACATAAAAAACAAAATGTTAAAAAATTAAAATTTTTAAACATGTGTGGGAATTTATGGTTGAGGCCTTCTTACAACTTATATATTCCCCAATAAATTATTTATCTATATTTAGACACTTTACTTTTTCATTACTTCCATTTATTAAAAATTTATGTGTATTTTCATAAATTCTATACCATTTCACATATAAATGGGGATCTCCACTCCACACTCCCTCCTGCACCACGTCCCACACAGATAATAAAAATCCCTTCCAACTCATCATCTATATATTAATTTAAACCACTAAGATGTTATTTTTTTTTAAAAATACATTCCCTAAAAGGATTAACCACCAATACAAATGAGATTATCCGTGAAGTGTTGTATAAATTTCATTGTTCTCAATTCTCATTTGAACTTTTTTATGGGAATTTATTTAAAAAAATAATGTTACATTGTCTAACAATAAAAAAACAAAATCATTAGTATAACGATATTTTATTATAATAATGGTACAATAATTACGAGCATTTCGATTTTATAATTAGAACAATGAAATTTTCATTTATGAATTTAGTATACTACCGCCCCCATGAAGAAACATAATTCAGTTTCCATTACCACATTATATGGAATGTTTTCATAAATTATATAGCTTTTGTGAATTATATTTTAAAAATTAATAGTTCTTGGTAAAAAAATAATAATTATATACTATTAATTACATGAATTGTAAACAAAAATAGAAAATTCATTCGTCCAAAGAGTGGGGTAAAATAAAAAACATTCATCATCATACTAAGAAATAACATTGTATAAGCTATATTAATGATATAATTATTTCATGTTAGGATATATAAACTGAAAAACCCCTAAATAATTCAATTATTATCTCATAAAAATGATAACACAACTAAATCACATTTTATTCCTCTATTAATTATGTTATGTTCGTTTTTAGTTTGTTTTAACTACCTATTAAAACATTACAATAAATTTATATAATGGATGAATATGGGAATAAAATTACTACTAATATATGATAGTAATAAGTAAATTATATTGTTATTATAATATATTAATGTAAAATTATAACTAAATATTTTAGAAAACACCCTTTATTCGCTATGAATCTTCCAAACATTCTGGTCACTAAATTTATCTTTAAATATTGTAACCAAAACACTAATATAATGAAATAATAACATTTGAAAAAAAAAATTAAATAATTCTAGTATGTGGAATTATTTCTTAATCATCATATTTTGTATAATAATGATGAAAAATATCACTATTACAACTATGTTCATAACCATCAAGACTACTCACAATACACATCGATAATAAAAAATGACTAACAAATATACATATAGAGAATAACCCTAAATGAAATTTATAAATGGTTATATAAAAATGGATATTAAATAGGTGATTATTATGGTTTTTTTATAAATATAGAGGTTATAGTGTGATAAAAAATCAAGAATTCATTAGAAGGGGTTCTTCATCTCAAACATTATTTATTGAAACAGGTTAAGAGATATGGACCATGAAATCATTAATGTGGTGTGATTTTAAAAAAATAATATTTTTTAATTATATTAATTTTGAAATTATTATGTACATCATTTCCCACATTAAATGGAATTTGATTCACAATATGAAAATACGAAGATGATCATTTTAAATAAAAGTATTCACAAACCATATGGTTTTTTTGAAAATATTAATTTTTTGTTATGATTATTTTTTGAATGATATAAAATAAATAAATATTTTGTTCTTTATAAAAACTCTCAATTTGTAATTTTTATGTTACTATGTTTTTATATATACCCTTAAATTTATTTTCCTCATGACTCTTTTTATTACTTGAACTATTTTTAGAATGTGAAACATCCCCCATTTTTTCTTCTTAGTCTGGGTCTTCCATGTTTCAGTACCCACATTCTTTGGATGATTTATTCATGTATCCTTATCTATGAATCTATAATATATTATATTAATTTTCACCAATTTTATGATCATATAAAAAAATTATACAAGTATTAATGTTTCCTAATAGATAGTTTTATGTAAAATGGGAATAATTTCTATTTTTTATGATTATGGTGGAACATGTACTCATTCTACCATTTTTATTTAGTATAAATATTTATATTTATGTTTTTATGTTTTTCAAATATATTATTTTCCTTCCTATTTTATAAATTATTTCTTTTTAAAAATTTTCAAAATATTATGAATATTTTTTATATTATTGGTATTTCTTTCTAAACATATTAACATTATTTTTCATCTAATTCATGGTCCTTTGAAATATCCTTTTATTCATAGAAATTTTTTAAATTATAATATCCTACTTCTCTCCCCACATTTTATTCAAAATTTTCATTTCTATCAATTAAATGATACATCAGTTCATTTATATTTCCTTAACATTGAATGATCATAAACATATATTTTCTTTTATTTCATTGACTCTATGTAAACTTTGTTTTTATTCCATTGATTGAATGATTTTCACCTTATTTATATACATAAATTTATTGGTTAAATTGAATTATTAAAAAATAACCATTATTTTTATTGTCTAATTACAATTATATTTGTTAACATTATTTAATTTTATTTTCCTATATTGTAACATGATTACATTTGATAAACTATAAGATTCCATTGTTTTACCATTTTAGGATTACTGAAGGAATTATAAATTTTTTCATTATATGAATCTATTAGAAAAAATATATGAATCCCATTTTCTTTCAATAGGTTATTTAATATGTGATATGTGAATAAAGTTGAAGTGGCTCAAATAAGAATACATAAATGATGGGTAGGGCCCTCTAATTCCTCCAAATTAAATAGTAATTGTTTAATATCTATGGAGGTAATGAGTTTATGTGTGGGTATAATAATGTATTATCTATGACTATAAGGTTTTTCATGGGAATTGTAATGGATAATCTATTATACCAAGATGATATGTGGCTATAATTCTGGTTATTCCACACTCACAAGGTATTAAGTGGGTATAACTGAGATTCATTGAAGATAAAAAGGTTTTCGGTTGACAGAATTTTCATTATGATATACTCAAATGGTTTTTTATAACTATTTTTTAATATATTAGAAATTGTTTTTACATCTATAGAATTATCTTTAATCATTTACCTCAAGGTAATGAATGAGTATAAATGATGTTAAGCTATACACACAAGTCAATGTGCAGAGGAAATTGATGTAGTGATTTCCTTCGAATGATATGTTTTTTTATTACATCTCATAGTCTACACTCATAAATATTTTATTATTATAGTTTTATAATCTCTTGGGTAATTTTTATAAACTAATTTTCCACTTTTTTCTGAATCACATCTTATGTTCTTCCAATACATATGCAATGAATTGTGACTTTAGATCTATGATTTATTCGGTGTGATTTTTTATCAACACTTACTATACTCATATTAAAATATTTTAATCACGTATGATATATGATTAATATTGGTTGTGTTTTATCTTTTAGATATTCTATCATCACCCATTCAATAAGATTTAATCACCCATGTTATGAAGATGAGTATAAATTATCAGAAGTATCAAAGGGATATATTGTTTTTCTAATAGGGATAAATGTTCAGAGGTTGTGTAAAATAATATTCCTATTTTAAAGGCCCTAAAATAACATAACACTTTTTTCTTGTTATTGTGTTATTAATTGAGATATGAAGTGTTTACATTGCCGAAAAGATGTAAAATAATTTTATATTCAGACTTTGTCACTATTTTTAAAGAATATTGAGTATACTTATACACTCACCCCTATATATAATATATTTTTTATGTCTACTCGAAATGGATGGTGATTAAGATAGGAATTACTAACTCAATGTTTTTTTCTTGTGGTGGTAGAGTTTAGGGTAACAATGTTGGAATTATTTATTGTATATCAACCAATGTGGTTTTAAATTTTATGATATATCATGTATTCCAAATGTTTATTTATTTATGTTATATATTTAATGAGTGGTTACTAATTTTTATTGATATGTTATTGAGGTAAATCTTAAATCTTTTCTAGATTTACATCAAGGACTATAGTCACCAATGATTTGCTTATTATAGGTGGGATTCAGCGGTGAAAAACATCCTAACTATTGGGCTAGAAGGGGTGCAAGTGTATGGATATCATGAAATGGTGTTATCGTTGATATTTTTAGATAGATTTGATAGATATTGAGAATATTAACTTTTTATGTTTTCTAATGGTTCTTGGAAAGTATTTTATGTTAAAAACAAACCTAATTAAAGGATGTGAGACCCAATATGATATTTTATTTTAGGCCCTCTATATGAATTGACGAAGAGATTACACGATTAATAAATGTTTTTTGTGATGTGATATATCTTATTGTGTAAAAATATTGGTTGGGATAATTTATCATGAATATATATATATATATATATGATCATATTGGATTGACAGTTGGAAATAAAAGGAGTCATAATAACTTAATATTATTTAGTTCATATTCATGGTTTGGGTGTCCCAATCTGTTTTCTTTTTTATAGATCTTGGTATGTCGACATCCCTCATAGGTCCACAAAAAATATTAAAATAAATACAAATATAAATCACCATATAATTAAATTTATTGACTTTTATTTAGAAAGGAACATTATTTGAATGTTTCAGTTTTAAATACTTTATAATTACAAGAAATCCATCATCGATAAGGACACTTGGGATATGCTATGGATGGAATATATTTATTTGAATTAAATAATTCATTGAATGATAAATATTTACCATCAGTAGTTAGTATATTCTATGGTGTTACATAATAGTCATTTTTTATTCCCTATGAATATTAACTTATCAAAAATTTATTGTGATGAGTTTCAAATTCATTTCATGGATGAGTTCCTTTATTCAACCATAAAAGAGGAATGTGAAAAACTATTTTTACTGACTCATGGTGGATCTCTATATCTTTTTGAGTTTTTATTATGGATTTATTAATACAGTTAGATTAACATACTATAATAATTCATTCCACGATGATTTTTTATCCATAGATCTATCTTCACATTACCACATTCAGGTTTTTAATGTGTATTGAGGTGTATGTGAAGGAATAAATTATTAATAGGACACTATATTAGATAAGATCAACATTGAAGTGGATTCATAAACACCTTATTATTTGAAAATATATGGATATATTTTCATAGTTTCATGGTAAACTAATAATTTATAAATAATAAAGAAATTTCAATCCTTATTCATCTTTTTTCTCTAGAGGATAATGTTCTCACACTCCTATTAAGATATAAATTATTCATTTTAAAATTTATTATAATTTCATTTCAATTGGCCAAGAGTTTCTATCATTACGTTGTATTCAACATGGATGTAAAAAATTGTTTCATGTTAATCCATTATTATCATGTCCTCTAGGGATGACTCATCAGTTATGGGTTCCAAAGATGCATAAAAAAATAAGATATGGGTTTCGTAATGGAAAATTTAATTATTCACCTCATCGTCATGGGTAAGGAGTAGAGTGTAGTAGTGGTTTTGGTTTTCATCAAGGATGTTTATATCATGGTGTAACATATAGTAATAATAATACATTATATTTTCTAGAATCATTATATCTTGACGTCATGCATTTTATTATATTTTAATATTCTACCTAGGTTTATGATATCTTTTATTCAGGATCTATACACTCCCACAACCCTAATTTCATTCTCTAGAAAATATGGTGGAAAGGGTTCTATTTACCTTGTTGTTTATAGTTGTAGTTAATGGTTGATAATGTTTATATTGGGTTTATATATATTTTGAGATGATGTTATAGATACATCAACCTTTAGAAGATTTATTATTCTTTCTGATACAAAAATTCAATAATATATCCATCTTGGATTAATAGTATTAGTTGTATGGAATTACGGAATTTATTATGTAGATATTTAAAATCTATTATGATAAAATATAGTAAACAATGGTAATTATTTAATGAGATCCTCATATGGTCGAATACTTTTTTGAATCCTTTTCATTATTAATGGATGATATTATTTTGAATTCAGTAGATTTTTACCCATCATTAATTACATAGGTAATATAATAGTACCCTTGCGGCAACCCAAACATCACATAAATTAATATTAAATATTATTATATTAATAATCAATATATATCATTATGATCTATGATGGATGTTACAAGTATAGATTTTATGGAAATAGAGATACATAAATAACCAATATATAGAGGATCTATAACATGCTCCTTTACAATCTTCAAAGTAACCACTCTTCATAGAAATATCATACATAATACCAATAATTATACACTTAGGAAAATAAATCATAACAAATTGCTACATAAAATTATTATTAAGGTGAATTATGTGAGATATCAATAACTATTTAAGAAACACATAAATATAAGGGTACGAATAAATGATATTATCAGTTGAAAATCATACCAAAAAAATTCAGAAATCATTATAATGAGTCATTGCATCAATCTTTGAATGTATTAATACTTGAATAAAAATGTATTAAAAAAGGATGTATGAGAATAAAAATATTAAAATAAGGTCATGTCATTAATTTTTCATGTAATTATTTCCATACTTATAATCAAATAATTATTATATCAATACATAAATCCAAAAAATTAATCACATTTTATGCTTGGTCTAACCACCAATGTATTTCATTTGCGCTTATGATAACCTCTTATGCACCTCTTATTGGCATGGGATAACCTACAACATACTATATAATGTTCTTGGTTTAAGCACCAATGTACAAAACATTCCTAGAAAATATAATTCATTACCCAATGCATTGGAGGTATATAACAGATCGTCCTAGGAAATAGTCTTAATCCATTTATTTATATACAAAAAGATCATGAAAAAATTTATCATTTCATTATAGCATAACACATGGTAAATAAAATGGTTTTAATCAATATTTATTCATTATAATAATAAATCATATAAACAATGAATATGGATGGAGCCATAGGATCATATACCTTCTTGAAACCATTTTTTTCTAGATGTCGGTTTAAGTGTTCCCGGTACCCAAACAACACACACGAAACAACTGAATTACACTTTCAAAATAAAAAACTCCATCAAAATTAAAACACACCACCATCCACTCCTTGAGCCGTGAACCCCACATCATTCCTTGAGCATTGAACCCATCATGTCTGACCAACACCGCCTCAATCCATGGCCTACCATGGCAGACACATCACATGCATCAACCACACCGCTAGAGAGTTCCACCGGCGTCCATCACCACCATCACTGTCGGCGTCCGTTAACATAACTACAATTTCTGGATCACACTCACAGACAACATCTTAGCAGGCCAAAACAACCACCAAAACTAGAACAAATAAACTCAAAAGGCATCCCCAAAACATAGATACATGCCCTGCATCCAAACCCATTGCACCAAAAAACAACGCCAAACCCTACACAAATCTACATCATGAAATAGAAAACAAGAGATCTCATCCTACCTCCACCGGAAAATCAAATCTAGTTCGATACTTCCAGATCCATCCACAAAATTCATCACAATGTCACCAAAGCGGAAACTAGAAGCAAGATAGAGGAAAGGAGAAAAACTGTAAACAGAAAACCAGAAACGAACCTAGCTAAAAACCAGATCTTATTCCAAATCCCATTTATAGCAACCAGATGACCCCCAGAGGTCACCCCCAACCACCATGTGCCTACATTCGAGAATGGAATGACTCCATCAACCTGTGGAATCTAGGACTTGGTTGCAGGATGATTGCGCCACCATGAAACCAAAACTAGAGAGAGGGTTCGAGACAAGGATGACTGAATCAAGCGCAACATTGCAGCGACCAAATCAAGGAAGCTGCCACTATGATCAACAAACAAGGGATGGGATAGTAAAAAATAAATTTTGTATATAAATTTTAAATCATTCATTTTTGAATATAATATACATTATTCAATACATTCTACTAAAAATATGGGCATGTAAGGAAATGACTTCATGCCCAAAAAATGGTATTTTTCTTCATAGAAATGCATTCAGTATCATTAGTACATACTGTGGGAAAAATTTGATGAAAAAATATATCAATATAAATAATAATTTTATAACAAAAAATTATTATTTGGGATAGATAGACCATATAATTTTTTTATCGCTAAATTAAATAAAAACAATATTTCAAGAAAAGTAAGATTTTAAAATAAAACCCTTACCATAATTAACAATTGCATCATATGTTCTCTACTCCCATATATATAAAATTTTAATTCATTATATTTATATAAAAAAATATCAATTCATATAATTCCTGACATTATTTTCTAATATCTAGTTTTCAATCATTCATTAATAATTCATTATAATAAATCATTATTCTTGGTGATTTGTGTTTCTTATATATGATTAGGTTTATAAGTGCATGTATACTCCTCTGGATTCTGAACACCTAATCTCAATAATTTTAATCAAATAATTATTAATATATCTAATAATTATATAAAATTTTATTACTATTTGTATTATGTGATGATAAATAATAAATTACATCACTTTTTATATATTATAGTCCATAAATATGCACATGCGACGTTTCATATTTTTGATGGATGGAATGAAAGGAAGGTTTATAATAATATAAAATTATAGAATATTTATTATTACATAAATATCAAATATATTAATTAATATTTTCATATTTATGATACATGTAAATAGAAAATGAAAAACTAACAAAATATCATTCGTGGGGTGGTAGTCCTAACATATATATGAGTGATATTATAATTTTTATTTGGATGTGGTGGTATGAAGAAATTTAATATCCAATAGAATCATAATTATGTCATAAATAAAATATATAAATTTTAAATTCACCATAATAAGTAGCTATGAATGATTGGTTTTGGAAATGAATCATATCGATTCGTGGAGGTGGTAGTCCATGAATATACAAGAGCAATACATTCATTTTTCGTATTATAGAAGAGTGAGGTGAAATGGACAATTCATAATAATAATAAAATTTCAGTATGTTGGCCATACTATATTAATCATTTTATTTTGGATACAATACATTTTTATATTATTGAAGGAGAAATAAAAATTAATTCTCTTGATTAAGATTTATACATCTTCTATGAGATACTGCCTTTGGATTAAACCTCACAACATAAAATATTTTCTTCTAATAAATAAAAAGGGATATAGGATGATGGGATTGAAGATAATATGTTTTCTGAATAGGTATTTTTAGATATGTATGGATTAAATTATATGAATATGGGGTAAGACTATGCACCATTTTATTTGTGAGGAGGAAGAAAGACATTTGATTACAAAAACGATTTAAATTATATAATATAATTTTCTTGTTCAAGTCAATACTAATATCATATTATTATACATAAATATTATATTGGTTATAAATATATTAAAAAACTATGAATATGATGTTTATGTGGAAACAATAAAATTTATAATGGTTTAACCACCCTCACATGGTGAACTAATTTTAACCATAACCATGGAAACATAATTTTGCTGAGTGTATTTTAATTGTGACCAAAATAATAAATTGAAATAAATACCAAATTTTCAAATGATTTTTTAAAATAGGGTATAAATTGTTTTCATAATGAATTTCAATTTGTGGAATAAATTAACATTAAAATAAGCGTAAAAAACTCAAAAAATACCATTTTTTATAAATGTTTTTAAGCCGAAATATAAATTAAATTTCAATTATATCCTAGAATAAACTATAAAAATAATGTTAACAAAACCGAGGGATTATATAATATATTAATATCATTTAAACCATTATTCAATAATGATTAATTTATTTTATAATGTCTAACCCCATTCCGTATAAAAATGTATTTTTATGAAAAGTATCTCTTTTTACAATCAAATGGTTTTAAATTCATTCACATCCACAAAATAACTATTTTATATTCTTTTATTCATAAATTACCAAATAATTTTTATTTTTCCCACTTTTTAATTTTTATAAATACAATTTATTAGATAATAAAACATTACATATTGATTAAAAAATCAAAATATATGTATTTCAATCATTAAATTATTTCATTAAATAAACAATTATCATTTATTAAGAATTAATAAAATTACATCACTGTAGTAAAAAAATCAATATATATTTCTTAATTTTGGAAATACCTTTCAAAATATCTAATAAAATATCATGGTTATAAATTTAAACTATATAGAGAGTTCATTTACACTCGATGTTTCTTGTAATTAATTATATTTAATAAATCATGATTTTTTCAAATAATATTCATATAAAATCTATGAATGGTTAACTAAACAGAAACTAAATTTAATTTTACCCACACATTTCAAACGATTCAAAAAAATTAAGTTATCACATCTTCATCACATCCTTTGGTTTTCATATAGATTCTTTGTGTTTTAGATTCCTATTATAGGCATTAACCATGTGGCTTGACTTTTTCTATATCAATTTATATATATGATCAATTATTTATTACATTTTTCATATATAGTTTTGGAATTGTATATCTAGTATGATTAATGAGTTCAATACATGTGACTGTCTAGGTATTCACTTCTTTATGAGATATACATTAATATAATTAAAAATATTAGAATGGTTTGGTGGAAGATCAATATTGTAATCTACAGTCCCTACTCGATCATGAATATTAATGTGACCAATATTTATAGGGATCATCATTCAACAAATTCATAATCACATAAAATTATTTATTTTATAAATTCAAGGAAATATTTTATTACTGATATGGACTTCTATATATAATTTTTTATTATCAATATAACTTGTCTATTCACTCTGAGATTCATTAATGTTCTATTGAGAATCTATAATGATCTCTTCCATTTCCTCTAAAAGACCAGGACTTAATATATTTATTTTCCCTATATATTCCAATTATTTTGGTGTTATATACTTCATTCCATAGAGATATCCATAGTTATCAATCAAAATACTCAATTGAAATATATTCGTATATGATAATTCAGTAGTTGTATGTTGTGGATACCAACCAACATTTAAATACATTGAACATGATCATAACAATTATTACAGGATTGGAATTTTCCTCTTAGGTTGATCATCACTGTAGGGATGATAAACTATAATGAAACATAACTCTATATCTATATAAAGATATATAATTCTCTAGAACACTGAGGTAGTCCTTGGTCCTCAGTCAGATACAAAAAAAAAATTGTACCCCATGAGGACATACCAATTTTTAATATATATCCTAACAATTTGATCAAGAATGATGTTTCTCTAATATATGTAATTGTATGAACTTATTAATTCAATTATACACATACCCAATTTAATTATGGCCTTTTATGGTTTTTGTATTCTAGTGATGAAATCCAGGGGCATGTTAACCTATTTATATTATTGTATGGTCTGTGTTTGTAACATACTCTAATAATTTTAATCTCCTTGTGAGTGCATACTGACATACTGAGAACCATGATAATTAATCATCATTATTTATGTCCATGTTTTCCCACTAGAAATACAATTTTATATCTTTATAAATAATAATTATTGCATGACAAATAGGGAATGGTGTTCAATCATTTCAACATAGTATCTCCTTGTTCATGTTTGGTTTTAATAGGACACATACTCATTTTCTAAACAATACAATTCCATCACAATCATGGTTTAATGTGGGAACATTTATCAACTTATTTTCAATCTCTACATTTCCCTTCTGTGCCAATTCAATATTTATTCAAATATATGGTAGAAAAATTATTTGAAAAAGATAATACTTATCTCATTCCTTCCAATTATAAATGTTTATCCCTTAAAAATACTTAAATATCAAATATTTTTTCATACTCATAATAGATATGACTGAATTAAAATTTTGACATAAAACATCAGCCACCTTGTTCTCCTTCCTATGGTGATAATGTATTAACCAGTCATAATCATTAAATAAATAACAAATATTCTCTAGCTCATATAAAACTAATTATGGTTGAAAATAAACCTTAAATAGTTATGATCAATATGTATGTCAAACCATTCTATGTAAATATAATTCAATGATATCATTAATGAATATATTATGAAATTGTACTCTAAATTATGTGTCCTGTAAATTTTATTAAGATCCTTCAAATTTTATAATCCAAAATGCATCACCACATCATTATATATAATAAAAAATAATACTCCCTCTTAAATGGACCACAATAGAACACAAACCCTTCCCTTACTTATATTACATTGAGTAAAATTTAATAGACCATCCTTCATTTTATTTAATTGAATTATTATTCGGATTAATCTACATTCTAGAACACAAATCACATCCATGATATATTGGTGAAATGATTATATTTCCTTTAAACGTTATTCAAAAAACATTGATATTATCTATAAAATAATAGAAGGTTATGAATCTCAATAACCATGGATGCTCAGTGAAAATATTCAAAAACATATATCTTTGATGGATCCATTAATATAACATATATTGAAATTATTATACATAAAAAATGAAAGATATTATATCCATATTTCACAAAAGGTAATTTTTGTGAACTTATCACTTATTAGGGTCTAAAGAAAAATTAATAGGTAATCTTCATTATCTTGATTTCTATTATAATATAAAATAATATAATATTAATCACTAGATAAAACTATTCAAGGTAATCTATGAAGAAACTATTCATTAAATACATGATGATATTGCATGGCATTTTTAAAACCAAATGGAATGATAGTAAATTTATAGTGTCCACACATAATACGATTGTTTTCTTAGGTATGAATTATATTTTTACCATCAATTTTGTATTTGCATAAAAATTATAAATCAGAAAAATTATATTGTTCACATCAATATTGAATTGAAAAAATCAATATGTTTATGTTGATACATATTATTCATTGTGGTATTTATTAGTTATCGATAACTAATTCCCTTTAACACGGATCCTTCCTTTTTATTAATGAGAAGAATATGTTATCCATATTGTGACATAAAATATTAAAGAATCTAAAATAAAAATTAACAAAATGTTTATTCTTAAATTCCTAAAAATACATCATGTCCATTCTATATAGAGTAATCATAATTGGAGTAGAATCAGTTATGAGTTATATTGAAACACATCTTCAAGATTATATAGAAGATTAAAAAACACTTCATGAAATTAATCATCAGACACCAATAATATATATATATATATATATATATTATTTTTTTGATTCAGCTCAATGATTAATTGAAAATACCATATTATAATTGGAATTAAGATATATATAATGTATTAAAATTAAATTATATGTTTACATTCATCCTTTCACAAACATGTGATCATTATTTAGTAAAGAGTATTTATTTGGCATCCCCTTATCTGAAATTAATATAGTATTTATATAATGGTATTAAATCCCCACCACAATTAACATAAAATTCAATTAATGTATGATTAACAAGACTTCAAAGAATCACATTACAAATAATATTAATTAGAGAAGAATCATATAATTGATATTTGAGCAATATGAGTTTTAAATACTAATTTATTGTATAATCATTATCATGGAAACATGGTACGATTAGAAAATTAGTTATATAAACAACATTTAGATAACCAATTATATACTAATATATAATTAGTTGTAGTGTTTATGGTATTTTTGACATTCATTAATTCATTATTGTATCCCATATAAGAAATATTTATCATACGATATATCTTTTTTCTACTAGTCATATTTATTTACAAATGTAGATCACAATCAGTAGCATTTTTATTCAAGAATTAGATAATTTTATTCAATAATCTAGGGGTTGAAACCCATATATTAGGGTGTTGAATTTATTGTAGAATTAAATATATTCATTTCATATTCTAAATTCATTAATTGCATTGTAAATCAATTTATAGATGACCAAATTTACCAAAAAACTCAATTAAAATACCTTCGACTAATATTAGCACATGAGCCTCAGTGCAGTTGGTGAGGACTCTGTAAGCGCATCCAAGATACACAGGATCAAATCCATGTGGGGGATAATTTCTAGGTTATTATAGCAGTACTGTAGCAGTATTGTAGTGGGAACTGTACCAGGCACTTTTTGGAACTGTAGCAGCCGCGAATATGACCATATTTGGGCCTTCGGGCCACCAATTTGCTCCCCGAGTCCTTTAAGGACTTCGGGCCACCCATGCCTTCAGGTCAGTAAGGCCTTCGGGCCACCTCAAGGCCTTCAGGACACCTTAAATGTGCTGATGCAAAACTAGACAACCTACAAGGAACAACCTTAAGAATGAGGAGGATCAAGGATCATTCACCATAGTAGAATCTAAACAGATTGCAAGAATGAGAGGGTATGACACCTGCAATCGAGAAAAGCATGTGCATTCATGTGAAAGCCTAGTCGTACATCCATGAGACGGTGGAGAGATGATTTCACAATGAAGATGATAGGGAGGAGCTGTTCAAAGTAGTTAGTCTGGGTTGTATGTAATGTTTGAAGCCTATGGGCAATGAATGCCTCTGAGGCCTACGAGCCATGTAATGCTTACTTCTACTGGCCTTTTAAGGGTTCCATCTCACCCTTTAAATGGTGGATTATCAAAAATCAATAAAAAATGAAGGCCTTCAGGTCCATTGGAGAAATATTACATCCATTTTTTGTCAAATATATTGTATAAAGAAATATTTTCTTCATCCCCTTATGGATTTTAGTATATCATTTTAATTAAAATTCCAACTTTTTTGTCTTGTCAAAATCACCAGTTATATGGATTACTATAATATCAATTTCTACACTGATATCACATTGAGTGATTTCATTATAGACATTATAGTTTAATGGATATCATGAACTATGTATAATTATTTTAATGAAACTTATGAATATATCATTCATGTTTCTAGTTTGGATGACATTACAAGAAGTGTACCTTGAATGTCAAGTAAAATACACTTAACTATAATAATTAAAAAATATTCATTATACTCTATCTCATGGAATTATTTATCCATTTTTTAAAAAAATAAATAAATTTAGACACTTATTTTAAAATAAACATTTATATTCATCCCACTCTATATATTAATTTTTTTATTATTTCCTTATGTTCTTGATAAAATTACACCATTGATCTTCTTATCATCCCAAATGAAAAAAAAGACTAATTTTTTTTACAAACTCCAAAAAATTGATAATGGAAAATATGATTTCAATGGTATAGATCCATTTAATAACAATTATTTGATCAGTTGAACCACAACAAAAATTTTGAAATTTCCTATTGTAGTACTCCATATAATGTATTTCCCTACTATGATTTTTTTTGAAATGCAATAGGATTTATATCATAATAATATTTCATAATAAAGGATAAAATATTTTTTATTCCATATCACACATATTCTATTTATTTTGATTAAATTAATTGAATTTTCAACTATATTTATCATAAAAAATGGTTCCTTTAGATTCCATCCATTTAGTAATTCCAAAACACATAGTGTGATAAAAAATAATCACAGTGTGAAACATGATTATCATGAAAATAATATAAAATATGAATAAATCTATCCAACCTCATTTAAATTAATACATTAAATTTATGAAGCTTTGACATCATTGTTTTTCATCTATTAAATTCTTTTATACTGATTTATACTGATTATTTTTATTAACCCATGAATTTCCTCTATGGATTTCTAGCAAGGTGTGCAGTTTTAGGCCCACACATTGTGTTCTAGTGAAAATTAGTTTAATTTAATAAGAACCTCATTCAGAGAAATTATTCTTATGTACGCCGAAAAACCCACATTCAAATTACTATATCTAAGAAATCGTGTATTTTCTAGGAAAAACAAATTTAATTATTTACAAATATAAAGGATATTCTCTAATAGGCTTATTCTATGGGTTACCACTAATATTTTCTCATCACAATTTTGATAAAATAAATGAACCTTTTTTGATATAATCTACGGTGACCCATTCATTACATACATAAATATTACATCTTATAATATAAACATTAATTAGTTATCATTATTATACACACTATAAATGATAATGGTGTGTGTTTTTCGAAACATTAATATATAAAAAATTAGAACATCATTGATCTACATCATTTCTCATTTTATTATTCACAACTACAACCATTATTTGAAAGATAAATCATAAGATCATTATTCCAATATTTATTAAAATGGAAAATAATAACATGTGAGTTCTAATTATAATTAATATTAAATTAGGGAGGTAACAACATTTTTTTACAAAAACAATCTTATAAAAGGGTCATGAACAAGATATTAAAATTTCAAATTCATAACTAGAAATACAGAGATCATAATTATGAGTCATTGAATAAATCATGGATTTTAATAAGACTTCAATCCTAAGGGATTCAAAGAACATGTGAAATTACATCATAACATTAGAATAAAAACATTACATAACATAGTATAATAAAGTGGGCATAATTATTATCATATGAATTAAATTTAAAGAAAACAACCATGATATTAATCCCATGTTAGTCTTCATATAACCATCCATTTACATACATTAGGATTTGAATAACCTATTATCTAATATTTTTTGGTCTTGGGATAAAATCCTACATACCCTTAGAGCTCCTAAAATATTAATCTCGATAATATTCATTAGAAGGATAACAGATACCGACAATCACAAAATAATAATTCATTCATATTCTTAAGTTCCCAACTATAAACATAAAAAATCCATTTTCCATAGAGTATAATTAACTTTCATTATTTACCAATGATCTATTAGTATTAGAGTTTATATAATTAGGTCAAAAATAATACATAACAAAAAATAATATAAAAATATTGGAACATCTACATAGTAACACTTTTTCATAATTTACTAATTTTTAAATAATAATTTTTAACTTTATAACCAATATCTTTAACATTAAACATTACTTCTTCTTTTTTTATTCAACTGTAGTCTATGTGAGAAAAATTGAAAAAGTGGGATGAGAGAAAAATCCACAATAAGGGGATTAAATTAAATAAATTTATTAGTTAATTGAAAAATTATAAAAATAAAAAATATTTATCACTCCCTCCAAAAATATTTGTGAATATGATAAAAAAATATTACATCACTTAAAATCCTTTTTTAAATAAAACCATGAATAACCATAACATAGAAATTTAAACCCTTTTATGACGAAAAAATCATTCCATTGATAACCAATACTAAAATAATGTCAGAAATAACTAGTAAGTAGTTAAACCAATACTAAAAACCTCCCAGGATGAATATCAATATCTTCCCTATGTTGAAAATGATCATTTTATAATTAATTTGAGATATGTGTCAAAGTCACCTAAAGAATAAGCTATATTGGTGTCTCCCATTAATATAAGTTGAATCAGTCTCACCCATTCTTATAATTTACATCTTACTCACTCATAAACATCATTAATAATAATGTTCCATGTAATTAATAATAGATTATATTTGTATACATTTCTTCACAAAACCCTTGAAAAAATAATTTAAACCAATATTCCAAAAAATTTCGAATCCCAAAATTCAATATACATTTAAAAAACAATTCCAAAACTAATATATCCAAAATAATGGGAATGAGGGTTTTCTATTAAATAAAACATTAAATCATTTAATGTAAGAAAAACATCAATTAACGATTATGGAAGCATGAAATCCTATTATTGTAACATATGTAAATATAGATCATTAATTTTTCCTTATATAAATAAAGTATATGATTCTCCATAAAATTAAATGAAAATGATTCATTTTGAAAACCATTGAATGAATGTCAAAGGAGAGATATAATATAAATTATTTTTCCTTTAAATATATATATGTTTGTCCATAAAAATTATAAAAAATATAAACATAGATGAAATAAATTTTGAAACAACATCATTAAAGCATTTACAATTATGATTTATTTCATTGTGTCCTATACCTTGAGTCTAACTAATCACATTCATTCATTACAATCAAGAATAATTATATTATATTAATTATTTAATTTCATACAATTTTTTATAAAATTTCCTTTATTACTTTCATTATATTTTGTTATATTTTATATTTGTTTTTGCAACTAATTATGTTATTTTTGATCATTTTAATAGGATTTTGCTCATATATACAAAATAACTTCTACAACATGATTATAGTTAAAGAATAAATTATTCAGTCATATACCAAAAAATATTCAAGACATAATTTTCATTTTTATACATCGTTTGTATATTAAAAACATAACAATAAATATTTGATTAAATGAGTTACGGTACATTCAGGGATACAGTAAGTCACATGTAAGCATATGAAAAATTTACATTTTTCTATGATAAGGATGTAAATAAGGAAAGAAAAGATATTACCATAAATGATATATAGTATAAACAAATTATTTTATATATTTATATTCTATTATATATATCATCAATTTGATAATATTACGAAAAAATTTACATCACTTCGTGGATGTGCTATTCTATAAATACTCACTATTTATGATACCATATTTTAATGGATGGAATTGTAAGAAAATAAATGACATCATGTATTTATACAACTAGAAATATGACATGAATATCAAATATTTCAATTAAATCCATCATTTTAAATATCATTTAGAGGTGGTGATGAAAAATTAATTACATCAGTTTATGAGTAGGTAGTCCACCATATACACTATTATCAATAATTCCTCATTATTTAAAAATATTTTTAAGGAGGTATAAGATTAAATAAAAAATTTATGATCATTGAAGAATGATAACTCTTATTGGGAAGAACCCTTTAGGATTATTAACAAAGACTTACTATGATGATTTATGATCATTATAGGTCCTATAGGATATGGGAATGTGTGTAAGTAATGGATTTTTGTAGTTATTACTTGAACCAAAAGGTTTAAATATTTTAAATGGGTGAAGAGGTTTGTTCATAGCAATTTAAGAGATATCCAATTAGTTTCAAATTCTCACCCAACCATTTATTTGGTTCCCTCGGGGGGTTTCTCCACATCTATGCTTGGATATCTGGTGAATGGTGATGGTTTTTATCGTCCTCCTGGGACCTCTTTCAAGGAGGATCTATTATGGAAACCTTAGGGAAGAGATCTGGCATTGAGTTCTTCATCATCCAGCCCTAAAGTTGCTTCTCCATTTTCATAGGAGGGTTTTTCTATGCTCAAGGATTCAGCGGTGTCCCTCCCGGAGGCGTCCTCAGATCTGTAGTGGACTCTAGTGTCGAGGATCGATGCGGATAAGCTTCCTCTCACGGTTTACTAAGATTGTGTTAGGAGATGGGGTCTAGATCTTCCAGCTTCTGTGTCAATTCTGGATAGAAGGTCTTTCTGCATTTTTTGGGCTTCTAGGGAGGGTTTTGTGACAACATGGGGAAAGAGGTCACACACAGTGGGGCGTAGGAGGTTCCCTCTCTCTCACTGGTCGATGGACATCTAGTTCGGCCGATAATGTTCTAGTGTGGTCATGTCAATCTCGCTTTCTAGGTTACCCCTTCCCCCTATGAAAGGGTCATTACATAAGGGTATTGGGGATTCGTTGGGGTCCTTTCATTGCACATATGATAGGACTATCAGGCTGAAGGAGGCTTCAATAGAAAGGATCTGCATTGAGGTGGATCTTTCTAGGACACTTCAGGATCACCTTGTGATTAGGATTGAAGGGATACTAGATTGTCATTATTCTCTGGTTCATCCCACATATCCCAGGTTCTCTTCATTCTGTCACATTTCTGGGCATTCTCTGTAGGTGTGTCACAAAATTCGCATGAAGGGAATCAATCATGTGAAGGTTTTGAGGCCAAGGGATTAGTATCCTCGTTCATGTATCCATGATTTCATGGGGAACGATTAGTGTAATGGTGTTGAATATGATCTCCCAAAGAATTTATTAGAGGCCTCCACTTCCAAGCATCTTGAAAACGGTGAGGAGTGTCCTTCACTCAGTCGTGATCTGGTTCATGTCCTCCAAGGCATGGGCAGGGTTCCAGTGGTTCAATTTCTAGAGGAGGGACCTCTTATCATGTGGATAACCCTTATAAATCCTATTTCATGCTGGGTTCCTACACAAATCTTCATCTCAGAGATCTCAATGATGCCACTAGACTCGAGTGAGCAGAAGGTCTTTCAGCCTTCCCTGTCCAGGGGTTCTCTTCTTCTGCCTTTGATTGATCAGCCAGTGGTGACTTATCCACTATCATCACCAACACCTTATCCTTCCCCTTATTCTCTACATTCTCATCCAGTGTTAATGTTGGATCAGAGCAGACAGGAAGGAAATTGTTTCATGTCTCTAGAATCCACATGCAGGGTGTTGTTCAGAGGTGGGGATTCTCTTGTTGCAATCTCATCGCATGTGCATACCCGTGTTGAAACACGCTCTAAATCCAAGATTGGGGATTTTGTCACTACAATATCTTCTCATCATGTAAGGGGCCATTAGTATGGGGAAAAATACAGGCATGCTAGAGTCAAATTTTAATTCCTTAATATGGAATGCTCGTGGTCTTGGAGCTAGGGAAAAGTATTTCAAATGCAATGAACTATGCAACATGTATGTTTCTCTAGTGGTTATTCTGGAACCAAAACAAGATTCTAGATAAATTAAGGAGTATGCTCAGAGACTTATGGTCCAAGGTTTCATGTGTGTTGATCCCCTGAATTCCCAAATGTGACTTTTTTGGAAGGATCACATCAATGTTGAACATCTAAGTGCATTAGATCAGTTTCTAACTAATTAGATTTTCATTGGGAAACAAGTGTTTCTCTTCTCCTTTATTTACACCAAGTGAAATTCCCCAGAAAGAGAGTCATTTTGGAGTGGTTTAGAATGTATTAATCTAGGGCATGAGCCTTGGGTTGTGGGAGGGGATTTCAACATCATTTCCAGCCAAGAGGAGAAGAAAGGGGGGAAACTTTCCCCAGGAATTCCATTCAGGATTTCGTGTCCATCATGACAATGAATAGGCTTCTGGATGCGGGATATGAGGGGAGTAATTTCAAATCATGTAACAGCCAATGGGGAGGGAGGCCCATATACTGTCAGCTTGATTGTTGTCTTATAAATGGAGCTAAAATTTCTATATTCCCAGAAACCAAATTGGATCATTTGTTTTGTTGTCTTTCTGACTATTCTCCACTTAACTAGACACTAAGTGGAGTGTCTATGTGGAAGGATCATGATATTTTTTCCAGAACATGTATGGAGGAACCAGGTTTCTCCAAGGTGGTCAGGAAATCTTGGGTTTTGCAGTTCCATGTGAACTTTTGGAAGAATCTTCACAATAAGCTAAGGCTGATCAAAATGGGTTTTCATACCTAGAGAAAGAAGATTCCTACTTGTGATCAGGATGTGGATGGGATCAGTTTGGAGGTGGAATGCTTGGAGAATTTCTTGGAGAAGGAATGGTTTGAGTCCTTGTTCAGGGATCTTAGAATTAATAAGGATAATATCAATGATTCTCTTCAGAAACAGGAATGTATGGTTAGGAAAAATGCACGGGATAAATGTCTTCGTGAGGGGGACCAACACTCTGGATAAATCCATGCATGAATTAGATAACGTCGGCATGTCCGGAGGCCTCACATTCATAGGTATGATGGATCCTATTACAATTATTATGAGGAGGTAGGGGCCATGATCAATGAGGTTGTACATTCTTTACTGGTTGCTCCCAATCCTGGGATGACAGGGTTTACCTGAGAGGCATGGCTGATATTTTTTAGGGAATTCCAAGCAGTGTTTTGGAAGACATGGATTAGGTCCTGAGAGAAACCCCGAATGACGATGATGTGATGGAGGCTTATTGAACTATGAATCTAGACAGTGCACCAGGGATGGATGGATTTCTTGTGTCCTTTTACCGACTGAATTGGGACATTTTTAAAGGGGATTAGTTGCATGTTGTTCATGATTCATTTTAGGGTGGGGATCTACCACTCATTGCATGTGCTTCGAAGATGGTTCCTATCCCCAAGGTGTGTAATCATTAGTCCATTGATCGGTATCGGCCCATCAGTATTTGTAATATACCATATGAGATTCTGGCCAGTATACTCAATCGAATAATGGCTATTCACCTAGAAGAATGGATGAATTCTGAATAGCATGGTTTTATTAATGGGAGTTCAACGACGCAAGCTATAGGAATGGTCTATGAAATTGTATGTGGCATTAACAAATAGTCATTCAGAGGAATTTTTTCGTTAAATTAGACTTGAGAAAGGCTTATGATAGGTTGGAATGGGGATTTGTTCTTCGAGTCTTAGATTGCATGGGTTTCTCCAATTAGACTAGCGTACTTCTCTACTATTTATTTAGCTCAGTGTGGTGTGAAACGATGGTTATTGGTAATCATTTTGGGTTCATCAATGCTATTCATGGTCATATGCAAAGGGATCCTTTGTCCCCCACCGTTTTCAATATCTCCGAAAATACATTCAATTTCTATATAAATCAGGTTCTGAAAACCGGGAAAATTATACCTTATTATAACAAGAATGCCACATCGAGTATTACTCACATGATGTTTGTGGATGACACAAGTATATTTATAAATGGTAGTAGAAGTTCAGTGCAAAGGCTGCATGGGATTCAAGGAGAATACTGCAAGTGGAGTGGGCAAGTGGTGAACAAAGATAAAAGTCATTTCTTTACATCCAGGAGGATCTCAACGAGAAGGGAGAGGGACATGTGTAACAGCTCGATTATGGATAGAGGTTCCTTTCCCATAGAGTACCTCAGGGACCCAGTTAGTCCATTCACCCTCAGGTTTCAAGATTTATACAAGATCATAATCAAAAATAAGGGATGCTTCTACAACTGAAAAAAAATGTTTCTATCCTTTTAAGGATAAATAACTCTAGTTAACAGTGCCTTAGATTCCATTACCATGGACATTCTTTCTACCCTGAAGGTTCTAAAGATTTTTATTACTATCCTGGAGAGTAATATGGTGTCTTTTATATGAGATGGGCTGATGGAGGGAAAAAATCACTGGGCTTTGGGGAAATGGCTTGCTAGGCCTTTTTCTGATGTGGGTATTAATGTCAGGAGTGTCTCCACAACCATGAAAGTGCATCATGAAAAACATTTGTGGGAGACTTTGGAAGGCTGATCACTTTGGGGAAGATAAATGAAGGATAATTATTTAATGAATATGCATAACAAGATAATTAAATCCACAAGGAAATGGAACCCGATTCATCCATACCAGTAGACCTTTTATCATCACTCCCGATGGGTTGTGGGAAGAGGGAATATTAACTATAGGTAGCAGGATTGTGGGGTGGGAATGCTATGGTTCTCGTGATTCCCCACTCCAGATCTGTCCTTTTCTTAGGAAATCCATCGTACTAGCTTTTTGAAGGATGTTATTTATGAGAGTCATCTTTTCATTTTCAGCAACATAGAAATCAGTTAAGATCATGAAAAAATTATTTTCACGGCTTCTACATCAGGCATTTTATCCACCAAGTGTTTATTCATGCAACAAGGGACATGTCGAATGAAGATACATGGGGGAAGATTTTATGGTGCAACAAGAATCCCTCAAAATTTAAATTTTTTTGTTGTGGTGTGTGAGGAATGAATCCTAGCCTACGGATGATAATATATAAAGTATGGAAGTAAATATGGCTTCCAGATGTTGGTGTTGTAGTTCTCCCGATCAAGATCAGTGGGACACCTATTCTATGATAGTGAATGGGACAGAGGGATGTGGCAGGACTTTGGATCCCTCTTCAGTTGGGATGGATATGATGGGGTGCATGATAACTTCTGAATTTCATGGTTTAGTTATGTTGGTAAAAAATGGGATGAGGGGAAATCAAGGTAGATCGTTCTAATAGCGGGGTGAGGGACAATCTGGAGGGCCAAAAATGAGTCTCCCCACAAAAACATTGTAGGATCTCAGGTGAACATTATATTCAAAGTGAAATTTTTTTTTTTTTTATTTGATTGGTATATGTCAAGAATGTCAATCGGCTCTATCCATGAGTTCTATTGTACTGAACCGGTGATGTGACAACCTGGCTAGTAATTTGGGGCTGGGTCGATTGGTGAGCTGGAGAGCTCCCAACCAGGGGATCAAATTCGATGTAGATGCTTTGCTGCTTGCTGGGGAAAGATGTATGGGGGCAGCGTTGTCAGAGACCAGGAGGGGTTGGTTCATGCGGTTTTCGTGGCATCTTATGGAAGATGAGATGGGCTGCAGGCGGAGGCTCTATCCTTGGTTATGTGACTGGAGTTATGCAAACAAAGTTGGATCATTCTGAAGATGGGGTAGAGAAATTCTATGATCCTGTACAAATCACTACTTGGACCTTGTAGTTTTCCATGTAATATTGTTTATACTGTCAGTAGATGCAATATTCTAATGGGGCGTCATATGGAGATCTCTCATATGTTGTGGGAAGGGAATATGATTGCCGAAATTCGGGCATCAATAACACCTGCGAATCGATGTATGGTTTCCTTCTTTAACATGGGATATTTTCCAAATGAGGGGATGAATTTTTTTAATAACAATGCAATGGGGATGAACTACTTTAGACAATAATTACCTTGTAGTGTGCATTATATTGGGTGGTTTTTCAAATCAATAAAAATTTTATTTTCAGTCAAGAGGGGGTGTCCTTTTATAAGTGGCGGAGAAGAGACACTGTTAATGTTTAAATTATAAAAAATTTCTATAAAATTTTAAATAACATAATAATAGAATATATATGGTTGAAATAAATAATATATTAATATTTATACAAGTTTTGAGTAATTATAACCATTATCTTTTTAGTTTAACCTACAATAACAATATTTTAACTTATACATAGTATGCTAATTTTTTAATTGTTTTACTATGAATTTTTTATATAACTTTTATATAGTAAAAAATATTAATTATTATGATTCAAAATATTTAATTAATTTTTCCAATATTATCATATACAATTGGAATAAAATAATATCAGTTTAATCCCATAAAATGCGAGGAAAATAGTTTTTTAGAAAAAAAATATATTTTAAGAATTTATTTATTTTCATATAATATTAAAGTATAATTTGTATTCCAATTTACATATTTGGATAATTAATATCATAAATAAATAAATTAAACATATAAACCATTATAAAACAAAATATATCATTTTAATTTCATTAAATGAAAAGTCTTTTTAAATAATAATAAATGTTATTTTTCATGATTCATTAAAAAATAAAACCATTCACCACATACAAAAAATTCATTCTCAGATAAATTTGAATTGGTCAACTAAAAAATATATTACATTATCTAAAATTAAAAATTCATAACATTGAAATTGGGATATTAAAAAACAATTTAATGAATGAATCCCTGATTTGGTAAAAAATAAATGCTTTTCCTTTTGATTAAAAATTAACATTATCTTCTTAAATTGAATAAAAAATTTTATAATCGATTTCCTGAATAATAATAGGGAACAATATTGATTTACAATTTTCTATACATTAGTTTATAAATTAATCTACCCTTTTTTAAATTTTATCCCTATTATTTTGTTAATTATATAAAAATGCATGGTTGTTTTTGCTTTAAATGATTAAAAAATTAAGAATAACATTCATTAAAAAATATTTCTTTAGATAAAAACTTGTTAATCAACTTATTCTAATAGTATTTCACCATACGGTCAGCAATAAAAAAATTTGATCTCTATGAGGGATGGTTTCTTCATCTGAACAACATTAGGGATCAAAATGTGAGTTGCATCTGGAATATTATTTCTTAAAAAAAGATTAAATACATCATGAAACATTGATAAAATAAAAAGTATTTCTAATTGATATGAAAATAATTCAACTTTCACTAGTATTTTATATTGTATAATGAATAATGGTGTGATAATCTTCTTTTTAACAAAACTCTTAAATACTAATAGTGAAGATATATTTAGAAAAAGAAGATCATGTGAATCAAATGAATGATAATTCCTCCTTTTACTATTATTATAATTCTTCTCTCTTTTATCCATAATCAGATATTATTTAATCACCTCCACATTCTCAAGAGTTTATCCCACAAAAATTGGTTCAAATAACATCATTTCACATACATTGTATGAATAACATAAACTATGAAGTCTCTTTATGAATAATTCCTAATAAATTTCTATTTTTATACATGAATAGAAATTAATATTATAAGATGATAAACTAATGAATGATGTTGAATAAAATTTCTATTCTAATAAATAGTAAATTCATGAAACATGTCGTCTAATTAATATATCATTCAATCAGACTATATAAAATATTGTGGAAGAAAATTGGTACTAATAATATAATTAATAATAGAAAAAATATTAAGTTCTTTACCAAAATATGACGTCAGCCTATGACCAAGGTCAGATACAATGGATAAGAAAAAAGAATTTAACCTAACTATCTCATCAAGGTAAAATCAAAAAATATTATATAATGAAATATTTTCTCAAAATATATGTAATTGTGTCTATATATATAGTCAATCAATAGTAACCTAAATCACATTATTACCTCATGCTTTTATGGGAACTTCTACAATGAAATCCATAAATAATTTTTTCAATTTCCACACTTGAATTGGAAAAAGTAGAAGCATTGTATTTTGTGGTTTTCATTCTATATTATCCAACATAAAATTAAAAAATGTAATCGTAATTTTATAAATATATATTTTCATTCCATACAACCAATAATACTCTCAAAGTTATTTTTTACATCTAACTGCTCCCTTGATAAACCGAAGATGGAGAGCTATCAGATTTACTCAAAAATTACATCTTCTTCTAGGAAAATTTAAAAAGAAATTATATAGAAAAAAAGTATGACACATTAATCATGATTGTTAAACTATGAAAAAATATATTGTTTAAGAGATTATAACTTTTCAGATAAAAAATAGCTTCTTTCTAAGAATTATTTTTTTCTTTTTGATATATATTAATTTATTAATACATAAAATAAAAATGACGAGATCCATGTATTCAAAATTTCTAACTGAAAATTCATCCAATAATTAACCAAAGGGTTATGATAAATACATAAAATCATCATCATATAATATTCATTTATACACAAATAATTTGATAATTGTTTTGTCTTTTCTTTAATTTTTAATGAATTATGCTTCTATTATCCTCTATAGGTTCAAAACGTCACCTATACCCCATGTTCAACTTCTTATGAGTGAGTATAAACATAAAAATTATATGATATGTTTATATTTAATATACTGATCCATACAAAATATATCTAAAATTTTTAATTATAACCTATAGTCCCTAATTTCTAATCAATTTCTTGGATAATTTAACTCTTGAGGTTTAAGTGGAAGTGAATCATATGAAATTACCCACTCATTTTTCATAAAAAACACCCCCATCCATTCAACAATTCAATATTAATGATGAAATATTTAATATTTATAGAGGGAAAAACTACATCATTCTCCAATCATCATTTATGTTACTATAAAAAGTATAACATACATGTTTTCAATAAAATTTATCTTCTTTTGGAGATAATTATGTTTATGGAATATATAATCATTCTTTTTATAAGAAATATAGGGTTACAATCACTCAGCCAAGAAATCTATGAAAATATGTGACATTTATTGGTCTTTTATTCCTTCAATAACATCAGTATTTCAGGTCAATAGTTAATAAATATATAGGAAATATATTCTCAGATAAAGATATTTTTTTATAAAAAAACTCACACGACCATAAATTTTTATATTTTTTCTATTATTTTAAAATTTTTAAAAGAATTAATTTATTTATATAGTTATCCTCATGAAATATATAGTATAATATTATATTATTATTCATGAAAAAATATATCTTCATATTCCTAGATCACCCATTTAATGTGATTTCTAAATACATATTCTCAATTACACAACCTAAAGTGTATATAAAAACTCATAATGGCCACATATAGTCTCAAATATATCCTTGGATTCATTTTCCTCCATCACAATAAATTGATGGAATATTCACCTGAGATCAATCATTCAGAATCAAAATGTCATTGGTGTTCATCAAAATAATTTTTGAGAATACGAAAAGGATATATTTTATTAATAGTGATTTTATTAAATGATCTATAATCATTACTATGCCTCTTTGATCCATATTTTGTTATTAAAAATAAAATAACGAAACCCAAAAGTCCATTTATAGGATGAATTAATCCATAATCTGATAACTCTTTCATTAAAATTTTCAACTCAATTTTTATACTTTATTTATTTGGTATGTCTGTTTTGAAATTAGTAGACAATCATGAACTAATTCAATAGTAATTACCAAAATTGATTAGGAATAACACTTGGTTAATAAAAATATTATATATAATTCACTATGTTGATATCATTAAAATAAAAAATTAATTTTATTCAAAAAAAACAGGTGTTAGATAACATTCACATCAATTTCTAATCAATTTTGGATCTTCGTGATATCTATCAAAAGTAAGGAAATCATTCCATTTAACATGAATAGATTTTAAATATACCATCACATGATAATGAAATATCCAATACAGAAACAAAATAATATCAAACTCCATTATACGAATAATCAAAATATTTTTAGAAACGACCACCCCTCTTATAAAAATAGAATGATTGTTATAAATCATGTTTTCATAATATTTCGTCCAATATTTTTCAAAAAATGATAAATACTATTTTCATGAAGTGATTTTCAAATTTTACATGAAAATTTATTAAACATTAAATAGTTCATAGATATGCACTCAAATAAGAAATGAAATTTTTTTATTTGATAAGTTTTATAGCTTTCATCACATCATATCATGTCTTAACATATACAGTGGTAATAGAAAATAATTTTTTTATCCCATTTATTAATTAATGTTTATGATCTCCACTCTAAGTAACTAGATTTTGAAACCCATTAGCATAATTCAATAACTCATTATAATTAAAAATCATCACCATTAAACAGATATATATTACCTCATTCTTCGATAGTTTAGGAATCATTTCATTATAGTGATTGTACTTATAACTAAACATACAATACTAGTAACACCATCCAAATCCTGTTAAAAATTTATGAAATGTTTTTTGAACTACCCATTGAACATGTTTTGGGATTTCCTAAAAATATATTCATTTAAGGATTCTACATTTCGCCCCAAAATGAAAACTTCTAAATATTATCATCATGGGGAAAATAAGTTCCATAAAATCCATCTCAAATTTAACAGCACAATGAAAAATATTATCGTAATAGTAAATTTTAAAGTGATAAAATAATACAATAAACATTGTTTGAATTATTATTACAATATATTAATATTAATTGCATGGTCAAAGGTAAATATCAACACTTACTAGAATTTTGAAGTTAAAATTTCATCATACACAGCTAATATATCATTATATTTTAATGTATCATTCAAAAAAGTTGTTCTCCATACCATATATAATTATGTTTATGAAATATTTCCCTAATATTATATTATTAAAATTCTCGTGTTTAGTCCAATTAAACTCTTCTCTGTCCCTAGAATTCTTAACCATGAACTAAAATGGATCAACATCACCATCAAAATGGTGAATGGATCGATTTACCATTTGACATTATGAACATCCCATTCCATCTAATATCATTTCAATAAGATTGATACATCATTTGAATACCATTATATCTTATTATACGCTCAAATAAAAATGGATGGTTTTTCTAAAATTTTCACAACATAAATATATTTATTTGTTAAATCATGTTATTCTCTAACATGGATGTTGCCACCATTTTTAGCAAGCATTTACTGATCCATCACTATATAAAACTAAATTTCACAATTTGATCAATTCCATATTTCTAATATGGACGCATATTTTATTCATATTGCATTAAAAATATATATTCTTTTTTCATCATGAAAAATATCTGGGAAGAAACATTGTATATATAATAGAATAAGTTTATCTTCAAATTCAATATCACAATAACCATAAACACAATCTCTTTTGGGAGCATATTTCCATTATTGAATCATCTAAATTTATTTATACCATTTTATATTATACCAAAATATGTATTTATCCCTCATAATTTCGTAATATATTTTGTTTAGACTATAATAAACATTCACTAATTCCAAATGATTAATAAGGTTTAGAATTTATATAATTTGGTCATAAGTTTAACAAATAAAATAATATATTATAATGTATACAAAATTACTCTTTATATATATTGACCACCATATAGATCTTTTAAAATGAAATATGTTTTATTTTAATAAAAAATCATTATGACATTCATATGGACAACATCGTTGTTATTAATTATCCTTAGACCATAAGAAAAAATTTTCCATCATCATATTTGTGAAAAAAGAATAGTATGGGACTTAAAATAATGAGTTTAATCAGTGTACTAAATATAAAAAAGTACATAAAATATTTACCATTATAATATTTTTCATTGATAATATGAAATAAATAAAAACTACCTGAAAAACAATTCTCAAATAAAACCATTAAAATCCATAGTATGAAAATAAAAACCCTTTCTTGGAAAATTTTACCATTACCGTCATATCTTTTGATAATCTCATGTAAAAAATGGATAGATCAAATTTAAATTCATAGGAGAACCCTCCAGTTAAATCACTCAATATTTCCATTGAAGACATTGAAAAGTAACAACATTGATATATAGTTATATAAGACTCATTGTTTGTATAAGATATAACGACTTCACCCATTCATATATATAGTATTTTTGGATTACACATTAATATTTCAATTTTCAGCCTCATCCATCTTCATATATGTTTATAAATTACCTTTTCATGAATAAATAATTTAATTATTTCACATTTTTATCATAAAACCCTTTCAATGCTCTTTTGAACCAATATGATTAGTATTTTTAGACTGGAGTTATCCATTCCATCTAAAACCACATTTTCAAAACAACAAACCATAGAAAAATTGAATGAGAAAATATCATTGAATAAATCATTATTTATTATAATTTGAGCAAAACATAAAATAATAGTAATAGTGATGGGAATAACTGTTGTCACCGTATTGGATAAAAATGAACATTCCATTATTCATTTTTTATATTAAGCCATGTAATTCAATATAAAATACATCAAAAATCAATTAGAACCCATATGTTTAAATACTTGGAATTTCAATGTAATTTCTTTTATCAAATGACAATTTTACAAGTCCAAAAAAATTAATGACCTATGATTTTGCATCCCAGTGGGCCTGAAATGAATTTCTAAACTTTTTTTCGAGTACGTTCAATAAAGGTATGAGTGGGTTTTTCTATCTCTTGAACCGGTGCACAGAATTGAAATCTGAGGGCACCGTTGAACTCACTGTTCTAGTATTCAAATAAGGGGACCTACATATCGACCACAGTTGGTTGTGGGTGAATGATAGAATTTTTGTTTTTTGTAGAAATAGAATTAAAATAAAACAATCTTTTATTTTATCCTTTTTTGTGGAATCCTCCAATGTGGAAGGATTAAGAGTTAGGGACCACCAGAACTAAACCACGTATGAGAGGTTATGGAGGTGGGGATCACTAGAACTAAAACTCCCATTAGAGGATATGGTGGTGGGGACCACCTGAGACTAAAACCCCCTTGAACACCCTCTTAATTTTGGGGAAGCTTCTTAAACTAAAAGCACTTTAATGGTGCCAACCCCATTAATTAATTATAGCAATCAATTAATTAAATAAGACAATTTAAGATTATGCCAACTTATTCTATAATGTTGCATAAATCATTTTTTGGGTGGATTGGAGGATGGTTTTTGGAAAAGGACAATGAGTGATCATTTGGGAGAATTACACTTCTCCAATGAAGAACTTCTTACACGAAGAATGCTCCTCCAATGAAAAACGCTGATACATGATTTCGACTTCTTCCCCGAGACGTCCTCCAGTTTGGGACGTCTTCAATCAACGACCGACTTCACCCCTTCTAACATCAATGAGAGATCCTGGTAATGGTTTAATTATATGTGATAAATATTTCCCATGTTATTCACTTTTAAAAAAGAATGGGGATAAACTCTCTCTCTTATTAGTTGATTTGAGAATGTTTTCATTTTCCGGTTTGGGAAATGTGACTGACGGAGGTTATGGGGTTTGATGTTTTAAATATCATTCATACATGATCTTGATTTAATATTTCTGAACGACATTTTATCGACCTAACGTGGAGAGTTTTGGTCATACAAACATAGCCCGACCTCCCTACAAAATCATATGGTTGTTTTGTGTGTTCTTCACGATGGTGACGTTGACCGGTGCAGGTGGTTGGCACTGGTGAAACTTGGGAATCACAGCCGGCACCACGGATTGTTGCGGCGAAGGCGACGAATATAGGGCAACTGGTCATTCAAGCCGCCAGTAAAGGAAGAGTGCCCCGCCACACCGCGATGCTCCACTTCCCATGGGCTCCACTAACCACGGCCCCCACTGCCCCACGACATCGCCACCCTCATCGTCTCGTGGCCTCAACACCCTTGCAGCCCTGCGGCCGTGCCACCCTCGCGGCCACGTTGCCTCACCACTATCAATACCCTCATGGCCTAACCACCTTCATGGACTAGAAGTCTAGCCGCCCTTACAGCCTCCATGCCTCCCAGGCCAGGTCGACCCAAACCTGGATGGCCTAGGTCGGGTCGGTCATACTAGGTCTGACGGGACCTCGACCCACTTCGACCCATTTACTCTCTTATGGCTATAACATTGGAACCAGTCTTCTTTTTGAAAAACCATCAAGGGAACTATAAACCTTGGAGGAAGATGGTCCCTTTAGTATACCCCACTAGAGTTTTGGATAAATATGGGGAATAGTCTGGTTGGATATAGCACAAATCCAACCGCCCCCCTGGACTAAAAAGCAAATAACTCACAGAACATGAATCGGAATGACGCACCATCTGTTCCGTTGAGACCCCAAATGTGTGGTGGTCGTTTTAGAAACTTATTTGTGGGATATTGGTTCAGTTGCAGTATCAGCCAGTGTCTTGAGGAGCAGACTCTACCAGAGAAGATCAAGCTTAATGTGGGATCCCAGTAGCTGGCTATGACATGAAGAATGAAGAGCAATCCTGTGTGGGTCAGCACTAAGCGATTCTGTGTGGGTCAGCACCGAGCCATCCTGTGTGCGGTAGCACTAATCCATCCTATGTGGGTCATCACCAAGCGATCATGTGTGGGTCCTCACCTAGAAAACATTTGTGGGTCACCACTAAGCGATCCTATGTGGGTCAGTAATGAGTGATCCTGTGTGGGTCAGCACTTAGGGATCCTTTGTGGGTATGTATCTTAGTAGAGTTATATGAATTAGTAGTTACATATAATCATATTTACTACTATACTTATGTTATAACTGGTGTGAGGGGAGTTCGTACATGAGCGGTACATTACTTTATAGAAATACATTGGTGGTATTTTTCTCTATGGCGTACTTGAGTGGTACATTCCATCGCGGAACTCCATCCTATGGTAAACAGTTGCGAATTGGGCTATTGAGTATGACTCTATGTTTCCTCATCATTGAGATGGGTGTACCTGATAAGTTAGGTATATGTATCGGCATATACCTAACTAGAGTTGTCAGGTGATTTCATGTTGTGTGGTTTATACACGGTGGATTATGTGAGACTATGAGGGTCTTAGGGTCCCTACTGAGTAACGCAATACACACCCAAGCACGAGAAATGCCTGCCCCTTATTGTGTTTGGTGCAGATGATGGAAATCACTTACTGAGGACGAGGGTACTAGATCTGGAGGTGGCTCGAAGGAGGATGTTAGATGAGGAAAATCGTAGAGATGACCATTCATGAGATGTACCTAACCTTAAAGTATAATTCGTGGTGGATTATTTAGGTGATTCTTTTCTCCTAACAGTCGTCTTTTACTTTCCAGTTTTCCTTGTAATTTTTTTTGGGCTTGTATTTTTGCCCCTTTTAACTTGAATTACTCACTCTTTATGCTATTCAGTTTACTTGAGTTCGTTTCTTATTGTGTGTTTGTTTGTGTGTGGTATAGGTTATAAATGAAATCCCTTAACAGTTTTAGTGGATACACCATCGGTGCTATTCGCCAGCCCCTGGCCTATGGAAGGTGGGATTGGGGTAGTCACGGCACATGCCCCTGGGGAGGAGTCGTGACAAATTGGTATTAGAGGAGTCGATTCTACCGTAGAACATAGGACTATGATCATTTTTTTACAACAATAGTGTTAAGTGTATTTGGTGTGGCTATTATTTTAGGGAATCAATTGTTGGTGCGATGGCCAACCAATCCATACACCAAGACCCTAACTTCTGTTTTCAGACTCAGTGCATGAAAACACTGATTGTGTCTGTGTTTTATAAAGTTTTCTTTGTTGTATCTTTGAGTCATCTCACCAGGTATAAATTTTTGACAATGGTTCACCTATTTCGTTTCAGGATTCCTCCACATAGACAGCCATCTAGGTTCTAGAGATAGTATACACTGATTTTCCACCGAGCGACAAGGCCTGAGGGCAAGGCCCTCTTCCAGTATAGGCACTAGCGGAAGCACAAACGGTACCATTACCCGTTGGGAAACCAATTCCACTATTGCCTGCGGTAGAGGGTGCACGCCACTAGACACATTGCACGAGTTATAGTGCCAGAGGCCACCCAGGTTCAGGGTAGAGACAGACCCCTAGGTGGTTAAGGATTGGCTGGAGGTTGTGGTGATAGTATTTCAACTGGTAGGGCCACCATCTGATCTAATGGCAATCCATGCCTCTAGTCTTCTACATGCAGTAGTAGGCATATAGTGGATATTGATGCTCTAGGCTCATGATGAGGTGACACTTATTTAGAACAGACTTCGAGAGCCTATTTTGAGAAGAGTTTGTCTCAGAATCTCTTCACACTATGCACATACATGAGAATCTTCATCTACAGCAGGGAAACATGACTATGGCTCACAAATCAACGAGGTTCACTAACATCTCAAGCTACTCCAGTGATATGGTGCGAGATACATTCTTAAGGGCCTAGTACTTTGAGCAGGGACTCATGTGGGATATTAGGGATTTGATTATTTCACATAGAATCCCGACGTAGGGGGGTGTTAGAGTGACCCCTTTTAGTGCATAGTTTCCATGTTGAGCAGTCACTAGTAGTGAGACCCACTACCATCCATCACGTAGTGAAGTGTTTTGTGGCTGGTAGAAGATAGATGACATAGTGGTCCAAAAGGACAATACCTACAGGTGGAAGTCCACAGGATTCAGGGTCTATTTTGCGGGGAACCTGAGGCAGAGCCAGTAATCCCAGGAGTGGGCCGTGTTACTTATGCGGCAGGCATGGTCACATGGCTGGTGATTGTCTGACCTGTGGGATAGATGATCAGAAGACAATAAAAGGACTGCCCAGGCAGAGACAGTGATTCGACTAAGGTGGTCGACAAGGAGTAGGCATACATTGAACATGAGATGGTCATGCAGCTGGCAGTGTGTGACGATTCGAGATGTTACCAACACCCCACCTGGTGGTCCACCTTGACTATTTAGAGTAGGAGGACAAGGTTGAGCTTAGCTCCAGGCATTTGAGTCCTATGATCGCGGTGCTCTGGGAATGATATGAGGTATGATCTGTGTCTACTTCACCTTAGCTTCATTACTTATATACACATGTTTCAGTCATTCTTTTTTGCCACTGCACTCGTTCGGATCTTGTAGATTCTGACAGAGCCATTGGCTCGATCCTTACCACTAGATACTATTACAGAAGCATATTTGATGATTACACATAGGTTCTGGTGGTGCGAGCTTACTCTAGAAGGTAAGAGTTTCAGCTGGGATCTCATAGTAGCAGCATCGAGGCCTTACGACGTTATATTGGGTATTGAATATTTATCTATAGTCCATGCTCAAATTGACTCTATTAATCCCAATGAGTGTTGTGTCTATATGAATGTGACCAGGTTTAGCTTCAATAGAGTGAAGGGAGTCATTGTAGCACATGATTGACTTACCCAAAAGAGAGTGTAGCCAATCACCCAGCAGATGGAAAGCCTTACCCTATGAGGAGTTGATATGGAGAATTAGAGTTGTCTTGTAGGGGTGGAATAGTATGCGGATGTATTCACTGATTATGTTTAGGGTCTACCTCCTCAGAGATATGTGGACTTTTACATTTGCTTTTATCGTGGTACAACAATGATATCTACACCAGTGTATCAGATGGGTCACGTAAAGCTTCGTGAGATACTGGTATAGCTATTGTAGTAATAGGTTAATGGATTCATACACCCTGATATCTCTCCTTGGGCATCCCCAATTTTATATGCCAAGAAGGTGGATGGGAGCTCGAGGCATTTTGTAGACTATCAATGCCTGAACCAGGTGACTTTGAAGAAAAAGTACCCATGTCCGAGGATTGAAGCCACTTTGATCAGCAGAAAGGAGCATAGTGGTTCTTGAAGATAGACCTCAGATAATGCTATCACAAGCTCGTAGTATGAGATGTGGATGTGTAGAAGATTACTTTCAGATGTCAGCAAATCCATTTCATGTTTTTGGTTATGCCATTTGTTGTAACCAACTCTCAAGTAGTTTTTATGGGACTCTTGAATAGGATCTTTCAGCCATACCTTGATCTCTATATAATAGTCTTCATCGATGACATACTGATCTTCTCAACTAATTAAGAGGAGAATGCTTATCACTTGCATGTAATCCTAGACACACTCCAAGGGAACCAGCTTTATGGTAAGCTCTTGAAGTTACAGTTCTGGATATGAGAGGTTCACATTCTAGGACATGTCATATCAAAGGTTGTAGTTGTAGTGGATCTAGAGTAGATTGAGGCGGTACATGAATGGGAGCCACCCATGAGTGTGATGGAGATACGATGCTTTCTTGGTTTATCTGGATACTACCAGATAATTGTACTAGATTTCTCCAGAGTTGAAGCACCACATTTCATATTGTCAAAGAAGGGGAAACCATTTGTGTGGTCGGAGAGATTCCAATAGAGTTTTTATGAATGGAGGCAGAGGCTGAATAGTGCCTCCAACTTGTGGATTCTAGAAAAGGGCTTAGGGTACGTAATCTACTGCAACACATCAGGGTCCGGGCTCGTATGTACCCTGATGTAGGAGTGAGCAGTGATTTCATATGGTTCTCGACAACTGATGTAGAATGATTAGAACTACACTACCCATGACCTGGAGTTAGCAGCAATGGTCTTAACCTTGAAGATGTGAAGACATTACCTAATGGTCATTCTTATTATTATATACTACGATCACAAGACTCTTAGGTATATCTTCCCTTATAATGACCTAAACATGATACATCAACGTTGTCTAGAGTTTCTCCAGGACAATGACTTCGAGATAGTCTATACTCTTGTGAAGGGGAACATTGTAGAGAATGATCGCAGTGGGAGGCGACAGAGCAACTGACTACTTTGTTGATAACCTTTGTGGATCAGGATGAGCGGATTTTCTTCATTCTCTTACAATCACTCCCTCACTTCTACAGCGAGTCAGGGAGGTGCAGCGTGTGGAAAATGACTGTGAGACTCAATGTTCTTAGATATATATGAGACATGCACGTAATGGAATTTTTGAAGGTGGGGAGCACATCATCCTCTTCAGAGGAAGGACCATGGTACCAGTATCACTTCAAGAGGATGTACTGAGAGAGTTCCACACATCCCCTATATTGGTAAATCCAAGAGTGTTGAAGAAGTACTATGACCTCCGATGACTGTACTGGTGGCCGGGGATGAAGAATGAAGTTGCATATTTTGTCTCTCGGTGCATCACAAGTCAGAAAGTGAAGGTGGAGCATCAGGTACCAGCAATAATGGTTCACCCCTTAAGGGTTCCAGAGTTGAAGATGGATGGGATCTCCCTGGACATCGTGATAGGAAATCCATGTACATCCAAGAGTCATGATTCTATCTGGGTGATCGTCAACTGACTCACCATGTTGGCCCACTTCATACCGATCAGAGAGCAGTGTTCAAAAGAGAGATTTGGGTGTCTCTATGTGTAGGAGATAGTGCAGCTACATCGAGTACCTTTGAAAATTGTCTTCGACCGTGATGCATGTTTTACATCCTGCCTATGCAAGAGGTTACAGAAGGAATTCAGGATGAATATTTTTTTGAGCACTACCTTCCACCCTCAAACAGATTCCCTGAATAAGAGGACCATTTAGACCCTTGAGGACATGTTGCGTTCTTGCATAAATGACTTCTATCACAGCTGGGATGATCACTTTCCTTTGGCGGAGTCTGCATATAATAACAACTATCACTCCACACAATTGCATATAAAATTTTGAGGTGTTGTATAAGGGACCGTACATATCACCTTTATGCTGGACTGACCCAGGGGAGTCAGCACTCATGGGACTAGATATGGTTTGGGATACCACATAAAAAGTTCAGATCATCCAGGAGAGGATGAAGACTGCAAAAAGTAGGTAGATGTATTTTTCCGAAAGGAGATGGAGACCTCTAAAGTTCGAGGAAGGTGACCAAATCTTTCTATGGGTCTCACCCCGATTAGGTTTATGGAGATTTGGATGAGGTGGAAATTTATCATCGAGGATCATCAGAACTTTTCGTGTCCTTAGAAGAGTTGGAAAGGTGGCTTACCGCTTATCTCTTCACCCTTAGTTGCAATAGGTGCACAACGTCTTCCATGATTCATAGCTGAGGAGATATTTTCATGACCCTTCTCATAAAATCGACCACAGTGAGATGGACGTCGATGATGGGGATACATTTACGGAGGATCCAATAGATATTGAGGATCAATAGGGGCGGTTCTTTTGTGAGTGGTCGATTCCTCTATTGTGTGCATGTTGTCAACACGGGAACCTCCATGAGATAACATGGGAGTGGGAGCCACAGATTCGTGCTCAATACCTCCACTTGTTCCCTTAGTTTGAGTTTTGTCTTACAGGGATTCAATTCCAAATGGTTGGGATAATTTAAAGACACAAAGATTCAATGTAAATTTTCAAATTAAATGGGAATTTTACGAGTTCTCGAAAATTGACAGCACGTGATTCCGAGGCCCGATGTGCCCAGAATTAATTTCTGATCATTTTGTATGGTACATTCATTATACATGTGAGAAGGTTTTAACCTTTGAAATGATTCTCAGAATTGAAATCCGAGAGAACCTTAGGATAAGAAGCACTGGTATTCTCTTCAGGGGACCTTCACCTCGACCGTAGTAGGTTGAGGATGAAAGATAGAATTTGGGTTTTTTGTGGAAACAGAAATACAATAAAACAAACATTTATTTTATCTTATTTTTGTTGAAACAACCCATGTCGATGGGTTATGTGAGAACCCTATTCTTATACTTGAGGTACGTGTTTCTTATTTTCCATTGCGTTATGATTTTTTTGGTAAAATAAGGGAAATTTGGGAAACTTTTCCAAATTTATGGGTACATACCGTGTACTTTGGTACAACCACAATGTAGTCTGGCTATGTAGGATGAGAATAAATGGAATGAAGGCATGTTGGAAATTAAGGGTTCAAATATTAACTACATGCTATGTATAGAGTAATACACGTCTTGTAATCAGTCTGCAGCTGAATAGTGAGGTGGTGGAAAGTAGCTTCTAGGGGAATAGTTAAAAAATAGTACACATTCGATACATGAAAGTTCATGCCGTGTAGTTAAATTTATTCTTAAAAAACAAGGAGAAGCATCCTCATTCAGTAGACAGGGCATAGGTCTCACTTGGGGCAGCCATAGAGGAGGTCGAGACATGATGGATCTTCTGATTTCACATCAGGAATCTGATTCTTCCGCTGTCGATCTCATTTGAACCACGAGGGTACGGTCTTCACTCTTCTTGAATCTTTCAATCCAATTATTTCCATAAAGGAGTTATTTAGGTTTGGAAGGACAATCATTTATCTCAGATATACGTCATTCACAGTAATTTTGGGAGGCACCTTTCATATACATCTATCAGAGGATATCGAGGTAGGTTGTCTTGTGTTTTATTCCAACCGTCGAGTTAATTTTGTGTACAGTTGTGCCACACACCAATGATATGGGTGTCATATGGCTGAGATATTGACTGTATAGATACCTATAATTGCATAGGTTTTCTAATTAATAAGTATAAACTGTTTTTTGGGATTATTTCTTTGACCTAGGCCCACCACGAGGGTGTGATCCTTTGTTTAGCCTTTTGGCCAAGATACCCGTGGGTAAGTATTGATTATAGAATATTGTTAGTTTTATTAATTGGAAAAATATATAAATTGCTTGCTTATGTGTTCGGATTGGATTAGTTATTAAATTTACTATGGAATTCATTATGGAAGTGTTTTGTTTAGCCAGAGGGAAATGTTTTTTATGACTAAGGGTAGTATCATCAATTCCTGATAGAAATATCTCATATACCTGAGGGAAATATTCATTATGCTTGAGGGAAGTCGCATGAGTGATTAGATTCTGTTTTCCCGAGGGTAAGGTTTTTCATGTATGAGGAGAATTTTTTACATTGAATATTCATTTTTGTGATTTCTTATGTTGTTCCTAAAAAGCTAAAGCATGAGATTGGTATTATTATTATATTTTACTTGTTAAATAACCTATTGTGGTTTCTATTATGGAATAAGTATAAGAGATTGTTGGTTGAGGTTGAGTATCTAAAAACACAAAATTAAAATATATTTAATTGTAAATAATTATTAAAATGAAAATGTAACTGGTAGTAATAGTTACTTTTGAGTACTTCATAGTTTACAATATTTCATTATTGCACACTATTGTTTCACATTTTCACTAACAGTTGGGAATGGGCCTTTTCTGGTTGCCTACTGGGATTTATTTCTCACACCATGTTTGGGTAATGTCTTGTGCCCAATAAAAATATATTTCTATAGGTGTTGATAAGTTCAAGAGTCTCTGCACAAGTACATGATTTTTTTAGAGAAGTATGAGATCATGGGACCGAGTATAGGCCTGCGATGCTATTATGTTCCGGTTGCACTACTTTCGTTTTGTTTTGTCGTACATTGTACCTTTTTTTTATTCTATCAGATTGCATTGTATCCTATTTTGGATTCTTTTTTAGAATTATAGACATGTTCCAACATCACATAAACGATTATTGGTTATCTTTTACTTCAGTTCTGTTTTCCATTTCAGGACAATATTGTTTACATCTTTTTCTATTATGGCACAAGTATATGAGATTTTTTTTCAAGGCCGAGTCTCAGAAAACTAATTATTCAATTATATTCAATTGTTAAATAATTTTTAAAATGACAATGTAACTTATAGGAATATTTACTTTTGAGTACTTCATAGTTTACTGCTTTTAATTATTGGACACTTTTGTTGAACATTTTCAATAACCATTGTGCACAAGCAATTGGCGGTTGCCTACTAGGATTTATTTCTCACACCCTATTTGGGTCATGTCTTGGCCCCAAACATGTTATATTACTATAGGTGTCGATAAGTGTAGGAGTTCCTATACAGGTATATGAGTGTTGTAGAGGAGTTTCAGAGCATGGGACCAAGCATAGGATTGTGATGCTCCTGCGTTATTACTTCACTGCTTTGGTTTTGTTTTTCTATACTTTTTACCTTGTGCTGTATAGTATTATATTACAGGGTATCCTATTTTGACTAATTTCTTAAAAATGGTGACATGTTTCATAATCATATGTATGACTGTTGGTTATCTTTTACATCAGTTATGTTGTCCATTTTTACAACTTCCATTTTTGTATGTTTAAATTTAGTCCCGTTGTGCTACACTTTGAAAAATGATGGCATAGTTTTCAAATATCAGTCCTATGCCCTCGCTGCTAGTCGACATCCATTGGAATTTGGAGAAATGTGCTTGAGTTCATGTGACCAAATGGGTTCGGGGCACCCATTTTCTGGCACCAGAATCCGATATATAACGGTTTAAGAGGTGGGCACCACCAGAACTAAACATCGCATGAGAGGATATTGAGTTGGGGACCACCAGAACTAAACCTCCCATGAGAGGTTATGGTGGTGGGGACCACCTTAGACTAAAACCCCCCTGAACTCCTTCTTAAATGTCGAGAAGCCTCTAAAACTCCCTCCAAATTAATGGTGCCACCCACTTTAATTAATTATACCAACTCAATTAATTAATTAAACCAATTCAAAAATATTCCAACATATTCTATAATATTGGATAATTCATTTATGGGGTTGATTGTGGGAAGGTTTTTTGAAAAGGAGAAGGAGAGAGCTTTTGGAAAAATTACACTTTTCCAACAAAGATCTTCTTCTACAAAGAACACTTCTCCAACGAAGAATGCCGACGCATGACTTTGACTTCTTCCTCGGGACATCTTTCAATGTGGGATGTCTCCAATCAACAATTGACTTCAACCCTTCCAACATCAACGAGAAATCAATCTAGGGTTTTAATTCTATGTGGTTAATATTTTCCCTTATTATTCCATTCTAAACAAAGAATGTGGATCAACCCTCTCTCTAACTAGTCTATTCATGGATGTTTTCTTTTGCAATATTGGGAAAAGTTTGAAACATCCCGGGCTCGGGTGCCACTCAACGGGTGCCCCGAACCCGGTTTTCCACGTGAACTCAAGCGCATTTCCCCAATCAATAGAGGCTGCCGACTAGAAGCGAGGGCCTATGATTGATAGTGGGGAAACTATGCTCCCATTTGTCAAAGTGTAGCGCAACAGAATAAAAAATACAACATACGACAACAAAGGAAGCAATAAACCCTACAAACATAAACAACTGAAGTAAAATATAACCAACAGTTATATATAATGATGCAACATGGCTCATGTTCTATGAAAATAGCCATAACATGTTACACAATAATACAGTACAGTACAATACAGTGTATAGAAAAACAAAACAAAAAATCTGGTAGCATCGCGATCCTGAACCCGGTCCCATTCTCCCCTACTCCTCCACAGCAATCAAGTACCAGTATTGGGACCCTTGCAATTATCCACACCTACAGAAACATAATCTGTTTGGGACGAAGACATGACCCAAACATGGTGTGAGAAATAAATCCTAGTAGGCACACACCAAAGGCATGTTCTCACCTATGTGTAAAAGTGAAACAACAACGTGCGAAAGTAAATGAAATAAACTATGTATTAATCTAAAGTAACTAACTTTACCAGTTATATTTCCATTTAAAAATTCATTAAATCATTCATTATAAGAAAACAACCTCATTGAATTTCTATGTAAACAGTCAGGGTCCTCAGGCACATAAACCCTTACCCTCGGGTAATCAGAACCATGCCCTCAGGCATTGACCTCATGCATAACAGATATTGACCTGAGGCGTATGAAGTGTCTCCCTCAGGCACAGAGTCTCTTCCCTCAGGAATACGAAAAGTTTCCCTTAGCCAAAATAGAACGTTTCCCTCAGGCTAAGCAGTACCTTGCCCTTATCCTAAAAAGAACACTTCCCACAGACATAAGTAAAATGGCCATGTCCAACATGTAAACAAGAAATTCACATACAATTCCTCTCAAGCCAATTCAATAAACATTATTATAATGGGATACCCTCATGTATCCTGGCCGAACGACTAAATAGAGGGACACACCCCTGGGGTGGTCCTGGATCAAAACAACGATCCTAAACTGCAGTTTATTAACACATTTAATTACCCATACAATTTAAGGTATTTAAAAATCAAAGTCCTCAGCCACACAACACCAAAAAATGGGTTCTTAGAACAAAAATACTAAAAAATGCACAACCTTTGGAAATAAACACAATGCCACCTACCTTAAATGACCTTGAATGGAATATGCAAATGACGATCCTCGAATCAACCAAGAACGATGTATATTTGACATGAAATAAAACCTCACTCAAACTCCAATTACTCTCATTAGTGGAAGAATTGGAATGAATGACTTAAAGGGGTAGAGGTCATACCCGTGCGGTTCCAACGAGATCGTAAGAGGTTAAAACGGATTCTCAACGCTCGATCTGGAGATCCTCAAAGGTTTGGCCTCCTCTCTGGACTCCTTCTTCTAGTTCTAAGACAATACTGTGAACAAGGTTGGATACAACCCATTTAAGTGAAAAAAACTACATGGTGTGTACTACTGACTACATGGCGTGTAATTTTGTCCTTTAACTGTTCCTCTAGAGACACCGCCGCACTGTTCATCTATAGACATGAGTATGCGGCGTGTACTGCCGCTTCGCTGGTGGCTGCTTCCACCACCGTACTATTTGCCTGCCGACTGACTACACGATGTGTAAATACCCTCTACATGGCATGTAGTTGGTTTTTACACCCTTCGTCGCCAACATGGCTACACACCCTATGTACTCATCCCACACGGCCAAAGTACATTACATGTGGATTAGTACACGGTGTGTAGTACCAAAATTTATGATGTTTCCCCATTTTCCTTATTTTCTCAAAAAACACTTAAGGAAAAGAGAATGAAATAAACCCATACCTCAAAACTAAGAACCCAATTCTTACAAACTACCCCCCTTAAATAAATTCATCCATGAATTTCCGTTCCAAGGGTGGTGAAGATAATGCTCATAATAGCTCTAGCCACTGTTCACATATGTTGATCTCCCGCTCCCAGGTTTCGTCCTACACTCGTCCATGCTGCCATAGCACCCGTACGAGAGGAAACGACCGGCCTATGAGAACATTCGTGCTCGTATAAACAATTCGAATCAGATTATCCTCAAAAAGATGCATATATCTCAAGCTCAACCTCCTCGTGCTGAATGACATGAGACGGGTCTGAATGATAGCGATGCTACTGAGATACATGGAAGATGTCGTTCATGGCACGGTACCTCTTTAGTAACTACAACCAATAGGCAACCAGCCCCACTCTCTCCAGAATATCAAATGGCCCCACATACCTCGGTGAAAGTTTACCTTATCTCGTAATCCGTCGGTTCCCCATCCTTAGCGAAACACGCAATAATACCTGATCCCCGACGACGAACTCCAAGGGTCATCTGCGGAAACCAGCATAAGATTTGGGATAAGATTGCATGGTATCCATCCACTTTTGAATCAACTAGACCTTCTCAGAAGTCTCCTGTACGAGCTGTGGTCCCAGTAAAGCATCCTCACCTGCGTCTAACCAACACTAATGTGATCGACATGGCCGACCATATAGAGCCTCACATGGTTCCATCCCTATAGTTTTCTGAAAACTTTTATTGTTGTAAAACTCAACTAGGGGTATATGCTTCTCCCAAGAGCCCCCAATTTCTAAGATGCATGCTAGCATTGTGTCCTCAAGCACATGTATCTTACACTCTGACTGACCATCGGTCTAAGGGTGGTAAGTTGTGCTCAGAAGCACCTGTGTACCCAATACCCTTTGAAAACTCTTCCAAAAACAAGACGTAAAGTGGGTGTCCCTATCTAAAATAATAGAACGAGGGACCCCATGAAGACGTACAATCTCTTATATATACAACCTTCTGAGCTCGTCCACACCGAAGGTTTCCATGATCGAAAAAAAGTGAGGTACCTTCGTGAGTCTGTCCACAATAACCCACACAAGGTCATTTCCTTAAGGTGACCTCTGTAACCCAGTCACGAAATCCATCGTGACATCATCCCATTTCCATTCTGGGATGGGTAATTGCTTTAACAATTCGGTTGGCCTCTGATGCTATGCCTTCACCTGCTGACAGGTGGAACATTTCATAACAAGACCAGCTATCTCTCTCTTCACACCCGCCACCAGTACTGATGTCTCAAGTCACGTAAAATCTTGTAACTCTGGGATGAACTGCCCGAGCTGAAGCATGAAACTCACGCATCAACTCCTCGTGTATATCCCAAGAAACCCATACTTATCCATGGAAATGAAGTACTTCATCATTCCCAACCGTCCACCTAGGAGTAGGGTCCTCACTTGCCACCGACTCTCGTAGAAATATGCCTTCTTAATCGGATAGCGGTCTCATCCTCACTCTATCCAGGAGGGCAGATGTCATAGCTAAAGATGAATGATAGGTCTTCCCCTGACTATCATGAACCTTCAGATGTATCTTACAGAACAAATTCATAAGCTGCCACTCACCACTGGCCTCCTGCATCGCATGTATCGGAGTCCTCCTGCTCAGTGCATCAACAACTGCATTACCTTTACCAGGTATATAGGCAAGCTCAAAATTGATGGACTGAAGATATTCGACCCACCTTCGCTACCTCAGAATCAAGTCAAGCTAAGTAAAGATATATTTGAGTCTTTTGTGGTCTGCGAAAACCACAAAATGCTTTCCCAAGAGAAAATGTCTCCAAAAACGTAACACAGGAACAACTACTACCAACTCGAGATAAGGCATCGGGTAATTCCTCTAATGTGGCCTCAACTACTGATAACCATATGCAAAAACCCAGTTGCCCTGCATTAACACAGCTCCCAGCACAATAGCTGATGCATCACAGTAAACTGTATAGATCTTCCCTTGATCTGGGAGTATCAGAATTGGTGTTGATGTCAACTTTACCTTCATCTCCTAGAAGGATGTCTCGCACGCTTTAGACCAAACAAACTTCACACCCATCTTATTCAAACCCGTCAATGGTGTTTCTATGCAGGATAAGTCTTGGATGAAGCGTCTGTAGTAACCAGCCAGCCCCATGAAACATCGTATCTCAAACACGTTCTTAGGATGATCCCAGGAAAATACTACTCTCACCTTATCTGGGTCCATGACAACCCCTACTTCTAAGATGATATAACCCAGGAAGTAAATCTGGTCCATCCAATAGTGGCACTTTGAGAGCATAACATATAGATTATTCTCTCTCAGTGTACTCAATATGATCTCAAGATGGAGGCATGGTCGTGTTGAGTGTGAGAGTACACTAAGATGTCATCCATGAATACTACCACATAAGAATCCAGGTATGGATGGAACACATGATTCATTAGAGCCATGAAAACTGCTAGCACGTTTGTGTGTCTAAACGGCATAACCAAGTACTCATACAGACCATATCATCTCTGAAAAGCTGTATGCGGTATGTCCGATGGTATCACGTGTAGCTGATGATATCCCGATCTCAAGTCAATCTTCGAGAACACTCGTGCACCTCAAATTGAAAAAAACGATCATCAATCCTTCTCAAGGGATATCGGTACTTAACTTTCAACTGGTTTAGATTCTGATAATCCACACAGAGTCTGAGTGTACCGTCCGCCTTCTTTGCAAAAAGGATCAGCAAACCCCTTGGAGAAGTAATGGGTCAGATGAAACCCTTTGACTGTAACACTTCGAACTGCATGTTGAGCTCTTGAAACTTAGGCGTGGCCATCCTATAAAGATGAATGGACACTAGTTCTGCTCCTAGAACAAGATCAATAGAGAAATCCACCTCTCGCTCCAGAGGTATACCCGAAAAGTCTTCCGGGAAAACATCTCTAAAACGATCAACCACTGGATCGAAATCCTACTGACATGTCCCCTGATCATCCGGATATAAACTCGCAATCTGGGCTGTGACTCCACCTTGCCCATAAAGCATATGTCCATCTCGACTCACCATAACATCCTATTCACCCTTGTATAGAAACTGTCCGCCCTCTGATGATGTGAAACTCACCATGTGAAGATAGAAATCTATAATGGCTCAAAAGGGAACCAAACAGTCCATCATGATAATGAAATCATATCTCTAAATCTCTAATACATAGAGGTCACATATAAAGTGACACCACCAACCTCAAGGGGGCACTCCTTGCATTGACACACAGTAGCCGTTCTAGTTCCCAATTGAGTGTCTAAAGTCATAACAACATAAGAAGAAGAAGAAACACAGGACCCAAGGCTCACCACAATGGGTACATATATGTAACTATGTATAGTTCCCATATCAAAAAGTACTTAAGACAAAATAGAAACTACTAGAACAGTACCTCTGATAGTAGATGGTCCGGGATCCTCCTAATGTTGGGTCTATTATACTGTATATGTCTTCCTAGTGTCGCGACCCTACGACACAACCTGGCTACCCTTAGCTATCCCGCCATGCTGCCTCTATTAAAATGGTGTCTGGCTACCATGACCATGACCACCATCTCTGCATGCACGACCTAACGTATTACGGTTTCCCTTCTGGTAAGAAGCTTCTGGTCTTGCTCCTACATGCGGAGTCTGTACAGAACACCTCTCACTAGCCACTAGTGGAAACGCCCTGAAAAAGTGCTGCAGATGACCTATCTTGTTGCAGGTTCTTCATTCCACTGGGTCTCGTGGACACAGCGGTATCTTGTGCCCCTCTTTACCACACCGCTAGCTCCTGACCAGGCCACCTGAAGAAACTACATGGATGGTACTCCACTGTGAGAGAAATATATCTGTCACTTCCTCTTACCGGTAGAAATAGTATCAGAAACAGGTGTCGAACCACCCTGGCCTGCACCACTAGCTTCCCCGAGGTTCCTCTCTGTAATCATTGCCTGGTTCACAATAGCATGTACATATGGAAACTTGAAAACATTCACCAGTGCTCAGATGTCACATTGAAGACCATCCTCAAAGCGACTATCTCTCAACGTCTCATCACCCACCAGAATTGGTGAAAAACGCTGAAGCTCAGTGAAACGAGCAGAATAATCCATCACCGACATAGAGTCCTGGTGCAGGTTCATGAAATCTTGAGCTCTATCTGCCCTCAATGTATCTGGGTAAAAAAATATATAGGAGGTTTTTTTAAAATCGTCCCACGCTATTTCAGTGTGATGCTCAGACTGGGTGGTAACGTCCCACCACCTCTTGTTGGAATCACGCAACATATAAGTCGCGATCTTGACCCTCAACCCTGGAGGCATCTCAAGATGCACGAAGATAGTCTGAAAATACCCCAGCCAAGACTCCAAAGCCTATGGTCCTCCATCCCCTAAAAACATAGGTGGATGCTGTTGTAGAAATATACGAGTCATCTCGTCCATAGATGTTGTCACTGACGGTGCTCCCTAAAAGTTCTGCATGTACCGCATAAATCCATCACGGAACTACGCCTCCACGCTTGGGTCCAGTATAACAACTGGCACCGCATCTACCTCTGCTATAGGATCCACTAGTAGCCCATGGCCCACTATCTCTGGAGTATAATCATTGCTGCTCTCCTAGATAACAACACGTGGTCATCTTGGCGACATGACACTACAAGGTAAAAAGCACACCATAGATCAATATTATCAAATACTAAAAACAATGTGACCAAAAAGGATATCATGAGGAAGAAGGCATTCAAGATTTTCAAAACATGACTACATGACATGTATACTGACTACACGGTGTGTACCTGACATCTCTTTCCCTGCCCAGGTCCTCCTACATGGCTAAGCCACACGGCTCTTGTTGAACAAGACTACACGGCGTGTATATACTGTACACGACATGTATGGTTTAATTTCCCAACTGCCTGTGTCTTTTGTGACACAACCGACTTCTCAGATTGTTACTAGACAACATGTTACACCCACACACGGTGTGTACACCTCCCCGTTTCCCATCCACAAGGCTAAGTCCACACGGTCTGTCACTGGTTAAGACTACATGGCACTTCCCTTAGGCACACGTCATGTAGTAGGCGAGCTCCTCCGACCCGTGTTGTTAGTTACACGACTGGATACACTGCTCACACTACATGATGTGTTCTATATACACACGGTGTGTACACGAATGGATTACACTGACCCATGTTGTTAGTTACATAGCCAAATCCTAGGTCAGACTACACGGCATGTTCCATAGTGGACTCGACGTGTATGTATTAAGGTCTCCTCTGTCTGTGTTTGTTTGTTACAGGGGTGGACTCCGGGTCAACACTACACGGCGTGTACATCTGGTACCCGACATGTTTTCTCCAATCATTCCCCTTCCCCATGTCCTTTCCCACATGGTTTATGACACATGAAGAGACTACACGGCGTGTACTGAGGATACACAGAGTGTACTCAAAAAGTTTTCTTTTCTTCCCGAATATAAGATCACACGACGTGTTTCCGAGGAACTACACGGCGTGTATCCTAGTTTTTCTGGACAGTAAGCCTCAGATACTACTCTGGACACCAGTAAATACTAAAAAACAACACCTATGTTCCAAATTCCGACGCATTAAGGCCCATAATCCCCACAAATAAATGTTTAGCATCTTATATGTGTTACAAAAAGATGAGCGGTCAGTGATCGAACAAATTCCGTTTAATGAGGGCCTATAATCTCCAAAAACCAATATTTGGAATCCATCCTATCAACATGCTCACATAGAATTTACCCTATCACATAGCAGGTATTTATTAAAGCAGTTGTCACAACAACATTCTTTTCTAGCACATCGACTATCACAACAACATAGAATTTATAATACGCCTACATGGCATGGAACTATGCATGGCATGTAATTCCTAGCATGTTCCTAAATGATGCATGAGATGGCACACCCTCATCTCATTGGGTTGCAACTAAATAGAACCCATGGATAAAATATAACTGCACAATCACAAGTACGTCACCCGGTGTTGAAATGAAATCAACTTTACTTCGCAAAATCAACAAAATTTTAAAAATATAAGGTAGAATGAATTTTCCCTGTATACGGGTTAGCTACACCTGGGAACACCTTATTACCAACTACCGTTTCCATCATTTCCCTAACTAAGGCTCCAAATAGTATTTCAATGAAAAGAACTCCTTTGATACCACTTTGTAACGTCCTGGGCCCAGGTGCCTCTCAACGGGTTCCTCGAACCCGGTTCGCCACGTGCCCTCAATCACATTTCCCTAAACTCCAGAGGTTGCTGACTATCAGCGAGGGGCCAGGTATATTATTAGGGAATCTATGGCATCATTTGTCAAAGTTAAGCGCAACAGAATAAAATATACAACATACAACAACAATGTAAGAAATAAACCATACACACATAAAAAACTGCAGTAAAAGAAAACCAACAGTTATATATAATGATGCAACATGACTCATGTTCTATGAAAACATCCAGAACATGTTACACAACAATACAATACAGGATAATACAGAGTAAAAAATACATAACAAAATAGCCGGTAGCATCGCGAGACTATGCCTAGTCCCATTCTCCCCTACTCTTTAGTAGTAATCAAGTACCTGTATACGGACCCTTTCCCTTATCCACACCTGTTGAAATGTAATCAGTTTTGGCCGAATACATGACCAAAAAACGGAGTGAGAAAAAAATCCCAATAGGCACCCACCACAGGCATGTGCTCAACTGTGTGTAAAAATGAAACAACAATGTGAAAAATTAAATGCAATAAACGAAGCAGTACTCAAAAGTAACAAAATTTACCAGTTATATTGAAATTTTAATATTCATTAAATAATTCATTATAAGTAAACCACCTAAGTGAATTTCAATGTAAACAGTCAGTGTACTTAGACACACAAACCCGTACCCTTAGGTAATTAGAATCTTACTCTCAGGTATTTCCCTCAGGCATAACAGATATTTCACTCAGGCCTACAAAGTGTCGCCCTCAGGAACAGAGTCTCTGCCCTCATGCATACGAAATGTTTCCCTCAAGCAAAATAGAACGTTGCCCTCAAGCTAAGAAGTACCTTTCCCTCAGGCTAAACAAACAATTCAATCATGCTAAAAAGAACACTCCCCAAAAACGCAAGTAACCGAGCCTTTCCCAAAATTTAAACATAAATTCACATACAATTCCTCACAAGGAAATTCAATAACCATTATTTTAATGGCATACCATCGGTATCATAGCCAAACAGCTAAACAGAGGAACACACCCTTGGGGTGGTCCGAGATCCATGACGTGATCCCAAACAACAGTTTATTAACCCATTTAATTACCAATACTATTCTAGTTATTTAAATAGGAATGGCCTCAGCCACACGACACCCTACCATGGCTTCGTAGCACAAAAATACACACAAACACACAACAGTTGGAAATAAATACTAATCCACCTACCTTAAATGCCCTTGAATGTTATATGGAAACGAAGATCCTCGAATCGTCCAAGAACGACCTAGATCTTAAGTGAGAGAAAACCTCGTTCAAACTCAAATAATGTCCCTTAGTGGAATAATTGGAAATAACGGCTTAAGGAGATTAGAGGGCTTACCCGTGCGGTTCCAACTAGATCGTCAGAGGGGGAACAAATTTCTGATGCTCAATCTAGAAATCCTCGATGTTCCGACATTATCTCCTGACTCCGTCATCCGGTTCTAAGACAATCCTGTGAACAGGGTTAGCTACATCCCATTTAAGCAAAAAATAACTACACGGCATATAACATTGACTACATGGTGTGTACTTTTCTCATTTAACTATTCCTCTGGCAGCACCGTCGCACTGTTCATACGTCGACATGTGTACACGTCTTGTATTTTTGTTTACATGGCATGTAATTCTACTCCGTTGGCGGCTGCTTCCACCACCTTACTATTTTCCTACCGACTAACTACACAACATGTAAATACCCACTACAGGGCGTGTAGTCAGTTTTTACACCTTTCATCGCCAACATGGCTTCACGCCCGGTTTACACATCCCACATGGCCAATGTTCATGGCGTGTGGATTAGTACACAGCGTGTATTCCCAAAATTTATGATTTTCCCCATTTTCCATATTTTCTCAAAAACACTTAAGGAAAAGAGAAAGGATGAAACCTGTACCTCAAAACTAAGAACTGGGTTCGTACAATGTTATTTATGGAGGTTGTGGGGATTGATGTTTTAAATATCTTCCACATATGTTCTTGATTCCAAATTTTTGAACTACTTTCTACCTCCCTAAAGTGAAGAGTGTGGTCCAAACAAATATGGCCCGACCTCTTTGTAAAATCATATGGTTCTTTTCGTGGGTTCTTCATGACGATGATGGAAACTGGTGACTACGGTTAGCACCAGTGGAACTCGAGAAATGCGGCCGGAAGAAAAATCGACAACGACGAAGGTGACTAACAATGGTTAGCTGGTCAAGCCTACCGCTGACATAGGCCCAATGCCCCGCCACCCCGCAGTGCTCCGCCGCCCACAGCCTCCTCCACCTGCGGCCCACACCGCCCTGTGGCTCTCCGCCCCCGTGGCCTCTGCCGTCCGCGACCCCGCTGCCCACAACCATACTAGCCTCAAGGCCCAAACACCCACTAACACACCATCCTTGCAGCAACACTACCTTTGTGGCCCCGCGGCTTCACCTCCCTCACAACCCTCGCTGCCTCGCTGCCCCCACGATCCCGTAGTCACGCCGCCCTCGCGGCCTCATGGCCTCGCTGCCCTCTCAGCCCCGCAGACTCACCACCCTCATGGCCATGCAGTCTCACTGCCCTTGTGGCCCATGTACCCTCTGTATCAACCACGATGATCCGCCAGGCTAGGCCACCAAATGCAAGCTGGGCCGGACCTAGCGGGTCGGGCCGGGTCAGACCGGACCTAGACCCACTTCAACCTACTTATGCTCTTTTGGACATAACACTAGAAACATGCATATGTTTGAAAAACTATCAAGAATACTGTAAACCATGGATAAAGACCATAATTTTATTATAACCCACTAGAGTTTTGGATAATTTTGGGGAATGATCGGGTTGGATCGATCACGAATCCGACCTAGCCCTCAGGACTAATAGACTAATAACTCACAGACCAGGAGTTCGATAGACACACTGTCTAGTGTGTTGAGACCCCTATGACATGGCGGTCCTTTGAGATACTTCTTCATGGGACATCATGTAAATTGTATTATTGACCAATGGATTGGGTAGAGGACTCTCTCAGAGATATGAATTCTTAGTGCGAGAACCTAAAATCTGGCCGTGAAGTTAACAATGAAGAACGATCCTATGTGGGTCCCCACCAAGAGATCCTGTGTGGGTAACCACCAAGAGATCCTGTGGGGTTCAACAACTAGCGATCCTTTGTGGGTTAGCACTGAGAAATACTCTGTGGGGTGGCACCGAGTGATCTTATGTGTGTTTGCTCTTAGGGATCCTTCATGGGTCGGCTTCTTAACAGAGTAAGATAAATTAGTAGTCACATCTAATCATCTCTACTATTTTACTTATGTTATACATGGTGTGATCTGAGTTCGTACCTAATTGGTAATTTCCTTTCTAGAAATACATTATTGGTATTCTTCAATGTGGTGTACCTGAGTGGTACTTACCATCGTGGTACTCCTTCCTTTCTGGAACAGTTGAGCTTTGGGATTTTGAGTTAGTCTTTGTGTTTACTCATGTTTGACATGGGTATACTTGATAACTTAGTTATATGTATGGGTATATACTTAATTAGGGTTTTTAGTTGATTTCATGTTGTGTAGTTTGGCCTTTGTGGATTTTGTGAGACCTTGAGGGTCTCGGGGTCCCTACTGAGTATGGTTATACTCACCCCTATAATGGATATGCCCGCACCCTGTTGTGTTTGGTCTAGACTATGGATAACATAGAATAAGGATGAGAGTACCAGGACTGGAGGTGGATAAGAGGTGAATGTTAGATGAGGCAAACCGAAGAGACAGTCGGTCATGAGCTCTACCTACCCATCAAGTAGGAGTCACGATGGATGATCTAGGAGCTAATTTTCACCTATCATTTATCTTGTACTTTCCAATTTTCCTTGTACATTATAGTTCGGCTTGTATTCTGGAACCTTTTTTACAAAATGTACTTACTCTATTTACTATTCAATTTACTTGAGTTCGTATCTTTCTATGTTCTTGGTTGTGTGTGTTAGGGGTTATAAAGGTAATTCCTTCTTAGTTTTAGGGAATACTCCTTTGGTTCTAGTTTCAATCCCCTAGCCTATGGAAGGAGGTATTGGGGTAGTCACGACATGGGCCCTGGGGGACATGTTGTGATAATAAGTAAGATAGATAAAAATAGGTTGAAATTTTCCCATATAATTAATTTATATCCATATTAGTATATCTATATAATTATTTTAATAATATGGGTTTGGAATAATTTTTTATAAATTTACTCATTAAAACCATCTAAACGAGGATTTTTTTTTGACTATACATTACCTTGAGATTGACTCATCACATGTATTATCAATCTTCTTGAATATTAAACTTATGTTATTTATTTATTAACATAATATGGTTAATTTTTTATAATTCAATTTTTTATTTATTACCATATTATTTGTAATGACATATTAAATAATGTTCATCTTGTAAATTTTAATGTTAATAAGATAAAATGTACAAAATGACATTGGAATGTTGACTATTGTCAAGGTGTACATTTTTATGTCAACTAAATAATAGTAAAACTAAAATATTTATCATTTTTATACATAAATCACACTTTTAAAACCTACCATGAAATACTATAATGAAAAATATAATATGTTTTAGTGATGAAGACGGTCATTAGTACGTATAAATGAGTAACATTTCCATTTTCCAATGATCATGATAAAAATTAGGTATGTATTAAATTATATTTATATGATGATAATTTTTTCAAAATTATAATATTATATCTTTAAATAAACAAATAAATTTTATTATTGTGATTTGTTGATAAAAACCCAAATAACCTCACTTTATGGAGGTGGTAGTCCATATGTACAAAAAATTGACTTTATCATATTATTATTTATGGAAATGTAATATAATAGATGATATATTACCATAAAATAAAATATTAATATTAATATCATATATACGTATATATTAAAACCATTATTGTAACTTGCCATGAGAGGTGGTGATGGAAAATTAATTTCCTTAGTTATTGGAAGTTGGTGTCCTTAACAAAACATATGTATGTACATTGATTACAATTACATGTATTCAATTTTATATATAAATTTGTTTATATTTAAAATATGTTGTTTATAATTTTTTTTCGACTACATTTATGGTAATTTAATTAGATTTCATTTCATATAAAATGGTTTTATTTGTTCCCATGTAATAAAGACAATATATATATATAATAACAATAATTTTTATGATATGTCATATAGTCTAGATACATCATAACTAAATAGGCATTGTTTATGTGTGTATATTAGTTGTTTGTTGATCATTATCATTCAGACTTCTATTCAAGAAGTTCCCATTGTTGACCTTTTGATGTTTGGACAACGAGTAGAGATCCAGCAACCATAACACCACATGTTTCATGTGTCATTGGATGTTCCAATATATATACATGTGTATTGGTCTCTATACATGAGATAATTTTCAATTTATTCAATTTTACCACATAATTTTATTCATGGACAAATTTATGAAAATAAATTCATGGTGAGGTAGTTTGTATTAGTTGCAGCATTAGGGGCATGACATTTGTTGAATTATTTTGTTATAATTTGTTGACACTATGTTTAGGATGTAATATATCTGGCATAGTTGATGAGGATTATAAAACCTTTATTAATTCTATTTCCATGTTTGTTAATTCTAAATCCATAAATTTATATAAATAAATAATAACGAATGAAAAGTATAATGAATCATGTGTGCTTCGTACATTAAGATATATAATCTGAAAAAGAGATTATATTGCACAGTACATTATCATATGATGAATTTATTTTTTATGAATGTTTCATATCTCATTAGGGTCCTTGTTATGAATCTAGAAACTACTCAATTACTTCGAATAAAATTTACTAATATCTTGATAATGGACCCAAGATTCAAACACAGCGATGAATTTAACATTATTCCCCATTTTGTTGATTATGTAGATATTGAATTGTGTGCCCCACCATTTGATCTGACTATTTTCTATGTTCTATTGATCCATGATAAACAAATAAATTAAATATTATATGATTATATATTTATAGAGTTTAATTTTTATAGTAGACTAATTTAACAGTGTTTGTGTAAATACATGTAATAACATTATATGAACCAATATAATTTTCATATTCATGGTTCATTTAATATTAAAATAAATTATGATTTAAGTTAAACACAAGGGTTTTATCACATAATTTATATAGATATATTTCAATAAAATGTAATATTATAAATTTATGATGAATTTAGTTTATTATATAAAATGTTTATTTATTATTTAGTGATCGTTAATTATATGCCTGTAGGATAACCCTGACTATGTATTTTAGAAATCAATATATATAAGCATAGGAGAAAATAATTTTTCGGATAAATTCATTCTAAAGGATTGAGATATTATCTCACATCCCACATTATAGAGAGAGAAATGATCTATCTGAGTGAATAATATATGAATTCCTTCATGGATCGAAGAAAAATGATAGATTTTTTCATTGTGACATTGATGATATATTCATAGATCCATACCAACACCCAATATTTCATGAATAGTGTAGATGCAGATTTATAAATAATGTGTGGATGATCATAAAGGGTTTGTCTTATGAACCTTCATACAATAGTCTATGAAAATGAGCTATAATAAAAAATTCATCTAATCAAATTATGTAATCATTTAATTATTATTTTTTATTTCAAATATTAACACAAGATCCATGTACCTATACTCTGACCCATTTCATAAGATACAACATTTTTACATTAATCTAATGATTAAAATTTCAAAATCCATATCCCTCCACCATCCACTGTGCCCCACAATTTCATTAACTGGAAACATTTCAATCGTGTGAATTTTGAGAGAGAGTGAAAATTTAATTTCAATAAATTTAATTAGAGGGTTTTATATCATTACCAATAGAATAGATCACATGTTGGACTATATCTGGAAGTCTTTGTTATGGGAGTCCATAATTTTTTATGGATTAGAAATATGGTTGTGATAGTCTAAATTTAAAAAACAATATATATTTATAGTTTTTTATCTTGTATATTTGAGTTGAGCTCCAGGGAACCCGTAATTTCTGGCCAAATTCCAATCAACATCTATCAGTCCTATGCATTGTAGCTAATTTTTTACCCAATTCATCTAATTATTTTAATGGAATATTTTTCTTTATAAAATATATTCATTTTCATTATAAATTATTTTAGGATTCTTGATAAAAATGATGGGGCTGGGTTGGCTTTCCATGGGAGAAAACTAAATCACCAACCAAGTGGCCATATTGATTACATCCTCTAGATGTATTTGGGTAAAATTAAATAATAAAAAAATAAAATTCAGGAGGAAAAGTGAATACCCCATAAATTGGTAAATTCTCCCAGATGGGAAGGAAGATGGATAATTGTGTGACCCTTTCAATGAAACCCCAAACATCATCACAACATTGAGGAAATTGTGGTAATAAGAATAAAAAATTAATAACAACATATTCACAATTCTATTTTTAGAAATTAAGAAGATGTAAAAAACATGTATGTCACTAGTTCTCCGATACCACCTACAAACACGTGGAACAAATATTTATAAATGATGGTATCTGAAATTTCATCCTAGACAACCAATACTAGTGTCGCTTATGTCAACACATCTGGGATATTACGTGACAAAATAGACACAATGAAGCATTGGACCCCAGAATTAATTCATATATCATATATGTATGAACCCATACATGTCCTTTTATATGTAGGATCATTTATCTGTCTATAGAAAAATCATAAGGGGTACTCATAAGATATACTATCCCAAAGAACCAAGCCTTTAGGATCTAAAAATTTCATACTCCTTAACCTCTCAAGGACTAAAGATGTAACTATCATGGACAAGTGATAAGACAAATATTTACTACCATTAAAACCCATATTAATATTTTATAATAATGTAATCAATTTATATTCATCACTAGCTTCTTTTATGGATTTTTTTGAGTCTTCAGACTCAGCACATCAACTACTATTGTGACCTTTCCTAGACAACATGAAACCCCAAAATAGAATGACTAATTTTATTTTACAAATCATCATTATCTGATATTCAAGAAATGACTTTTAAAGATATATTTTTGGATCCATTAGTTTGTATACTTCCCAAAGTACTGACCAATCAGACAGTGTGTGTAACATTGTAAGGCATTGAAAATGGTTCTATCATGAGGTTGTGCATCAGATAATTCCTTACATTGTTCCTCCACTATAAATATTTGAATGTAATGAATATTTACCCATGTATTGGAAATGAACTACTTATGATTCCTTATGTATCTCAAAATAAAATTTGGCCACATCAAGGATAAAAATTTATTAAAATAGTTGTCGAAACAACCCTTCCATTCAGCTCTTGAAAGGCTTTTTTCACTCTTCAGACCACAAAAACGGGAAACCCTTCATTGCATGACATTTTAGAGGTGCATCACAGCTTTAAATTTCTGGTATAAAAGCCCAATAACATCAATAAAAATGTATAATCTCTATTTATAAAACGCATTATTGGGATTCTCGAAGTAGACCACCTCACTCAACTTCTATGGTTCAGCAAATACTCATGATTTTAAGGAAATATAACATAATAATATAGGTTTGTTGATCCCGAAGTAACACTTATATATAACTGAGTAAATATTAAACTCTATTACTGTTTTCAATACTACCTCATGATATTTTTCAATGTCCCCATGAATGTGATAATTCCCCATTATTTCATCCACAAAGTCCATAAAAAGGAATCCATATATGGATGGAAAACCCTACTCATCAAATTTATGAAAATAGATAGCTGGTTTACAGGACCTAATGCTATGAAGAGATAATCATATTGAATATAATTACTATGGTTGGTTGAGTGTGGTGTGTCTGAAGGAATGGCTCATACATCATGATATCATGATCACATGTTGATCATAATGAATTCCCATCTCTTCGATGATATTCAAGGAAATAATATATTCTATTTATTGGATACTATTTATTAATCATAATATGATGGAACCATAATTTATCTAGGGATAATAAGGGGTCCCATTATCCATCCTACAAAAAATATGGGAGACCCCCAAGAGAAATTGTCTAGTCATGTAATAAATCTAGCCTCTAGTTCCTCCAAATTTCACCTAAGCTATAGGATATCAGCAGTTCCCATACTATCCCAAGGAAGAAACATTGATTCTTCTCCTAAAAAATAACAATCATAAACACAAACTCTCTCTCATATGTTATGAAAAAAACATTGGGAAAGACTTATATGAAATGATCTACTGTGTGGTTAATTATTACATGTGTACTCCCCTCTCCTCCAAAAAGAGACTACAGATATGTGTTATAACACAACTAGGACAATGATGTCATAGTCCATATCTACTGGCCTTCGCATTCCACTCACCCTTATGTAGATAAATTCTATACTCTAGTTATGTAAATGTTTCCTTATGGAGATAAAAATCTAAAAGTCTTGATATAAGAACAACCAATCCATTCCAAGAATTAAATTTAATCATGTAATCTCAAGAATTAATAGGTCATGTAAGAATGGGTAGTTTCCTACCTTAATGGGAAAGTACCTACATGGGTGAATTCTATATGACCATACTCCAAATGATATATCCATGGTCCTTAAACCATAGTAATACTTAATTTCAAGACTAAAATGTTCCATAATAGATAAAGATATGGATTGTGAAGCACCTGTATCAAATAAAAGATCTACTATAACATAGGGTACTAGAATCATAGATCATACTAAAGATGACCGTGAACTATAATCCTTAGGTACTAGGAACAAATCATGAAATTTCATGGATTGATGTCCAAGTGATGTTGATGGAATACCCTAATTTTTCCTGATTTGATGGAATATCTGATCAAAAGTCTGCCTACCATGGGCACAATGTCTTCCATGGTGAGTTACTCTAGTACTACTCGAACACCCCTCCCGATAAAGAGTATTAGGAAATTCCATTTAATTTATATATAGGGAAGATCCAATTCCAATTAAAGTAGATATAATGGTCTGTTATAATCTCTGAATATTCCCCATATATCCATTACCAAATCATTACATCGGATCTCTATCATAATGTGCCTTCAGGTGCCCCTTCTGTTCCAATTTTTGGCATAAAATAGAGTGGATAATGCACTTAATCTAACTGCCACTACTATGAATAAGAACCTAAAAGGAACAAATCCCACTACTAGAAGAACTACTGGCCAAACTTAATACTAATCCTCTATATTTGGTATTATGGCCTTCCATCAGGTAGTGCTCTTTGATAAGATCATGGTTAATTATCTCATTGAAAGTACGTAGGTAAAAAAATTTATATGAGTACCGATGGAATACTAAAGAACAACCTAAAAGTATTTTGAAAATTAATGTTCATTACCAGTTACAAGTGAGGAACAGAACTATAATTGGGTAATATATTCTAAATATTTCATGACTAACATAATACCTTTCCCTATATACATCAACACATTTTGCTAGTGAATCCTCAGTGTCTACGGAATGAAGTGACTAAAATCTGTTGTCTGTGAATAAGCCTATACCATGGCCTAGTGATAGACAACCATGGTAATCACATCTAAATAGTGATTTTTCAATTCACGGATCATATAGGTAAAAATATTGGCCCACTGATAGGGAAGTGTTTCCAGATGATCATTGATTGATAGAGTGTCCTCATACTTGTACTCACCAACTTGTGGACATCCATCCCAGGAGAATGTGGGAGGATGTCACTTCTTGACCACATGGAACATATCTTCCATAGTAGTTGTCATTCTTGGATCACCCTGTATTGACTACATTAGACATAGGAAACTCTCGTGATGTTAATTGTCAGTTCCTACATTATTTTTAATAGGTTGTGCCTCATGTGTAACTCTGATCGGTAATACATTTAGATCAGTGCCCACAAATCTCAATGAATTTCCATTTCTGCCCTCTTGGAACATTACACATGGATTTTGAGTAATCATGTATTTGAAAATGTCAAGAAAATTTCCTAGAAAACGCTTGGAAAATATAGACACATTTGTAAATAAATAATTTAAAAAGGTTGTCTATCCACCCAAGGTAAAATACCCCAACAACCCAATGTGATGTACAATATTAGATTGTGTTAATGCTCAAGTAAAATGGGCTCTATTAGGTGATGGACCAACTATTCATGTCATCTTTATTTACTAGAAATAATTTAATTTTATAATATAATATATACCATTTCTTTAATTTCATTTTTTTATACACTTATATCAAGTTATAACAAAACATAATTTTCATTACTATCTATTCTGGAACCATACATTTTAAAAATTAAACCAAATACCATTTAATTTTATTTTAACTTAGTCAACATTTATTCTTAGAATGTATCGAGTTATATATGAAGACCTAACTCAGTAAACTGCATATTCCAACCCACTAATTCTCGTACACATCATGAATTGAAATTGGAAATCACACAATCATATACATAGAGATTCAAATTGATAGACACACACACATAAACATATATATATTTTATAAT